>OY759272.1:2091204-2583704 GCA_963662155.1 Lamellibrachia columna
GATTTCCACGTTACCATGCATTTCCTGTTTTTTTTTCTCTTTTCACAAAATGGTAATAATAATGAAAAAAAATTATTTCAGAACATAAGCAGTCCATTTATCCGTAGAAAATAAATATATAAATAAAAACATATTTGTTTAATGTACAAGGATAAAATCCACTAAATCCGCGATTTGGGCACACACTACGGTAATAGCAATGTTCTGAATAATAGGATTCAGCGACTTGTCAACGAAACACAACTCCATTGTATTTGCCTCAGGCCTACGTGTCTTATATATCGAATAACCGTGAGATGTCAAATCACTTGTTAGACCTCTGCCAGTAAGGCGCCTTCGATAACGGTTGCTGTATGATGTAGCAGCCAAACTACGGGGTATTGGCTTACCCTTATCGCTTGCCCGCGATGGTCGAAATCAGTTGTGTTGTGCAAGCCGGCCACCATTTTAAATACCCCTGGCGGATAACTCAACCACCATTGGATGAAGCTGCAGAAATAATTAGGTACAAAAGTACATAGTCTGCTCATATTTGTCACGTAAAATCATATATATATATATATATATATATATATATATATATATATATATATATATATATATATATATATATAATATATATATATATATATATATATATATATATATATATATATATATATATATATATATATATATATATATATATATATATATATATATATATATATATATATATATTTGAATATATATATATATATACATTTTTAGAAGATAACTTGCATAGTCGCTAAACATTAGCGCAATGCTTGCACAGTCGCAAAATATTACTAGATTGCTCGCACAGACACGAAACTTTAAAAGAATGAATGCACAGTCGCGATACTTTAGAAGAATTATTGCATATATATATATATATATATATATATATATATATATATATATATATATATATATATATATATATATATATATATATATATATATATATATATATATTCAAACATATTGACTGCACAACTGTGTTTTTCCATAATATTTTAATATAATATGATCTTTATCTGTCTTGGATATCGACCATGTCGTTTTAACTTTACAGCAATGCTTGCATAATTGAGAAACCTTAGTGGAGTGCATGCACAGTCACGACATTTTGAAAAGAATATTGGAACAGTCGCGAAACTTTAGTAGAATGGTAGAACAGTCGCAAAACTTTAGTAGAATGGTAGAACAGTCGCGAAACTTTAGTAGAATGGTGAAACAGTCGCAAAACTTTAGTAGAATGGTGGAACAGTCGCAAAACGTTTGTAGAATGGTAGAACAGTCGCAAAACTTTAGTAGAATGGTGGAACAGTCGCGAAACTTTTGTAGAATGGTGGAACAGTCGCAAAACTTTTGTAGAATGGTAGAACAGTCGCAAAACTTTAGTAGAATGGTGGAACAGTCGCAAAACTTTAGTAGAATGGTAGAACAGTCGCAAAACTTTAGTAGAATGGTGGAACAGTCGCAAAACTTTTGTAGAATGGTGGAACAGTCGCGTAACTTTTGTAGAATGGTGGAACAGTCGCGAAACTTTGGTGGAATGGTGGAACAGTCGGGAAACTTTGGAAGAATGCTTGCACAGTAGCGTAGTTTTAGAAGAATGCTTGCACATTCGCGAAACATTAGAGTAATGTTTGCACAGTCGCGAATCATTAAAAGAATGCTTGCACAGTCATTAAAGTTGAGAAGAATGCTTGCGTATTCGCGAAACTTAGAAGGATACTTAATATAATTTTATGGATATCGACGATATTTTTCAGAAATCATCCCGGAAATCCCCGGCTGAATGTGTATGCCCGAACCCCCCTTTTAAAAACCCCGAGGACGGGCATGGAGTATGACTGCACAGTCACGAAACTTTAGAAGAATGAATAGAAGCGAACTTTTAGAAGAATACTTGCATAGTCGCTAAACATTAGCGCAATGCATGCACAGTCGCAAAATATTACTAGATTGCTCGCATAGACACGAAACTTTAAAAGAATGATTGCACAGTCGCGATACTTTAGAAGAATTATTGCATAGTCGCGAAACTTTACAAGAATGTTTCCATAGGTACAAAACTTTAGAAGAATGCATGTACATTCGCGAAGCTTTAGAAACATGCTTGCACGGAAAATCGACACGACGAGTATGTCAGATCAGTATGTATACTGTTCGCCAGGTGGCAGCAGGGGTACTCACACGCAACTAGCGACAGTGAGTAACCAACGAGGGTGGACCAAGACGGCCTCGCACCGAAGCTTTCCTTTGGCAGTCAACAGTATTTCCCAGGGCCACGAGTTCGGCACCGCCTCCCGCCCTCCTACCAGTCGCCGCACCTGTCACAGACAGAGAGATGCACTGCGTGTGTGCGCATGTGCGTGTGCTCGTGTGTGCGTGTGTGCGGGTGTGCGTGTGTATAATTTATATATATATATATATATATATATATATATATATATATATATATATATATATATATATATATATATATATATATGCATGCATACGTATGTACGTACGTACGTACGTATGTATGTTTATATGCATGAATGCATACATGCATATATATATATATATATATATATATATATATATATATTATATATATACATATGTATACGTACGTATGTGTGTATGTTTATATGCATGCATACATGTACACATGTACATGTTTATGTATGTATATACATACACATACACATATATATATATATATATATATATATATATATATATATATATATATATATATATATATATATATATATATATATATATATACATATATATATATATATATAAAAGTATATATATATATATACATACATACATACATACATGTACACATGTACACACGTACACATGTACACATGTACATGTGATATATACATAATTATGTACACACACGCACGCACATACGCGCACGCGCACGCACACGCACACGCACACGCACACGCACACGCACACGCACACGCACATGCACGCACACACACGCAGAAGTTGTGATGGGATGGTTTCTCCGAGTTGATAATACACACCCGTTTCAGAATCGTTGGTCTATTCTCGTCTGAGGCCGCAGGGTCCGCATTGGGCCACACTGTTGGCCTGTTGGCTGGTCTCCCGCACCGAACTGAGAAGACACCATACGACGGATTGGCAACGATAACCTAATAACGCTGAGGAAAATATCATTGATTCCAACTAACGACCCGACGTTGTCCTGCGAACCAGGCATTTCACAGTCTTAGCTGGTGATTCTCAACTTGTCTACTTTTTATACTGGAAACTCTTAAAAGCAATGTTGAAAAGTCAGGCATATAAACAAGGACGACAGTGGCGCATGAAACGTCCACATACATACAAGCTCGCGCTCTCCCGTCTACTGCACTAGGCGTGACCCGGTCCTGATAGATGCGTCTGTTCTATTTCAGACAAATTGATATTGCAATGAAAGCGGATGAAAGACGGAAGGAGAAGAACGCAAATCGAGGATCGGAATCGATGGTAACCTCATCCCGAACTTCAGTGACAAAGAGGATAACAACAAACTATTACTAATGTGTGTATAGCTACTGACCCCGTCTACGTACATTTGTGTGTCGTTCCTAGACATAGATGTATACTTAGACAAGCTCAGTCATGTCACCGTAATAATAATAATAATAATTTGATTCACGATGAACCTTGTAAAAATATGCATTGATCTTTCTAAAGGTCGTCAGTTTAAAACATATGTGAATACAAATAAATATACAGGTACATATAGTACCGCTTAATATTAAATAATTGCATAAAAGACAATATGTTGTAAAATGCAGCAAAGCCAGACGAAAACAAGTAATCTAAATACGTTAAGTAAGAATGTTTGGCTTAGCGAGTAAAGAAAATATATGGGTAAAATATAATAATATTATCAAATAGTTATGTAAAAAAATAAAAATGATATGCCTTAATAGCATATATGGATTTACAAGTTTTTTGTTGTGGGTTAAGGGTGTTCCAAATCTTAGCACCAATAACTGCCATAGACGTTGTGAAAGTTATATACCAGCTACGATATCTAATGCATATCCTTTGACCTGATCCGGTACGTAATACGTTATCTAATGCATCCCCTTTGACCTGAGCCGGTACGTAATACGTTATCTAATGCATACCCTTTGACCTGATCCGGTACGTAATACGTTATCTAATGCATACCCTTTGACCTGATCCGGTATGTAATACGAAATCCGTAGCTGCTGCCTCTAGAATCCGAAGACATTTTCACGAGCAGCACGTTCCGTCGGCCCACTATATACCTCCCCTGTGGTTCATCTCCGCATAGCTTCGCATGTAAGAACCTGGCATTTGGCCATTTGTTGTCGTATATAGAGACGGCGTCCTTTGAGCAGCAGGTGGAGTTTTGTAGCGAGAATAACTCCAGGTGCAGTTGAATAACCTGCGTCAACAAGAGGAACGCATCAAGCTTAAAGCTCGACAAAAGCCAATGTCTTTTACTAAAACATAACCATTTTAACGACAATTAAGAATATCACACCAGTTCAACCTTGTTGAACACACACCATCTTAATGACACGGGACGTGCCATGCTGTTAGATGACACTACATCACTAGTGCAGTATTCTGGCAATATTCGCTCGCCAAATGAAAATATATTCGTATACACCTATTCCAATTCTTGCCAATAGGATATGGCCGTGCTGTTTGCGTATAAACTCAACTAAACAAATCCTGTTTCTGGCAAAATAACACGTTTGTTTGAGACGTTGCATTGGTTATGTGTATGCCGGCATCCCTTAATAGGTCACTCTAGTCTAGGTTACCCCTATTTCATAGAAATGTGCATGCGCTTATTGGTCAAGTGATGACCTGAACCTCCTACTTTTAGAATATATTCTTAATAAACCACTGGCGTGATATTCTTGATTTTATTTGCACAGCCACAAAACCATGCCTTTTGTTTCGCTTTAGTAAATGATAAGACACATGCACGGCATCTACACGTAAACACACGGCTCAAGGAGTCACAGTTGGACGTTGTGGGGGCGGATAACTGTGTATTATTAGTACATTGGCTGTCCGGGCCACACAATAAGCAGCTGGATTTCTATATCGTTTCAGCCTGGACTTGAGGCTTGTCGAGCTTCTTTCATTCGACGAGTGTCTTCACAAAATAAGAATTCCTGAACTGGTCAGTGTGTGCTACAGTCAATGCAAAGCACCCGAAATGGTTGGTTCGTAGTCAAACAATATTAGCACTCGTTTAAGCAGCCACTTCTTTCAGCAGGAGACGGGCACCAGCCGCAAAGTGTTATGGACAGAACGATACCAGAACGACACAGAATGCAGGAGGTTGATTTCTTGCCATGCAGGAGTTTTTGTGTAACTTGAATTCCTAACTGGAGCAGAAGAGCAGTCTTTCAATGGTATTGGAGTCCCACACACTCTACGAAACGTTTTTTGGCTGAACTCGTCTCTTGTTTCGTCTTTCAGATCGTAGACATTTCTCAAGTTATATGGCCAGCACATTAATAATTAATAACACACGCGCGCGTCCTGAGATGTGTACGTTTTATCGTCAGGCTAATGTGAATGGGTCTACATACGTTGGGTTTACCTGTGAGTCGATCGATTTGAAATGGATCGATTATGCCAGGAGAAGTTACTTGATATAATACTATCACGTTACAGTGGCCGGTAAGCGCAAAATATTAAGTGTAGCTTGAGAGTTTCTCTCAAACTATTTACTTGATGCTGAGTGTATTACCAGTGACGGAAAGTGTCCGAAGAAGTTACAACAGTTTCGTTTCGAGTTAGTCGATATTATATTAAACAGTTACAGTGGCCAAAATACGCCAACTATTTATAGCTTGTGACTTGATACCAATATATCTACCCCATTCACTTATAATTATGTAAACGTAGGCGATGGATCACCAGTTGTGGGCCGATTCCTTGCATAGAGACGTTACACAACGCAAGTTACATAACGATAATGGTAGCCATGTACTTGCAAACACACGAGTGACATAAGCATAGCACGAGTGACATAAGCATAGCACAGGTGTAACAACATACGAACTTAGAAATCACTGCTTGTACATACGAACATATGCTATGCATTCCATACAACCCGAAGACATTATTATGCACATTATGCAGATGACGCCTAAATTGCGAAAACAATACATTGTTCATTGCATATGATATTTAGTTTGTTTGCGAATATACACTGAGATTATACAGTGACGCTATTAACTGACCTTGTTCCTCGGTGCTCTGATCTGCCACCTGCAATTGACTTTATTGTGGTACCGGAACGTTCCTCGGACTACTGGTGACTCGAAGTAGCCACTGGCGCCAGTCAGAATAGCCGGACGTCGTCCACAGCCTGGGTGCCTCTTGCTTAACGCGCCTGCTCACGGGTACAAATAGCAGGACTGACATCAAACAACTGCTTATAGACTGCACAACGATCTTTGTTGGTTGACTGAACGACTGTCTTACGGGACATGCCACACTGAATGTATTAGAATTTATAACATATCGGTTGTTTACAAATAATATCCATATAAAACGTTTTACTATATATATCGTGATCTGTCATGTCTTCATATTTAAGAAAATACGCAATTTGGCAATAAAATGAATGTCCCCGTTTTGCGGCATATAGAGATCGCTGCAGAAATTGACAGACAAAAATATATTTGAAGGTGGAATATACAAGTATTTTTATCGGAGTCCACGTTATGCGTATGAATGATATCACACCAGTGGTTTACTAGAAAACCTTATTGAACACACGTCATCTTAATTCATGGGCCGCGCCATACTGTTAGATGACCCTACGCCAATGGTGCCGTAGTCTGACAATATTCGCTCGACAAATGAAAATATATTTGTATACACCTATTCCTATATTTGCCAATAGGATATGGAAATGCTGTTTGCGTCAAAACTCAACTTATTTAACATGGTCTTTGTTTACTAAACTAGTCTTCCTTATGGCAAAATAACACATATGTTTGAGACGCTGCTTTGGTTCGGAGAAATGACCGGAATATCCCACTTTTAGAACACATTCTGAGTAAACAATTGGCGTGATATTCTTGATTTTAGTTGCACGTGGTTAGTGTTTAACATCTCTTTTAGGAGAATATCCCCAATACCACGACTTTCGCATTAGAGGAACTGTTCCACATTCCCAAGCTTTCCACCAGTACTAGAATTAAGCAGTTACCTTTCCTAACAAATGTCCACGTGAAGTTGAATCTGCCCCAATCATTTTTCGAGTCGGACGTGAAGCTCACGTGGACTTTGTTGGTCCTCGACGTGAAGGTTGGGGGGTTGACGTGGCCGCACAGCTGGCCGGCCACCTTCGCCTTCGAGTCGCCGTCTCTCACCTCCACGACGTCTCCGCTGCAATAACGGGTCATGCCGACCCAGAACTTCGTCCATCGAAGAACGACAACCTAAGAGGACATACATAATGTAAATTACGGCTGGTTTACACGAACGATTAATTGTTATCTAATTAGTCGGGTGAAACGGTGACGCGTGATATCGCGGTGCAAGAATTGGTATATTGTAAACGCCCTCGCGAGACCGAACAGCGAAGCCAATTTGTGACTACGATTATGTCGGCGGCATTTGGAATGATCCTAATTTCTCCGACTCTCGGCCGCAATTTTGAAGCACTGGCCAATCAGCGGTCACCATTGAAGCACTTGGTGTGTGATATTAAACTATTTTATTAGATGAGTCGTTGTTTTCTCGGTGAGCGTGTTTGTGCTAACTGTTTAGTTTATCGCTCGTCGATATACATGTATTTTTGTTCGGTTGGACCAATTATTAAATTACCTTTACAAATAAATACATGTTGTGTCTTGCTGTAACAAATAATTATATAAATAACTTTAGCGAACACGGTATATGATCGTGAACTTAACGTCGCAATGCCTGTTTTTATCCGAATATACAAATACGCAAGCGCTGACAATGGAACCAACTTTGGAAAGACGTAATTATTCACATCTTCGAAAACCGAAAACTTACTTTCAAGAATTTATGTTGGCTGTTAACGGGTTGACTCAGTTACGTACGTGTCTTTTGGGCGCAACAATCTGCCACGAACATTTTGCGTCGTTGATATATTTGTTCTTGAGCATGTCGAGATAAGGTGACGTCCTGTACCCTCCACTGGTTGTCAACAATTCGGGTTGGTCATTGTAACAGCCAGGATGGGCGTCTGCATAAACACACATGTCGTTCAAATATAACAAATAACCGAACGCCCTTAAAACTGCATCCTCAATTGATTTAACCTATCGCGAATCCGTTCCGTTGATGTCCAGATATATAGTGTGTGAACAGCTTCAGTATTACCCGCAGTCGATCTAATAAAAAAAATGCATGTTTTTGTTCAAATCATCGAAAGAATTTAGTCGTTAGTTCTGGTAAGGATCAAAATGTTGGATATCCAAAATGGTAGACACTGCTGGTCATTGCCGATCACGTGACTTCCATCCTCTCGCCGATCACATGATAAAATTACGAAATTCCACCAAGAGTAAAATTCATTAGTGTTCAGCACTTCCATTTTCACTTCAATTAATGTTTGACCAAACAAATAGTTTGTCTGATGGTTTTACGAAAACTACGTACGAAAAAAATCGAATTGAGGAAGCATCCCTAAAGGCACAAAGTATGTTCGTTGTTATCTTAAAACAATGTTATATTGCTTGAACTATATAACATGATACTGACAGCCCAAATGTATCTTAATGAACCACATCTTTAAAGGCACAAAGTATGTTCGTTGTTATCTTAAAACAATGTTATATTGCTTGAACTATATAACATGATACTGACAGCCCAAATGTATCTTAATGAACCACATCTTTAAAGGCACAAAGTATGTTCGTTGTTATCTTAAAACAATGTTATATTGCTTGAACTATATAACATGATACTGACAGCCCAAATGTATCTTAATGAACCACATCTTTAAAGGCACAAAGTATGTTCGTTGTTATCTTAAAACAATGTTATATTGCTTGAACTATATAACATGATACTGACAGCCCAAATGTATCTTAATGAACCACATCTTTAAAAAATAATGTGAACGTTACCTGTTAATAAATATCGATGTTGCCTTTCAGCATTGCAACGTAAACATAGTATTCGGGGCGAAACAACATTTTATTTAATTAAACAGATAGTGATGAAATAAATAAAATTGTGTTTCATAAAACACCTTTGAGTGGTCAACTTGTTATAATAGATACAGTGTAAGTTATATTACATGAAATTACGGTTAAGAAACGATCAGACTGTGTTCCTGTGTGACAGCTAAGTTAGTTCCTCTTTCGATCAACAAAAGCCACAATGCTCCGCTACTTCCAATGTCTGCTGTATGTCTGACTTGCTGGGCCAATACGCAATTTTCGAAGATGCGTTCTCTAAAAATCGATAGCGATGTGCTCGATCTCGCTACTTTGGGGGATTCTCACCGGCTCTCGTTCAAGTTTGCACACACCATTCGTAACCGTAGCTCAATTACAGTTTAAATATAACTAGCTTAGAAAAGGCAGCCACTGCACGAGCTTATGACTCCTTGAGCAAGAGTTTAGGACTCCTTGAGCAAGAGCTTATGACTCCTTGAGCAAGAGTTTAGGACTCCTTGAGCAAGAGCTTATGACTCCTTGAGCAAGAGTTTAGGACTCCTTGAGCAAGAGTTTAGGACTCCTTGAGCAAGAGTTTAGGACTCCTTGAGCAAGAGCTTATGACCCCTTGAGCAAGAGTTTATGACTCCTTGAGCAAGAACTTATGACTCCTTGAGCAAGAGCTTATGACTCCTTGAGCAAGAGCTTATGACTCCTTGAGCAAGAGTTTAGGACTCCTTGAGCAAGAGTTTAGGACTCCTTGAGCAAGAGTTTAGGACTCCTTGAGCAAGAGCTTATGACTCCTTGAGCAAGAGTTTAGGACTCCTTGAGCAAGAACTTATGACTCCTTGAGCAAGAGCTTATGACTCCTTGAGCAAGAGCTTATGACTCCTTGAGCAAGAGTTTAGGACTCCTTGAGCAAGAGTTTAGGACTCCTTGAGCAAGAGTTTAGGACTCCTTGAGCAAGAGTTTATGACTCCTTGAGCAAGAGCTTATGACTCCTTGAGCAAGAGTTTAGGACTCCTTGAGCAAGAGTTTAGGACTCCTTGAGCAAGAGTTTAGGACTCCTTGAGCAAGAGTTTAGGACTCCTTGAGCAAGAACTTATGACTCCTTGAGCAAGAGCTTATGACTCCTTGAGCAAGAGCTTATGACTCCTTGAGCAAGAGCTTATGACTCCTTGAGCAAGAGCTTATGACCCCTTGAACTACCCAGTCATGTTTTGGTAGGGCAAAACTTGAAGCCGAACTGCCGGTGTCACGAACTGCCGGTGTCACGAACTGCCGGTGTCACGAACTGCCGGTGTCACAAACTGCCGGTGTCACGAACTGCCGGTGTCACGCAGCGCTCGTACCGCACGAAGAAGCTTTTGTGCACGTTTGACGTTGATTACACAACTCGGAACAATCGTAGAAACACACATAACGTTGTTAACAATGATAGGCCTGAAACGTCCATACAGGTTCCTTTGTAATATCCCCCCATCCAGGGGGAATTTTTAAATGGTTTTAATGAACGAACTCTCTCCACGGACCCTGGCCTCGCCTACGCGATGTCAACCCCATATAGGCGAAACTGGCGGAGATATGAGGGAACATACAGACAGATAGGCAAACAGGCAGACAGACAGACAGACAGACAGACAGACAGACAGGCAGACAGACAGGCAGACAGACAGGCAGACAGGCAGACAGGCAGACAGGCAGACAGACAAGCAGACAGGCAGACAGAGAGACAGACAGACAGTTACTGAATACAGCATTGATAGTTAATTTGAACTTAATTTCAAGGAAGACAGTCGACCTGTTTCTTTTGACGTCATTAAAGGGAAAGAAAAGTCACGACTTGGGTCTATGCACCTATAAGAGTTACTAAAGCATAACCTGTTGCAACTACAATTAAGAATATCACGCAAGAGGTTTACCAGGAAAACCTTGTTGAACACACATCTTAATTTCATGGGCCGCGCCATACTGTTAGATAACCCTACGTCACTGGTGCCGTAATCTGGCAACAGTCGCTCGCCAAATTAATTTGTTGTGTGTACCTATTCCTAAGCTTGCCAATAGGATATGGCCATGCTGTTTGTGTCCAAGCTCAACTTATGCATATGTTGGCCTTGTTTCCTAAACTAGTCCTGTCTCTGACACAACAGTCCGTTTGATTGAGACTTTGCCTTGGTTATGTGTATGCCGGCAGAGCTTAATACTTCACAAGGTAATCTAGGTTATCCGATTTCATAGAACTGCGCATGCAACTTAGCAATCGTGCAGGTTATCGTGTCAGCCCGAGAAATGACCGAACATCCCTTTTTTAGAACACATTCTAAGTAAACCACTGGCCCGATAGTGTTGGAAGTAGTTAGTTTTCCTTATCTCTTTTAGGTGCCTAGTCCCAAGAACATGACATTGTTTCGTTTAAAATAATCACGTCTGTACTTACCAAGAGCCGTGTGGGTTAGCTCCAAAGTGTTAAAAAATCCCTCGCTCCAGTCTGCAGCTGTAGCGTTGAGCTGTATGACAACACCGTTCGTATGACTGTATATGACGTCTTTTGTGGTTGTGTCTATGTAGTCACCACTTATTGCACAGAAAGCGACACTCCTATTATAGATAGTTGACGTTTGCAGCCCGCCTTTATAGTCCCGGTACTCGGACACGGAGAACGTGTAGGACCCACAGTTGTCTGGCAGCTTTAGGTTGTCGAGTCGGATAATCTACAATATAATTATAATACCAACGCATTCTCAGGCGCAATTTCCATTAAAATGCTCAAAGCGCTGCACACAATCTAATTACATATATGATACATACACACATATATACATACATACATACATACATACATACATACATACATACATACATACATACATACATACATACATACATACATACATACACACATTCAAATCAATTAAATACAAATGCATTTTCAAATCTGAATTTGCTGCCGCCGCCGCCACTGCCGCTGATGATGATGATGATGAAGATGTAGATGACGAAGATGATGAAGATGATGATGAAGCTGGTGACTATTATGGTGATGATGATGATGATGGTGGTGGTGGTGATGATGTGATGATGATGATGATGGTGGTTGTAATGATGATGATGGTGATGATGATTATGATGACGACGACGATGATATCGACGACGATGATGCGGGTAATGATTATGGTAATCACAGTCGTTGTTGTTCCCTGCCGCACGAACCTTTCCCTGAGGCGCACGGATCACCCATGTACAGACAGTCGGAACAAAGACTCGCTCATCTTGGCTCCAATACCATGATGCAATGGTGCCGTTGACTGAGCTGATGCCGACCCCTCCATTGCAGGCTGTGGTGTACAGAAATCATAGTGAAAACAATGAGTTGTGGCAGTTCATTTACGACATGTGTACAATGAATCGAAATATATAGTGATTACTCTGAAGCGTGCCTTCCTTGTTCATCCATCGAGGTGGAGAGTGACGACCCAAGTCCATTCCGTTAAAGCAGACATAAACAAAATAGTACCGTCGTAAAATAGTCAAAACGGAGGCATGACATATTCGTAGAAAACTGACCTACACAATTAACCAATAGCAAATACATTATGACAGATGATCGATTCTCATGAACCTTTGGAACGTCGTGTTTTGTAAAATGTCAAAACAATATTTTATATTGTTTTCGTGGTTTTGTTACATAAAATAGATATGCTCGAGGTGCTGAATCTTGAAAAAAAGATGCCGATCACTAAGCACGAATGCATTCAACGCCGATGACCGTTAAAATGTTTTCTTACTTCTCTCTCACGAATCCAATTTAAAATACGATTTTTTCATATCCAATGTATTAAATTTCCAGTGAACAGTAGCAAACGTGAATCGTCGTTCAGAAATAGCTAGAAAACACAAAAGTGGACCTGGCCCGATGAAGGACAAACTGCCCCTGACTTTATTTACTGTTTCTACAGCTTCACGGGCAGTTGATAGGGTGACAGGACAAAATCAGAATAAAAGTGCAACAGCTGTTGAATCGGACTACAGAGGCTCGGATAGTGATTTTGGTAGTTTTTAAAGCTTGGAGCATGCTGCACATTTACAAACTGTCAATATGATATGTTCACTGATCTGTAAACAGGAAATAAAACCAAATGAAGAGAGCATATATTGATTATTATATTTTATTATGTTTTAAGTTTTAACAAATGTTCTTTAAGTGTGCTCGGGAAGACATCTGTTCGAGGGGAAGACAACTGTTCGAGGGGAAGACAACTTTTCGAGGGGAAGACAACTTTTCGAGGGGAAGGCAACTTTTGAAATTTTTTGGTCCAGCTACCGAACACTTTTACTGATGTTGCATGCCATTTCCACGCCTACTTCCCGAGTAGATGTAGGGGACATTTAATGCAAACTTACGCCTGTGGCTTTACCACAATAACGGCTGCCGGGTGAATCCGATATTTAGTGTATCTGATTTTCATGGTATGACTTTTTCAGAAACGAATATGTTGTTTCAGAAGTGTTGTTACGTTCCTAAGTAAGTCTCACAAAGTTCTAACACTGGATAAGTAATCCGTATTCTTTCCAGTGTACTATAACGGGGTGGCTGAACACTTATTCAAATACTGGGGATTCGTGAAACAGATCATTCGTGAGGCAGAAATCATGCATTTAATTATCCAGCTCAGAAGAAAATATGTCCATAAATATTTAATTCTTGTATGAAGATACATTACCCGAAGTACCTATTACTAATAAAATATATGTCATTAATCGCCATGAGTTTTGTAATTATTGGTGTTCTTAATGGATTCGTGAAGCAGATGCTTCTATTAACCACATCTGACCTTTATTTCCTTTTTAATGTTGGTACAAATATCACTTATTTCATAATATGGAGGGCCATACAGAACTTGATAATGATTATATATGTCAATATTTAAGAAATGTGTGACAAGTCTACGTTTCGGATTCGTGAGGCAGAAGGAAAAGTTAGCCAAAGGAAATAAAATCAGTGAAAAGTCACATTTTGCTTTGGCGCCATGGAAATCCTTGAAACATGACGATTCAATCACAGCAACATTTATATTGGTAGGGTAAGTTCAGTAATTCGTAACCCCTAAAGAAACAGGTGTATAAGAGTTAAACAACATGGAACGTTATTGAAAGTTGTATTAGAAAGAGGTGCCAATAAGACATCATTAACACTTAACAATTAAGTTATTACAACTTTTCGAAAAAAACAATCGGTACTTTTTACCTACCAGGTCGGCTAAAAAGTACCGGGTGGGTGGGTAAAAAGTACCACCAAACTACGAAGTATAAATGTCTATCCAGTCACTATAAATGAATTAAAAACATTGATTAATTCTTTCTTAACTCACACATATACATTGTCCCCCGTTGAGATAATAGAAATTAATCGTTAACTAAATGACTTTTTAAAATAACTTTTAAAATACACGTTAACTGAAATTAAATTAAACAAATCCAACAAAGAACAACTAAACTAAACTAATTAATGTAGTTGATTAATGGCCCCAGGGGAGACCGGGGCTAGTTATATACAGGGCAAGTTGTTACAGAGTCGTGTTATGACAACATAGCACACATATGGAGATTCCATCGACAGTAGTTGTTTGGAATTCCACCATCGGACACACTGTCCACAAATAGGTAGCTAAGAAGACGGAAAATTTACGAGGTGTGGACAACAATGACTTTTTAACTACCTAAAACTGTTTTTGCTGTGCCCACGTAATATCATCTCACGCAACCATTTGTTATGTTTCGTGAATGAAACCTGAAACATATCTACTCTATAGAATAAGAGTTATGCCAAGTAGTAGTAGTTAAACTTAAATTCATGATTTGTTTTCTATCGTCCACGTGCGTTCAATTGCAAAAATTGTGTTTGGGGCAAGTTATTACAATTGTATTGGGGCATGTTATTACAACTGTAACAACGCTCGGGCGGCTCGCACTGGTGGCTCAGCCAACTAGTTGTGTTCTAACTGAGATAACTAAATTTATTTAACCACGACGTGTGAACGCTTTGTTTAACTTGTGAACCCTATTGTACTGGTTTATAACCAGTACTGTAAAGGTTAGCAGCATCAAACAAACTGAACAAATATCCCAGAAGGGCGGATCTTCGTGCAGAGTTAAGAAAAACTGCTTCCATTCTGTCCGTATTATTTTGCATCATCGGATGCAAAACACGAAATTTGCTGATTGTTTTCATTTATATTAATTTTCATATTTACTTCTTTTGAATCATTTCCCCGATAGTACGAATTACCCGAACTTCCCACATGTGTTCACATTTCTTAGAGGTAGGTCAACTTTGAAAAAAATAAAAACACGCCGAAAAAGGTCAAAATGGGCCCCTTATTAAATAGTACGGCCCACAATGTCTGTCACACTTTTGGAAAATCACACATGGAGTGAAAGCGCTCGGTCTGCTCTACGAACAACAACATGGATATCCTCTAAACACCATGAGCAGGAATTTCGAACACCATGTGTCAACGGTTCATGATATATGACTATACGCTTTGCTAAGACAAAACCAAGAATGTTGACTACGCGGTACAGCAAAAATAACAAACACCGCGTCATAAACATTTTAAGGCCGGTTTAAATAGCGATTAATGAATTAAGACAGGTCCCAATTTGGCGGACAGTCGGCCGCCATTTTGAAACAGCGGCCTATCAGCGACCGATAGCTGGTGAACCCGTCGTGACCTTTCAACAAAGCTCGAATCGGGAGTGCCGCAAGCCAATATCTAGGTCACCGTGTCTTGAAATGCCGCTCGTTTAAACGCACACATATTTAGCTCCCCAGTTTTCATGCGACATGGTGTCGCCCGATCAATTTTGGCGTAATTCGCTCGTGTACACTTAGGACGCTATAAACGGAACCTACCTGCTGTCTGTATTGACTCGGCGCCTAATACTTCTCGTTGTCCCTTTAAAAAGAAAAACAATAAAACAATTTATCGACGTTGCTTCGCTGAGGTGTTGGAAATGAAACGCTTCCCATGTCTTTCGTAATGTCACTGTATTTCTTTTTGTGACCATTTCTCAAATAATCAAATGTATAGCAATGTTCCTCTCAGGCGTTCACAAAAGTTTGAAATTGGATGTTTTAAATGGCTCAATGCACTACTCAGTCCTACTTTTAGGCTAATCATGAAGTGCGAGAACAAAGTCACGTAACTATATAACATGATTTTAGGATAAAAAATCTCAGAACGTATACCTTTAAAACTTTGTTAGCACAAGTTAGTCGTCATGGCGGTCAGCACGAGTTGCTATTATTTCATGCAAAAGGAATACCTGTCTTATCTTTTCATGTTGCTCTATTACTTTATTGTATTTAATGTGTTATACCTTTTTTAATCTGTACTCAAATGTGATATCCATTCTGGTTAGTTGCAATTCAAACCACACTAATGTAACACTCCTGAAAACATGTTTTCACAAGCTGCTTTATAAATGGCTTATTGTAACTATACGTGTATGGCTAGCGTGCGTACATGTGCGAGTGCATGCTATGTGCAAATGTGTGTACAGCGCCACCAATATGCATTGTCCACTCAATATGTCTGTATAAATAACGTATGTATATATATATATATATATATATATATATATATATATATATATATATATATATATATATATATATATATATACACATGTCTATCCAGTCATGGCTAGCGTGCGTACATGTGCGAGTGCATGCTATGTGCAAATGTGTGTACAGCGCCACCAATATGCATTGTCCACTCAATATGTCTGTATAAATAACGTATGTATATATATATATATATATATATATATATATATATATATATATATATATATATATATATATATATATATATATATATATATATATATATATATATATATATATATATATATATATATATATACACACACACACATACACACACACACACACACACACACACACACACACACACACACACACACACACTTACTTGAAATACCCCCGCAATATTTCCTTGTGTTGATCTGCGAAGCAATGAAGATAATCGATTAGCACATAGTATGGACGAACTTAGAAATATGTGTCAAGAAGCTCCTATTTTCATATGATGGGTGTATTTTTCCTCGTAAAATAGATATACTGTTCTTATAATTATGATAATTGTTTTTTCTTTCTTTCAAAACTGAAGGTTCTGTGTTTCTTAAAGGAAATTGAACACACCAGTTATAATCGGTTTAACAGTTCAGTTTTGCTGTGCATTGGCATCGGTTATATATATATATATATATATATATATATTTATGCAATAACCAACGCAAGTCCGATGTAGTAGAGAATTGAAACGGGCCAAATAAATGACGTTTTTATTGCAAAGTGGACAGCTTATCACGCAGCCACTTTGGAAAGAACATTAACAGGAATGTGAGCTCCTCAAAGCAAACCAGACAGGAACTGAACACATGTACAGCCCCGTCCGGCAAGTTTCTCAGAGCCCACATTCCTACAAGCATGACGATAACATATATACATCAAGAAGTCGTCATGAACATGTAATGCAAAGAATACAGACATTCCACCACCAATACACAAATTTTATTACAAACAGGTGGGGCCATTTCGCTAACCTATATAAACATAAGCCAAGAATACCGATGAAGAAACAGGAAGCCTGTCTGCCCCATGAACACAAAATACTAGGGGACAAACCCTCGTGTTCATCTAGTATAAAGCCAAAAGTGGGGAAAGCGGTTTCGACATCTTCCAACTTCCTATTTCATCATATATATATATATATATATATATATATATATATATATATATATATATATATATATATATATATATATATATATATATATATATATATATATATATATATATATATATATATATATATATATATATATATATATATATATATATATATATACGTATATATCATGAAGCAACACAATGAACATACCTGATAGATACACAGGAAGCGACGAGGACCAGAACGAGGCGGCAAAGAATGTGTACCGTCATCGTGACCGATCCAAAGGCGACAAGTGGACGTTGAAAAACAGCCCGTGTGCTGACGATTTCCTTCGCGCAGATCTCACGGATGCAGCAAGCGTGCGCGGCCGTGTATATATATAAGCACTGGCTCAGACTAGACGATAAACTCGCGTCGTTAATTCAAACAGAAATAGGGACAATAAAACACATCTATCCATAAATCAGAAAACAATGACCACCTTGAACAGATGCCTCGCCAGCAACCGCAAATGTTGTGGTTATAAACCATAGGATATCGCCTAGCAGGTCTCCAAAACCTTGAACTTTTGGTGAAAATGTCTGGTATCAGCAAATACACAGTTGACGAATCCCTAGTGGTTATAGCACGTGTATTCTTTTACAGAAACAGTTGTGTTCGTATATCCAAAAAGACTGTTTCCGAATAAAAACTTTAGTTAATCAGTACTTAATTCGATCATTCTTTTTTCATGCTGAAAGTGAACTGTTTTGCCAGTAGGGGTCGCTGCTTGACCAACAACATGGCTGCACGTTTCTCATATGTGCGTTCTTCACGTGCGCATCCATTGTTTGTCATTCTGGAACAAAAATTATTATAACTGTCTTAGTGTGGTGCCAATACTTTATGGATAGGTTGTTTTCAATCATCGAATCACAAAAAATCAAAAGGTCAACCACATGTTTAAGAATAATCAAATATGCTGGAGCCACACTACAATTAAGAAGTTCAGAAGGACCTATCCATAGCAGAATCCAGTTCTGGCGTTTCCTGTTTGTGTCGTATCTAGCATTGTCTTTCCTATCATGAAATGAAAATGATACGTACAGTAACTTCTTTGACACTTTAATGTCACACAGCCTTTACCCACAAATCAATCTTCCCACCAGGTTTCCTAGAACAAACGGCACTTTAATTGATAATTGTTTCTGTAAACTAAATAAAGTTTTATTAGAATATACAACGGCTAACGTAACCAAAAGATTCTCTGATCATCATTGACATTTTATTAGAAGCAGAACATTGTCCTAAATATTTTAGTATAAATATATCAAACGAAAAGGCAATGTATAAGGTTAAACATGAGATTAAATCAGGCGCAATTTACAATAAATTAACTAAAAACCAGAGTGCCGACACATATTTTAATTACGAAATAATATACGAAGAAATCTTTCTTACGGACAAAAAGTAAGCATATGCCAACTAAATTAGTTAAATTTCATAAATACAAACATAAAACATCAACATGGATTACTCAAGATTTGTTAAAACCAATTCGATATCGAGACAAACTGTATAAACAGTTAAAACTAACAAACCCGAATTCGTCTATCTATGAAACTATTAACACTAACCTCAAAACGTATAATATGATATTAAAGAAACACATTCGTGCAGCCAAACAAGTGTATTTTGAACAAACGTTTAATCAATTCAGAAATGGTATAAGAAATACTTAGAAAACTATTAACGAACTGCTTTAAAAAATCAGACAAAATACCACTATTTTTTTAAAAGAAAATGATACAAAGCTAACAGATAAAAAATATATTGCAAACACATTTTATAATTATTTTACAAATACATGCCTTTCTATTGCAAAATATATTAAACATACAGGTAACGATTATAGTTATTTTCTAAATAAACATATAAACTCTGTTTTTATATTTGAAAATGTTGCTGAAAAGACTGTAAAAAAAATTATTAATAATCTTCAAACGAAACATAGTGTGGATTTGATGGCATATCTTCAAAATTGGAGAAAAAAATTATTGAACCAGCGATTATCAAATCATTAACGCTTTTAATAAACCAAATGCTAAATACCGATAAACACAAGACTGCAAAACGTATTCCAATATTTAAAACAAAGATGACCCATCATTATTTTAAAATGACAGGCCCATTTCCCTTCTTCCTACTATATCAAAAGCATTTGAGAAGATGATTTTTACTCAATTATCTTCATATTTTAAATGCTTAAAACTACTTTATGATAATCAGTATGGCTTCAGACCTAAACATTCAACTGAATATGCCGCATTTCGGCTTACTGATAGAATTATGACTCAATTGGATAAAAATTATGAACCTATTAATATATTTCTCGACCTGTCTAAGGCATTTGATACCATTGACCACAGCATTCTATTAAATAAAATAAACATACTATGGCCTGGAAGGCTCATCTCTGCAACTATTTAAAAGTTATTAAAAAACAAAAAACAGTGTAATAAAATAGAAGAAATAAATTCAGACGTTTCACCCGTAACAACCGGTGTTCCTCAAGGCTCAATACTTGGACCTCTGTTGTTTATTATATATACAGATCATTTCGCACAAGCCAGTCAGATGTAGCACCTAAAATCTAGAAATTACAATATAGACAATAAAAACAGGCAATCCGTAATAAATGAAGAATTTTCTAAAGTAAATGAATGGCTAAACATTAATAAATTATCGCTAAGTAAAAACAAATAAAAATACATGATCTTTCATATGCCTAATAAAAGCATAGACACTCTTACGCTTAAAATGAATTTAGCTTCTTAGGATTGACCTTGGACACAAACCTAAATTGGAAAACAAAAACACTGAAAAATATCAAATAAGTGTTCCAAAAAAATTGGCATATTGCAAAGATTAAAACACGTACTACCTTTTCAAATAAAAGCTCTGTTATATAACTCATTAATATTATCACACATTAAGTATTGCGTTATGGCATAGGGGGCAGCCGTGGCCTAGTGGTTAAGGTGTTGAACTCTAAATTCGAGGGTTGTGAGTTCAAGACCCACACTGGGCACTTTGCCTCAGTCTACTCAGCTGCAAATGAGTACAAACACTGTTTGGAAGGTACCTGCGATGGACTAGTGTCCCGTCCAGGAGAGTCAGTATAACTGCACCCTAAGTTGCTTCGCACTGCAGAAGCCAGATTTAAGCACTGGCCATATAAGCCTTCATGGCTTCCTAAGCCGTAATGCCTGGGGGATGACTTTACCTATGGCATAGGGATATCAGGGAAATAGAATTATGAGAATTAAAAGTTACAAGACCAAACATTTTACTTTAGATACATTCATAAAAAATATACCGTGTAAAAAATTATATCTTACAAAAATATATGTTACAAAAATGATATGTGAATAATATCAAATTGCTACACATATGAGCAAAACAATTAAATAATATAAGATATGATGTTAATGTACAAATGATTAGAATATAGCATTATACGCATTCGTTTCAGTATATATAAATGCATATACAACACAAACTGCCTGATAACTCTCAAACGCATGCACACACACTCATGCACACAAGCACAAACATGAGTGTACACACACACACACACACACACACACACACACACACACACACACACACACACACACACACACACACACACACGCACGCACGCACGCACGCACGCACACACACACACGCATTTACGTACGTCTGATGTATTGTATATGTATGTATGTTATACCATATATATATATATATATATATATATATATATATATATATATATATATATATATATATATATATATATATACATATACATCTGAATAAATTATGATTTATTTAATTCTTAGTGGCAAATTATAAATTATTGATTTACGTACGTCTGATGTATTGTATATATATATATATATATATATATATATATATATATATATATATATATATATATATATATATATATATATATATATATATATATATATATATATATATACAATACATACATATACAATACATCAGACGTACATAAATCAATAATTTCTAATTTGCCACTAAGAATTAAATAAATCATAATTTATTCAGACGGGGTCGGTGACCCTATTAATAAAAAAATGTCGCTGTCACAGGAGCCACCCCATTTACGTCAAATAAACTTCTTTCTTCCATTCGTTCATCATGTTGCACACACCAAGGTGACCTTCAGGACCGGATTACAAATCTACGCAGGAAATCTATGCAACTCACGATCACCCGATTCTTGATAAGCATGGCCAAACATAGACAGGGATATCATTATGCAATCTGTACACTAACAGTGATATTATCTGATTGATACGGCCTTTCCAAGTAAAAGGTAATTTGCTATTTGAACACTAGATCGATGTTTTAGATGCACTTAGGGATATCACAGTGCAACGCGTGTTGTTTGATTGGGTTCATCTACAACGTTTCCACTGGACCAAGCCAGTCCGTGGACTCAGTGAAGCAGTTCATCGTTCAGCCTACGGTTGACTTTCTCATTGGTGGTCATGTTAACGTTTCGCATGATTATAAGAAAACGTGACCATCAAAATTCTGAAACTTTACCTTCCGCTGTCATCATATCATTGACATGCTAATCGAATTTAGTCAAAAATAGACACGTCCAGCTTTTGTAAAATACCTGCGTGTGCGATAACCCTCAATGTTTACCAATGTGTGCATGCATGACTGCGCACACGTGTGTGCATGCATGACTGCTCACACGTGTCTAGTGGCCAACATCATCTGGAAATCCACAATCACACTGTCAACAGTTTCTATCAGCAAATGTGCCTGCTCAAATGTGCCTGCTCAAATGCATGTCAGATCATTTGATTTTTTATTTCATATATCTAAACTTACTGTGTCCTGCATTCGTATGTATGACACCAGGAAGTCTAACTGAGGCACGACTTCTTCGTCATCAGTCTGCTACAAGCCGGTGTCGTGGATGCCAACTGACAACAACGATACAAAATCGCAGTGTTGACGGCACATTGAAACCATATGATGCTGGTGATGTCGACGCTGACGATAACAACAACGACGACGACGATTTTTGTTATGACGACGACGATGAACGTGATGATGTCTATAACGATGGCTATGATGATGTCTATGATGATGCCAATGATTAGAATGTCGATGATATTGATGATGGTGATGATGATGACGACAACAATGGCGATGATGACGATAGTTATGATGATGATGATGACGGCGGTAGAGAGTTGCTGTTATTGTTGTTGTTGACGTTGTCCCTCTTACTTTGTTATTTTGCATTTGTTTGTTTGTTTGTTTCTTTCTTTCTTTGTCGTAGTTGTTATCACAGGGGACAGGGCATTTAAAAAAATCCACTTTAGAGGTCAGACCACAGGCGACATTGAATTGGTGGCCATGTTAACGTTTTATCTGATTATTTATTATAAGAAAACTGGACCATTAAATATTCATTCAATAAAAAGTCACACCAACTGCCATCATCTCATTTACATGCTAACCAAGTTTGGTAAAACTTACATACCTCCAGCTCTTTCTAAACGTCCCCATGTACGATGCCCGTCTATGTTTACACAAATGTCCATGTTTTCATTCGCCCACGTCGCCCATAACAGAAAAAATCCCATAAATACCTTCGCCTGTTAAACTCTTAAAAGTGCACTATTTCACAGCCAATACCTTACACAAACAAACCTGTGAATATGCCTGCTCAATTGCACTTCACATACATTTCTTAATCTCACATATCACGATTTAATTCGCCCTGCATTCGTGTGAAACAATAAACAGGAAGTTCAACTGTGGTCTAACCGCTTTAGAACAATATCTCGAAATGTCCAGAAAATAGTTTACCGAACAAGCTGGCGAGCAACCCCGAGCTCGCTCCGTAGGCGGACATAGGGGGCTAGGGGTCATGGCCCTATATAAAAATATGTAGTGCCCCTCGCAACTTCGGGCCGACTTGCAGCTTGTGATTGCCCTCCTGTGCCAGAGTAGAACTACAAAATTATATTATATTTACAATTACGACTACAATTGATCTGGATTTTAACATACGCTGATTGTTTGAGCTCTAATTTAAACTGGTCCAAACCATTGACAGTATGTACCTTAGGGAGGGTGTTCCTTGAATAGGGCTAACAAACCATTGACAGTATGTACCTTAGGGAGGGTGGTCATTGAATAGGGCTAACAAACCATTGACAGTATGTACCTTAGGGAGGGTGGTCCTTGAATAGGGCTAACAAACCATTGACAATATGTACCTTCGGCAGGGTGGTCCTTGAATAGGGCTAACAAACCATTGACAATATGTACCTTAGGGAGGGTGGTCCTTGAATAGGGCTAACAAACCATTGACAATATGTACCTTCGGGAGGGTGGTCCTTGAATAGGGCTAACAAACCATTGACAGTATGTACTTTCGGGAGGGTGGTCCTTAAACAGGGCTAACAAACCATTGACAATATGTACCTTCGGGAGGGTGGTCCTTGAATAGGGCTAACAAACCATTGACAATATGTACCTTCGGGAGGGTGGTCCTTGAATAGGGCTAACAAACCATTGACATTATGTACCTTAGGGAGGGTGGTCCTTGAATAGGGCTAACAAACCATTGACAATATGTACCTTCGGGAGGGTGGTCCTTGAATAGGGCTAACAAACCATTGACAATATGTACCTTAGGGAGGGTGGTCCTTGAATAGGGCTAACAAACCATTGACAATATGTACCTTCGGGAGGGTGGTCCTTGAATAGGGCTAACAAACCATTGACAATATGTACCTTCGGGAGGGTGGTCCTTAAATAGGGCTAACAAACCATTGACAATATGTACTTTCGGGAGGGTGGTCCTTAAATAGGGCTAACAAACCATTGACAATATGTACCTTCGGGAGGGTGGTCCTTGAATAGGGCTAACAAACCATTGACAGTATGTACCTTAGGGAGGGTGGTCCTTGAATAGGGCTAACAAACCATTGACAATATGTACCTTCGGGAGGGTGGTCCTTGAATAGGGCTAACAAACCATTGACAGTATGTACCTTAGGGAGGGTGGTCCTTGAATAGGGCTAACAAACCATTGACAATATGTACCTTCGGGAGGGTGGTCCTTGAATAGGGCTAACAAACCATTGACAATATGTACCTTAATGAGGGTGGTCCTTGAATAGGGCTAACAAACCATTGACAATATGTACCTTCGGGAGGGTGGTCCTTGAATAGGGCTAACAAACCATTGACAATATGTACCTTCGGGAGGGTGGTCCTTGAATAGGGCTAACACATTGAAAGCCAAAGTTCCGTTCGGGACACCCGTCAATTCTTTTACAATCAATGAAACAACTAACCTGCCAAAATACGAATACGATGTATACCGTGACAACGAATATATATATATATATATATATATATATATATATATATATATATATACATATATATATATATATATATACATATATACATATATACATATATATATATATATATATATATATATATATATATATATATATATATATATATATATATATATATATATATATATATATATATGTATATATATATATATGTATATATATATATATGTATATATATATATATGTATATATATATATATGTATATATATATATATATATATATATATATATATATATATATATATATATATATATACATATATACATATGGGTGGATGAGTTTTTACGCCACTACTTGAAATGTTACTTGGCAGTAAACCGTCTGATTCTGAATTTGATGACGCTGTTAATTTTTTTGACGTTTTTTAGTATTTGCGTAATTTTTTTACTGAAGGATGGCATCAAATCAGCAAAAATAAAGATGGCTACAAGTTACACGACAAGGGTGATGTGACAGTAGTCATGCATATCATGACCAAAGAACATTTTTACTGGAACGTTTTAATTCATATGTGTGGTATCGTAGAAATTGGTGGCTATGGAAGACCAACATTTGGTGACGACCTCTAAATATAATTGTATTGCATTGAAATTGGTCCGGGATACTTTTTTCTAGGGATGTAACAAAACGAGAGGAGGTCCCAATAGAAATTCAAAACTTCAAAAATAAGGATCACTCTAATGTAAATGTTCTTATATTCAGACTTATCGCTTCGGACAAACATGCTGACACAGTGGTTTATTTAGAGTGGGAGCAATGGGCCATGTTCGTCTTTGGTAATTTACTACAAACCTGACTTCACATTCGACATCCTGAATACGCCTCTTACAAACATACATACAAACTAATCAACGTCCTTCTGAGAGAGAGCTACAAATATATGAATTCTATCTTTCGAGAGTAGAGATTATCCATACATTGTTTCCTTTCAGTAACGAGAATAGTGGATCGTCCTCCACATTTTTATGCGCACTAGTTGTGTAATTATGGTCTGACAATTGGTGCAAACGTGGCATCAACTTTAAAATTAGAACCAGTTGTATATCTTCGACGCGTCAATCTGAGGGTCTGTCGAAGCCATGTGCAGTGTAAAGAGAAACATAATTCTAATTTTGACTACAGATAATAATTACACAGATAACCATTTCGCAGGTGTTCGCATCGTTGTCGTGCACCTGTGGTTAGATTGTCGTCACTTCCGGTAATGGCTGATCCGACGTCGTGACAACGCACCGACAGTTTTATGTCAGTATAACACGTATATGTCTTGACTGGCTGAGTATGGTAGTTTTTATCATAAATAATGTTATGTATCATAACCCATGACATTATATATGATAACGTCTTGACCATCCAAGTTACTGAACCACAATTATTCATATACATTGACTGCTTAATTTGAATATATATGTTTAATTTGAATGTTTTTACTGAAATATCATGTCTGCACATTGCATGCTGTACATCAAGGTTGATGTTTATAAAAAGACCACGGTCAAGTTATATTTAGAAAAATCGTGATTCATTAAAACGCATTTAAATTATCAATATATTGAATGGATATATATATATATATATATATATATATATATATATATATATATATATATATATATATATATATATATATATATATATATATATATATATATATATAGTTAATAGTCTTCCCATTCGACGGTTATGCAATTCGATATTGACAAAACCGTGTAAAGACTTACTCGTTAATGAGTTGACATCTAAAACTCCAGCTTCTGGTGATTGTTCAAGCTATCGCCTGTCTTTCATGATTACACCAAAGTTAGCCAAGACTCCTGTCTATTATTTAATTTGAATAACAGCTTAACGTGTATCATTATACATGTCTAAGATAAGGTGTTTGTATTCCCAGTCGTGATGTACGGGTACTAGTCATCGACAGTTAAGGAGAGCGTGCGTGCGTGCGTGCGTGCGTGCGTGCGTTCGTGCGTGCGTGCGTGCGTGCGTGCGTGCGTGCGAGTTGGACTGGTGAAGCCTGCCATACGTTAGTTAGACAGTCAAGAAGGATGGGTATATTTTCTAGTAACACTAATTTACTATTTCAGTAGTGGTGTGTGTTGCATATATAGCTAACATCTGCAGGTCTGGTGTATCAGTTTATCAGTGTATCATACACTAAGCAACGCAGGATTCAACAGCTCTCCGCTTGGTTGTGATACGCCCTGTGTGTAAACACTGTTAATGTTAAGTGTCGTTCTAACACAAGAACAATGAGCTTAGACAAATTTGCGAATGACCATAACTGCAAACGTGGGTTTTCGTTTAAACGTTTAAACGTTATGAACCCCGGCGTCAAGTCCTCAACCGATTTAGCCTGTCGCGAATCCAGTTCGATGAAGTCCAAATATGTAGCGTGTGAATAGTTTAAGTAACACCCGCAGTCGGTTTAATAAAAAACGGCGTATTTTTGTCCAAATCATCGAAAGAATTGACTTTAGTCATTAGCTCTGGTAAGGCTCATAATACTGGGTATCCTACACGATCAACATGTCATGGGGTAAAGGCTGGTCGTCAGTTTTCAGCTTGTTTTATTCACTTCACTTAATGTTTCATCATTAAGTAATCTAATAGTTTGTCTGATGATTTCACACATACAAAAGTTGCACTAAGGAGCAAGCATGTTGTAGCAAAACATGTTGCACTAAGGAGCAAGCATGTTGTAGCAAAACATGTTGCACTAAGGAGCAAGCATGTTGTAGCAAAACATGTTGCACTAACGAGCTAGCATGGTGTAGCAAAACATGTTGCACTAACGAGCTAGCATGTTGTAGCAAAACATGTTGCACTAACGAGCTAGCATGGTGTAGCAAAACATGTTGCACTAACGAGCTAGCATGTTGTAGCAAAACATGTTGCACTAACGAGCTAGCATGTTGTAGCAAAACATGTTGCACTAACGAGCTAGCATGTTGTAGCAAAACATCTAATCGAGGAGTGACCTTTAACCACCCGAAGTAGTGAATGACTCGAGAACACACCTGTTAGCCGTCACATAGCGTACCTTATTCTACTTGCAACAGTAAATATCATTCGGAAACCTTTTGTTCTTTTAAGTCGCTTTCTTTCCAGCCCGAACCATTGAATTCGAACCTTCAACGATTAATCCCATCTAGTGGACACAGTATACGTATGCTTTAAGCAAGAGAGTGAGTAAGTGCTACTTTGCAAGTTGCTCGTCCACACCGACACACTGTGCTACTGCTAGTGCACTAAGGTAGTAATGTAGTAAATTCTCATATCCTGGATGTTGTTCACACTTAACCACCTCCGGGAGTCGATTTAGTAGATGCCATTGCGAGTACAGAGACGAGAAAGAGCTATGCATGTTGATTTCAGGGCAATATTCTAACAATCACTGTTAATGTTTACGTTCTTTCTAGTCTTCTCACTTTTGTGTGTCGACAAACGCAGTTGGTTATATCTTGCATAAAAACTTTGAAACGTGCAACGACGTATTGTCGGAGGGTGCTAAAGACTGATGAGTCGACTACCTCCCCCGATGTCTGGACACTTTGTTTCTAAACCGCGACATTGATCATGAATGGGACGTTGCGCGAACGTGTCATCGTGTATCTCAGATGCCACCATGTCAGCTGTGATTATTAGAGCCCGTGCGTGCGGGTGTGCGTGCGTGTGGGCGAAACGTCCCCAAGACGTGAGAAATATCCCGGTGAAACCAGATGCATCTTCGTTAGATATTAATAAATATCACTTTGTTCCCAGCTAAGGTGACGATGTCTTCCCGTCAAGCGTAAAGGTATTCATGATTGTGTTTAATATTTCAGCAGACTGGTCGCTTTGTCGTGAGAATGTAGTACACTTGCACACAATTATATTATGTTTAGCATCAAAGAAAAGGAGTGGTAGCCGATGACGTGCTGCCTATTATGTCACCAGTAAGTACTGGGTCGATATTCACACTGTATTTGAATAAAAAGCGGCCGCTTCATTCTAATCGTTGCATATATGGCACGCAGGAGTAGTCGGAGAGAATTTGTATTAATCTTAAATTTAATACTACAAAAATGTGGCTGAGATAATAATAATGAAATTATAATTAAATAAACTTCTATGGTGCCTATGTCAGTCAGGAAACTGAGCTCAGAGGCGCAACAAAACAGAATCATTAAACATAATCGTGAAGATGGACGCGCAAGTCATTATCAGAACGACCCACCGAATAGTTATGGTTCACTTCATACCAGACCTTAGGCGCAGCTACAGAGAAAGATTGCTTGTCCAAGTTAAGTTTAGTTCTGGGAACAATAAGTTGTTGTGAAATTGATGATTTGTGCTGCCTAGGGATATTTGAAAGATGCAGGAGACTAGCCAAATATGGTGGTTGTTGTGTAGATAGATCACGATATGTAAGAGTGGACAGCTTAAATTTGATTTGATAAGTAACATGAAACTAGTGTAACTGTCTAAGTAGTGGTAGTGATGGTGACAAGGCACCCTGAGTACCACCCGTGACAATGTTGTACTCATTGGAGTTTAGCTGAGTCTCTTTCAGTAATATTGTTGGTGTGAATTACAATAATCAAGGCGGCTACTAATTAGTGGTGATGGTATTGTTTTATCAGCAGATAAAGATATGTGACGCCGAATTCGATGGTGATCACGTATATGGTATAAACAGGATTTGCATTCTTGAGATATTTGCTGTCGAATGTTGAAGTCACTGTCAAAGACAACACCTAGATTACGAACATTATCTGATGGGGATGTATCACTGCCAAGCAGTTTAACTAGGAAATGGTTGATGACCATATTTCGATGTTGCTTAGTACGAATAATAACAAGGTATGTGTTATCTAGGCTTAGCTTAAGCTTAAGGTCTGTGGTACCTAGGCTTTACTTAAGCTTACTTGGTTCCACCCAAACCGAGATGTCTCGAAAGAGATTATTGTGCATTTGATTGTGAAAGTGGCATGTAAATATGTGTGTTATCAGCATACAGGTGATGACTGAGATGATGATTAGAAATGACTTGGCTGAGAGACGTAGTGTATAATCTAAACTGAAAAGGGTCAAGGACGGAGTCTTGCGGGACTCCGAATGGAAGGTGTTGTGGGTAAGATAGTGAGCCAGATATGTTATTGCCGAAACCACCGAAGAGCTCTGCCAGAAATGCCATTTCATTTATCGGTCGAAAAGCGATAGTCAACGAAAACTCGACGACATCTGCACAGTATTTCTACGAGATGGCGCTACACATCAACAGTAGACCCATGTCACAGTTATATTATGTGTACTCCAGAGGATCACATATTTACGATAACTCAGTAATAGTAGCTCTAGTGTGTCACTAAATAAGTAGTCTGAGTAGTACTGCGCATTTGTCTGGAATGTTCACCATTACTGAGATACGGCATGTGCAGCAACAGCAGCACTGCACAATGGAGCCAGCCTAGTCAGCGATGTTTACGTGTGAATTATTAAAGGTGCTTAATCAAATCGATTTTTTGCTAGTCTCATTTCAAATTACGTTTGCAAAAAAACAAACCTACCTAGCATCCACTACAACATGCTAGCTCGTTTGTGCAACTTTTGTATGTCGTTTTTGTGAAATCATCAGACAAACTATTACATTAGTTAATGCTTGCTCAAGCATTTACTGAAGTGAAAATCGAAATGCTGAAAAATTATTTTTTCCTTGGTGAAATTTCGTAGCTTTGTCATGTGATCGGCGAGAGGATGGAGGTCACGCCCATAATCAGCATTGACCCACAAAGGGTTTACATTTTGGATATCCGCTATTTTAATCCTTACCAGATCTAACCACTAAAGTAAATTCTTTGGATGATTTTAATAAAAATAGGAATTTTTTATTAAATCGACTGCGGATGTTACATAGACTATTCACACTCTACATATTTGGAGCCAATGAACCAGATTTCCGATAGGCTAAATCAGTTGAGGAAGCAGTTGTAAATATGTTATGCATAACAAACACATTTCATCGCATTTTCTGACGCTCGAATGCGCACATTTGACTCGCCAACTATCGTAGAACGATAATTTCGTGTGAACGATATTAGATAAATAAACATCTACTGTTTGCTTTGCAACGACAACACTACAAGATGCTTATTTTATGTTGTGTGTAGTTCCCAAGAATGATTTTAAAGCTGAGTGAAATGGAAAAGATGGTAAGTCAAAGTAATGGCAAGTTAACCCTGCACATTCGCGCATCAGAAAAGATGATGAAATATGAAATGTGTTTTTACCCACAATATATTTAATAATGTAGGCATATAACAAGATAGCTATGCACTTACATGCATTGTACATGATCGTTGTACATGGTGTAGCTTTAATAGGTTTATGAAGGCGAAACCGATGTGGATCCGGGTAGTAGAGAAGCGCCTAGTATTTCAATTATTACATGTAGGGGAAATCGGGGATAGTTATAGTAAAAACAGCATATTTCAGGATTTTTATACCGATCGAAAGTGTTTTAATGACAACGACACTGCAAATATCTCCCGCAAATAGCCAGTGCATAAACAAATGCTTAATGCAATACACATTTGTGCAATAATACGTTTTATGAGGTCTCCTAAATTGTCACAATGTACCCCAATGGGGGGCAAGTTGCAACAAGCGCGGCAAATTGTAACACGTTTTATCATTGCGGCAAAACATAGCTTAGTGATTGACATATAATATATATATATATATATATATATATATATATATATATATATATATATGACCTATATGATTAGCTCATAAGATTTAATTGGCCCTACCTAGAATACATATATAACAAATAATTTGAACAACGTGTTAATTAAAAAAAGTTATATTAATCGTCATCCGATTCACAATGGATGATTCTTTTCCTCCCCCGTGACATTTTTCGCCTGATTTCACTGTTATAATTTGTCCGGGGAAATGTTACAACTCGCCCCAGCACCATCTCATTCACAACACCTGATTGCATTAAAACATATTTAAAATACTGATTTAATGGCCCATGTAACAGCTAGAATATATATTCGTGACTAGAACTACCAAAGGAATAACAGCCACGTATGGGGTGGCCTGCCAAACCACAAACCAACTGGCGGGCAGAAGAAAAACTAATCCCATAATTCCTCATTAAAGCTGCCGATGGCAGCCGAAACGTTGAGAGTACGTAATCTCAATGGTTGTTTTGAAGAAAATCGTTGTTCATATATATCTACCAACTTGATGAACATTTTCACGAATAATCAAAAACCACTCCGTTGTTGACAGATTAACGAGTACATATCCCGTATGTGTGGCTTCCGTCGAACGACTTCTTCGTGGTCTTCTTTGAGCAGACCGGAAACTGTTCACAGCAGTCGCCATCCGAGAGGCAGGGGTATGTGTACCAGCAATCGATACACACCCTCGCCGATCGGTCGCAGATATTGTACGTGCGGCAACAGTCGTTCGATGACTCGCACTTGTTGTGGTAACATCTGTTGCTGTTTGGAAGCAACAGCCACGGCTTCTTCCTGAAACGTAACAATAACATGCCTTTTTAGAGATTATGTAAAAACACTGATGTATACCACTAATTAGCTTCGTACATCAAAGTATTTCTTCCACAAAACATGAGTTCTTACGTTTTTGAGTAGAAGACAGCTGGATACTACAGGCCTAACCGTTTTCTGATGTAACACAAGAAAATGATATCGTGTAAATGCTACAAATACAAATGAAGAATCTCGTTAAGCCAATGGCTATCTTGTCCACTTGTCATCTGGGTTTTTGCATTGGGTGGCAATCTTGTAAAATCGTGTAAACGAACTAAACGAACATAACATAATTGCACGATTTTGCTGGCATTTGAATGGCCAGTGCTTCGTGTAAGCCTATTTTATGTCCTCGATGTCCTATAACAAAGTGGGATATTTTCTTCGTATATACATACTGACTAGATAATGCCTGCTTTGCTTGATGTGTTATTTGTATGGCTGTTCACTTTCTACAACCACATCTTCCTCCGGTTCATCTAGTTCGTCATCAGAATCATCAGCCGTCTATGGGAGAGCCAGCTCGTGCTCGTGAGTTACACTTTCACTTATGGCATCCTTGGCAGCTCTGTTGTGGTGGTTTGTGCCTCGTGGGTGGCTTTGGGTCACAGTTCTGCTTCTTGTTCTCTGTATAATGGTTGCACGAGCCTAGATCACTATGTTGAAATGTCACCTGGGTTAAGTGGATAAGTGATCAAGTGTCCCAGTTAGCCCCAACAGGGCAGGTAGGCCTGCATGGACACCTGGGATAGCTCAGTCACATGTTTGCGAATGGTTCGCCTTATCTACATAACTTACTCGCTAGTTGAGTGTTCTATGATTGACATTAGTTGGTATTAAAGGCCCATGATAGCATAAGTTGCGTCAGAACCGCAATGGAGAGGTCCCATATTATTTTTAATGGTGAAAATATATTTATACCTACGTGGTAACCAAGAGTGCTCTGGGTCAGAAGACCTTCTCATGACTGAGAATGGTCTTACCTTCCATTACTACTAAAGGGATGTACCTGTCTTGGAATATATCACTAGTGGGATATCCCACTTAACCTACTTCCTGATGGTATTCCATGTTTTACTCTCAGGTAAATAATTCCATGTATGTGTTGTTTGTCTGACTAACTTTCCCACAATTTTGTTATTACGGTATTACGACAGTCACAAGACGCAAATATTTTACAACAAATTCTACATCATCGACCAGCATGAAAGAACCACGTTTATCAGCAGCCAGTGGCTGTATAATGCTAGTTATTAGCGTATCACTGCCGATGATAATGACACGTTGCGCCTCCACATTACTGTGCGTCGCAGACTCTAATTTGGTTCACTTCCGCTCGTCGTCATACTACTCTACTGTCTATTGGCCAAACTTACCATTTGAGGTAGTACTGGAAGAGGCTGGAGTGGGTTGGCCACCTGCTTGAAAAAGAAAACAATAGGCACGGTCAACAGAACAGTGGTGAGCCGGGTAATCAGACAAAGACGATGCAATTATATCCTCCGCGTGGGTATCGCAACAAGAGATGCGAGTCAATAAGATCATATGCCGCTGTCAAACAAGTCGGCAGATTATCAATTTGGAATGATACAGCCCGGCGAGGATGATATCAGTCGTAATGTAAATCAATTCATATGTGTAATGTGATACTGTGTCTTTGTAGAACCGATTTTCGCAGCAAATTAACCGCATTGATTCTGATGTCGTACACTCGCTCGTAAAGTAATTTAATATATACACGAATGGATACTATTGCCAGGCATTCATTGCCGATGTTATTGAATACGGGTGAAAAGCACCACAAAATGTGAACAACAGGTTAGCATCTACGATTAGCTTATGTTATTTTGTTAAACAAAAGGGAAATATGTGTCTGTCAGTCATTAGCAAAATGTCACCGACAGAGAAAGATGGAACCAAGTATTGCGAGACACATATGTATGTCGGACTAATCTCGAAACTATAATGGTTACAATATTATTTTACTAATACAGCTCGACGTTCACTGACCCCGACATTATGTCGGCCTCTGTCTCTGTCTGTCAGTCTCTCTCTCTCTCTCTCTCTCTCTCTCTCTCTCTCTCTCTCTCTCTCTCTCTCTCTCTCTCTCTCTCTCTCTCTCTTTCCCTCTCTCCCTCTCTCCCTCTACCCCGTCTCTCTCCCTCTCTCCATCCTCTCTTTCTCCCTTCCCATTCCCTCTCTCTATCAATATGTCAACGTCTAACTATACTACATACCTTTTCAGCACCATGTTTTTGTCTGCGGTTTCTGAAGAGAAGAAAGGGCAAGTACACAACGTTAGTGTTCAACCACAACAAGTCCATCAAATGTTATATTTATTCTTGTTACCTGAGCAGTTTCACGTATAGCAACTATTCGTGATAAACTGCAACGATTCACCCACTTAGATAGAGTGGTTTTAGAGTTAAATAGGTGGGTTTTTTAATATTATGCTCCAGGAAAACACACCCGACCCTTCACTATTCAAGGCGAAGTGTGTGTTTAAAAGCCTCTGCCTATGAATGTAACTATCCTAGTACATGTGTTATCGTTCTGCCGAAGTTTAATTGAACGTTGTCGTAAAGTGACATTTGAAAAAGTGATGCTCTATTAAAATGTCATGTACCGTATGGATTACGCACACAAACGCAGAACATTAATATTTAGAACCCATTTAATTTTGTTTATTATCTGCATCGCACTTCACTTGATGCGCGTGACAACGTAACGACATGCTTTGAGAGTAGCATGTTTCATTTAATGCTCGTTATTGTAAAGCTGATATAAAAGTCACCGCTTAATGTGCAGTAGTTGTAAACAGTTGTAAATTGGGATATGAACTATTTCACGGAAATTACGTAGTGTGCAGTTTTGCTCATTAAAGCACGGCCACCATTGTTTTATTCAGAAAAATTATGAAAAAGTTTTTAAAATAGTATAAATCCGGTTGGGTCTCACACACTTTGAAGAATAAACATAGACACGTGTGTAAACAGGTAAGAGGACAAATGCCGCTTCAGTGTTTGCAGCCGTAAATTTTGTGTCTGATGACTGATTCGATATGTCATAGTTCTCGCTCGCGGAAGGTGTTCACATTAGTTGCTACGCTCATAATACCAAGTGATATAATGTTATTAAAGTTGAGCACCACTGGGCTCATATTATGTAATATATATATATATATATATATATATATATATATATATATATATATATATATATATATATATATATATATATACATATATATATATATATGTACATATATATATACATATATATACATATATATATATATATATATATGTATATATATATACATACATATACATATATATATATATACATATATATATATATATATGTACATATATATATATATATATATATATACATATATATACATATATATATATGTATATATATATACATATATATATATATATATATATATATATATATATATATATATATATATATATATATATATATATATATATATATAATGTAGTATTGGTGAAACTTATTATGCTTATGAAGGTAATGATAACAATTTTAATTACAAAGATCATCTTCCAGCGCCGTTGTTAACACAATTGGCAGCGCAATGATTCTGTTTTCTCTGCCTCATCTGCTTTTCACCCACCTGTTCGCTTAGAGCTGGTGACAGCCAAGACGTAGACAACCACGCACATCAGTGTATACTTGCTTGACATGTCTACGCACACTGAATGAATCTGGAACACATACTGACTTTTAGTCGCCAACAGTTTGTCTGCCGACAATTAGTTGGCAACTACCCACCGTCGGTCGACCGATTTTACTAATGCCAGATATCCACAAAAAGTGTCGGTGGAGAACATATACATAACAACTACATTTGAGTTGCCAACTGAAAAGGTAGTCGCTAACATGTTGGCAACTAAACAATCGGAGTGCTTTAGGTTAGATTTTCAAAAGGTAAAACATGTCCATGTATAACTGACTTGGTGACTGTGTGATGGCCGACATTTGCTGACGGCGAAGATGAGGAAGATTGCGTATTACTAGTAATGACACTTGATGCCGTGATCCAAATGAAAACTAAATAGCGATATATTTTCAATACGAAAGTGTGGATGATTCGTTGATTGGAGATGACATTGTGTTGTGTGGGGCGATGGGGCAGTTCGTGGCGGTAGGTTGAGACTGGTGCTCCAGAGGTGTTGCAAAACAGGCACCAAGATAAACAATATTAGTTCAGAATGAGGGAAATATACTTCATGAAACACCAGTGAAGGTTGGAAACCTGACAGCAAGAAGATAGAAGCAATGCCCAAGATTGACAAACCAACAGGTGTGAAATGAGTTCAAATACTACAAAGAACTGTTACTTATCCAAGTTCCTGCCTGACCTCTCACACGTGAAGTAGCCCAACATGAAACTGACCCATCCCGATGTGCCGTGGCAGTGGACTTTAACCAACATGACAGAATAATAGGGGAGGTCAAGAAAAGTATGACCCACTGTCGTAATGGTCATTGAATATGACGTTAGTGAAATATAATAGCAGAAGCGGATCCAGGGGGTCTTAGGGGTCTTGCCCCCATAGGTCTTTAACCCCCCCCCGTGTCCGTGACAAATATTACGGTAAAGGACAACGTATATAGGCCTACATCGGAATTAGTGTCAATGTAAAGACTGAAGTATTTGAAGCCGGCTAATAGTAACCCTTCAGAGACCCCCCCACCGCCAACAAGCCTAGGTCCGCCCCTGAATAGGCTGCTGCGTTCCTGCAGAAAGGGAGACCAATCGTGTGTGCAGTCGAGCTCTGAGAAGCACAAAGACTCGATACGCTCAGCTAGGGAAAGAGTGTCTCAAGAGAGTGTTCTCGTTGGAATTATTCCGCCAATATATGCTTGGGAGAAGAACGATCGCACACAGGAGACGATGGCCAAGAAAGCCAGAAACAAAACTAGAAAGCAAGGACTGCTGTTTCGTATGCTGCAGTATGAAACAACAATCGTATATCATAAGGGGGCAGATATGCATATGGCAGATACACTCTGAATGTCGCACCCGCCACACAATAGAGATACTCGAGACGCTGAAGACTTGCAGAAGTTAGGATGATAAATTGCACGTATTGAAACACGTGATCCAAAGAAAACTTAAGTACCAACCACGCACTGTTCAGCCTGAGAGGCGACGTTCACGATGGGCTGATATTCCGTGAAGAACATTCACTGCTCATTCTGGCAAGGCAGCCCAGGCAGCTTCGATCATCTACGTTCTAATCTACGTTTTGTTCCCAGTGTTTATACAAATGTCGGAACTATAGCTTTTATCAGTTGCTGCACTGACTCTGTGGAACTCACTCCCTGTTGGTGTTAAGTCTGTAGGAAATATAACAACATTTCGCCGTAAACTAAAAACCCACCTGTTTAAACTTTCGCATCCTCCATAGTTCCTCAACGTACCAATCCAACTGTTCACAACTGGAACTGCTTATCGATTATGAACTGCTTAACCCCTTTATTTGGTGCGCTGCCGAGATTGTGTCTCCCGAGTACTTTATATATTATTATTATATATAAGTTCCCCAGGGGATTCGAAAAATCACGAACGAATATCTCCAAAGTTCACATCGATTGATTGTTCACTATTAAATGGTTAATTCCAAATTATAAGACATTCTAGCCAAATACAGAAATTACATCAATAATGATTTAAAAGCAACTGCTCTCACACAGTGCATCTTTATCATAGAATTTATGTTGGACACCATGACACTAACCACTAAAAGGAGATGTTGGACACCATGACACTAACCACTAAAAGGAGATTTACTGTTTCCGTTTTAGGCAATGTTTGCTATCCGACCCTCAAGTGTTGTGATGTTAGAACATACTATAGTGAAGTTAAATATTTTAATTTATTAGAACAAACGTGATGTGACAAGAACTTACTTGTATAAAAGACTATTGTTGTGTGCGTATGCCATTAACTTATCTCCCGCATAATGGCGTAGTCGTAGACTATAAATGTGTGCATTTGATCCACGTGCGGAAGAAACGATTCAATAATGCATGTACAATTGAAACGACGAGGTTCAAATTCGCCATAGAATTACATTTAAAACATGTATTGCCTTGAATCGAAATGCCAAACCCATTACGCAAAACGTTTCAACAACACGCCTACGTTCTCTGGGTTACTGTGACTAATACGTACGATGGGTTGATGTGATGCAGGGCGCGTCAGGGAGAACGAGAGGCGTGTACATGTGTGGAGTGTGTGTGTGTGTGTGTGTGTGTGTGTGTGTGTGTGTGTGTGTGTGTGTGTGTGTGTGTGTGTGTGTGTGTGTGTGTGTGTGTGTGTGTGTGTGTGTGTGTGTGTGTGTGTGTGTGTGTGTGTGTGTGTGTGTGTGTGTGTGTGTGTGTGTGTGTGTGTGTGGGCGGGGTGAGTATGTGGAAGGGAGGAGAGTATGGTTGTTGGTGTGTTTACTTGACTATGACATGGTGTGTGTGTGTGTGTGTGTGTGTGTGTGTGTGTGTGTGTGTGTGTGTGTGGGGGGGGGGGGGTTAGTATGTGGAAGGGAGGAGAGTATGGCTGTGGGTGTGTTTACTTGACTATGACATGGTGTGTGTGTGGGGGGGGGGTGAGTATGTGGAAGGGAGGAGAGTATGGTTGTGGGTGTGTTTACTTGACTATGACATGGTGTGTGTGGGGGGTGAGTATGTGGAAGGGAGGAGAGTATGGTTGTGGGTGTGTTTACTTGACTATGACATGGTGTGTGTGGGGGTGAGTATGTGGAAGGGAGGAGAGTATGGTTGTGGGTGTGTTTACTTGACTATGACATGGTGTGTGTGGGGGTTGAGTATGTGGAAGGGAGGAGAGTATGGTTGTGGGTGTGTTTACTTGACTATGACATGGTGTGTGTGGGGGGTGAGTATGTGGAAGGGAGGAGAGTATGGTTGTGGGTGTGTTTACTTGACTATGACATGGTGTGTGTGGGGGTGAGTATGTGGAAGGGAGGAGAGTATGGTTGTGGGTGTGTTTACTTGACTATGACATGGTGTGTGTGGGGGTTGAGTATGTGGAAGGGAGGAGAGTATGGTTGTAGGTGTGTTTACTTGACTATGACATGGTGTGTGTGTGGGGGAGTTGAGTATGTGGAAGGGAGGAGAGTATGGTTGTGGGTGTGTTTACTTGACTATGACACGGTGTGTGTGTGGGGGGGGTGAGTATGTGGAAGGGAGGAGAGTATGTTTGTGGGTGTGTTTACTTGACTATGACACGGTGTGTGTGTGGGGGGGTGAGTATGTGGAAGGGAGGAGAGTATGGTTGTGGGTGTGTTTACTTGAATATAACATGGTGTGTGGGGTGGGGTGTCGTTGTGCGCGTGCTTGTGCACATTTACAGAAAACATACATGTTGGCTAAGCATACCAACCCGATATGTTGATCTAGGCTCCATGTGCATATTAAACACACTTGCGAAATAACATTGGTTTGTTAACTTTAGGTACTATCTATACCTGGTATAAAGATAGTCTATGTATCGTGACTATCTTTATACCAGGAAGTATATCGACAAAACCATGTGTTTACACCCATTATATATGCAATATATATATATATATATATATATATATATATATATATATATATATATATATATATATATTATATATATACTATAAAATACTTCTATTGCGCTCAAATTCTCGGGAGACCCAAGCTCGGCAGCGCACCAAACAAAACGCGTTAAGCAATCGACAAGCAGTTCCAGTTATAAACAGTTGGATTGGTTTTTGACAAGTTTAAACAGGTGGGTTTTTAGTTTAGGGCGAAATGTTGTTATATTTCCTACAGACTTAACACTAACAGGGAGTGAGTTCCTCAGCAGCAACTGAAAAAGCTCTAGTTCCGACATTTTTCTTAACACTGGGAACAACAAGTAGATTAGAATTAGATGATTGAAGCTGTCAGGGCTGTTTTGCAGGAGTGAGCAGTGAATGTAAATATGCTGGTTGCTTGGATGAAAGTGCTTGATAGGTAAGTGTACAGATCTTTAAAATAATGCGATATCGGACAGGGAGCCAGTGCAATGATTTATGAAGTGGTGAGAAAAACGAGGAGACCGGGTAACTACCCCTGCCAAACAAGTTTGCACACGTTGAGGTGTCAAGATGTCCTTGAGAGCAATATTATGATAAAGGGATTTGCACTAATCAAGTTTACTGCTAACAAGAGCAATTGCAATAGTCTTGGCGACAGCAAAATACACATACCGGCGAGTACGACGAAGGTCACGAATGTGATAAAAGCAGCAACGACAAGTTTGTGAAATATCCTGTCTAAAATTAAAATTAGTATCAAAGGTGACTCCTAAGTTCCGTGCTGAGACGGCCGGAGTGAAATTCTGGCTCAATCAAGTTTACCACGCTGCTTTTGTGTACCAATAATACGAAACTTATTTGCATTTAACTTTAATTTGTTGTCAGTCATCCAGTGGAATACATTCTGGAGACAATCCCTGAGTTGGTTTAAGGAACAATTTATACCCGGAGTAGCTAAGGAAGGTAAATCTGTGTATCCTCTGCATATAGGTGGTGATCCAAGTTATGGTTTTGAATAACTGAGCTGAGTGGAGAAGTGTAAAGAGTAAAAAGTAATGGTCCAAGAACAGAACCCTGAGGAACACCACATGAAGTGGGTAGTGCCGCTGAAAAGCAATTAGCTATATTCACTCTTTGGTATCTATCAATTAATAATGATGAAAACCAGCTTAGGTCTGCGTCAGATATGCCATACCACATTGAGAAGCGTTTAATGAGTATGTTATAGTCAATAGAGTCATAAGCAGTAGATGAATCAAGCAAGGTAAGCGCTGTTACATTATCTTTGTCCATATTTAGAGTGACATCATCGTGTACTTTTAAAAAAGCAGTCTCTGAAGAATAAAACTGCTTATAAGCTGATTGTAATACATTAAGAAATACAATTTGACTCAATGTGAAACCTTAGACGGCTTGCTACAACTTTTTCCAGTACCACCGAAAAATTAAATATGCAAACGAGTGTCGATCTTCAAGATAAACGGCTTTGATAAACGGAACTAGAATATGAAATAAAGTTATGTCAATTAATAAGAATAATTACCATGGTGTGTTGGATGCGTCAACAACATAATTGTTTTGTTAGTGCAAATAAATCGAATGGAAACCTTAACCGCGTCTTTATCACAACTTAATCATGTGACGTGCGACGTTTTCGTCTCTAGTTGGCAAGTAAATGCCATCGCGCGTAGTATTCATAGTACTCATGACAATTTAGGAGCTTCAGAAGCCACTGTGTTAACAAGATGTGCATACAGTGGCGTATTGCTTTGCGTCATGTATGGAAGCTACCATATGTTTCCACATAGATTTAATACCATTAATTGCTGAATATATACTTTAGATGTTGCTTTGGTCTATAGGTTCATAAAGTTTTACAGAACCGTAGCTTTGTTAGACAACATGGTTGTTAATTGTATAGCAAATACAATGACATTAGCTTATAGGTCCACTATGGGTCAGAATGTAAGACACATTATGTCCGAATATAACATGACCCACCATGAACTGTTGTATATGCCTATGAGTGCTATTAGGTATAAATGTAAAGATATGTGGAATATCAATGTCAATGCGACATACTATGACAGTGCAAAAATGATTTGTGAATTGGTGGAAATGAAAGATTGTTGCAATGACGCTGTCTTAAAAAAAGGAAGAATGTAATGCTGTGATTTCTTATCTCAGCACAATATAATTTGTTTTCTAGCTGCTATTTCTAACTTATAATTTGTTTAATATGTACATGTTTGTGGATCTTGAGTCCGAATAAAGATGATAATAATTTTTTTTTAGAACGGTGCCGAATCGGGGAGTTATGACCTACCAGTTCTCCAAACACTTCTGACAGAGCTCAACATTAAAACGGTGCATCAACAACGTGCGTTTACTTACCTTCGAGACTACAGAATCACACGTCTCCGATGCAGCCGTTCGACGAAGGCAACTGACCGTTGACAATGCCAAGGCCCGAGGTTCGATCTGTCCACACACTCGCCAACGCACAACGAACTTCTCACGAAACGTCAATCAACAACCACACGCTCCGCCCACTTCTGGTACCGAGGTTCCGATGTCAGTTCGTACACACGAGACGTACATGTTTTCTCAACTAATTCGGGGACATGTCATCGGTTCACTCTCAGGTTGATCGTAGACGAACAAAGATCCGGTGATTTTAAGAAGATACACGCTTTTGAGGATTTGTTGTAACCTGTAAGGATGTCAACAAGGAGTGGGTTCTTTTGCGGACGGCGACACGTTTTCTGTGCGCAGGCTTAATTTTCGAGTGCCTGATAAACCGTGGTACGTGTAGTACCACGGTTAATCAGGCACTAGAAAAATGTGCCCACAAAAAACCCAACGAAAAGGTGCCCCACAAAAAGCCCCAAACCCCACATTAAAATTGTGTGGGGCCCGTTTTTTTAGCTGACCAGGGATGACGAATGTTGCTGAAAATAACCGCACCAGCAAGAGGAATATTACATTGAACCCTCGGAAGAGGCACATTTGGTTAATTCCGATTGTTTTCGTGTTGGCTCCTTGGTTGCCGTCCTCGATTAGCTGTCTCTGGACACGGTCAGGTTAGTGACTACTTAAGATATCTCCCCAAATAGATGCAAAGTCATGGAACCAATAGAGATGTGACAGGCGACTGAGAAACTTGTGAAACTACTAATCGAATCTCGATGACACTCTAGGGAATGAACTGACCCAGTTCAGTAGACTAGCTAGTTGCAGAAACTCTCTCAGGTGAACTATGTATCAAATGTTGATCAAGAGAAATATCAGGGATGCTTTCCCCAATGGAGGTATTGCTTCGAGTATGTCTGACTTTGCTGATCAGTAACAATATCCCACACAGAGGAATGATGTGCGACCTGTAGTGGACTCACTGACTTTAGAGATGGAAAACATATCCTAGAAATCCTTGGTGAGTAATTATCTCAGATCCAAGGTCAAGCGTCCATCTGCTAGCCGTTATATGTTATAAATCTTCTCGCATCTTTCTCACAGCATAGGTACCAAACCCGGAAGGATTTGTTCGAGGGACAAAACGAGCGAAAACAAATTGCACGGACGAGATGTGTGTGAGTGCGAGCGAGCGTGCGAGCGTGCGTGCGTGCGTGCGTGCGTGCGTGCGTGCGTGCGTGCGTGCGTGCGTGCGTGCGTGCGTGCGTGCGTGCGTGCGTGCGTGTGTGGGATTGTCCTAAGTTACATAACACAAGGGCAAGGCGTCGATAGACGTTACTGTGACTGCCAGTATTGTCGCAATTTTAAGACTTGTATTCCAAAAAGCCATCAAGTACCAAGACATGGAGTGGTATTTCCGTGATAATGTTGTGTATGCTGACATTGTGTAAATACAGTTCATTATCGTGATAGTCCCTCAGTTACGAACTGCCAAGTTATCCCGTCCGGAGGATGGGTATTTTGTTAGTAATTTTAAAAACCAAACACCAAAGTTTGAATAATACCCTAAGGATATGTTTTCAGCGAGCTAGCTGTCTGAGAATATTACTTGCATCATCTTAGAAAACTCGCGTGCTGCTGACATCAGTAGATTGTGGTACGCTTGTCGGTACACCTCCGTCGTCTGCGCTTTGGCCGTCAAAGGCGCTACTCCCTGGGCACTGGTCTTTGTCACCTTTGCCGCCCAGCACAGATTTCGCCAACTTCCCGTGTCACGCGATCACTTGGACGTTGAGACGCACGTTTGTCCTTCTGATTCAAAGGTCTGTGGTTAGGTATTGCACCCGAGGTCTTGAAGTCAGGCGCGTGCAGTGTGGTCCCCGGTGCATCAGTACAGCGGACTGGTGACGTGGTCTGCCTTTCAGCACCGACCTCACGCGATGTTGATAACCGTGTGGTCCATGTTACGGTTGAACCGGCCGTACATATGTATGTGCGCCATCCAGACGATACGGACAACTCCGTCGCGCAGAGTTTGTATCGTGCCATGCATCCCCCACGTTGGCTCCTAGCAATGCCACAGAGTTTGTATCGTGCCATGCACCCCAGTATTTTGTGTCATACAAATATTAACACATTAGTCACAAGTGAGTCTCACAATGAAGCTGTGAGGAGCCGATTAAACTGGGCTCGACACGTGACAAGAATGGAAGGGGAACGAATGCGCTTAGGGTGGAGGGTAAAAGGAGAAGAGGAAGACCGAGACTGCGATGGGAGGACTGCGTGAGGAGGGATTTGGCGGGAGTGGATGACGAGAGCGAGGGATGAAGGGAGTGGATGACGAGAGCGAGGGATTTGGCGGGAGTGGATGACGAGAGCGAGGGATGAAGGGAGTGGATGGCGAGAGCGAGGGATGAAGGGAGTGGATGACGAGAGCGAGGGATGAAGGGAGTGGATGACGAGAGCGAGGGATGAAGGGAGTGGATGACGAGAGCGAGGGATGAAGGGAGTGGAGACGATTGGTGGAGACGGCAGTAAAAAAGTGGTTAGTGACAAAGAAGGGGAAAAAATCGACGACTGGTATCGATGCCAGCCTCACCCCGGACACCAGGGATAAAGAGGAAAACAACAACAACACTAACAACAACACTAACAACAACAATCACACACGATAATGACAGCACCGCTGGTCACTTTTGCAAAGGGAAGACATCATTTTAATAAAATTATTAAATAATGTAAAGTAATTCCCTTGAGCCTGTCATCAATTGACATAACAGTTGTAGATATTCACAAACAAATATTTCACTTGTAAGTAAAGTGCAATTACTTTATGAAAGCAAGATTTTGCTTACACTTATCAATAATATACATCACGTCTTGGCACACGTACATATACAACACATTTGTTATCAAAATCGTACAATTCTACCAGTGTCGTGGACACTACAGTGGTTGGTATTAATATAACGTTACATTACTCAACAACAGCGTTGTAATGGAGATTGAAGGAAAACTGCCGTTATTTGTATGTTATACGTGACGGATTACTGATTATGTCGGATTATCGATGTACTAACGCATAGCAAGGTATGATTCAACAATAATCCAATGTAGCTGGTGGTAGAGATGTATTGTCTAGGAAGAGGAAGACAGATTAGTAATCACATAACAAATATCGTCGCTGCATTCCGTAAAATAACTAAAACATTGGAAATATCACAGTTGAGTCAGTAAAACACAAATCAAAGGGAGAACGTTTGTGCGTGCGTGCGTGCGTGCGTGCGTGCGTGCGTGCGTGAGTGCTTTGAATGCGTGTGTATGTACGATGGACGGATGGACAAATTGGTGGATGGGTATACGGGTATGGATGGGTATACGGGTATGGATGGGTATACGGGGGTATGGATGGGTATACGGGTATGGATGGGTATACGGGTATGGATGGGTATACGGGGGTATGGATGGGTATACGGGTATGGATGGGTATACGGGTATGGATGGGTATACGGGTATGGATGGGTATATGGGGGTATGGATGGGTATACGGGTATGGATGGGTATACGGGGGTATGGATGGGTATACGGGTATGGATGGGTATACGGGTATGGATGGGTATACGGGGGTATGGATGGGTATACGGGTATGGATGGGTATACGGAGGTATGGATGGGTATACGGGGGTATGGATGGGTATACGGGTATGTGTTTAATGCAGAAGCATTGCGTTAAGTATTGTTGTTCAAACGTTGAAACAGTAGCATACTCGTATTGTTCTCAAGACGCCAGAAGTCCGCGCGCCACCGTTGATTGTTTCTTAACCGATGCGACGGTCAAAGACTATTTCACCCGTTAATCAAAAGCAGTTAGCATGCACTCGTCCACTCAAAGGCAGCCACGCAAGGTCTAAACCTTCTGCGGCCATCTAGGGCGACGACAACTTGTCGTATTCCTGCTTCAACTCTTCCTCGAAGTTCGCTTCGCTTGCGTCGAACTCTTCCAGTTGTGAGTAGTTCCCATCACCATCACAAGGTACTCCATCCGCCTGCGCCCCGTAGCCTGGCTGGATGGCCGCTGTTTGTTCGGCCGACGTCTCAATGGTCAGGCAGCCTTCTCGCTCATGGCTGTCAGCGTGGACAGCCACGTCGGCAGGCTCGTCGTTCGCCAATATGTTGACGTCTCCCACCTGCCCGGCTTCGCCCGCGGCCGGTGCTTCGGCGACATGTACGGACGCACCATCCTCTGCTTGTTCTTTCTTGTTAGGGGGATCTTCGTTTGGAAAACCGCTTTCGTTTTCCAAACTGGGGTCGTTGGTTTCCTTGTTCTCTTGAGGAGTGAGACAGGTCGATGCGTCTTCGGCGTCGTTCTCTTCGTCACCGTCTGTTGGCGTGGCGACTGCTGTCGGTTCGGTCACCTTAGGACATGTCGATTCGACCGTCAAATGATACCCGTACACTCTGGCCGACGCATCTCGTGTGTCCACCCCTATGGCATCACCACCGCCGAGGAAACCCGCGGACTCTGCGCGGTGTTCTTCCTGTTCTTTCTCTGGTGACGCCGCGAACTCTTCAAGGAGAGCAATGGCGTCGCCTGCCGCCGTCGTCGGTTGCCCGTCTGTGGAGCGCTCGCGTGAACCGGTCGACGGAGTACGTAGACAGAACATCGGCGTGTTGATCCTGCTCTCATCGTCTAGGTTGCTTGGCGGCATCACCGTCAGATCAAACCCCGGCTCGCTGTCCGATTCGAACCCGATCGCAGTATACGTGTTGGCTTCGGCCGACCCAGCCGCCGTGGGCTCGGGGGACGGTGGCACCGTCGCGACGGCCACCTTGGGCTCGGGCGAAGGTGGCGGTGGCGCCGGCGACGCAGACGGGGGCTCTTTCATAATATGCTTCGCCTTGTTCGAATGCAGCGAGTTCTCTCGGCTCATCTTCGCAAGCATCGAAGTCAACCCAGACCGCTCGGAGCGCGCGTCGAGGTTGCCGGCAGTCGACGTCGTCGCCTCGTTGTCGCCGAGACCTGTCGACATCGTCCCGGGCGTGTGGACCGGCGTCGGCGCGGGTCGGTGCCGGTAGGTGTCCTCGTCCACCACCGGCCAACGATCCGGCGAGGCGGCGCAGGCAGCCGAGTCGGCCCGTTCGCCGAGCTTCGGTCCGGCGTCGACCTTGTCGCTGTCCATCGTGAAGAGCTCGGCGACGCTGGGCGTGCCGTGCCGTAGCGTGCTGTGGTCGCCGCCAGCCGTCGACTCGTCGCCTGCTGCCGCTCCTGCCGCTCCTGCCGCGGGCACCTCGCCGGTGAAGCGAACGCTTCGTCGAGACGTCGGCGGTGGTGTGATCGGTCCGCCTCGCGACCAGTCGACGTCGGAGGTGTCATGCTCTTGGATCGTCCCCAACAGACCTGCAGGGGTAACGCAATGATTAGACACAGAAGGGTATTTGGGTACGTATGCCGTATGCCAAGAGACACATTTCATTTCAAAAGACAGGGTTCAGCCTACTGTTACGTTTCCCATTGGCGACCATGTTAACGTTTTGCACGATTATAAGAAAACGGGACCATCAACAATTCTGACACTTCTTTCCTGCCGTTGTCATCATCACATTGACATGCTGATCGAGTTTAGTAAAAGTCTCGTACTTCTAACTTTCTAAAAATGCCTGAACGTGCCATACCTGTCAATGTTTACCAATTTCTGCATGAATTACAACGCACTCGTGCCTTGTGGCAAAAAAAATTACAAAATTCCTTCCGCCTATTGAAATTATCTAAAAATCCACGGTTACACTGTCAACATGTTCTACCAGGAAACTTGCCAATGTGTCTGCTCAATTGCAGTTATGTCAGATGACACGATTTTTTGAAAATTACACATCTAAAAATACTGTGCCCTATATTCGTGTGCAACACACCAGGAAGTATAACTGAGGCATGATCCCACAGCAAGAGGGGAAGGCCAGTGAGGAGTGACCAGATCAGATGTGGTGCTGGACTTCCACTGTCGACAGCAGAGCAGAACCCGGTAAATAGAGCAGGATGGAAGGGTCAATACGACATGCGTGTTTAAGCCCAGTCAAGTCAGTAATTCAAACATAATATAACAAAGTAAATGTCCACCATCCTTTTAATATAGCATTGAAAAGCGCAACAAAAGAAAAACAGCACGTTCAACATGGTTGGTGTTTCTAAGCATGCAAACAACAACACAACAACACTCCACATACCTGACACCTGGCGTTCCAGGGTTCTCATGTACGGTGAGTCCGGAGTGTTGACGGGTGCACGCGTAGGTGCCACGGCCACCATCTGGGATGTGTCCATGATTGTTCCAGATGCAGTGACTTCTGGTGATCTACCTTCAATGTCCACCTCCTGCGTGCAGCAAGAGTACATTGACAGGCAAGAAATCAAAGCTGTCACAGTGGGGATACTATTGGATCTAAGAAAGCAACAGTAACGTACTTCTATAGCACCTTTTTAGTCATTTGGTCTGTTCAAAGCGCTTTATGACACAGTTCTCTGTTGATAGATGTCCTCAATTAATTAATGTATGCAGATGTGTCTTCACTGCTGTCTTGAAAGATGCGGTGGTATTACATTGTCTAACAGACCGAGACAGACTGCTCCATAGAACAGGTGCCGCTTTCGAGAAGGCACGGTCTCCAAATGTTTTGGGGCATGTAGTGGTTTGCAGAGTCAAGAAACCCACGTAATCTGATCGTAGAGAGCGTGTGGGTTGGTAGTCACTGAGGAGTTTGCATATATATGGCGGTGCAAGTCTGCGGAGTGCCTTGAAGGTGATTAGAAGAATCTTGAATGCAATAGGCAGCCAATGCAGGAATTTCAGGACTGGTGTTACATGATCTTACTCTGATGTCACTTGACAATAAAATAACATCAAGTGATCGTGTAACATTTGATAGCATTGTGCCTTATCACAACATGGTTAAAACGATGATATGGTGTGACAAAACAATGACATACTACGACATCATGTGACCGTGTCATGACGCTAAGTGATGTCACCAATACATCAACATATTGAATTCACGTGCTCACATAGTGACGTGAACACAACGCAGTATACATAATAATGCAGTCACATCTTATTAAATATTGTTATAATGATATCAAAAACCATCAACTGATAACAAAAGTGGCCAATGATTGGTTTTGAGAGTAGCTAAACTTACATTGTTTCAATGTGTTTAGTCACATTAGTGAATATATCACATCTCAAGAAGTGCTTGTAAAGCTATAGAGACCATTGACAAGAGAACTAAATGCGACACATTTCATACCGGGGATAGCACTGTTGGCTTCCTTTGTATGGATACTCATCCAACGAATATAAATTTTATTATTCCTTTCTAACAATCTGGCGCTAATATTCACTACTAAATTCTCAAAATCTCTGCAGGACGCAAACACCACAGATCTCAACACAGTCCCATCAACTGGTCTCATTTCTAAAAAAATAAAAAATTAATTTTTCTTTGTAATAATTTATTTCATTTCCACAACTTCCCAGACACATTTAAGAAAGGTTTCTTAATCTACGCTACGAATAACTTTCATGGTTATTTTTCTATCCGAGTCAAAAACTATTAGTAGTTTTGTTTCTATTAAAAGCAACCTTTTTAACTGCATTCAGTTACTACGTCTATTTCTACATTTAGTTTGTGAGTTTACACTAAAGCAAGAGGCGTGTAACGAAAGAACTGGACAGGACGTCACTTTCTTCCACTCCTCTTCCACAGCAAAGGACCGAGAAAAGAGAAGACAGATTGTCAGATCGTCAGAGGAGATGCCACAACAGCCATACATGGTTATGGGAGAGGTGAAGATGAAGGACGACTAAAGCAAGTAACTGGCAATATTCCTGAAAGTATATAAAAGCAAATACGAGGCACTACTGTATTAGTCGTAACTAATTATGTAGGACACTTGGTTATTAAATAGCCAACTCCATTAGGACAACCTTATTTTGCCTACCAAGTTCATGTTGTACCAATATTCCTGGATGCTTGGAAATGCCTGCAACATTTATTTCAATGCCACATCTGTCCAGCTCAAGAACAGATAACACAAGTTACACATACAGGCAGAGCGATAGGGAGAAACAAGTTTGCTATTTATTTTGCTGACGTTGCTGCTTTGGGGATAAAATCAAACACAGAAATATCAGCAATGAGAGACAAACCTTTTATCACAAAATCACAAATATTATAAACTGACTTTAAAGTAACATTGTGAAGAATATATCATGTATGTACACCAAGCTAATCACTTAAAGACAAGCCATACGAGGAATGGCTAAAGTCAATGAAACTGCCATGGCTCCACCACAAGACGTGGAGGTCATAATGAGAAAATGTTCAAGAGGAGATCGACACCAGAGGTACAAATGAACTGTTTTAGCAACCAGATAGTGGTCAACGGTAACTCGCTGCCTGAACATTTTAGGTACAAATGAACTGTTTCAACAACCAGATAGTGGAAGACTGGGACTCGCTGCCTGAACATTTTAGGTACGAATGAACTGTTTCAACAACCAGATAGTGGAAGACTGGGACTCGCTGCCTGAACATCTTAGGTACGAATGAACTGTTTCAACAACCAGATAGTGGAAGACTGGGACTCGCTGCCTGAACATTTTAGGTACGAATGAACTGTTTCAACAACCAGATAGTGGAAGACTGGGACTCGCTGCCTGAACATCTTAGGTACGAATGAACTGTTTCAACAACCAGATAGTGGAAGACTGGGACTCGCTGCCTGAAAATTTTAGGTACGAATGAACTGTTTCAATAACCAGATAGTGGAAGACTGGGACTCGCTGCCTGAACATCTTAGGTACGAATGAACTGTTTCAACAACCAGATAGTGGAAGACTGGGACTCGCTGCCTGAACATTTTAGGTACGAATGAACTGTTTCAACAACCAGATAGTGGAAGACTGGGACTCGCTGCCTGAACATCTTAGGTACGAATGAACTGTTTCAACAACCAGATAATGGAAGACTGGGACTCGCTGCCTGAACATCTTAGGTATGAATGAACTGTTTCAACAACCAGATAATGGAAGACTGGGACTCGCTGCCTGAACATTTTAGGTACGAATGAACTGTTTCAACAACCAGATAATGGAAGACTGGGACTCGCTGCCTGAACATTTTAGGTACGAATGAACTGTTTCAACAACCAGATAATGGAAGACTGGAACTCGCTGCCAATCCCTAAACTGTTTCAAAAACAGGATACACAGACACTGGGCAAAAGAACACGGTGCACGACCATAGTATGTGGGCATTGCAAAAGCCAAGAGTCTATTTGGATGAACAATGGTTTTAGACCAGATTCTCAACAGATGACTGCCAACAAATTCTGTTATAGCCATTCATACCAATGAAGCACAGAGAAGTTGAGTATACTGCTTTAGTCCGAAATATGTCCTACTTAGATAGTATACTGGTCACAGTAAGAAACAAAAATAGTATCTCAATGTTTTCCAAAAATAAAAACTTACCAAAGGGCACAAACTTGTAAATGGCAATAAAAGTATGCAATAACAGTGTAAACTCTAAGGCATGGCAGTGATTTATACACATTGCATAAAGAAACCACAACTGAAATATTTAATATGCTAGGAAGTTGAAATATAGATCCACAGAAACTGGGAACCAATATTAGCATTGCTTTACAAACAGAGGCTGAACTGAAATGTGAATTGTATTCCAGAAGGGAGACGAAAAGAGCAAATATAACTTGAAGAAAAAAGGGGAATCTAACATTGGAGGAAACTGCAGATATGGACAATGTCAGATAAAAGAAATGAGAAGCTGGATAATGGACTATACAACATTGAATGCTGCATTATGATACTTCATTTAACCAGTCATTAACAATCAATGTCAACATATCATAAGGACTTTCACAATCAAGTGTTCAAATACTGAACAACAGGTGAATCTATTTACCATCATCTATGATGAATATTAAATGCAATTCAATATTTAACATGAACACGGTAGAGATGTACTTCACATGTAGTAACCATAGAGACAATGACAAACAACACATCAACCACAAGCAAGACAACAGTGCCTACCATGTAGTAACCATAGAGACAATGACAAACAACACATCAACCACAAGCAAGACAACAGTGCCTACCATGTCTCCACCATTAAAGTCGGGACTCCTCAGATCCTCTTGGCCAGACATCCGTGACGGTAACGTGGGTCGTTGGGTCAAGGACACCCAGTCAGGTGACATGCCATGTTCGTAGGATCGGTCCGTTGGTGGGGTCGGGATATGACCTACAACAGCAGAAAGGTTAAGGACAAGATATTTATTTCATTGCCAAATTGTGTATTTTCTACCATATTACGAAATGAAAGATCACAATAGTAACATATTTTGTACGGCTATTATTTTTAAACAATTACTATAGTATAAATACTAATAAATTCAGTGTCACTGTCCCATAAAACAGGCATCAGCTGACCAATGAAACTCTTTGTACATTCCCTTTAATAGAATTAACAAGAAATGTGGTTATTATCCTTTATCAACAGTTATAAAGTTGGCTATGAAATTACAGATTTAGTAGTGCACTGTCATTTACAAAGATCTACAGAAAACATTTGCTGAATGGGTGAACATAATTTTGAAAGAATATTAAAATGGTGAATAATAGTGGTGCAACAAATATTGATAGCTAGGATTTGTCAGAGGAATTACAACAAACTCCATTAGATAAACACGATTAACCAAATGTTAATTACCGTTCTCAATTTAATGCATCTGTTGGCTTCTGACAATGGAAACAAACAAAACATTTGTAAAACTGATCTGCAATGGAATGTTACCAAAAGTATATCAAATATATATATATATATATATATATATATATATATATATATATATATATATATATATATATATATATATATATATATATATATATGGTGCAACCTTTACATTAATAACTGTTCTTCAATACTATCTTATAAACTACATTTATAACTCAGTTTCAATGGATAGAAGTGTGAATGAACCACCCAGTTGATTATCGAGCCAGCTGCTGACACCCTGTCAAATATAATTACCCAGGGTTAAATCAACTTTCGTGTTCAGTTTGTAGTTGAATGGTCTCGCCACTTTGATGTCGGAAGACAGGGCAGGAAGCCCAAGGGATATTGTAGGGATCTGTGTCCTGGTCCTTCTTCCCTCAGCATAATACTTGCCTGAAACGTAAGTCATCATTTGCAGCGGAAGACGGAATGTGTCCTTCTGGGTACATATAACATTCACATGAACTGAAAGTTTAGCAAGAGGCAAAACACCCAGATGGCAAGTGGACAAGGAAGCCATTGGCCTATCGAAAGTCCAAAAATGTTTCATCTGTGTGTAACCCCCCTTCTGAGGTATTTGTCAATTTTGTTTTTTAACATATTCATGCTGCTAGCATTTACACAATCTGTAGAAATTTTTTTCCATTTATTTATTGTCCTCTGTGGGAATGAATATTTTTCGATATTAATCTACACTGGTCCTTCACTAATATTACTTCATGTCCTCGTGTTCTACTATCTTTCTTAGGTGAAACAAATATTTCTATCAATATTTTCATACCCAATCAATATCTAAAAATCTTCTTAACTCCCTTGTTTCTAGGGTTGTTAAACCACATTCTTTTTGGCGTTCTTCATTACTAAGGTCTCTAAGTTCTGGAATAATTTTAGATGCTCTCCTCTGTATTCGCTCTAGCATATCTATATCCATCATACGATAGTCTCTAAGTTGTCAGTCAACCATCATCAGAGATTCAGTTATATCCATTGGTACCTTAAATTGTTAAAATCTCTTAAATACCAGTAATTTGGCAATTTTCAGCTATTTCAGTTCAAGATAATAATACATTAGTGACTTGGCTTTACACATATCAACATCATACTGGTTATTGTGGATAGGGCTTCATTATGGGGCTATTGTGGGTATATGTTTTTGAGATACACTGCCCGTGGGCTACCAGAGGAGTTACCAGAGCAGACAGCTGTGCAAGATACCAAGATCAGAGATGACATATTCACCCCTGAATCCATCACAGATGTCATCAAACATAGAAGACTCCAGTGGTTTGGGCACTGTTGCCATATGCCAACCAACCACTGTAAGTCAAATATTCAAGTATGATTTCAAAGCAGAAGAGAGGAAGGTCACTGAAGAGGTGGAGGTGACCTGATGAGAAATAATGCTGTTTATTCAGCTGACAGCAGAGCGGTATGCAACCAATTCATCATTATTCCACAAACCACAGTGATGATTTGCACAAATCACCATCTAGTACAACTAGTTTACCCAGCTGTTACATGACTGGTTTATAGAATATTTCCAACGTCAAATTGTTGCATTTGTCAGCACATAGTTCATTCATCCTACGCAGTACCTACATTGGAAATAAATGTTTCCTTTATATTCTTTGATGTTCTGGTGATTAACCTTTCAAGTGGTAATCACCATCCACCACCTGATCAACATGGACTGTGATCAGAGTGGTCAGATGAAAACCCAGAGGCGGGACACTGACCTAGTAATTTCTACTGCAACCACCTGCCAGCAAAACCTCTCGTACGTGCAGCTTTGTCTGTCATTTCGAGTAATATGCTGTGACACTGTCATTGTGACCCATGTCAATAGGCACTTGGATACGTTGTCACCTGATCTGAACATCTTGAGGACACCAAACAAAATTGACAAACAAAGAACAGCAACACGCCAATAGTTGGACACCTGATCAGAGAGAGTATCATATGATTCATTACTAAATCAAGCATGCGTTGGCGATGCACATATAAGCTGGTATTAATATCCAGACTCTGCAAAACCTGTAATAGAAAACCACTTTTATTAAATGCCCTTGCAGAGATGGATCGTTCTACCTACCTTGTTGGTGCAATGTCCAAAGATGGAGAGTGTTTCATTTATATCAAGAATAGGCTTGGAAAGGCATGAGGAGCATTTCAAAAACTCTCTAAAATTTTGAGGTCAATGGGCATGAATACAAACACCAAAATAAGAATTTTCAACAACAATGGTATACATGTGCTTCTCTATTGCTATGAAACACAGAAAACATAAAACAAATTAAAGAAACTAGCAAGTTTCCAGAGCAGATGCTTGTACAGACTTCTGAACATCAAATGAAATGAATTCATCACTAACAAGGAATTCCTTAAAAGAGCAAATGCATACAGAGCCACTTAAGTCAACAATATTGAAAAGAAGATGAAATATCTGGGCCATGTCAGCTTGAATAAGCCAATGCTTGGAAAAGATGCTGCCAAATGGCAGAGTATGAATTCTTTACTCTTTAGTTCTGTAGATTAATCATTATTATGAATTTATTAAACATCTCAATATGATTTTTATTCGTGAAAGTAAAATGCTGTTTAATGCTGACATAAGCCAGCAAGGCCGTTGCTGACAAAGAGCGAAAATTGGTGAAGTTCTCGATCCATGAAGTGTGTTCGCTCACAAATATAAGAATTGTGTCAGTGTATGGGGATTATCAATACATTGTCAAAATTGCAAATTGTAATATTTATAATATGTATTGGAAACTTACTGATTAATAGTTTATATGGTGCAACAGAGACATTTGCATCATGGTTTGACATGGCGTACAAGCATTGTGTGCTCGAAGTAACATTTCATGTCAATGGCCTTGACCTGAATTATGCCAATATTTGGTAGACTTCGTTCACTGACCTATATATAAAACAATGGTTGTGTCGATTTCCCAAAGAGAGGTTTGTATGCAAATATGATTGCGAACTGGCATGCCATTGGATGATATAAATAGCTTTTGGCCTGGCGACTATGCACAGTTTATGAAATGTTGTTGATGGTAAATAAAAGTAACAATGTAAAAAGTAACGTTACTTTAGATAAAGCTACTCTGTTACCAGTAAAAGTACTTAGTCAAAATTCCACTTCGTTACATGCCAATTACTTGAAATAACTATACAAGTATTGTAACAAAGTACATTTACTTTGTTATATGCCAATCCTGCTTGAAGTTAAACGTGCTTGCATGCTGGTGCCATATCAAATTTATTTATGACAGTTGTCCCACATAAAGCCTCCTCTTAATTGGAATGTTTCATGGATTTATCCTACAGCTCCCCAATCTCTGCAACACCAGGATACAGTTTTGGGTCTCTAGAAAAACAATGACCTCATGCACTAACAAGTAAGTAAGTAAATAACTAAGCCAGCCAGCCAGCCCAGTCAGCCAGCCAGCCAACCAGCCAGCCAGTAAGAAAAAACAATGACCCAGTTGGTTGAAATAAAATTCTTTTAATAAATAATAAAATTATAGTTATGCTATAAAAATTGGAAAAACAGCTACACAGTCATTCAGTTAAAACAACAGTATACATTTTTTTTTTCACTGGCAACTCTTAAATATCCTGCATAAGTTCTCATTAGGTTGATTCACATGGAAATTAAAAGCATTACCCAACAGTGAACAGTTGGAACTAATCTAGACTGGTCCCACTTAGTTGGAACTAATCTAGACTGGTCCCACTTAGTTGGGACTAATCTAGACTGGTCCCACTTAGTTGGAACTAATCTAGACTGGTTCCACTTAGTTGGAACTAATCTAGACTGGTCCCACTTAGTTGGGACTAATCTAGACTGGTCCCACTTAGTTGGAACTAATCTAGACTGGTCCCACTTAGTTGGAACTAATCTAGACTGGTCCCACTTAGTTGGGACTAATCTTGACTGGTCCCACTTAGTTGGGACTAATCTAGACTGGTCCCACTTAGTTGGAACTAATCTAGACTGGTCCCACTTAGTTGGAACTAATCTAGACTGGTCCCACTTAGTTGGAACTAATCTAGACTGGTCCCACTTAGTTGGAACTAATCTAGACTGGTCCCACTTAGTTGGAACTAATCTAGACTGGTCCCACTTAGTTGGAACTAATCTAGACTGGTTCCACTTAGTTGGAACTAATCTAGACTGGTTCCACTTAGTTGGAACTAATCTAGACTGGTCCCACTTAGTTGGAATTAATCTAGACTGGTTCCACTTAGTTGGAACTAATCTAGACTGGTCCCACTTAGTTGGAACTAATCTAGACTGGTTCCACTTATATGCTTGGTGCTCCTTTCAGTTGCCACACAAAAATTACATCATTATAGTTGACACTTTGTGTAGCTAAGTTATTTCCATAAATCACGCTCACAGAAACTGATCTGTTGTTCCAATCCACTGGTCTGAATACATTGTTTCAATGGACAGTGCAACATACCCATACATGTCAACTGTTATGGTTTACTGTTACAGCTTTTCTTATATTTGATGGTCTTAAGGGCATAGGAGACAATACAAATTTTTGGTGTTTTAAAAAAGACAGTTTTGTATTACATGTTGGTCAAATGGTATGCAGTGTTTGTGTTGCATGGCAAGCTCCTTTAGAGCATACGCTGCAAACCAGTGAACCTAGATAATTATATGGGTTCTTTTGTGGGTTTTATGGATTTCTTTCTGTCTTACAGGTGTGCACCAATCAGGGCTGGCACATGTGCACTTCAATGATCGTTCTGTTTTTTTTTTGTAGTGTATATGGTGGGATAATAAATCGGACATGATGATGATGTAGGGCATGGTCAATATAGGAAAGTTGTATAAATAGTTTGCTAATCTAAATTATTTCCTGCAGGCTGCACAATGCTGGAAACATCACGCTTGGACATACGATTGGTTACTCAAACAGGAATCATGCATAATTCTATCTCCAGGGGAAGAGATTGCTTGTTGTGTTGAGACATTCAGGATGAGACGCCTCACATATACGCAATGATAAATAATTTAATTAACCAATGGTCACTGATGAAATAATTCTAGCAATAATAATAAGTACATTTACATAGCGTTGCGTATCAGAATAAAGTTCAATCAGAGGTTATTAAATTACATAGCTGCTAAAATACATACCAACATTTACATAAAATTAATTAATTAAATAAATAATAACACAAAATTAGTTCAAACATGACACATATATACAAATTTAAGTGCCAAATCATCACATGCCACATGAAAAAGTGGGTTTTTAAACCTTCTAAAAATTGTTAAAGACAATTTATTCTGGTGAAAAACGACAGACTGCTGTACCAGCACTGAAGCTTTGGCTTACCACGAATTGAAGGAAGCGGCTTGTGCTTTGCTAGAGAAGGCCGAGTTTCATCCTGGTTGGAATGACTGGCCATCAGAGTCGTGTTCTGGGGGGTCACTGGAGCACTTCTCTTCTTTGTGGGATGCAAGCAGGGAGACGTCATTGTAGTATGTGGCCAAATCATCTACAAGAAGAAGGATATAGATACGCTAGAATGAAAACAGTGGAGAGCAACAACTCCAGAGACAAGGAGGTTAAGAGGAGATCAAATTGAAGTTTCTGAAATATTGAATGGGTATGGAAATATCGATAGAAATATTTTGTCTTGCTTAAAAAAGGTAGAAGATTTAGAGGACACGAGATAAGATTAGTGAAGCATCAGTGTACACTGGATATCACAAAGTACTCATTTTCAGAGAGAAGCAGCGCTATGCAAATGTACTTATGACTGGAATAAATTATCTACACATTATGTAAATGCTAGCAGCATGAAGCACAGTGTGATTAAGTAGTTTCATCTAAGATCTACAATACTCAGTATTTCATATAGAATAAATATTCAACAGGAAGATTTGACCGCAACACCTACGCAGATCAACAGGTCATAACAAAGAATCCACAGGTGTTATAAACTACAAAAACATCATATGTGGTCGACAAAATACACATTACATTTGTAAAATCACCAGCTTGCCTTGATATAAACGTGTCAACCATTGACCCCCTGCTGTCCCTCGACAGGGTTCATGCATTCAGACAAATCGTGTCAGAATGCATGGTTAACAAGGTTCACTCTTGGCATAGAGCAATCGTGGCCAAATCACAACAATTTATTTAATTAATTGGAAGATCAATATATAATGTAAAATGTCATAGCAAATGTCAAAACAGAACAATCAATATTCACAGTGCAAGTACAGCTGTATCCATGCAGCTGCGGCAGTCCTAAAATCTAAGGATATCTACAGAATTATTTATTTAATTATGTAAAGTTATAAGAATGGCAGGCACAAGTAATGCTAGCATGGCGGTGCAATATGTTGGAAAGGACCACATAGTCATTAGCACCATCACATATTGCTTCACAAACTGCTGCGCGGCATAGCAGATGGCTATATTTGACACAAGAAAGATTGCTTAATGTACTAACATTTCCACACCATTGAGAAAGTTTTTGTAGATGACAAATCAGTTGACAGAAATGGTAAAAGCTGGTTCACCACAGTGTCACAGGTGGCACTGTGTTATCATGCAAGATTCATGAGTCAAACAGTTGTGTCAGACGAATGCTACAGTGCAGATATTATTACATAAATTCATTAACAACATACGTAAAGTGACCTTTAAAACACATGCTAGTTGTACAGTCCTGTAGAATTGTTCATAATATACATTTCTCTGTGGAAATGCTCCCAAATCTCTTCCCACAACCTATGGTTCTCTTTGCGACTACTCCCCATTTCTGGTACAATTACTGCTCCTACGCCTTCATTGGGAAACTAATATTTTGATAAACAACAACTGCAAGAACTAAAGAAATTCTTTCTGTTCCAGTATTGCTCCATTTATAATATTCTGAGCTGTTATACATGTCGTGATCATTAATTGCTGTGACATGTTCGAAGACTATCAATAACTGATTTCTTCTTGATACTTATTATGATATTATATATTGATTGATAGTATAATGTTGATTAGGCGATTCTTAAATTAAGCTTGTGCTTATACATTTATATTTCTATATTTAATCCATCTTATGATTCTTTGTTCCAATCATATGAGTGGCTCTCACGTTGACAATCAATTACTGGTCTTAATGAGTTTCTTGGATAAACATACATATTTGTACAAATCAACATTAATCTTTATTAGTTTGAAATTGATGCATTTTGCATTCACTTGCAGTATATTTCATTGCATGTACTTGTTTCTGTCAAATAAATACATTCCTATTCCTGCAAGCTGTGACACATCAGCATTGTCACATTGAAGCAATTGACAATCGATTTTAATTAAAAAAGACTCAGATGTTTTCCATGTTGGACGACTTTCATACTTTCACCATCTGGTGCCTGCCTGTCACTCTCTATGTATGGCATGTTTGAATCGGCCGGCAGTTCATAAAACTGATTTGTGTCTGCCATCTATATCGCATCTTGTATTTAGCCATAGCCTTGGTGTCTATTTTAAGAACTCACACCAAGAATTATGCAAGTGTTCTCAAGTATTTAACTCATATGCACTCACAGTTATTTCTGCTAATATCTGATCTAGATTCGCTCAGATGTCAAAGATTTCCAGTTTTAGGTGTATCTATCTTAATAATAGTAATATCTTATTATTGCAAGTCATAGTTGTTTTGAAGGACACTGAATTCCCTGACACAATGGCAACCGAAAAATGCTATTGGGATTATTTGATTGTTTACGTAAGATTTAGGCAAGACGATGTTATTGATTGGTGTAACACGTGTACATACAGGTATGACTGTCCCAAAAACTGAATGATTTACACATTCAATATTCCACAAATTCTGTTTCTGTCACTGAATAAACTGCCTGGTGCCTAGTTGAGTAATAAACAATGATCCTCAAAATGCCAAATAAAATCAACAACTGGCCATTTCATAAATATTATAAATTGCTGTGACCTTTGGGATTCAGACAAGAGACTCCTCTGACAGGAACATGTGCGAACACACAATCCTTTTGATACTAAAGACTGTCATGCAACAAAATTAAGGGAAATTCTGGTCCATTGTGAGTATTTAGTTCAAATAGTTGCAACAGAAATCAACTAGTACATTGTGTGAAACTTCTAATCAGCAATAGCTGACACGAATGAAGCAAGCTTCTATTTAGCACATTTAATGATGTCTTGGACACAAACAACCAGAACTGTACAAATATGCAAGTCACTTGTTCATACGTTTGCCTGAATTTTTTATTTATTGTATATCAGATTACTTACATACTCCATAAATGGCTTGATGAATGAATTTTATTTTATGCCATAATTATTTAATCTCATACGATAAAAATAAAATTATTTAATTATAAAAATAAAATTATTTAAATATATAGCTGAAAAACAGTACTCTATCGGCAAGAATGTGAAAAGTAATAGTTAACGAAATTACCATTTTTTGGTGAGAAATACCACTATTTTTCAATGGTCTTGCTTTTTGGATGATATGGCTGTGACAGTTCTAATTACTACTGCTCCACCTGGTGGATTATTTGAAACTATAGCATGGTGCTTGTTGTTTGTAGGAATTGCCACGTGTCGAGATGACAGAGAGATATTCTGTGGAAGCTTCAGTTATTTTACTTGATGTTTAAGTGATTTTTACTGGTTTGTCATGCATAAAATCTACTCAAACTTTGCCAATAATTTCCCTTGCTGGATGACACAGGGCATAGCTGTGTGATGAAATAGCATGTAATTTTCATGTTAATTTATTGTGTTATCTGCGACAAATGTGTTAAACTGGTCAAATGACTTCACTAGATACAGTTGTGTTTAGAATACCAAGACTGCATTACTGATAACTAGTGCTAATAACTAGTGCTGCGATGGTTCCGAGCTTGGAAGGGTGTAAAACCAAAACGTGCAGTACCTTTTGGGACCCACAGTTTTGGTTACTGACCTGGAACTGTGACAACATTACAAATGCTAAATTTAGTTTCGCACCTGACTGTGGAAGCTGTCCATATGTGGACCTCTGGCTGACCGCTGGCTCACGTCCAGCAGTTCCATCTTCCTCTGGTGAAGGACATCGCTGTTGGCCAGGTCCAGTGTCGTGCTTTTGTCTACCTTGGACATAGCTTTGGCCACAGCATCTGCGACTTTATGTGCATCTCGCATGTCCCTGCGGACACATTAGTTCTTCATTCTATGGACCATCTCAATACTTGACAACCATCTCGCATGTCCCTGCGGACACATTAGTTCTTCATTCTATGGACCATCTCAATACTTGACAACCACATTAATTTATAAATAATCTTAAGTTTAGTAACTTATCCAACATAATAACAATGTCTAACAATGTCTCGGTAGAGGGCAGGTTTCATTTGACAAAGGCCAAGTGAGTCGGTTCAAATATTTGGAGAAAACCAACAAATTTCTTTTAAAAATTGTCAAAAACAAAATACAGCTGTGTTCATTTTGTTGCGGAGAGGACATTCAGAAATGTCAATCCTTAATATCTCTATGCCTATTTGTGATAGAAACTTTCTATTATACTTATATTAAATGCACGCTATGGGAGTTCCATGGTGAAAAAAAGAAAACTTAACTATTATTTTTCACGACTAATATATAGGTTATATATCAACATTGCAGACGGGACAGTAAAGTACTTTCACATTTAGGTAGACACATAGTGCACCTACAAATTTGCTTCTGTGAATAAAGGTGTTATCTACTGATTCATATCATTATATTTAATTTAACAGACAGCTTCAGCCATAATTTTTTTGCTGTACGTACCATTAATTCCATAACTTAAAGGTAACTTAAAGGTAACTTAAAGGTAATGACATCAGCTGAATTAGCTGGTCACATGTTCTCCATCAGTTTCGTGCTGAGACATCAAATCAGTTCTTTATTTCCAAATTAAAATAGATATGTAAATATGGATAGAATGGCCTCCAATAGTGAATTCGCTACAATGTTATTTCAAAGAATACATGCATAAGTTTTACATGCGATGTAATTGAGATATTTAAGTACAGTTATAATTTAACAGGACAGGGAAAACACTAGTCATTTTACTGTTATTATACGTTTAAAAATGAGTCAACACCCCCCGTTGGTGAAAATCACTCATGGAATGGTTGAAGGCCAAGAAATACACTAGAGTTTAATGGGCAATTCCACTGTTTTAAACTTCTAGCTGAAACTGCACTGCAGCTATGTATGAGATAAGTTCAATTTAAAGGCCATGCAATAAGTGTTGAGATACTTTCGTGTAACATGGGGCATACAGCTGAAACTGTCTAATATTCCTAGATACAGGCATTTTCAAATTTTTTTCGACTAAGAACACAATTCTTTGTGAATGCTACCTTGGACTGACGTAGTTGAGCACTTGAGTCAGGACATCCCGGGGCAGGTCCAGAAGTTCATAGATGCTGGAAAGAATATCAAACAAACGATGACACACATCTGTCTGTCTGTCCGTCTGTCTGTCTTTCCATCCATCCATCCATCCATCTCTGTCCATCTGTCCGTCTGTCTGCCATCTGTCTGTCTGTCCATCTTTCCATCTGTCTGTCTGTCCGTCCGTCCATCTCTCTGTCCATCCATCTGTATGTCTGTCCATCTGTTCATCTACCCATCTCTTTGTCTGTCTGTCCATCCGTCTGTCTGTCTGTATATCTGTTCATCTCTCCATCTCTTTGTCTGTCTGTCCATCCGTCTGTCTGTCCATCTCTCTGTCTGTCAGTCTGTCTGTCTGTCCATCAGTCTGTCCATCTGTCAGTGTCACACTGAGCAGCAGCAAGTCAGTAACATTTACATTTGTTTTTATTATGGTTAACAAACACGTGAAATCAATGTCTGAGGGAATAATTTGAGGGAGTGTGTGGTGTGTGCGATGCATACGTTGCATGTGGTGTGTGAATGCATACGTGCATGTGGTGTGTGCATGTATAATGTTCATTGACACATAACCAGCCTGTTGTAACATAAACACAATTTAAATTTCAACAAACAGCGATTTACACTATTACAAATAATTTGCATTTTTTAATCAAACATTTCTTACGCAAATTTTTTGATGTAATTACTAGATAAATGCTTAACAATGACAGGAGATGCCAGCCTGTGGAACACTCCTTTAGAATGGCACCTCGCTTTCAACTGCATCCATAGTGGGTGTTTAATATACACGTTAGCGTCCTACCCCATATTGTTGATATACTGTGATTCTGGTGTATATGGCAGACTTGAACCAGTACTCCAGCGGTACAGATACGGTGTGTAGTTTCGTGTTGGATGTCTCTGTCAAGAAATACAGTAATGTAATAACAAATTACATATGATATAGAAACTATATATCAAAAATATGACATAGAAACTATATATCAAAAATATGGAGCATTGAAGCCGTTTATGTTTTTAACCTAAGAGATTGTCATAGAAAACAGCAAATTACCACCAAACCCGGTACAAATATAACTTATATGAATGAACAGCCTTGAATTGTACAGTATGAACTTCTTCCTCATAAAGTGCATAATCCTATTATATAAGAGATATTTCACAGTCATGTAGTGGGTTTGGTGCCAGTTTCTCTGAACAAACAATGCTGCATGCAACAGTGTGCTGGATGGTGTCGTTATTTACAGGTCTGTTAGGGGCGGGACACGTTAAGTGTTGTTTATCTGAATTTATAATGCACAGAAAGCTTAACATTTTAAAGCAATGTGCACTTCTATAAACCCTTGCATGCATGTAAGATGCATACATATGCAAAATTGCAACGTTGTGAGTGTTGCAGTTTTTCTCAAACAATATTTTAAACATCATTTCCTGGTTATTAATGGAAACACAATCTCAACAAATGCTTGTTTTTGTGTTGAAATTTACGGTTCTTCACTGGTGTTTTATGTATTGCTGACAAAGCATAATGGCCATTTGTAATAATGACATGTAACCTTAATTTGCCGCCACAATAGCCCTTGAACCTGTCCTTGTAACGTGTTGTCGTCTATGGTATCAGGTTATGCCAACCATCTAATAAACATGTGGCAGGGTGTATGTAAGGTCATTTTTATTGCCGCTTTTTTTACTATGGGGTCACAAGGTCACATACGCGTTGGCATTTCCGTTCTTGTCAAAGGCACGATAAACAACGTTAACGCTCACTGAACACTGATATTTGCTGGCTTAAGTACATGATTTAGTTAGGTAGATATAATACTGATGTGTACTAGCATTACAGTAACCAGACGATGTGGTCTGCTTTCATGGCGAATGAATATCGAACATCGTAGCGCACGGGGTTGTTACTATGGAAACATTGTCGCTTTTCTGGGAACTACAGTATATCCTAGCATGTTATGAAGAAAAAAAGAAAAAAATCAACTGACATGACCCAACTACCTTAAATATAGTATAAGGATCAATGCTCCTCTATTCAACAACTCATACTTAACATTTTAAAGCAATGTGCACTTCCATAAACCCTAGACCTTAAATATAGTGAAAGGATCAATGCTCCTCTATTCAACAACTCATACTTAACATTTTAAAGCAATGTGCACTTCCATAAACCCTAGACCTTAAATATAGTGAAAGGATCAATGCTCCTCTATTCAACAACTCATACTTACTACTATAGTGGCTTCTCTCTCCCACTCAATCTCTCTAGGCATCATTTCCTCAGTGACATCTTTAAAACTAGAAAATAAAGATTATCATGTAATTGTGTTATTGTCCAAACTGCTACAGTAAACATCCAGCACTGTGGTTTCCCCAACAATAGTTTACAGCGCAATGAGCAACGACTGTTGGAATGGCACCTTATAAATTTTACAATTTGATTTGACTAGCATAGCCACTGTTCCACTAATATGTTATATTGATGTCACTATTTCAATTAAAATTAAACCCCATGTAATTGTTGCATTTTATCTTCTTGCATTACCAGTGATAATATAGTTTAATATCAATATTACTTATTTATCATTAATATAGTGCTAATATTACAATGCTGGTTATTGTTATTTCGGTATTATCACGACTGCCATTGTATTGTCATTTATAATTTGAACAATGCATACCCGCATAGTGATTAGTAAAATGACAAATTGCACTATTACAAATTGCACTATGCTACATTGGCTTTGTCAATTATTAGTACATCGTGAAGATCATGCTGAGCTAATTCCTTGATGTTCAGGGTATCTACAATAATATAAAGCAAGTTAAATAAGCATGAAATATAAACTTCACCAACTTATGCACACGCTTTATGGCAGACTTTGGCTTTGTGGCCTTTCTCTTGGTGTTTGGCATCCATACGTAATACTGCTTTGGCCTACAGATCTCGTTCCACTTATCGTGCAGTTCGGTCAACTCGAACACCTCTTGAACTTCAACCTTTCCCATTTTCGACTGTCTCTCTTGTTTCTCTGAGCCGGACACAACACTGCTCACTTGACCGGTCGATGACTGCATGAGACTGGCAGGGGTGGCATGAGGGGCCCACAGTCGGGGGCAACTGAAAGAAATATTGTCATAAAAACTGTTAATGCCTTTTATTTTTTATTTCTTTGTTTTCGGATCCGCTGATCCCATATTTTCGTTTTAATTGTGTAACATTTTAACATGAAACATCATTCCACATATTTCCACGTATAAAAGAACATATATTCTTAAAAAATTATTATCGCTTACCTGCATCCACTGTGCTATTTGGACTGCAAAAGTGCACAAAAACACACAATTTAAAAAGAATATATGGTTTGTTGCATGTGGAATGGTTGAATGAATGCACAGGCATAGAAAAAACAATCCAGTGCATGATTACTGTAGGTGTTAAATTTTTTTTTTATTACCGACCCATTTTTTTTATAAATTGCATTTGACCAGTGACCAGTGCTAAACACTGCAATAAAATAAAAACAGGTTAGATTCTTGTACACACGTGTATTTACACATGCATGCATGCCATCAGTGTACACCACAGATCACGTGAAGGTTGGAGTGTAAAAGTTTACTACTAGGTACCTGTCCATTGTGTAAGAACTAGGCATTGCTCGCAGACTTTTGTGCACACTGCGCGACTGCCTTGCCTTGACACTGACAGCAGACGATGAGTACACATCGACGGGGTCCGACCCATAGTTCTCCAGCAGATTGACGATTTTCTGTGTCGGCAATTCTGTTTGCAAAACAAAACTGAATGAGGCGTAACGGAACGTGGGAAATGCTACTAAATCTATTACACGATTTAGCAAGATTACCATCCAAAGCAACAGAAAGCACACAGAGAATGCAGGGACTGGCGTATCAATAGTCATATATGTACACTATATCACACATTTTATCACCTAAATTATGATTAAAAAATAAAAATGAATATAAAAATCAGCACAAAGATAAAGGTTACCCAGATTATGAAATACTGTGATTACTAAAATTTTATGATAATGTTGCCAGAAAAGTAAATTCATTATTAATTGAAATGGACTACATAACAGGCTTGTTAACAAATGCATGTCAATGCATTGGAATGCAAATGCAAATGTTTCACTTGATTCAAATGCAAATGCAATTTTCCAGGAATGCATTCAAATGCAAATGCAAATGTTTTGGGGTCACACACATTTGATTGTACATTTGACAAACCAAATGTTTGTGGGTCGCATTCAAATGCAAATGTTTAAGGTATGCATTCAAATGCAAATGCATTTACAATTTCATGGAGGCATTTGAATGCACATTCAAATGCTCAACATTCAAATGCTCAACATTCAAATGCTCAACATTCAAATGCTCAACATTCAAATGCTCAACATTCAAATGCTCAACATTCAAATGCTCAACATTCAAATGCTCAACATTCAAATGCACATTCAAATGCATTTGTTAACAAGCCTGCTATATAACGTGTCTGTACTCTGCTTAGAATGATTGTCCGAGTACTGGTCAATTGTGTGCTGAATGTATTTGTTAAAATACAGTGTAACCATAAAAATATTCTTCCAATTACAGTTAATTACATCAGCTGATTACATAGATCATATATACTTGTAAATTATAAGTATACCCTTGATGTAATTAAAACGAATTACATGCACACATAAATGTAAGCACACAAACATGCAAACACAAACATGCAAACACAAACATGCAAACACAAACATGCAAACACAAACATGCAAACACAAACATGCAAACACAAACATGCAAACACAAACATGCAAACACAAACATGCAAACACAAACATGCAAACACAAACGTAATGAATGTGGCAGTTTCTCTCACCATCGCTTGAATCATCAGAGTCAACGCCTGAAGAATATTGTGTTGCGCGAGGCAATAACCCATGTCGCCGCCGTCGGACAGTGTCCCAGCACGATGGATGCTGACATATAGAACTGCACAGAGTTCCGTTCTCCATCACTTCCATTATGCGTTTCTGTGACACAACAAGAACAATGCAATAATGCCAGTGCTACACAGAAGGATGGAGAAGGGGACGCACTTGATGAAGAAGAAGGTGTACTTGATGAAGAAAGGGGTGCACATGTTGAAGAAGGGATGCATAGAAAGTTGGTAGAGGAGAAGATTATATTGTACATAGTAAATAGATTTTAGTGAGGAGTGAGTGCGCATGCGCAAGTTCCACATTCAACAATCTTCATAAAATATTCTGATTTTCTATAAATATACCATACTACATTTAACCGTATTCTAAGTACACCATGTTGTAGAATGTGGATTGTGGTCTTCTGGAACAACCAACAGAATCATTGTCAGGAAAACCAGCAAGAAATGATAAGTACAGACAGTTGACAAACCTTTGTTCAGTTTCACGATTCCTGCCGTTTCCATATAAACAAAGTAGCCCCGTAAATAAAGGCTCACTATAATTTCCGGCACAGAGCTTTGATTATCGTCTACCTCCAAATATTGTCGCACAGACAGGGCTGACTAATTCATCAATATAGAAGTGTACATACAACTTTGTACTAACAGGCTATTTCACAATGGATTGTTGTGAAATAGCTCAATGAGAGTAGTGTTGGATGGCGACTCTTTGAGAGAAGTACCCGTCGACTGTTGTGTCCCACAAGGCACAGTGCTAAGCCCTTTGCTCTTCCTGTGCCACATAAACGATCTACCAGAGACCACCAAGTCTGAAATCCACCTGTTTGCCAATGACTGCTTACTATACAGAGGGATCAAGATATTCAGTGATCACACTGCTCTCCAAAACTATACAGAGGGATCAAGATATTCAGTGATCACACTGCTCTCCAAAACTATACAGAGGGATCAAGATATTCAGTGATCACACTGCTCTCCAAAACTATACAGAGGGATCAAGATATTCAGTGATCACACTGCTCTCCAAAACTATACAGAGGGATCAAGATATTCAGTGATCACACTGCTCTCCAAAACTATACAGAGGGATCAAGATATTCAGTGATCACACTGCTCTCCAAAACTATACAGAGGGATCAAGATATTCAGTGATCACACTGCTCTCCAAAACTATACAGAGGGATCAAGATATTCAGTGATCACACTGCTCTCCAAAACTATACAGAGGGATCAAGATATTCAGTGATCACACTGCTCTCCAAAACTATACAGAGGGATCAAGATATTCAGTGATCACACTGCTCTCCAAAACTATACAGAGGGATCAAGATATTCAGTGATCACACTGCTCTCCAAAACTACCTAAAGCAACTAGAGAAGTGTGATTCAACACAAACAGATGTTACATCCTTAGTATAAAAAACAAAACTTTCTTCTGTAGTTATAATAACACCATCCTGGAAGGCAGGAATGCGTCAACAGCAAGCCATACCTTGGCTTCACCATTTCAGACGACCTTAAATGGCACTCACATATATCAACTGTCACAAAAAAGCAAACTCCACACTCGGTTTTCTACGGCGTAACATATGCCACTGTCCAATCAACAGTAAAAGGACAGCATACATTGCCCTTGTGCATTCTGTCTTAGAATATGGAGCCATTGTACGGGACCCGTACCATCAGGGTGACATAGATCGACTTGAGCGAATTCAACACCGGGCCAACCATTTCATCTATATCAACTATCGCTCAAGGCCTGAAGGGTGTGTATCTACCATGCTTATAAACATAGAATCACACAACCCACAAAACCGACAGAGAGATCAGCGACTTTCATGTTCAGAGTGGTTGAGGGTTCTGTGCCGGCCATACCTCCTGATAAATTTCTTCATTCCCAAAGACCAAACAAAAGACGAGTACAGCCGAAACATTTCGCAGATTGTGTGACCACTAATATCGTTCCGACCTATCCTGTGGCCCGCACAGCCAACAGACTTCATGCGCACACACCCCATCATCGACAATAGCCAAAATTGGCTCCTTACGATGTACCAGAATTAAAATTAGAATTAATGAAGACATAGAGAAACCTGTGAAGTCGCCTAAAATGTGAAACAGCATTGATCAAGAATATATATATCAAATAAAAGCTGGTGAAGACACCAGCCATGTATGCATGGCAGTAACTTTTAGGCAGACATATTATAGAAATACCAGTATATTTATACTCATCAGAATAGTTCACCAAGTATCACCATGTATCACCTTTAATATAAAGCAGTTTATGACTCTGTATGTAATACTGTATGCATACAAATGCATGTCAGTTTTGCATGTATAGGGCTGAAATTTTATAGGCGTGCCTGGAGGCTGATGGTGGTGGCTCGTACATAAAAAATATTTGAAATTCCCTGGGGGTTAGGATATTAAGTCTGTGGAGTTTTAAACTATGTCACTCAGAACAATAAATATGTACATACGTTAGCAATGCTATGCATGTTTCTACCATTAATTGTTATGTGATCTATGTCAAATGTCCACTTCGTAAAACTGGCAGCTGTACTTGATTTTTTGGGGGCATGCCGTTGTCACTGCCATTGGCACTGCTGTACAAAAACTTGACTGGGTAGTGCAAGGAGTCATAAGCTCTTGCCTTTCCTCCCATGCATCACCAGGCAACTCGGCTATTATATGTATGTGTGTGTGTGTATATATATATATATATATATAAATATGAGTATATATTTATATATATATATATTATATGTATATATATAATATATATATATCTTTTTTATATATATGAGTATATATTTATATATATTATATGTATATATATAATATATATATATCTTTTTTATATATAAAATATATATTATATATATAATATATATCAAAAATATATATATTATATATTGACGGTGACTTTACCAAGCATGTCAGGCACACGCCTATAATTTATGAAAACCCTCACACACCAGAAAAGAATAACGTTCATGTCTATCTCACAGAGCATGCACAACAGACACAAGCCTACACATTTACTGGTGATCCTTCACATAATCCCATGTCGCAACCTTGGCCGACTTGAGAAGATTCTTCTCTGGCACAAAGGAATTGCAAGGATCGTCTGTGTCTGTGTGATTGTCGCTGCCGAGCTGTGACCGAGAGTCAGTGTTGACTCAGAAAAACATACTCGAGTCAGCCGGAAATAAAACCCAATTAGGCCATGCCGAGTTCGGAAAATAACATAGACAAAATTTTTTTTTGGGTTTCACTGAAAATCCAGAAGATCGGTTCTCCTTTCCAGGAGATTAGGTGGATTTCCAGGAGTCTCCTGGCAAATACAGGAGACTTAACATGTATGTAACATACATACATACATACATACATACATACATATAACATGTCATGTCACTAAGTTGACACATAATGACTTATTCTAGTGACTTACCCTAAATTTTCTGTCACTTTCACAACTTTGCATTTGGGCGAATAAATTATCATTATCACCACACACTCCCCAAATCTGTCAGGTCAATGTAGGGGTCTACTAACAAAATATTGCATAGCTTAATATTTCGAATACAACTGTTTCGACTATAGTTCATTTAGACAGTTTTGTAGTAAAAATTAAAGGGCATTCCCAAATTAAAAAGTATGGGATGACAGAGACTGAACTCCTAGACCTAGCCCTATAGGCTAGAGTATAGGCTTCAATTTTATTATGATTTGAGAAATTTATTCATGGAACCCGACTTGAACAATGCACCCACTGCTTCGTGATCGTGTATGTAGTTCGTCCATGGTAACATCATCTGACGGCCCCGATTAGGGGGCATGGCCGATAAGTTCAAATGTGACACCACAGCACATCGCCAACAGCTGTCTTCAGCTGACCGCTCCGCCTCTGGGCTTATTCAACCATCTTGGACGTGGACTTGGTTGGCATACCGCCCCTCTATTCGTTCAAGCACCGACTGGGCGTCTCGCACATGATGTCCACAACAAACAAAATATTCGCTGTACAAAGTCCTGTCTTTCTGTCGTTTTATGACAGGACTGCCTTGACCAAAAGGAAGGGCTCTCGCCCGTTCCGGACAACTACGCAGGATGTCGTCTTCCCGATAACACCCAGCGATCCCAGAACGCACATCGAGGGATGTTATTTTTTTGGACCGATGTCGACGATGTACGTCGCTATGATACACAACTACTCGATGTCATGAATTACCTTTTTATATGTGTGTGACCACCTGTGAAGTAGTTATGCATTTTGCGTCAGCTGAGTCGACATGTTACATTAAATTGGCATACAAGTCAATTATGAAAGATAAGTGATAAAATATCAAAGGTCCGCCATTTTGAAACAAACCCATAGGCATAGCAACAAAATCAGCGCCATAATTGACACAGAACTATCAAATTAAGTAGTTCTTTGTAATAAGCTGTGCTGTTATTAAATTTAGCTAAACCTTGAACACATACAATAAATATTACTTAGATAATAAAAGCTAACGCGACCCGAGTCTGCTTCCTGTATTGTGCAGGGTTCAAACTATTTCCATGTTTAAACCTCAACTACAGACGCGTAGTTCTAGATCAGGGAGTTCCAAGACTGACCCGGAGACCGCACGGTGACGTGTAGTTCTAGGGGATCCTCAGCAAAGGATGGCACATTACGTGTGAAACACAACCCTGGCGACCTTAGCCAGAAAGCGAAAACTGCAGGAGGCCTCGAGCTGAGACAGTTTGAGAACCCCGACCTAGCTGCTCCAGATCGTCCAATCTAATTAATATACTATGCCCGTCCTGGGGGGGGGGTCATGTACTTCGAACGAATTAACCTCCATTTTTAGATACTATTTTGTTTAACTGTAACACGTTAAAAAAATAATCCCAGAAATCTCCGACTGGTTGTGTACGCTCCATCCATCGGTTGACGACTAATCCTTTGATTTTGTTGCGCCACTGAGCTCGGATTTTCCGAGGATATTGGCGCCAAAGAAGTCTTTATTATTATTACGCTCTAACCCACTTAAAGGCCAGAAGACGGGTCTGTAAGGCTATACAAAAAAATATGGTTTTATGCAATCCAAATCTATAATACTCACAAAGGCGCATTCTCCACAAAAGCTGTTATATGCAATTACTGGAAACATATTTCGTAGCACGTCACGTATATTAAATTAATTACTAATATTAAATTGTCTATGCAAACTGTGAACATCATAGATTGACCTAACCTCCATGCGCATACCCACCAAAGCTTAGTAATATTCCTCTACGGAGTTTATCAACTTATAACCATTCAATATTAAAATAAAATCGAATCAAGTAGCAATTATAGTTACCATCAACACGTACAAAGCGCCACGAAAAAAACTGTTGAACAAGCTATAAAAAAACACATATAACGCAATAAGAAGTTTAACTCATAAGTAAATTGTATGCTAAAATATTATAATGAAAACCAAATGGAATGGAACAGGCCACATAGCAAGAAGGAAACACAACATATCACGGACCATCAGAACAACCGAATGATGTCTTCCCTTCAATTCGTACGACTCCTGGTGACGTCCCTGATCTCATCCATCCATAATTATTACATGTGGTCTTGCTCTATTCTTCTTGAATTCACTGATTGCGCCCATTCTCGGCTTTTCCAACCTGTCGCCTTCTTCACGCACGATATACTCGAAACGTGATAGCTTCTGTTTCGAAATTACTGTTTTTAGTTAGAAGATCTAATTTACATATTCAATGACGGACTTAATTGTTTCTTCTCTTGATCGCCCATGTGTTTCTTCTCTTGATCGCCCATGTGTTTATTCTCTTGATCGCCCATGTGTTTCTTCTCTTGATCGCCCATGTGTTTATTCTCTTGATCGCCCATGTGTTTCTTCTCTTGATCGCCCATGTGTTTATTCTCTTGATCGCCCATGTGTTTTTTCTCTTGATCGCCCATGTGTTTATTCTCTTGATCGCCCATGTGTTTCTTCTCTTGATCGCCCATGTGTTTATTCTCTTGATTGCCCATGTGTTTATTCTCTTGATCTTGTGTTTCGTAGTATTCTCCCACAACACCACATTTCGAAGCTGTCCATTCGTTTCTTTTCCCTCTGCTTGGTGGTTCACGACTCACAACTTGTAAAACCAAACCCTTCACTAGTATTTTCTTCGTTGAAACCTTATCTTTCCAGATCTTTTCCAAGTTCGCCATTGTTGTCCTGCCAAATGTCGATCTTCTTCTGATTTCTCCATCGCAATCTCCAGAACTAACAATTTTCTAACCCAACTCACATGAAGCTACCCACTACCTCCACTAACTCATCGCCGTCTCCCACTTTGAACTATTCCATCTTAGAACATTTTAATAAAAACAAAATTGCCAACCTTTCCGGTTTCCGGTTGTTGCATCTTCCACAATCCTACCGCATGGTACTGAGTTCAATTCTATTTTCTCATGATGGTCTTAGTGTACAGGTTGAAGAGATATGAGGGAACTTATACAGCCATGTCTCACGCATTTATTAATGCCAAACCATTCCATCCAATCATGATGTTCTGTTCCCATTGTGGCTTCTTGTCCCGTGTATATATCTCGCATATAGCGGACGAAATGTTTGAGGCTGGATTTCCAACTCTCTTCAATCCTCCCAAGGTTTGCACTCTGACTCCTCTTGTATTTCGCTCTCTTAAACCAGCCTGTTGAACAGGCAGCTAACTCTTTAATATCTTATAAAAGAATGTGCTTTGTGTGATATAATGTGTCAAGTTATTTTTACAGTATCAAGGCATCACCTGCAATGTAGCACTAGTAGTTTGTCATCCAGAATTGCGTGTCGCCAAAATTATACGATTTACCTTACGCTACTTCGTGTGAATACCTTCACATTATTAAATCACATTACAGACAATTGCAAAGTTAGCATAATTTATAAGAAATCATATCGAAATAACAATAAAAATGAGTTATAGCCGTTGTAGAAATACCCCTGTCTCAGGAATACGTGCCTTATTAAAATTACGTTACGACCATGATACTCACAAAGGCGCATTCTTCACCAAAGCTGACTTACGTTACGACCATGATACTCACAAAGGCGCATTCTTCACCAAAGCTGACTTACGTTACGACCATGATACTCACAAAGGCGCATTCTTCACAAAAGCTGACTTACGTTACGACCATGATACTCACAAAGGCGCATTCTTCACAAAAGCTGTTATATGCAATTACTGGAAACATATTTCGCAGCACGTCACGTATATTAAATTAAATCTATGCAAACTGTGAACACCATAGATTGACCTAACCTCCATGCGCATACCAAACCAAAGCTTAGTAATATTCCACTACGGAGTTTATCAACTTATAATATAATTATATACATCATCTTACCAAAAAGAAACTCCTCGTTAATCTAACACCAGGTGTTTATTGTTGTTAATGCATGACGTGTGTATTTAAATTTAAGTAAAAACTTGTACTTTTAATAACTACTTGTATTTTATGTATTTTATCGGAAATAAACACATATCGACATCCGCATTGTCATGTTTTATAAGACATTGCATGACATAGTCACCCTGGACCTCTTCCCCCAACTTATACCCCTGGTGAGACCCTCTCGACACACGCATTCTGAAGCTTTTCAACTTCCCCTAATCACTAAGCAATTCATCCAGTATAGCTTTTTACCCCGTACAATTGATAGCCAATTGGAATAACCTGCCAACCAACGCAGCTACTGCACCAAGGTTGGAGATTTTCAGACAGAAGATCTCCAGCTTGCAACATTAACTGATATTGCAGTTTTCACGCTATCAACTTTTCCTCTCCTCAAATTGCAGTTCTACACGCACGCTATCATCTTTTCTCTTTCTTCCAAATGTTTTATTACTTTCTCTCACAGCAGTTTAGCGCGTGTGCACACACACCGAGTCTATAAGCATTGAAGAGAGGGTTGAATCGTACTCGGAAGAAGAAGAAGAATATAGTAATTATTACTTATTATTATTATTAATATCAAACTCTATATAATTGAAATGAGTTCTATGAATTTATATAAAACCTGCAACATGGTAATATAGACAATATACAAAGTATGAATAATTACATATCAATAACGGATTATATACAATTTTAGATTAATTGTCTATAAAATACGTTTCTCTTGTTCCGAGTAATGCACAAGCGCATTTCCATCAATATCTTAGTATCTAACATTGGAAATGGAACAGGTGTAGTAGTACTACTAACTTATTCGCCGACCGAGAATCCAAACGATAAACATGGACAGCCTAAACCTGAAGAAGATTGCTTCCGACGCGGGAACGTTGTTTACCAGGGCAAAACAGGTAAATGCAAACGCACGATGGGAATTTTATAGAACGGTGTTCTATGGAATTACATTTATGATTGTCTTAAACCTTAGGTTTCCCAATTTGGACGACATTCAGTGATACTTTGGTCGAGCGCAGCGCGGGTCGATGAAACGCGACACGGCTGTGACTCAGTGTGAGTGTGAGTCTTGACTGTCATTAGACTCACTGTCACATGCTGGGTCCTGGTGGTGGATGTCGTTGTCTCGTGAGGGGTTTGCCCACTATCCTTAGTATCAACTACACATTCGTCGTCTTGGATATATCACTCAGCAAATATACTTTGAAACTTGGTTGATAGTGTTATTCCCGGAAATGATATCTACGTGGAATCCTCATGTTTCTGCCACGCCCCCTATACTGGCCCTAGCAGCAAAAATAGTATATACTCCTACAGTTTATGCATACTGTGTTCACTAGGGTTAGAAAAATCATGATTTTTGTAATAACAAAATCGGATTTATTTGATTTAAAAGTTTTTTATTTAAACCGATTCTTTTTTAATTGGATGTATACATGGGTAGATATATATCTTTATATATAAACCCTTTCAAACATATTCTATTCAGATCTGTTTAGGCACTTAACAGAGGGTACATGATTTTAAACTTCAATAAATTATATATAATATAATTATATTATAGGTTGATTCAAACAGCAACAAAACAGTACTGACTGCTGTCAGCAGTCTATTGCTGACAGTACTGACTACTGTCAGCAGTCTGTTGCCAGTGCTAACCTCTACATGCTTCTTCCTTCGGGTACGAGTCAACCCTCTCTTCAAGGCGTATAGAATCGGTGTCTCTACATGCTGAGCACTAACACAATTTCTTTAAATCCTTAGCAACTTTGTCCGGTTTAACTGTAAACTAAAAAATATGATCATTGTACTCTAGTAACAAAATAACCACTTAAATGAACACTTTAAAACAGACTACATGCATTGCTCATACAGAGTATATTAACTTGGAGCTGATGTTGGGCTCATTGAGACAACACAGGATTAGCACCTATCCAGAGCCAGGCAGCTAATTGGTACCAGACTATACTAACTAGCAGACTGTCTCATTTGAGTAAACATACTGAATTGGTATGTAACAACTAGTACAAGTGTTTGCTTAAGATAGCTGGGGAGCCCTGCTAACTAAACGTCAACACTACAAATAATCACCCGGCACTAACGTTGTATTTCACCAATCCATCTTTTAAAAAAACAGTCTTTTTGAAAATCCCCTGACTTTTTAGAAACACTGACTATGTTTCCTTTGTAACGACCGCATGTGCTCGATCTTTGAACCAGCTTTATTCGTTCGCCCTGAATGCGGAACATATCGTCGGATTACTGTGATTCCAGTACACATCAGTACTATACCTAACTAAATCATGTCCTTAAACCAGCAAATATCAGTGCTAATGTAGTTTATTGTGCCTTTGAAGCTATAACGGAAATGGCCAAGTAGATGTGACCTGGTGACCCCGAGGATAACGGGCCAATCAAAATGATCATAAACACGCCCTGCCACGTTTTTGTCAGATGGCTGGCATAACCTGATATTGTAGACGACAACACATTACAAATACAGATTCAAGGGCCATTGTGGTGGCAAATTAAGGGGACATGTCAGTATTAGAAATGGCCAATATGTTTTGTCAACAATACGTAAAACGCCAGTGAAAAACCCATACATTTCAACACAAATACAAGCATTTGTTGAGATTGTGTTTTCATTAATAACCAGGAAATTATGTTTAAAATATTGTTTGAGAAAAACTACAACACTCACAGCGTTACAATTTTATGTATGAACGCGTCTTATGCGCACACAACATCATACAGCAGTAAATTACGATTGGTGAAAAATACACTGCCACTTTAGGCTGTCATTCAAGTTTTTTAATTCATTCGCAGTGGTGTAGCAGACATAATTGGTTTATGTTAACCAAAATCTGCCATAATTTTATCAGTTATACTGTCATGCTTATATGTATGTCATTTATTTCTTTGGGGATTGTCTCAAAACTATTAAACTTCGTTTTTAGTGGCTATTTTTTCACATTTACAAAAATTTTCTAAAAACCTTGTAACATATCCAAATAAATGAAAAACTCCAATTTTTTTATCAGGTGTATTGTACAGTATTTCAACTACAATTTATGAAGAAATGGTTAATGTATCTCTATAACTTCTACTGAAACTAATCAATTCAAGACAAGCATATAATAGCCACCCCAGCTATCTTAAACTGTCAATAACAGTTATAGCCTGTTAAAATTCTGTCACAGAAGTAGTCCCTCATATTACTTCATTATTTCAATCATATCAAACAGTTTATTGCCAATCCTTATATAACAAGTACGATAAAATCTCAATAAAATTCTTTTCAGAAATATAAAGGGAACAACGAGAGAAGTACATAATAAATATTCCCTCTCATACATGATACATTATAATATGCATAAACATCTCTGTAGTAAGCACAAAACTAGTGTACAAGTGCAAAGAAAAAGTCATGGCTGTAAGACTACAAATTTACATGTTAACATCATTTAATAATAGAAACTTGTTTTTTACTATGCTTGTGTTGAAACAGTACACAGAGGAGAAACTTGGTCAGGCGGAGAAGACAGAACTTGATGCACACTTTGAGAACCTACTACAAAGAGCAGACAACACAAGGCAATGGACGGAAAGTATTCTCAGTCAGACGGAGGCGGTACTTCAGCCAAATCCCAGTAGGTGGAGTTTGTGTCTATGAAGTCATCTCAAACTGTACTGTAGCTACCTTCCACAAAAAGAAGACACATCTTTTTCGAAATTGCATTACCACCTTAAATCCTTGGCAGTCCCTCGCACTGATGACTATAGTTTTATTATTATTAACTTTCTGGTTATTTCTGTGCTATGACTTCATGTGGCAAGTCACTTTATGTGGCAATGCCAACTTGCCAAGTAAACAAAACACAGTTTTCAGTGGACACTTATAGCTGGTTTAATCATTTTAAATATTTATACAATATTCTTACTAAAGATGTGTATATAAATGCAAAAATCGGAGTTGTGGACACCTCAGTTTTGTTGTTTATATCATTATGTCAGACATGTATGGGGTCAATTCCGTTTTGTCGATTCCAATTTCATATTGTCGATTCCAATTCCAACTTTAAGTTGTCAATGAGCTACACCTGAACAGCTCCACCCTGATGTAGTGACATTGTGTGGACTGTTAATCCTGTTGTGCCAGTGGTCCAGTCGAGTGACAATTGTGCCAGTGGTCCAGTCGAGTGACTGGAGTCTGAGGTATCTTCATATTATCTGCTCAGAACACAATATTGGGCAGATTTTACTTGGAGTTGACACTTTCCTAACAGAGCAATTGGCTTGCTACTACTGCATTGTCTGAGCAAATATTTCTGAAGCCATTTATCAGCCTATTCACCTATATTTTTCTTGTTCACAATGTTTCAATAACAGAATAGACAGTGTCTATGCTATAATGTTGACAGCTTCCTGGTTGTTACCAGATTTAGGGTGACAAACTAATAGCAGACAAATATGATTTTGATAGCAAATTTAAGTTGTAAAGATTAACAGTATCAAGTCAATAATTCCAACAAAATAAATTCCAATAAAAAAAAAAATTCCAAACAAAAATAAATTCCAACTAACTTGCGAAAATCAACTCCAATTCCAGTTCCGGAATTGGAATTGAGGGTAAATTCTAAGTCCGGGATGGAATTGACCCCATATCTGATGTCAGATGCTCTGTGGGCCAGTTATCTGGATAAATGTTAATTTGTAATTTGTTATACTTTGAGGAAACCCCAAACCAGAAAATGACATGTGAAATTTGTACTTCAAAATCATGCTTTATCTTTTTTACAGGGGAAATATGTCTTGTCTTTGATCATTTCTTAAAGTTTGGTGAAATAGATCTGAATTTAGGAAAGCTTTTCAGGATTATGGTAATTAATTATTGCCAGCTGGAACACACAACTTGCAGAGGGGATGGTGCCAAAGTAGAGTGGGGAACCATCCAGGGAGTAACAAGAAAATCTAGGTTGTGCAAAATGTTCCCACTGCCTGTGCCGTGGTGTACTATATAGGTCAATCCACATGTGTTTACTGTTAGAGCAGTGTGATAGGCTATTCCACTAACCTGTTAGAGCAGTGTTATAGGCTATTCCACTAACCTGTTAGAGCAGTGTCATAGGCTATTCCACTAACCAACTACATTGTTGTATATACACTGTAGCATGATCATTGTAGCGCATTCATTTGTCCTTCCATATAAAATCAACCAACATTGTTCTTGACTCCCTCGTGTCAAATCTTATAAATGCGAATGACCAAACTTAATTATTCAGAAATGTATTCGTCTCAATCTGTGTGAAAGAGGTAGCCATAAAAAATCTGTTTAAAAAAGTAACTGCGTAACCCTTTTGTTTTGGTGCGCTGTTGAGCTTGGGTTTCCATGACGATTTTAGTGCACCAGAAGTTTCTTGATTGTATTAATGAATGTAGAGGTCAAATACATTAACAATGAAGTTATGTTTACTACACAAACATCGACCCTGTAGTCCAAAATTGCATTGTCATAGTGCTTTATTACCAACACCCACAGCTACTGTATAGTCTACCATGTACAATGTAATAATTATAGGCCCCCTGCTGTACCAGTGGTAGCAAATTATAGGCCTGTAGAATACACCATATGCAATGTACCCTGGTAATAATTATTGGCACTGCAGTACCTGGCTGACATTTCCCTGAAGTTATAGATTGATTGATTGACTCAATAGCAACAACAATTGTGATGCATCAACTTTAGCAATCCAATGATCCATTAAAAAAGAACCAGTTCTGTAACAGGCGGTCCGTCGATGTGACACTCATTCGAAGCCACATGCAACATGAATGGCAACATTGATCCACTTACTAACAAAGATATGCCTATCTATAGCTGTGATTGAGCAGTTGCAGTTTGTTCACTTTCATTATCACTATGAACAACTAAAGTTAATTACTGCACATCATTATCACGCAATAGGAACATGTTTCAGCATACATGTAAACTTACTAACAAAGATAATGAAACATGTTTCAGCATACATGTAAACTTACTAACAAAGATAATGAAACATGTTTCAGCATACATGTAAACTTACTAACAAAGATAATGAAACATGTTGCTAAATTATGTAGCATTATCACAAGTGCAAAATGTTCTGTGATTGTGGTGGTGCAACATTTTCATATATCCTGATAATGAAAGTGAAACCTTTGCAGTCACTCCATGATTGCTCTAGATGGGCCTAGTTAATGAGCTCAGTGGCTTTTTCAAGTCATATATGAGATCCAGGGAGTTATTTCCTAATAGTCAAAGAGCTCTTTGATCTTACAGTTATCAATCAAGAAATAGGGGAACTGTCCTCTGGAGAGGTTAATGTGGATACACAAGAGCTAATTAATTGCTGGCAAATTACTTTCTGGCCATTACTGGCATTTTGAAATCTCCTCCCCCCCTTAGATATTAAATGGGTATTTTTCAAAGCTTTGTAGTTAGGGATGGTTGCTTAACATCGATATAAAACACTACATGAAAACCGATGCCATTTAACCATATGCCCCTACTCTCCCGCTACATAGTACATGACACTTGTGGAGCCAGAGATTGCAAGGGGTTATCGCATAACTTCTCAGACTCCAAAAATTTAGGTATAGTATTTAGTATCGGTTCAGATTTCAGGCTCCCACCCAACCCCTCAATACGTTGTGTGGGACATGAGATAACATGCACATTACCAATCAAAAGCATTCATTTGTCCCATGAAATGTGGTGACAACCAAACCACCGCCCACCAATACGTAATGATTTACGTTTTGACTACCCCTAAGTGGGCTAAACCTTTGCACCGGGTATAATGGCAACTTTCTGACAAACTCACTTATACTAAATACAGGAAGAGTTTTTTCTGTGTAATTTATATTTAGCAGTGTGACATTAATATGACTGGAGGACATTAAGGATATGTGCACTCAACATATATACTAATATTACTATAGTAATAATTATTTGGGATTTCACTTGTAATATATATGCATGCTTTTGGTTAATTAACATACAATTTTAAGACCTTAATTGCATGCTCAAAAGTTGAGGGCTTCAGAACCACCAGCTAATGTTCACCCGAAAAGAAAACAAATCCATTGGGTATACCATATAGGGTCTAAAGTATATGGCAGGTGGGGCAAAAATTTTAAACGGGAAGCATCAGAACAAATACACACAATTCAATAAAATTTATATTATGGTGTTTTTCATGCAAACTGTTTGGCCCCCAGTTTTTGTGGCAGACCCCTAGATTTTGGCAAATTGGGGGTCCGACTGGCCCCCAATAATTTTAGGTTAGATTCTATCCCTGCTGTGAAACTGTCCTTGTCCTTTGTTCTGTAACTATCACATACCATCAAGGCATACACATACCATCGAGGCATACACATACTATCACATACCATCGAGGCGTACACATACTATCACATTCCATCGAGGCATACACATGCTATCACATGCCATAGAGGCATACACACACACAATCAGATACCATAGAGACATACACACACACTATCACATACCAAACAGGCATACACACACTATCACATGGCATAGAGGCATACATACACTATATCACATACCATAGAGACATACACACACTATCACATACCATAGAGGCATACACACACTATCACGTACCACAGAGGAACACACACACACTATCATGTACCACAGAGGCATGCACACGCTATCACATACCATAGAGGCATAACGCTATCACATACCTTAGAGGCATACACACACTATCACGTACTATACACATACACACACTATCACGTACCATAGAGGCATACACAAACACTATCACATACCACAGAGGCATACACATACTAACATGATTGACAAAATGCATGCATGCATGAACACACAGCTTAAAACATTCCCTAATCATATACAACTTAGACAATGTCCCATAGATAAATGTGTACGCATCTATTTCTCTGTGTGTGCGTGCATGCGTGCGTGCATATGTGTGTATTACATATATTTTATGGCAAATTTTATTTACATACAGTGGCATAATTGTGATTTGGAATTATTTTATAATTAATTCCACACAGTTCATCCATATCATTGTTTCTAAGTCACATAAATAATTGATGTCAGAATTGTGTAGTGTTCAGAAATGTTTTCATTCTGTTTATGTTGTTGTTGAAGATTGTGCTTATACTGTTGTCGCATGCAGAGTAAATATGTTTAATTGTTGACCTGAGCTGTCGTGTGCTTCAGATGTGCGTATGGAAGATTACTTCTATCAGAAGTTGGACAAGAAGAAACCGGTTCGACTGACCAATGTAGAAATACTCGGTCAGACGATGATCGATGCTGGGAATGGATTTGGGCCCGGCACAGGTTATGGTGAGTAGTTGAAATCTTAAAAGTTGGGGGGGGGGGAGGGGGTTGTCAGTACACCAGAATGTGCTATGCCTATGAAATTCATGGTATAGGATAATAAATTGTGTTATGATGATTATTACTTTGGTATGCTAATAACATTTAGTGGCAGTTATGAAAACATTCTAATCCTACATCCTTCCAAATATTATATCCACTTGTGTGTCCATTCAATGGCTTTAATATGTTATGCTTGTTTAATAAAGAGAACAGTCTCGTCCATCATATTTTTGTGTGCATCATTGTACAGACTGGAGGCAACATATTTTCTGATAATCTCATTTGCTGTAAGCAATGCATCAACTTTAGCAATCCATTAAAAAAGAAGCAGTTCTATAAGAGGCAACCCGTCAATTTGACACTCAATCAAAGCCACACGCGATATGAATGGCAATGTTGTTGATTCACATTCATTATAATTTTGAGTGATTGATTTTGACACATTAGCAAGATGCAGACACACCTGGTGTAGAAGGACTTTAACCCTGTACTTACCACGTCAGTGAAGTCATTTACAATCCCGGGTTTTTTTATAATCTGTGGAAGAAAGGGCAGAACATGGGGGATCACTTTTTCGACCTTAAATATTAGAAATGCCAAAAAGGGTACTTGGTTTATTATCTTACTACATTGGGATTGGAGACATTTTAGGTTTTTGATTTGGAAAGGGTTGTACTAAGCATGACTTGATGATTTGAAAACTTAGCATTTTTAATGTTTGTCACGAAACACGAAACAGCGATCCTGATAAATATATACAAATACAAGCTCGCATCAACACATATGCATACTCTGTCTATCCTAGAGTCATAAGAGCCTGGAATCTACTCCCCATGCACTGAAATAATAAGACTCCCCCCCTCTCACCCCTTCCAACTAGCTGTGAGCACTGTCTATCTTGCCCCTCCAGCTCACCTCATTCGTCTATAAGGAGGACAGGCCTCGACATTAACACTGGCCCAGCGCCTTTTTTGGGAATGTCGGGCCAGTTCAGGCCACAAGTTTCTATATTTTACTGGCCTGGTGGACCAACATAGTTTCAGATCGTTTTTATCCCATTAGTCACAGGTCATCATTTCAATCACTTGTCCTTGCCATCCACCCCGGCGCTACAATTAAACACAATCTTCATCTCATCTGATTTTGTGTTGTCGCTTCGCATAGTTGCCATCTTGTTTTGATATGTACGAGCCTCACTAAAAAGTTTGCATGGCGTCGCTACTAGAGACGATGTGCGGACTTTTTGTGAATTGCGGACGCCTATATTTTATTAGGGTTGCGCCGTGTTACCGGTATAATATTGGTATATCGCAGCATTTTTTTCTGCGCGATACGTATTGGCTATCGCGATACGCTTTCGATGCACCGATTTCTTATAAACCAACTGGTTCACGGACTATTTTCGATACGCTCATGATGGCATCACTCGCCGTTCTCAAAACATGACCTGCTGCGGCATATGATTCTCAAACGATTCCTGCAGCAACATTGTCTGCCATATGGAATACTGACTGAAAGCATGAAAGTAAATCACCAACAACAAAATAAATAATGAATAAACTCGCATCCTTCGACTTGTAATGCGATGTATTGCAAAAAATAGTGGGTTTTTATCAATAATAAACATTTCGAGCCAGTAATTTTTTTGGGGGGCCAGTAACTTTTAACATATACTGGCCCAACGGGCCACTGGGTACAAAACCTTAATGTCGAGGCCTGGAGGATATCTCATTTTAATCCACTTTTTAATTGCACTATTTTTTTTCAAAATTTATTATTTCCCACATTTATATGCACCTTTTTCATGCGCACCAAGCACCACACTCCTATGTTAGCCCCAGAAGGGGCTGTTTGGAGTAAGCAAACCAAAGACAAAAAAAGACCAAAGTCAATGAGCTAGGCTGGTAGACAGCTGGCTATGCCTGGTATGGCCTTTCAGAAATCATGGACAGAAGTTGTATTAAGGGCTACTGGGAAATGTTCAATCCTGGCTAGATTTGATGGAAATACTGTTGTCGTTGTTGTCGATCTCTATTGCTCAGGGTAATTAATCATCACAGGAGTTATTTATTGCTCACGCTAATTGCCAGAATCGCTCATTCGCACCAGGGGTGGAACTAACTAAGACATCATCTCCTGTAAATTAGCATTGACACCTGGAATTTTTTTAAACTGATTAGTTAGGCCTGTCATACAGAATGATATGACTTATATTATAAAATTATCGTTCATTAAAACACATTTTGGGCTGTTAAAATGTCAGAAAAGATATAGGTTGCTAAAATAACATGATAACATGAAACGATCAGACATTGTAACTTTAATATTAATTTTTGTAAAAAAATTGTATGCAGTGATTAAATGATCCTATGAAGTTTGAAGAAATTTAATTAAAACATTTAAAATTGATATGACCAGGTGATATGTTGACCTCCACTGCGATGCTTTTGACTGATCACTGAAAACAACTTACATGTTTACTTCAAAGCCTATCAAGTTGAAAACTGTATGTGGCTATTTATATGTGTTCTCAATGCGGCTTCTGCATCAGCATTCAGTACCAATTATTACCTGGTTTCGTTTAGTTGTATCCTCTTGCGAGGTAGTTAGCAGAATTGTTTGAGCGGCGTCATGGATGTCCACAGCAGGTTGCACATTTACACCGTGTGGGATCTTTTACTTCCACTGGCCCTACACCAGGTAGAAAGGAGTAACGGTTTTTAGGGTCTCTTCCAAAAGACACGGCAAAGTGGCGTGAATGAAATTGTCTAAGTTTCAATATGGCAGTAGGTGGTTTCGAACCCCGGTCTCCTCGACCGAACGTCCGATGCTCCTCCACCTAAAGCACTGTGTCCCACATTATCTATTTATAGTATATATGTTGTGGTTGCCAGACTCAGATGGTCTTATGGGGCCTCATTCAACTAGTCCTTATTCAGGACCTTACACCAACATTTCTGTGCTGGAACTTCTGTATGGATTTACATCCAGAACGAGACTAGCATTAACATGGTTATCTTAGTCCGGGTCTTGAACTTAGAACTATTGGCATTAGTGACTAGTCGACTACCTATAAACTACTATGCCTTGCTCACTCATTCAGTGTGTTCTGATAAGTGGCCTTTTATTATTATAGAAAAAGAAGGGTAGAACTTGGAAGAATACCTTTTGTAATTAACTTTTGCAAACCTAACTACCACTGGTCCTATTGGTCTGCTGTTTTTGATAAATGTGTACTTTATTGCTGACAAACAGTGACATTACTGTATTACTGTATTACTGGTTGATTAATAATGTTTTTGCAGCTGTTGCTTAATTTCTGTCCGTGAGAATTAGTTAAAAAAACAGCATATAGTTTATAAAAAATTTAATGGACAATAAACTGCTACAAACTAGTAATAAACTAGGTCAATGTAACTAAGTAATTATTGAAGACAGCCACTATTATGTGTTATCACATAATTTCTTGCATAAGTACCAAGCTGTTTCATGTTTAATTTGTTTGGAAAATGGCCTGACCCGGGACGTTTGGTCATTGTACCTTTTGCAAACAGATAGCAACAGCAGACAGTCTGCTTTTTAAATCTGGCCTTCTTTTATTTTCCCATGTCAAAGGTCTGTTGTGCTCATGTGTATTGCATTTCATGGGCTAGGATGTGAAATTAAACATAACTGCTAGTTCTAAGAAATTCTAAGAACAGGTGACGCTAAAAAGGAAGATCATGTGTAGAATCAAGAAAAGACTTGAAGCAGAATGTTTAGGCCATGTGATGAGAACGAGAAACCTGGAACGTCTAGTGACAATGGGGAAAGATTGAGGTGAAAAGAAGCTGAGGTCGGCAAAGAATTACAATTGTTGATGGTCTAGTAGCCTGACTAGGAAAGAACACAACAGAACTGTTACAAAACCCCTGTGGTTGTGGGAAATGGAGGCTTATGACTGCCTATAAGCCTGCAGCAAAAAGTTGGACAGACAGTCTGAAACTGCGCCCGACCATGATGCTAGGGTTTTACATTATGTATCTTGTGTGTCGGTTTTGTTGCTTAGTGAGGCATGTATTTTATTTTCTTCCTTGGGACCTGAAATAGTAAGGCATTTGGGATTGATTGGCAGAATCATAACAAGATTATTTTTGAGAAATTCTTAGAAAACAAGTTTAGATGTTGCCTATATTGCACATTGGTGATGGCTAAGGTCACTGAGAATTTTTGTTATATAAAACAGCAAAACAAGGGAAATTATAAACAACACAGGTTCATTTTTTGATGCGGTCTTGCTCAGGGGTGATCTCAAGACTTCACTTATTTTATGGTGCTTCTCAGTTCTTTCTGGATTCAGCCTTAGAGAATACAAAGGATGGATTATAAGCAAAACATAGCTGACATTAAAGATCCATCCCGTCCTCCAAGCTGTGCCAAGCCTAAGATATAAAAAAGGTAAAAAAAAAGTATATTATATAGCATGGTATCCAGTCCTTGGGACAGTTCAAAGCACTACACTTCACCGCCTGGCAGACCTGTTCATTCCAATGCCATCTCGACTGGGAAACATTCAGCCACACTGCAATTACTACATGAAGACTATTCGTTCTCACATCCACCTCTATCTGTAGCCAGGCACTCATTCAGACAGCTGGGTGAACTGTGGCAACGTGGGATGAACAAAATTGCCAAAGCTTCGAAATGGCAGAAAGAGGATTTGAACCCGGGTTCTCTTGATTGATAGTCAGACGTTCTACTCGCTACTCTACCACACCCCACAAAATGACTAGTGATCACATGTGCCAACAAGGAGGCCACCAGCACTAGATTGTAATTATAATAACTAAACGGAAACGTTGATCTCACTTAACAGGAACTAACCTAGATTTTCGCAAAAAGTGACACTCAGTGGATGGCAGGGGAATCTGAAATCCTATGACAGACCTTTTTCTAGCTTGAAAGTGTGACTCACATTATAGCTAGAAGTGTTCTAAATCTCAGCATCTAAATAAATACGGGTCATCTCAAGAACACATGATCACCAAGAAAGCCACACGTGTTGTTCGTGCTCTGAGAACTTCACAAATGATTGGCTTTATACTTGTTGGACCAATAACTAGTTGACATTAACTATTCCGCAGGCTTACATGGGTCAGTGTGGAGCTAATTTAGGTGATTCATATTGATTCCCCGGGCACATTAAGTGCATATTGATTGACCTTCCCATGTTTGACCAATCTGACCGCCGACAACTTGTCACCCAGAAACACTACCTGTAATTAACTACGCTGTATGTGCAGATACCTTCTATGAATTCTGATCACATCTTGCCAACTTGCCTGGTCACTCCTTGGCGGAGCATAGGCCACTCCTTGGCGGAGCATAGGCCACTCCTTGGTGGAGCATAGGCCACTCCTTGGTGGAGCATAGGCCACTCCTTGGCTGAGCATAGGCCAATCCTTGGTGGTGCATAGGCCACTCCTTGGCGGAACATAGGCTACTCCTTGGCGGAACATAGGCTACTCCTTTCCAACGGACACAGTTTTGGGCTTGTGTTTTTAGTTGTTTCCACCTATAAGGTGTTCCTAAATTATCTTTGTTATTTTGAATGTAAAATACAAAAAACAGCTAGTAGACATAGAAACTTGCAGTTTGGATCATATTTTAGCCCATTTCAAAGAGTTTATAAATACACAGTTTTTGTTTTGTGTGTCCCTCTGGTCAGTAGAGTAACCCCGAAAAACAAATTGGCGAACGTGCAAGAGAATGCTCAGTTCGTCGTCTAGCTTGGAGAAATCAAGTGGCTATCTTGCGCAGTGTTTTGTCATTTATCTGCAGTGCTTATACCAACTGCAGTTTGTAGGCATACTTAGGAAGGCTTTTGTGACTGATACAGGGCAGGGTTGTTGTTGGCATATTGAGTGGTCTCAAAGCAGGCCGAAACGATTTTCGTGGGCTGCAATGAAACGATATGCACACCTGTTTGAGATGCTCATTACCGACAGACGGTCGTCCACCTCCTTGTCGCTGTAGCACACTGCCAATTTCAAAGAATCATCACTCTACACGTTTATCTTGTATATTAATGATCTCACTAATCATGTTGATTCATGTGAAATATCACTCTAAATGCTGATGATTCCAAACTGTTTAGAGAAATTTCGTCTGTGACCGATTGTCAGTTGGTGCAGAAGGATCTGGACAGTGTGTGCCTCAGGTGTGAGACCTGGCACCTGAAACTTTGTGCAGACAAATGTTGCATAATGACTTTCACTGCCAGTCTCTACCCAGGGTCACCGCTGTCAAAGATCTCGAAGTCACATTGAATAGTAATTTGGATTTTAAAGATCATATTAGTCGTAATGTCACTAAGATGTGTGGTTTTATTAAACATGTTTACAAAACATTTACCAATGTACAAGCTTTGCGATCTTTGTATATATTTCTAGTTAGAAACTAGTTGGAGTATTGCAGTGTTATTTGGCATCCATGGCAATGTACTTTTATGGACAAAATAGAACGAGTGAAACAAAAATTAATTAAGTATTTATGTTACAAATCCAAAATACACTACTCCACTGAAAATTATCCTGTGCTTTGCCCACATTTTGGCTACCGTCCCTTCAACATCGTAGGCAAGTTGCAGATCTAATCTTTCTACATAAATGTGTGCACTCTTATCTAGATTCGTCCTATCTGGTAGGACATATCCAATATCATTGCCCTTCAAGATCTCTATGAAACTACACTCCTTTTAGAATTTCCAATAACAGAATCAACATTAGGAAATACTCAGTTTTAAATAGATGTATGACTACTGTCAACTGTATTTAACTGAACCCACTTGTTATATATTTATTGGAGTCTATACCTTCAGATCTGTAATTCAAAAACATTTCTATGTATAATGCTGTCTTAGCTTGCTATGTTAGTAATGTCGGTATTGTGTTGTTTTATACCATTATTATAACTATTGTTCTTACAGTTTTTATTATTTATTTGTATTGTTCTTATATTTTGTTATCAGTCCTGTTACTGGGTCTTCGGACCTGTTGGAACTGAATAAAATACAATACAATAAAATACAATACAATACTTCCAGATAATCGGTTTCCACACTGTCACTGACTTGGTCTCTGCAAGCCACATGAACATTGAACCTTGCGTCTCTGCAAGCCACATGAACATTGAACCTTGCGTCTCTGCAAGCCACATGAACATTGAACCTTGCGTCTCTGCAAGCCACATGAACATTGAACCTTGCGTCTCTGCAAGCCACATGAACATTGAACCTTGCGTGGTCACCATTTTGTTTTTAGGGGATACTCTACTTACAGTAGATACATCTAAAAAGGAATGTGTGTAAACATAAACTCGTTGAGTTGGGTACAACTGCCTACAAGATGGTACAAACTGCAGGCTTCTATGTCTATTAGTGATTTTTTTTATTGACATTCAAAATGGCTCCTTCCAGAATTCCGTACCAGAATTGGAACTAAAAAATTTAGGTACACTATGCTTTTGCCATATCTAATTCCACTTCTCTGCATAGCAGGTTTTCCTTTGGCCCTGGTGATGACGACAGCATAACACTATAGTGTGCTTTGATTGCTGGTATTGTGGACAGAAGTGTGTTGTGTTGGCAAGCAATGTGTTCAACTGAAGTGTGTTGTGTTTGCAGGCAGTGTATTGAACTGAAGTGTGTTGTGTTCACAGGCAGTGCATTGGTGAAATGTGGCCACATTCAACAGAAACTTGGAGTGACAGAGAGAGACTTCCTCCAGTCAGCAGCTAATACGTTCCTGCAGCCTCTGAAGGCCTTCCTTGACGGTGACATGAAAACAGTGCAGGTAAACCCATAGTACTACATAGCGCCAGTACAGTACATATTCCCCAACAACCGTTTCTGAGCATCAGAAACGGTTGCAATTGTCAATACATGTTGTTTACGTGCCATATATATGGAACATTGTTTTGATAAAATATGTGTTATATGATTAGTCAGTTGTTATTTAATTAACAAATAATGAAAAATTAATAATATATTTATTATAAATTAAACTGGAGTGACCAAGACTGGCTTAAATTAATATGCTACTAAAACAGGATCTTAGTTTAGTAGTGTGTCGATTAAAGCCAGTATTGGGCACTCCGGTTTAATTTTTAATAAATATTGTATACATTTTTTATTGTGTACATTAATTAACAACTGATTAATCGTGTCACACATATTTAAAATAAATAATATTCCATATTTATGGCACAGAAACTACATGTGTTGACAATTTAAGTAATTTCTGGGTCCAAGATGATATGCCTGAAATACCAGATGGTCCAATGACTTTTTACCAGTATTGTATAGTTAAACTAAATTAGAAAAGGGTAATCCTTAATCTGTTTACAATGTTGTGTTAGTGCCAATTGTTTATTACAATGTTTCGTAACAAATATGCTACATACATAGACAGTTTATGTTTTATATAAAGCTTCATAACATAGTGACAGTTGTTATCACATATCCAAGCAAGCAAATATTTGAGAAAAAAAATTCACATTTGGAAGAATAAATTTGCATTTTTGTCAAATATTCACTTGCTTGGATATGTGATATTGTTTGTAGGTTCTGGCGTTGTACTTTTATGTTAAAATTTGTATTTAAAATATCAGAAAGTAGTTGCATTTTGTACTTTGTTAAATTATATTTATGTGTGCAGTACTGTATATTGAACAAGAGAAAGTTTGTAAAATGTATGATGTTAACATTGAATACAAAGATATCAGTTCATAGTAAAACAAAGTAGTTTCAACACCTGCATAGTCTGCTTCCCAGTCGGGCAGCTTTCCAACCACATGGTTTTATCTTCAGAAAGAGCGTAAAGTTCTCGAGAACAAGCGACTTGATCTAGATGCATGCAAGAGTCGACTGCGTCGTGCAAAATCACAGTCAAGCAGAGACACGGTCGGTGTTATTTGCTCTGCGCTATTTTATTATTTTTTTAGAAAATTGTCTGATTTATTGTGAAAACGTCTTATGGTTTTGGTGAGTTCTTGGCCATAACACCAGGTCATTCAGTTAACTTTCAGTATGCTTTATATAGGTGTCAACACTGTGGGGTCGGGCCATGATAACTTTCATATACAGTTTTTTAATAGACCAAATTTGCTTTACCAATTTATTTGTCACCACATTACGTCTTATCAAATTACCCTTGCCAATTTACCCTTTACAGAACTGCCTAGATCCGTACGATGAACACAGTTAGTATGAGAAGTCGAGAACATGGATACCAATATGCATGAAGCAAATATGTCAGCCGTAATGAGAATGAGGCTCAGTTCATCCCTGCCCGAATACTGTAGATGCATTTTCTCCAGGCCCAGTTATATTCCAAAAATCGTTGGTCCTGCCATTGCAGAATCCCACTGAATTCTTCAACAAAACAGGACATTTGTGTCAAAGTAAATGTCCCTGTTTGTTGAATTGATATTTAACAGAACTGTGTGTGGTACATTGCTAAGCCTGAGCTGCGACATTACGCACTTGGCCAGTGCATCAAATTTGTTGCTGCAATATATGTGCCCATTAGACGACCCTGGGATGGCACTGGGAGTGTGTAACTATTGATTATTCTTGTGTGGTATTCCCCCAGGTCGTGTACAGTGATGGAATGTCTCACTTATTGATCAGATAACGTTACCTGGTGTTTTTTTCCATGCAGCCTGGCCCAGTGCTTGTCCTAGAGGTTTGTCGGTATTTCCCTAGCCTCTATGCACTGCTGCCACGGATTTTCCAGGTTCTTTTTGTTCTCCCCCCCCATTGTTTTCTTACAGGGAAGCACCAGGCTTCGTTAATCTTATTTCTTGTTGTCTGATGTTGTGTAAATCAAAATTGTCTGCATAAGTCAGTGCTCAGAAAGTCGGGTCTAAACATTCTCCCATAATGTGAGCTCAGAAAGTCTATGGTCTAAACATTCTCTTGCAATGTGAGCTCAGAAAGTCTAGGGTCTAAACATTCTCCCGCAATGTGAGCCACCTCATGATGTTGCTATCCTCTTTATCCCTGAAGTCTGGGGTGAAGCTTGGACCGACACCGGTTATCAGTTTTTGTTTTCCTTCTTCTTTATCACGGATCCCGTTTCACTGCCATCTCCACTCCCCCATCCCTCACTCTCGTGCTCCCCTCCCCTCCCACTTCAACCAGATCTCTCTTCATGTAGTCCACCAATCCCAGTCTCGGTCTTCCTCTTCTCCTTCTGCCCTCCAACCTGAGCCCCCTGCTCTTTTCATACACCGTTCCCCTTCCATTCTTTCCACGTGTCCAGCCCAATGATAATGGAGTCATAATTCGGCCTTGTTCAATGTGTTTTTTAAATTAAACCCGAATATATCTTCTTGAATTACTACAAATGTATAGCATCTTTGATATCCCAAGATATATACAGGCTGTATAATGGTTTTGGTTGTTTAATTTTTAATTAATGAATTTTTATTCTGATTGTTTCATATGCTCTAATGTTGTTCAGATGTAACTGTAAAATGTTCAAACATTCACTATGAATCACATATGTACATGGGAAGACATCACAATAAATTTATTTGTGTATTGAAATATATATTTTTTATTAGTGAAAAAATTTAATAAGTTATAGGAAAAGGCACTTTTCCTATAATTGGATACATTCTGTGTTTCATATTTTAGATAATTTCCAATAGTGCTATCGTAAAGGATACATTTCTAAAAAGTATTTTGGGAGGAATCCGTTGGTGCTTGGCTTGATAACTTTAGAGTTAATTTGATGATTTTATGTCACGTGGAATATTTTGGAAACTGGCTCACATTTTGGGAGAATGACGAAATATAGGCAGCAGTAGACGTGAAGAATATGATTCCGTAAACTCAAGCACAACAAGCCACAAAGTGCAAGTTGAAGCCATATAAAAGTGTACGTAATAAAAACAAATATTTACAAGACTGCTCTATCACACAGACAAAATTAAAATCATCACAAATCTTTTTAGTAAACACAAATTAAATTTTCTGCCTTCCTCTTCATGTTTGCTTTCAGCTCATTTGCTATCTACCTAATCTGATCCAGGATGTAAGCACTTGATTGTTATTTTTTACTGTACGCTAATTTTGAAGCCTGTTGAATCTCTTATGCCATACATATTTCATGTTAATTTATAGCCTGTATTGTATAGTTTTAGTTATTTGGAATCTTTGTGCTGTGTAAGTCTTAGGCATGTTGTCACTTTCATTATCTGTGCTGTGTACATCTTAGGCATGTTGTTGCTTTCATTATCTCTGCTATGTAGGTCTTAAGGCGAGCTATTACTTTCATTATCTGTGCTGTGCAGGTCTCAGGCATGTTGTTACTTTCAGTATCTGTGCTGTGTAGGTTTTTTAGGAGTGCTGTTACTGTCATTATCTGTGCTGTGTAAGTCTCAGGCATGTTGTTACTTTCAGTCTAGGGTTGTGCTGTGTAGGTTTTTTAGGCGTGCTATTACTTTCATTATCTGTGCTGTGTAGGTCTCAGGCATGTTTCATTATCTGTGCTGTGTATGTCTCAGGCATGTTGTTACTTTCATTATCTGTGCTGTGTATGTCTCAGGCATGTTGTTACTTTCATTATCTGTGCTGTGTATGTCTCAGGCATGTTGTTACTATCATTATCTGTGCAGTGTATGTCTTAGGCATGCTGTTGCTTTCATTATCTGTGCTGTGCAGGTCTTGGACGTGCTGTTACTTTCATTATCTGTCCTGTGTAGTACTTAGGAGTGTTGTTACTTTCAGTCTTACAGCAACTATATGATTCACCTGCTGTAGACACATTATTACATCATCATTTTGTAGATCACATATACCATGTGGCCATGACTCATATTGTAACTTTCCACCCATATGCCTTGTAGATTTTGTATCACATTATCGCTTTCAGTCTTAGTGTATTACCCACTAAATCATTTCATATTGCAGGTACTTTACACATCTTTATTATTATCTTTAATAAGTGATAAAATGAATTTTTTTTCAGCAATGTTTTAACCTATGGTATATATGTCGACCTCACTGACATATTTAATTTCATAATTGTTGTCATTCATCCTTCTAATACACAAACAAATTCCATTTCAGGGGACATACTCAGTTGTGAATATGAGTTACTCTGTTGCTTCCATGGCTCACATTACCATCAAATACAACTATTTGACTATCACATACAGTTGCTTCACTATGAAGGCCTGCATGGTCACTACCTAGTTCCCCATTATATACTTCCCCTTGACCTTTCTTTTTACATAAGATTGCTTGACCATCATACAAGACTGCTTGGCCATCATATATGACTGCTTGGCCATCATAGATGACTACTTGGCCATCATACTGTATATGACTACTTGACCATCATACATGGCTGCTAGGCCATCATACATGACTGCTTGACCATCATATATGACTACATCGCCATCATATATGACATGCCATCATATATGACTATTGACCATCATACATGGCTGCTAGGCCATCATACAAGATTGCTTGACCATCATACAAGACTACTTGACCATCATATATGACTGCTTGACCATCATACAAGACTGCTTGACCATCATATATGACTGCTTGACCATCATACAAGACTGCTTGACTGTCACATGTTATTGCTTCAGTGTTAAATGGTTGCTTGACTATTTGGCATGACTGCTCAACCGTGAATATATTAATTACACTGTACATAGAAATAATAATGAGAATTCTACCAGTCTTCTTTGAGTATCCCCGTCCACTTAGTATTGTGATATACATTAAATAAATTATTATTATTATACCTGTGTGGAAAACTACAATGAACTGATGTATTTACTTCACATGATTGAAAACTGCAATGATTACACCCTGCAATGATTATATACAAAATGTTTGTTTCGCATTCAGCATGTCTATAACTTATACAACAAGTTAAGAGAACTTACACATTCCAATCAGGACAGTTTGGTGGATTGTTGACGGTTTGTTACTGTGGTATTAAGTTACGGGACACTCCCATGCAAGCAAGCAAACAAACAGTGATTTACTACATGTCATCATTCAGTCTTCATTGTGCTGTGTCCAAGTAATTTATACTTCACCTGTCATTGTAATAGTGTTAGATGTTAGCCTCAGGTTTTTGGGTGTGATTATTTAATTGTGTTTATAAGGATGAAAGCAGTTGCTTTGGTTACAAATGAGATGCTGAAATGGGAAAATTATCAATATGACCTGCTTATTTAGTCACAAAGTCATTATGACTAAGCAGACCCTGGGTAACAAGTGCGTCTGCATAATTTACTTAGCTGAAGCATCCACATTCTGGAATGTTTTCATTCTGTTGTTACTGGTGTACCCGTGGTGTGCATACTAGTGACTAGTGTGCTGTTTCCACTGGGATAAAGTTCCTTATTGCATCACGTGTATTGTTCCGCCAGCTGTGCTGTTGAATACTGACCCTTAACACATCTATTGACTGTCAATTGTCTGTGTTTCTATGTGGGCCTGTGTGCATTCTTACAGTTGAGTATTGTAAGGCTGAGCAACTGCCATGGATATCTTAAGTTCCTTAGATAAAAGGGACTTGCAATGTTGAGCCTTTCACCCAAAAGAATAATATTGACATAGGTTCAATAATGCTGATGCTTCATCCATGAAAAGACTGATTTTACTGGAAACAAACTAAATTTCCCGTTTATCACAGCATCATTTAGACATGCGAGATGCAGTTGAAATATACAGAATGAACACTAAGTTTCTTGAAAGGTAATTATACTTAATATCATTTAGACACTTGTCATTTTGTTCATATCAGTCTGTCTCACTGCTGTCTCACTGTCCGTTACTTGCAGGAGACTGGGTATGTGTGAAATTAACTAATGTTTATTGCATGTGTGTTTAATGCTGCCTAAACTAGGACACAGCCATGCCACCAACGCAGGTATAATATTGTGTTAGTCATATTAAAGGTCTTTGTTATTTAGATTTAGTGATATCATCGGACAAACTACTAAATTATTGTTGACCAGGTCAGGTCCAAATTCAGTGAAAACGGGGCAGAAGTGGTCTTACTCCATAAAACATAAGTCTATTTACACTTGTGCAAGTTACCCAATCTAACAATCAAAGTCAGTTCTGAGGTACTGATTTTATTCTAATCAAAACTATTGGGATTTACTTACTCAATGTTGAATAAGTAAATCTCAATAGTTGTGATCAGAAGAAAATTGTTACTTCATTATTCTCTACGAACTTGATGAATATTTTCACAAAGTTAATTGTTTTGATGATTTTAACAGAAGTATGCGATCTTATTCATCTGACTCTGCATATTACTTAATTAAGCTAGTCACACACTACAAATTTGAACATCAATTTGATTTGATTCGTGATGGGCTAAATCAGTTGAAGAGGACATTTTAAATAATTCGAGATCAACATCAGTAATGCTTGTTTGTGTTAACAGCTGTTTCTTGTGGTCACCACTAGTCACAACTATTGATGAACCTTGGTAATAATACAGGGGCTGGTCAGTTGTGGAGACTAGCTGTAGCCAATAGCGGGCAATCAATACTGACCATCATTAAATTAACCCTTTGCTCCCAATTCCACAAAAATCCCAAGTTGTTTGGTGTAAACATTATATTTTGTTAGCTTGTATAAAAGTATGAGGTATTTTTTTGCTAATAAACATAATGTGCAAGCATTATTATTTAATGTTTACTCAAGCTTAAGCAAACAGGGCCATGTTTCTGAGGTTTTTTCCATGTGTGCCCATGGGATAATTACATGAAATTCTGACACAATTGTGTATTCTTTCCAAATCTCAGTTTCTGTTAAAAAAAATTCATTTTAAGTAAAAATCATTAATGAAAACAGAGAAATTGTTAACCCTTTTTGGAAATTATTGCAGTTTGTATCAAGTAAAAATCATAGTTGAAAATAAGGACATTATTAAGGATATGATGTATAAATAAATTAAAAGGCAGTGTGGAAAATAAAGAAAGGGTAAATGCTTGTTTGTGTTGTGATATATGAGCTGCCTGTAGACGTCTTCATAGCACAATCGTCTGTCAATCTAGTTACGTAGAAGGAGAACACATTCCAGAGGTTCTGTAGGATATTGATTATTAGTAATAACCTGAGGTGCTTTGTATTTAATGGCACCCAATAGATATGTTCTCAACGTTTATATTAAGCTTTGATATTCTCTAAATCCATTAAAAAAAAATTGCTGAAACTAAGAGATTTTCTACAAACAAAATGTAAGTTAAAGATATGGAGAACTTGATTGACTGACAATGTGTAGACATCGTAACTTCAGCTATATCATAGCTATCTATTTGGCGAATTGGTACCCATTTCTGTTGCTATGGCGACACAATCTGGCAATAGACGTGATTGCAGCCCGTGAAGTTGATGTCGCCAATTGCATTCCTTCCTTCTATCCTATTGTTACTAAGGTTACCACGATGAGAGTGCAGCAATAATCCAATAATTATCTTGTCATGCGGCATAGCGTCGTATTGCTGCTGTGAATTTATTTAGTGACCAAAATTACTTAGTTGGACAGTTTTGTCTTTGCTATTTTACGAAAGTTGCACATTTTGAAGACAATACATTTTTAGCACATTAGTATTTAAAGAACACAAAAGTACTATGCATGAAGCCATGCTATACCTGGGAGCCTAGTTTTAATTATGCCCAATTGAATTTCACATATTTACTCACTTTTATCAGTTATTAATATCTTTTTCACTGCTTAGAATATCGTGTTGTTGGATACAATAGCAATTCATTATTGGTTAATAGGTTATCTCGCAGGATATACAATCATTAATACTTTTACCGGGTAGCAGACGCAACAGTGCAATTAGTGGTAATTTCACCAGGAGCACCGGTGATTACAAATGAATAATTCTGTGAGATTACGTTGGCAGTGATCACTAGATGTCGCCACTGGTGGTTGTCTTTATTTTCCTGTTCACTAATGTCTGTCTGTTTTCCTCGATGCTGCATTCAACCAGGATGATATCATTGCCAAAGTAAGTCCTAGTCTACACGTTGATATTTTGTTTTTGTTGTGGCAAGTTCTTGTTAGGCACTTGGCCGGTTTTATATGAATGTTTTTAAAAGTTTCCGCTTCATACATTCCATGTTTGTTTGTGTTGGTCTAGAGAAGATGGGACTTTCTCTGAAAATTAGACAGTTTTAAAAATCAATCTGTGATGTTTATTTCCACATTGGCAATCAGCAGATCAGACCTGTTAAATATCCCATTTGTAGGAGGAACTCCCACATTTGGTACCCATTTCACATTCGCAAGGGCATGAAGTGTAATATATCTTGTTTCAGGGCTTCCTCTCGATTTTCACAAATTATTTTCCTTCTTCACAGCTAGGGGTAAGATTCTGGGTGGGATGATATGAAGGATGTGATTTTGTATCAGGTCAAAAACCAGGAACTTCATAGGTCTGCATCATATTTAGTCTAGTTTTCCATCCCATTGATATTACTTAATTTTGTCTGCGTCTTTATTTTTCAAGCAGTTATGTATGGTATAATTCACGGGGACATCCCACTCTACAATCCTCCCACTCTCCCAACCTCTCAGTCTCCCGTTCTCCCAACCTCCTACTCTCCCATCCTCCTACTCCCATCTTCCACTCTTCCATCCTCCCACTCTCCCATCCTCCTATCCTCCTACTCTCCTATCCTCCTACTCCCATCTTCCACTCACCCATCCTCCCACTATTCCATCCTCCCACTCTCCCATCCTTCCACTCTCCCATCCTCCCACTCTCCCATCCTTCCACTCTCCCATCCTCCCACTCTCCCATCCTCCCACTCTCCCATCCTCCCACTCTCCCATCATCCCACTCCAATCCTTCCACTCTTCCATCCTTCCACTCTCCCATCCTCCTACTCTCCCATCCTCCTACTCCCATCCTCCCACTCTTCCATCCTCCCACGCTCCCATCCTCCCACTCTCCCATCCTCCTACTCCCATCTTCCGCTCTCCCATCATCCCACTCTCCCATCATCCCACTCTCCCATCCTCCCACTCTCCCATCATCCCACTCTCCCATCCTCCCACTCTCCCATCCTCCTACTCCCATCTTCCACTCTCCCATCATCCCACTCTCCCATCCTCCCACGCTCCCATCCTCCCACTCTCCCACTCTTCCATCCTCCCACTCTTCCATCCTTCCACTCTCCCATCATCCCTTTTGTGAGTCACGTGCTTGTGTGACTGGGTCAGTACATATTACACAACATTTGTTGCTGTGATTAAATTTTTGAACAGCTGTTGCGCCGGCCAAATCATCACATGACATCACATGACCTGTGTTTTGTTGAGTTGTGGACCAGCGTCGAATAAACACAAGACTCACAACGAAAGTTTCGCAACGTTGTCCTCGTGTAAACCACATTTATCAGATTTTATTTCCTGATGCAGAATTTATTTAACTGTGTCGATCCACAAAATGGTCACACCCGACAATACATCAACCATCTCGTAGCAATTCCTCCTGCTCGGCAGCACATAAACCCACCAGCCAAATTATTCTTTTTAGGCCGTGTACTGTTTTCGTGATTGTTCAGTGAGCTTGGTCGTATTCAGTACCACGCCTAGGCTGCCATGGTCTTGACGGCCAGGCGAAGATACAGGCATAATTTATTGCTGGCTTCACTAACCAATAAATGGCTTGCCACACTTAAGAAGTTTTCCTATGGAACAAATCATTTACTGGATAGACATTTTTCATAAAACACACGTGTGGCAAGACTGCGAAGTGTGGCAGGACTGCAAGATATCAAATAGTTACTGAATACAGTCGACACTAAAGAACAGACCAATTTCATTTGACATCTAAGATCGTCATGCCAGACTGTTGATGCTAAGTATAGTCACTTTCAGCTGAGCAGTTTTTAAATACAAACAAAATGTTTGTGAGAAACATAGGAAAAGGTCCACAGAAATTTGTAAGGGGTTTGGAAACGGGGGCCTGGTTAAGTACGAGTAGAGTGAATAGCAGACTTGTGGTCAATTACATTACATCGATTCCAATTACGCACCAATTAAAAATACCAATTCTAATTACAAAGTTCCAATTATCAATTCCATATCAAAATAACTGTAACCAGAGCAATCATAGACGTATTCTGTGCCAACAAATTACATCTATTTTAGAGCAGCTTTATTTAATTTCTGCATATTATGGTACATAATGGAAAACACATTTGATACACACAGCATATTATATTTTATTGATTATATGTAACAAATAATTTGAGTTAAACAGTTACATGATGTAATTAAAAAGTAATTGAAAATGCCAATTACATTTTCACCAATTCCAGTTACTTTTAAAAACAAAACACAAAGTCAAATTGAAAATGGCATTTGAGTTCCAATTACAATATAATTGGTCTGATGAATAGTGAACCTCACAGAAGCCTTCGTCCTCTGGAATAACCAACTGGTTAAACAAATAATGACATATGTTAATGGTATGGTTTTTAATTGATGTAGAACCACAAAGGTGTATTATATTTGAACTATAAGGCTGGATGACGATGTAGCATATCTATTGTTGTAATCTGCTAAATCCTTTTTTTACATGAATAACAATCATGAAATATTATTCCAACCATATTTCGTTCGAGTTATGTGACAGTGGCAAAAAGCATTAAACAGTTCTGTCTCAAACTTTCCCAGTGACCTTGTAGTGACTTCAAACACCATTTCTTTCTTTGATTATTACCTAGGAAGGCAACCAAATGACATCAGTGTTAGATTTTGAAAACTATTGTTTTGTTCAAACATAAAAATGAGCAGATGCCGTATTATGCATTAATTGGTTGCACACTTTGTGCAGAGAAACTGTGGATGTTATAACATTGCACTGACATATATATTAATTACACCATGTCAGGCATTCTTTCACATTTAGTTATAGCTACTTTCATTGTTGGGCATTGTTACATATCTATTCGTAGATACATATATTGTCAAGCATTGTTACATATCTATTCATAGATACATACATTGTCAAGCATTGTTACATATCTATTCATAGATACATACATTGTCGAGCATTGTTTCACATGTGTTTGTAGATACATACATTGTCGGGCATTGTTTCACATCTGTTCGTAGATACATACATTGTTGAGCATCTATTCATAGATACATACATTGTTGGGCATTGTTTCACATGTATTTGTAGATACATACATTGTTGGGCATTGTTTCATATCTATTCATAGAAACCTACATTGTTGGGCATTGTTTCACATCTATTCATAGAAACATACATTGTCGGGCATTGTTTCACATCTATTCATAGATACATACATTGTTGGGCATTGTTTCACATCTATTCATAGAAACATACATTGTCGGGCATTGTTTCACATCTATTCATAGATACTTACATTGTTGGGCATTGTTTCACATCTATTCATAGAAACATACATTGTCGGGCATTGTTTCACATCTATTCGTAGACACATACATTGTTGGGCATTGTTTCACATGTATTTGTAGAAACATACATTGTCGGGCATTGTTTCACATCTATTCGTAGATACCTACATTGTTGGGCATTGTTTCACATGTATTCATAGATACATACATTGTTGGGCATTGTTTCACATGTATTCATAGATACATACATTGTTGGGCATTGTTTCACATCTATTCATAGAAACATACATTGTCGGGCATTGTTTCACATCTATTCGTAGACACATACATTGTTGGACATTGTTTCATATTTATTTGTAGATACAGTGGCAGGCATTGTTTCACATTTATTTGTAGATACACACATTGTCGGGCATTGATTCACATTTATTTGTAGATGCACACATTGTTGGGCATTGTTTCACATTTATTTGTAGATACATACATTGTCGGGCATTGTTTCACATTTGTAGATACATACATTGTTGGACATCACATTTATTTGTAGATACATTGTCAGGCATTGTTTCACATTTATTTGTTGATACATTATCAGGCATTGTTTCACATTTACATTTTTAGATACATTGTCAGGCATTGTTTTGCATTTATTTGTTCATAGATTGTCGGAAATTGTTTCAGATTTATGTGTATACACATACATTGTCAGGCATTGTTTCATATTTATTTGTAGATGCAGCGTTCTTTCTCCCTGGCTACTGTAGTGTACAGGCATGTGTGCATGCACGCATGTGTGCATGCACGCATGTGTGCATGCACGCATGCCTGATACTTTATGTCCACTGTGTGGTGCTTAACACACATCATGCAGCAGAATTAGCTCCGTTAAACTGATATACAAACTGTTCTGTGTTGCAGACTGAGGCTGAGTTGCGGGTCGCCCAAGCGGAGTTTGATCGACAAGTCGAGATCACCAAACTGCTCTTGGAAGGCATCAGTAGTTCACATGTAAGTAGCATGTTTTAGCAGTGTAAGATGTTTTAAGAGGTTTTCTGCATGACAAGGTGTCCTATCAACATTTTGGGGTGATTAGTTACATCAGTGGTGACATTTACATTTTTATTGCAATGAAAAATACAACATTTCTGGCTGCCATGCTAATTTTACATCAGAGACTATATATTTGTCCCTATTGAAGCTATATTTTGGATGCATCTTATTGGTTAACAATTTATTTTAGCAGTAGCAATTAATATTATGACAAACTGTAGTATGTGTTAAGTTTGGTTTTAAGTGCAGACTCTGCAGACATCAAGACTCGGATAAAGTGTAATATCTGTCGTCAGATAATTGTATCTGGCGCCACCTAGTAGATTATCAGAACACTGTTGAGCATGTGGTGCCATCTAGTGGACATCACTAAGAGCAAAGATTTGTGTAAATTGTAATTATTCCAACCTAAGGGGGTTGAACACTGACAAAGTACCCTAAATAACACAAGTGAACTACAAGTACTTAATCCAACCAAGTACTTAATCCAACCAAGTACTTAATCCAACCAAGTACTTAATCCAACCAAGTACTTAATCCAACCAAGTACTTAATCCAACCAAGTACTTAATCCAACCAAGTACTTAATCCAACCAAGTACTTAATCCAACCAAGTACTTAATCCAACCAAGTACTTAATCCAACCAAGTACTTAATCCAACCAAGTACTTAATCCAACCAAGTACTTAATCCAACCAAGTACTTAATCCAACCAAGTACTTAATCCAACCAAGTACTTAATCCAACCAAGTACTTATTTCTTGATTCTATTCTTGTATTATTCACACTTACAGCATATGTAGAATTATGAAGTTTCAGTAAAAAGTTAATGATGTCAAATAAAGGTTTATTCATTTGTTTTACAGGGTTTCCAGATACCAAGCAATATAATTTGTAATTCATATTTTGTCAAATACATTATTGACAAAGTGTTATGTATTCTTCATCATTTGTATTTGAAGAATAATATTTTATACTGATGGTGTTGCTTTTAACCCATGTTTTCCACTAATATGATTTCATTGGACATTTTTGCAAATTTATTAAGATGCTTTTAAAGTGCTTAAACAAAGTCCAGGTGTACTTCAGTGTTGACATGGTTACTTTGACTTCAGCAGTCCGAGATCAAACTAAAAATGCAGCTGCTGTGCACTCAATGTCTATAAGTGTACATCCCCAAACAGTGACATTCCACGCCTGTTCTCAGGGGTTCCGAACACCCATTTTTGAGAGAATTTATTTTAATTGTAACTTTTTCATATATCATCTCAGAAATCGCCAGCTGAGTGTATGCAACTGAACCACCCTTTTCAGAACCCTGAGGACTGGCCTACATTTAGACACTACATTTTCCAATATCTTTCTTTTAAGCCAGATACATGTTGAATTGTTTTCTGCGCACAGACCAAACTGGAATATGAACCTAGTTGCTACGAGTAAAGACCTATAATTAGTAGACAGTAGAATTGGTCCTTGACCAGCAGAACTTGTTGTTTTATGAAAATGATGTTGTGCACTAATGTCATACTTAATTGTGTATGCCAACTTAGTGGTTGTTCACCATTATCGCCTTTCAACTATTCGTACAAAGCGTACTAATTTTCGTGCTTCCTCTCCCCGAATTAGTACTTGAAAATGTTGAAAATTTTCCAACAACTCCACTGTGTCATATTGATAACTGTTTTCCTCGAAGTTGTGAATTTCCGAGATGTTGGACTGTATCACAGCACCATGAACGGTTAAACAATTTAAAACTAGTAGTTCCGTAACAGTTCACCGTGCGACGCTGCATGACACAACGGTGGTAATATTTCGCTTGCAACCGACCTTTAAAAAACTAGTACGCATGCCTTCACCCCTCCCCCCTGTAGTTCACTTTGTATGAATCTGTAAATGTCGAATTGTGAATGGGGCCTCCTTAATTGTGCAAGGTGTATCATTTTGATAGTGCGTTGGCCTGTTATGGCCAAGTCGTAGTGACTGTATAAATGTGACTAGGCTGTTGTAGTTTGACTGTCTCACGCTGTGTATATCTGTCTGTTCTGGCTCACCATCTGTTGGTTTGTTATGGCCAAGTCGTAGTGACTGTATAAATGTGACTAGGCTGTTGTAGTTTGACTGTCTCAGCTGTGTACATCTGTCTGTTCAGGCTCACCATCTGTGTACATCTGTCTGTTCAGGCTCACCATCTGCGTTGTCTGCATGACTTCGTCGAGGCCCAGAGCATCTACTACTCCCAGTGCCAGAACTACATGGCCGACCTACAGAAACAGATTGGCATGTAGGTGCTCTCTTCACCACCCAACATGTCACTGGGTGAATGTTTGTGTGTGTTTATGCATGTCAACTCTCACGCATAAGCCGCAGAACTCGCGGTTTTGCACTAAATGTCAAAGTCTCGCTGCATAGGTCTGAAATCTCACACATATTTTATAATCTTTAGCAATGAAAATTATGAAAACAAAAGTTCCGCTCTTTGCAAAAATGAGACAGAGAATCTATTTGTGTGTGTGTCACAAGCAAAGGTCTGAGTTAATAGTAAATGTGTGTGGCTGTGGGTTTGGTGTGTGTGTGTGTGTGTGTGTGTGTGTGTGTGTGTGTGTGTGTGTGTGAGTGCGCATGTGTGAGTGCGCATGTGTGTGTGTGTGTGAGTGCGCATGAATACTTGTGAGTGTGTGTGTGTGTGTGTGCACGAGTAATTGTGAGTGTGTGTGTGGGTGCGTGCATATTCGTGTGTACGTACGTGTGTGTGTATGTGCATGTGCATACACATGCTTGTATGTGTGCATGTACACATAAATTTGTGTGTCACATGTACATGGGTGTGTTAGTACATATGTGTATTTATGTATGTATGTGTGCGGTGTATGCATGCTTGTGGACAAATTATAGCAGCCTTAGACCACAAATTTTAATCACTTCAATGGTTCTCTCGCAATTAGCTCAGCTTCAATTAATCAATAGAATCATTATTACCAACAAAACTTATGTACAGCGTTTTCCAACATGCAACATTTAATTGACTATTGTTGGTGAACAAAGAGTGCCACACATATAAGCAGATATTTGAAGTTTGATGGTGTTTTTTATTATACAAACATATGTATAAATGACAGCATCTGATATTGTTTTACACATAAAATAGGAAAGTGTCTTTGACGTGTTATAGGAAGTAAGATATTATTATTATTTATTATATGACTTTATATGACAGACAATTCCATTTATGTATTTCTGTAAGATATTCATGAAAAAATTACTATGTAATGGAAAGCTCTTATGATTCCTGTTCTTTTAGCTTATCAGCAATAATGTATATCAAACTGCCATTGTTTACAGTGAAAGTCTGCAAGCAGCTGAGAGCTATACCCCTGACAATTCTTCCACTTAGAAATTTATGATATTGTAAGTGGCTCCCTCTAGGAATGAATGATAATGGATCTTTCTTTCTCTCCATGTGATATATTGGTGAAAAAGGTTTTGCCAAAATATTCACAACATCACGCTTTTCCATTCATTAAAGCTATAGCTGCTTTAAAGTTAAAAAACAAGCGGAAACCCTAAGAAATCATCACATCAGAAATCATCCCACCTTTGCAGAATAGGTGAAAATGTTTCGCACATTAAATAATGGTGTGTTTACAAATAATTTTTTACGTTTGATAAATATATTTTACAAATAATTTTTTACGTTTGGTAAATATATGTCACTGTTAGAATTCTAGCACAAGAGAAAAGCACAGATCCATTATCAATTCTTTTGTGCTGTCTTTGAGGCAATGATGTACTCCTGCTCCATTTGTGTGTCTACTTCTGGTCTGCTCACATTTCAGCTCCGTGGTGTCGGCGTCACACACTTCGTGCAACAACACAGCTTCTAGTGGTGGTGGTGGGGGGGTGGGGGTGACTAGTGGTGGCAGCGTACCCCTTTACCCTGCTGGCATAACCGTAAATGCGGTTCCAAATTCAACTTCGTCGCCAAGTAACGAGAGCTCCGGGAGACAGGCAAAAGTGCTATATGACTATGATGCGGCAGACATGAAGGAATTGTCATTGATAGCAGATGAGGTATGACAATATTTCCTTGTGATGTCACCGGTGTGGTGATATCACGGTTGCATCATAATTTTACGTCCCAATGGAAGGTTCACAGGTGTTATGCCATAAAGCTTTGTAATTTTTATCCTTAGACTATTACAGATTCTGGGTCTGTGTGTCTACATATGGAACAGTAACAAGGTAAATAAGATATTATTTTGACCAGTTATACTCCACAGTGTCCATTCTTTTTGGGGGGGGTTGTGCATATGCGCTGGGGGTAAACAGTGCATGAAAATGTACATATATAATGACCATGTGACGTTCCTTAATTGTGTCAAAGTATGACCAACTACAAAGTAGCATACTTACTGGAATTAATATTCATGTTTACTTGTAGAAAATTCCCCATTGTTTTAATTAACAGTTACTGATTCATTCTAACCTAACATTTTGATTCGTGCAGATCTTGCAGAATTCATATTTCCAACTTGTCTTAAATAATTTTAATTGAATAAAAACGTAATATATTTAATATAATGCTACTTTTAGTGTGGATGATATCTACTGTTAATGGGAACAAAAGGATAATTTTTAGAGGTTATTATATAATTTCCATTATCAAGTAAACCAGTACAAAGTAAATAGTTTTGTTATTTCATCACACAGCATATGTACGTCAAGTCATCCATATGTACGTCAAGTCATCCATATGTATGTCAAGTCGTCCATATGTATGTCAAGTCGTCCATATGTATGTCAAGTCATCCATATGTATGTCAAGTCGTCAATATGTATGTCAAGTCGTCCATATGTACGTCAAGTCGACCATGTACATTATGTGTCGGTTATGTCTGTATTTGCTGACAGTTTCCTGGTAGTTAATTTTAGACAAATATATTACTTTATTGTCCAAAATAGTTCATTGTTTTGTAGAGAGCAATGCATTTCTGAGGTACAGTCTAGTTAGTCAGTAGGCAATCTAACATTTGTTTAAAACAATTACATAATGTTGCGGTACCCTCTCGTGTTCATGACTTCTCGTAGACGTTCAATAGAGTGCACTATTTAAACATGTTAAAGCTACAAAGTCTGGTAGTTTTAATTCTAAAATTATTCTAATATTATGGTTGTATCTGTTCCAACATCTTGACCAGCCAAACATGTTCTAGTGATTCACAATTTTTTAATATAATTTCACTGTTATCTGTTTAATTTGAATGTTAAGCCCCAGATACCATCTTTACTTTGCATGCTGACTGTCGAGGTCAATATTCATATTCATAAACGGAAAACGATGAAATTATGTTTAAAAACTATAGTTAATTAAAACACATTTGCATGGTCAAGATTATTAAGTATATGTAGTTTTTACTTATGACATGCTTATGACATGCTTAATACACGCAAACAGTATTAACTTAAGCAATTAGATATGTAAAGTGGAATTTAAACTGTGACTTTATGAAGCGGTTGTTGATGTAAATAGAGTCCCTGTAGTAGCTTGTGACCGTACTATGTGGCTCAAGTAGGTATCTCCCTCTCTTGTAGGATGCTAACGTGTTTGGCCAGTAACAGGAAGAGTTCTATCTAACTAAGGGAATGAGGTACCTTATGCTTTTACCTGTCTGCTTGTTGTATCCACTCTCTGGTCATTACCTGTGCATGATCTGCCTGTGTACTGACTAGTTCTTTTGTTGTGGTGTCAGCACAGGACTTAGAACGATCGCGAGTTGTCTAGAGTCATCAGTCGTGTCAGTTTGTTGCAATGCTGTGTCACTGTAACCTTGTATATGTTAGACATCAGAACTGTCAGTTGCTTCCATGGTAGGATGAGTTTTGCAAGTAGTGTTGAATTAACCAATGCATCCCAATATGTGGAACAAGGGTGGCTAGTAATAATTTCACATTGACAACTATGAAACCATGCTGGAAGAATGTTTTAAAATTAGGTTTTTTTTTATTTTGGTAAAAAAGTAGATTTTTCCACAGCTTTGTAAAATTTCTATTTCTCCCAAAATGTTCTAATAGATTTGTTTTCTCCATTCACCATTTTGAACTTTTTTATTATCCCATATTTTGGATGACAACATTTTTTTCTCCACAACTTTGTAAAATTTTTGATTCTCCACCATTTTGAAATAAAGTAGCTTTTTCAATCCAGTTTTGTAAAAAAAATTGATTTTCCCACTATTTTGTAAAAAAAAAATGGTTTCTCCTCAGTTTTGAGAAAAATCGATTTCTCCATAATTTAGTAGCAAAAATATTTTCTCTAGAATTTTTTTACAAATTTGTTTGCTCCATTCTTTGTAAAAAATGTGGTTTATCCGCAACTTTTTTACAATTCTTCATTAATTTGATATGAAGTGTTAATTACCCTGGGTATGTTCACCTACCTGTTAACACAGAACATTGGAGATCTAGGGGCACGGTGTAGATACTATCTTCACATGACTAGATGTAGAGATATGGTCTTATATAGGAATGGTTTCACATGAATAGAATTTATTGAGGGAAGAATCATCACATTTTAAGGTCCACTTTTTACGGATTGTCTTCTTACGTTATGTAATAAATATCTTTCAGTTCTGTGTAGTATTGTTTTTGAATATTTTTATCGGTTTATTTATATTATTACTGTCATTGTATTTTTGCTTTGATCCATTGTTCGTGAAGACGATCTATAATATATGTAAAAAACATGCATGTCTTTTAATTCACTGCCAAATCTTGTACACCTGTAGTTTTAAAAATATCAAGAAATGAAAGGTCACAATAGTAAGACGTTTTGTATGGATATTACTTTCAAACCAACTGAGATGTTATAAATACTAATAAATTCAGTATTGGAATGTCCTGTAAAACAGTCATTCAGTTAGCCAATGGAAATCGGTGTACATTCCATTTATTTAATTTATTTATTATACATTTATAATGCGTTGTGTATCCGGGTTAAAAACCTGCTCAAAGGCGCTAACAAGGTAATGCTTAGTAATTTTAAATAAATTGAAGAGCTAAAATAAAATGTGATTAAAAGACGTTTAAAGAACTTTCATATGAAAAACTGTGCATTTTCATATCATCAGTTAACTGGTTTCTTTGTACACAGATTGGTGAAAATGTGACACATTTTGTAGGGTTGTGTTATATTATTGATGACATGTGTGTAGGAAATTTTTGCAAAATCCAACTAAAATGCTTATATACAAAGTTCAGCTGTACTTCAATGTTGGTATAATTATTTCTTTGACTCATACTAACTGTAATGAATATTTTAATAACCAAATCTCAAGAGTATGTCTTTACAAGCGTTTTTGTCCAAGTTTTTCAGCATTCCTAAGACTAGCTGAAAGTGCATTTACGATAGACTCATTGTCTTTTTTAAACTTGTTTTCACTAAAAGCTGAAAAGTGGATGCATAGCATGAATCCAGGTTCCAGGACTCCAATGATAGTCTTCTATTTCAAAAGAATTCCATAACAGTAGTTAGCACAGATCTCCTGTATTTGACTAGACTAGCTTACACATCATATAAAAAGTTATGAAACTGTTATGCACACTTCTTTTTTATGTTGGAGATTAATAATAAAGAAATCACAAAACTAAGGGTGGCTCCTATTAGTTGAAATGTTGTGACTACCAAAATCCACTTAATAATTAATTAACATAAATATTGATTTTACTCGCAATAAATATGCCAACAAAAATCATACTTAGTGAAAACTGTTGGGTTATTCTTCCTTTTTAGTATAATTGTTGTTGTTGGAGTATTCTTTCTTTTTATTGTAACGGAATTAGTGTTTACATTTCATGTACATTTAATTTATAGTATTGCTATTGTTACACTGTACGACTGAACAAAGAAATCTCTGTCTGTCTGTCATATGTAACCATTGTCTTATTTTCTGCAGGTCATAACCTTCTACAACATTCCTGGTCTTCCCGCTGACTGGGTTCTTGTAGAAAGAGGCACACAGCGGGGAAATGTTCCCCTATCGTATCTGCAACCCCTTGACTGAGAACACACCTCACATTTCATTGGACGCTCTGAATCAAGATTGGCACTTGGCATGTGCATTCAGTGGCTCGTTGTTGCCGGGACTGCAGCGTTTTAATACAGCCACCACACCGAGTGCAAGGAAATGTGAACGTGGTTTATTCCATCTGACATTATATTTGTTATTTTTTATTAAATTTGATCTGTGCTGTTATATCATTGTTGCCGGAATGCAAACCAGCGATTATAAAGACAACAAAAATTTAAAAGTTTTTTATTTACCTGGTTGGTGTTTAAGTAATGTTTCACGTTCTGCTGGTATGGTCAGAGTCCAGAATCCAGTATCCTGAATTGGAGCTACATTTCTACTATGTCACATCAAATGAGAGTTTTGACTGGTGCAACTTTTCCAAATACTCGTCAATTCAAGATTGCCTTGTACCATTCGATCATCTACAATGTTCTTGTTTGATGCCTGTTTTTTTGCTAAATGCTGGTGTGTAATCTTCGTTAACTTCACTGTATCCATGATGCAGAAATAACTGTGACAGTCTCATCCATGATCAACATCATCTAGAATGTTTTTATGTGACCGATGCTGAAATAACTCGTCGATAACCAACATCACCCTTACACATGGATAGTCTTCATAGGTCACAATTTACTGTTTATAATGAGTGAGAAATTAGTGTGAAAGCCACAACTCTGTGTCACTGCAATGTTGTATAGTGTCTGTATGAAAGTAGGTGAAAGTATTTAATGTTAAATGAACTGTAGAACCCATAGTTGTAATGCTCCTGGAATTCATGCGACTGTCCAGGATGTTTAAAAGTCTACTACGAGATATGCCATTTTAAATACTTTAAAATGGCATGTCTCATAGTAGAAACGTTCTGGATTTATTATTCTTAGTGACTTCTAACATACTATAATTAATTAGTTAGTATTCCCTCTTGCATCGGTTGGTTGTTTATAGACAGTTGGAAGACACTGGGGATACGATTGAACAAGCCACATGATGTGATGTAATTTCCTTGCCACTGGTCTGCTGTTTATGTGATGTCATTGATGACCTTGGTTAGCGTTATGCAACACACACGTCATGTACAGGAAGGTATGGGATTTACTGGCGTATTGTGCGACACCATACAATACTTGCCAGTTCCCATGTGGCATTTACATTAATGTGTCTTTATGTTTGTGTGCAGTGAAACATCATGAGAATTAGTTGTCATACTGAGTGGTGTCTGGTAAATTTGCGTAATTATGTAAAATAAGTATTTTAGACGTTCGTCGAAATGAATTTGCGCACTACAACTTTTCACTAGTCTAGTGAAAGTTGTAGAGTGTACTATATAGTAAGCTTTGGCATTTTATTATTTTCTAGCACCAAACCAATCTATAGCGTTTGTGTGTGCCAATTGCTTTGTAAAATGTCCATCATGTAGTAGAGCATTTGATTAGTGTAGATATTATATCGGATCCCAGTCAGTATTTGTGTCATGTTTAAATATGTAAGAAGATGAATTAGTTTTGGAAGACCACCATTGCATTGTGAGGGTTTGTGGCAAGAGATGGGAGGTTGGTCCTAAAAATTGGTGGAGGTGGACTCTCAAAAAATTATGGGAGGGTGAAACCCCTGCCAAACCACCAGCATTGTGGCATTGCCCTTTCCAATCATGGCTATTACTTTCTCCATGAACTTTTATGCTGCATTAAATTGAATAATTTTTGACGTTGTTTGTCTCGTACGTGTGTCAGTAATAGAGCACCGATAGGAGTAGTTATGTAATGACAAATGTTTTCTGAAAGTCCATCTCATATTAACAAATATTACTGTCATACCAAAGTAACTCTATGAATTCTACACGTCATGAGAAAGCACAGTTCCCTGGTGAACCTGATTGTGAACAGCCATTTTGAAAGTTCGCACTGCAAACAACATTGGGACAAGAGTTGCCATTCAGCAACACTGCTAGTTACGTTTTCCACATTTGGGGACACAGTAGTATTGCATCATTTTTCTTTATCCCAAAAATAATGTTCCTATGAATGGCACTGTTGTGTTTGGACATCTTAGAAATGCTCAAGTTGTGGTTGTGTCTCTGTTTATGGATTTTACACAATGTGAAATAAACTCAATTGTACATTATTATAAGTCAATTATTTTACCGCATTAGTTAGTCAGACAAGGTGGTTGTGTTATTGACAGCATTACGCATTGTTGCTATGGTGATAGTATTACCGCACTGGAAATTGTGGATGCTTGTAGCCATGGTTATATATATATATATATATATATATATACACGTATAATATATTATATTATGTATATATATATATGTATTTCGTGCACTCGGTTATTCTATGCACGTTTAAAAATCTTGGGTCACACATGCGTTGGTGTATTGGTTAGAACATCGGACCCTCAATTGAGAGAACCCGGGCTCAAAAAAGAAATGTTCACCAATAATTTCGGAAAATAAACTTAAATGCCAGGAGCATAATAAAAAAATAGTTAGACATTTGGTGTAATAATAGTTTGTTTCCAACATTATGTAATATAATGATTACATATAATGTAGTGTTCATAGTTTGATTCATGTTAATGCAAAACATATATACACACAATGCAATATAACACTCATTTAAATCATGCATATAAAAAGATATAATACATTATGCGACCAGGGTAATTACAATCATATTGTACTAAAATCTTGTGTTGAAAATGGAGAGAACAGAAGTAGTGTGTAGACTTATGTGCTCTCTCCTCTATTACATTGGATTAACTTTGATAGTTCATTATTATTCACTGCAGCTAGCTTGTGGGTGGTGACGGGGAAAAGACTGTTATTTCATTATTTCTTTTTAACAATATTAAAAAAATTCGAAGAAATTGGTTGAGAGAGAAAAAGGAGAGAGAGACACTGTTATCTACATTTACAGCACAGCGATACAGTAGTTTTTACCCTGAACCATTACCTAATAATAAATTATACTCATTATGATTGATATACTTATTTTATTACCAGATACCGTATAGTTTACAATAGAAGCTAATAATACTAATAGTGCACCCCCTTTTCAGAATTGAAACCATGCGAGAAAACATAAGATTTTCAGGAGTGAAGCACACAGTTATAATAACATTGGCATGAGAACCATGTGTAAAGATCAATAAAGCATTCACACATTTCCGTTTAAAAACAATAGCGTATAATGCTAATTAGCACACTTGCCTAAAATTGTGCAATATATTTATTAGCTTGCACCCCTTTTCAGAAACTAATAAACATGCACCCAAGCCTTCACAATGGCGCAATGTGCGTCTATTGGAAACTGTTGTAGTTATTTATTTTAGTTAGTCCAATATACGGCTGGTTTTATTTCACATCTCTTTGTAAAATATGAATGAATAATGATTATTGTTACCATAAACCGTTATATTTGAGTTTTGTCTTCCTTCTTGCAGACGTGTTAGAAGAGAAAAAAGGTAGGTACCTGCTGTATTCATATTACTATTTGTTGTTCATATTACTAGTTTTTGTTCGTATTACTAGTTGTTCGTATTACAGTAATAAATTTAACGAAGATATGTAATGCTCATTAGATGTAAATTTTTATTTAGGTTTGTGCATCTATGGGTTCATTGAGTATAATGTAAGATTGTAAATGGTCTTAAGGCATCGAGACTGTACAACATAAGACCTATATCATTTAACCTGACCCCCTCAACCCTCCCCCTCAACTCCTACATGAAACTTTGATTTACATCGACCTGTGTGCAACTTCGGTAACTTCAGGTGGCACTCCAACCATCTTAATGCAAAACTACTGGGATCACTTAAAGCAAGCACCCTTATGAACTGCGATCACTTAAAGCACACACCCTTAAGAACTGGGATCACTTAAAGCAAGCACCCTTACGTACTGTGATCACGTAAAGCAAGCACCCTTATGAACTGTGATCACTTAAAGCACGCACCCTTAAGAACTGGGATCACTTAAAGCAAGCAACCTTACATACTGTGGTCACATAAAGCATGCACCCTTAAGAACTGTGATCACTTAAAGCAAGCACCCTTCCGAACTGTGATCACTTAAAGCAAGCACCCATACGTACTGTGGTCAGAAAATAAACAATATTTTGAGAAATCAATGCATGACCTTGCACAAAACAGCTGCTACCCCCACACCCCATGGAACCAATTTTATGTAATGTCTTACATTATTAAGAAACGTAGGCTTAACAAGGATTTTTAGAATGAGGCAGCTGCGTGTTATCATGGGGGATAATGCACGGCAATAAAACTACCTTGTTCTGAGAATTCAACCTTTGTATGATATGAATGCTTCATGAAATCGGCCCCAGCTGCATGTTTGCAAACATAGGAAGTGAAAACGTATGTTAAACTTTTAATCAGTCCTTATATAATGGGAATAACACACTACTTGTTTATGTCACTCGAGGGTTACCAGCCAGATAATGTTATCTCGCTGGTAGCACTGTCGTGACATCAACAAACAGTGTGTTATTCCCTAATATTATGTGTTGCTTCTCACAGCTGGTTCACTGCTGGTTGCCATCATCCTTGGGTCTTTGTTGGGCACCATTGCCGTCACTCTTGGCACCGTCTTCATTGTGTACTGCGTCCACAAGAAGCACACAAAGATTGGATGTAGTAACGCATTTTTGGGAGACATGCCGCCCAGAGCATTGTAAGTAGTCAAGTTTGTTGAGCCAATGTGATGTAGAAAAGCTGACGTTTTTGAGAATTGAAAATTTTAAACAGTAGTTAGCTTCAGTGAAATCCAACATGCAGCAGTTCATAATTATATTATGTTTATAAACAAATTGGAGAAGTATTAATACACCTTGTAGGAATAGGGAAATGTTGACAAATATGAATGGCCCCTTACATTACATTAGACCACAATCTGTAAATGAAAGAAGTCACTATTGTACACTTTCATCACTGTGTTGTGTTTCGTCAAATTAATGACAAACAACAGTCCAGGTCAGTTGACACTGCTACGGTTGTCTATAGTTACCAGTATCAGGAATCATACAAAATCAATAAGTCACCAATGGTGTAGTTGGACAATGTATTTTTTTTCATCTTGGGTAGACTTATTAAAAATTAAATAACGCAATAAAAGTAAAATAATGTATTCAGGAAGACAGACACATTTATATTTTGACCAATAATTATACAGATTGAAGCATAGTCAACATAACATATAGGTCAAGGATAAATTTTTAAGAGAGAATACAGCTAGAATGATAGTCTCAAACTGTCGCTAAAATTTACATTCTATCATGCAATATTATCAATACCAATTTGAACTCCAATGTGTATGTTATTGATAGTACAGTATTACCTGCCTTCAACGGACCCTCCGATGAGCGGACACCTGCTACGTTGGGACACTTTCTCAATGTACGGACTGTTTTACCATGTTAATGTCCCTCTGATGAGGGGGCACCTGGTTAACGTGGACAGCGGACAGGATATTTTGGTATTATGTCCCTGCTAAGGCGGACAGTAATAATTATTTTCATGATTTTTTTCTCGTAATATTTTATTTCCAAAATGTCGACATACAAACAGCGCGGTGTGTAGTGGGGAAAACAATGTTCTATCGCGGATTCGGATATAAGACTGTTGGTCGTGAACCCTGATTTTCTGCCATGGGGGAATGCCAAATGGGCATGCTTAAACCTACTTAGAATTGCATTGACAATCCTCAAGAAACAGGTGAACAATGTCAATGAATGAGTGTCAACTTGTTGTTTGCTTGACGCTGCCGCCGACATCAATCGCTGATGTTGGCTTCGCTTAGGCGCTTTGAAATTGCAATTGAGATTCACAAATACGCCTCACATAAGAATCAGATAAACAGTCTTAGATGCAGCATTAACAAAAAAATTAGGAACAAATGCAGGCCCTACTCCAATCACTGAATTTCAGACCATCTTCCAACAATACCATTCACATTCAGCTGTTGCCTCTCCCATTTTAGGTTGGACATGAGAAAGTACTCTTTCTCACAGAGGGTGATAAATGAATGTAACAAACTGCCAAATGATTGTGTTAATGCTAGTAGTGTGAATATTTTTAAAAATAGAATTGACAGATATTTGATAAAGGCGGGCTACACATAGATGAGAACATTGTTGGACTTTCGATAAGCCAGTGGCTTCCTTGTCCACTTGCCATCTGGAACTTGTTGTTTTATGATGGCAATCTTGTTAAATCTTGTTAAATTTTCGTTACTCTAAGCTGATCAGTGATATTTCTCACATCTCAGGATGAGAAAGTTGTGCGTGGCTTCTCACAGATCAACATCAGTGAGATTTCTGGTGCAGTTTCCCACGGCGATGTTGATCCCCAAGAACTGGTAGGTATAAACAACCCATGTCTACGTGATCGTCTACATCTCACGTTATCAGTACAACTCTCATTAAGAGGCATTGTAGAGTGGTGGAGTCTGATTTATTTGAAACCCAAATATTCCAATTTAATAAGTTTGATAAAAATGTGATTTTTAACATTGAACAAATATTTTTGTCAAAGTAACATGTGGCAAAAATCATATTTTCATCAATAATATTATTTGTTCAGCCTAACTGCTTCATTGCACAATATGATGTATTGTTTGTTAGAATAAATAAACAAATTTTATATGAATTCTGTTTTTCATGGGACAAAGCCACCCCATTAGCATTTTCTAAGAATATCTGGTTACCATGGTTAATGTCATGCAGATTAGTTATGATGTCATAAGTGACGTTCTCTCCACATAATCATAAAAAAACTGTAAATTTAGTCTAAATGAGGTAAATAATTTTTAAGATATGAAAAATGTTGACATAACCTATTGCCAGACCAGCCTGTCCTTTCAATACAAGATATAAGGGTGGACTTTTTAAACATGCTTTATGCTATCAATATTATAATGAATTTAAAACTGTGCTCCTTTTGTCCTCACTCTACTGTGATCTAAAGTATAAATAGTCAGTGATTCCGTATTAACAATCATCTAATTATAATTACATGCCATATTCTCTTATTATTGTTTTTGTTTTCAGAAAAATCCTGAGTATCAGTTTGATATCACTTGTTATTTGTAATTAACCACATGTGACTGATGACCTCTGTTCCAGCTTACCACAGTTTATGTTTCACAACGTGAGGTGTTTTCTGGCATGTATTTATATGTTAGTAATAGTATTTTTGCAATAATTATGTTTTAGACTTTGTCGAAGGTTGAGTGAGAAATTTCAGCCATCAACAGAGACAAGAAACACTCAACCAAGTACGGACTGATGAACTACATATGGATATGGACGATGGAAAGAGAATGCTATGGGCACATGCTCTAGTAGCACCCATTCACCTGTTGTTTTACTAATTATAGACACTCATATTCACACCTATGCAGTCACTATCTGGGAATGATTACTGGAAACTATTAACAGGTGGTGTTAATTTTGTGAAAATTGTATTCTGGCCAACGCTAAAAATTTCACTAAGTTAGCAATTAGAAAACTGGATTATGCATTTTTTAAAGATTTTGTGGAATTTTATTTAATCCATTGGTTGCCAGTATATTAGGAATTATTTGTTATTTAAGTTTTTGCATTAACATTTTTTTTTTAATATACATTTTAACAATGTATTTCAATAGTCAATATATTTATCTGAACAGAAACAACTGGAGTTTGTGCCTTCATATTTTTTGAGCATGCTTATATAACCAACTGCACAATTTCACACTGAGTCACGTCTTTTCCATTTCTTTATTTAAAAAGTAAGTTACAGAGATATCAATAAAAGTATCTGATTTCTGTGCATCAACTAGGCTTCAAAATAACTAAGGCTGTTAAAGTACCAGTAATATACAATTGTTTACCATTTAAATATATTCCCTGTTGTGGTTTATTTATTATCTGAATCAGTCCTGTACATTGTGGATGGATGCCACTCTTGCACTGCACCATTAACTAATGTAATACTGGGTTGTCTTGTATCATGCTCAACAGTGTATGTGTGTACTAAAAGAACCGTGTATTATTTATTATGATCTATAACGATTGTTATGGTCAACAACTCCAATCCTGTTATCACCAGACGTGGCTTTTTGCTTGGTGTGAAATCCTTATTTTTTACTTGACGTTCTGCACCAGTGTCGCCATCTATCAGGTTATGAAATGTACCTACACCAAACTAATCCGCTAGGTTTCGTCGGAAGTTTGTCCTTCACAGGAACATGTCTGGGCACGGACCACAGTCAGAATGCATCCACCATTACATATAGAGTCCATAGGAAAAAAATAATTGTGCAGTTTGGGTGTATTAGTGAGATCAGAAATTGTGTGAGTGTAAGTGATGTTTTTGTGCATAGTAGCATCTGAGATTTGAAATGATGCAATTTGTCGGTTGATATACCTATTGCGTAAGGACACAGTGGCCATTAGGCAGAATGTAGTCATAGTTTGGAAACCGGGGAATTTCATGGCAGAAATGCAGGGGTGTCATGCGTTGAAGCAATTAGTGCGAAAAGAAGTTATGTAATTTTCACGAATTTCACACACTGGGTGTCTTAGTGGGTCTCTCATGTACTGTGACAAAAAATTGTAGGATACATTTTCAATGAGGCACAAGAACGTTATAATGGTCTATGGGAAAAGTGACTATGGTCCGTACCCGTCTACACACCGTCAACAGTGATACCGGTGACATCTTTCATCCAGCGTGAAGTTTCATTCCTTAGGCTGTCTTTAACCATTTGCTTCTGCTAACATGGCCTGCTGTTAAGCATATCAGTGAATGTGACTATGTGTGATTAAAGATTTGTTTTGCATCTCGGATATATCGTTGTGTCGTAATATTACTGCAATTACACTGCAAAAGGTATATCGTGCAATTAATACACATCGTGGACAAAAATTAAGCTACAACTGAATGATCTTAATTAGAACAATCCCCGAACTTGACATCTACCATACATGATGAACGCCAGGAAGAGCAGGTGAAGACGCAACTGCTCTCCCCGGAACGCCTCTGCGCAGCGCTTGACCCTGCCCGCCTTCTCCGCCTCCGGATGGCTGTCAAAGTACGCCCGCAGCGCAGCGTACTGGCTGAGGAGACGCTGCACGCAGGGGAAGAGAGAGAGAGAGAGCCACCGGGTCGCGCAGGGCTTCAGGATGCCCTGGCTCAGCGCTCCCGTGAACTCCTGCATTCCCTTAAACTCCTCCCGACGCTTTGCAATGAAAATCAGTTCGAGTAGTGACATTCAAGTGAACATGTGGGACCCGGGTCAACATCATCAACCCCGCTCACAAGTCAGATTATAAATACCTGTTATGAAAGTGATAGAACACGTCGATGAGGAGTTCTTCAATCGGTAGGAGGAGTATCTTACAGGCGTCCACCACACAGAGGTTCTCTAGGTGGCAGATGCAGCCCAGGTCGATCAGCTTCGGCTGTTTCTCCCGCAGTCGTGAGAGGACGCTGTTGCGTTCGCCGACCATCGAGTTGGTATTGTCGGAGGCATATCCAACTATGTTGCGCCACGGTATGTTGCGAGAACTAAAAAACAACAGCATCATAACTACACCCATTAAATCATAGAGCAACCAACACAAAATGTTATAGTGAAGACGCAACAGTACCATGCCGCATTCAAGGTAAGTTACAGGACCTGAAAAACAACCTTTCAAAAATTACCACACATATTCAACCCTAATCACATTTCATATTATTGTCAGGTGTGTCAATACTATCCTCAAACATGCCTCGATGGTCGCAACCATGTTCTCGCCGGTGCCGATGTTGCATGTCGGCAGAGCGAGGAACTTTGTCAGGCTGCACAATGCGCTCTCGTCAAAAACGCGCACCAGAATCACAAAGTCCTTGTCGCCTCCGTCGTCTGTGCCGCCATCGCAGAGAGAGCGAACGCCTGAACACTTTTACAAACTACCATTATTGATATTCCAAACATATTTGAAAAGGTCATTATTTGATTAGTAATATTACATCTTACACATTTTTTATTGTTTTTAAGCAGAATGATTAATTGATAGCTTAACCATAAAATACACGAGTAAAACATCAACTGTCCTCACTTTTAGTTATCCTATGAAATAGATGATCCTTGCAAAACAAACTGGAAGAAAACATACAATTAATGTGCTGATATATGGGATAATACCTGTGTCTGGCAAAGCTTGGTCACCAGGTCGTCCGGATGTCTAACAAGGCCACACTTCACTATTTGCGTCGTCTTTGTCCTGCCCGCCGCAAAGCACTTGGCCACCGCACTGTCTGGGAACATGTGGGAGGCCATCTTCGTGAATGTGTCACTTATGGCGAACGGCAAGTTGTTCTTCGCCACGAAGTGCGCCCAAATGGTCTCGGCACGGATCACCTTCGCGGCCTTCAACTCGCCAGCTACCACGTACTGGCCGACACCACCCCGGGTCTCGTCACAGGCGCGCTCCGCCTTCAGGTGACTGGCAGACTGCAGATGTCTGCGCACGTCGCGGATGCCACCTGAAGATAAACAAGTCAAGCCTAAGTACAAGCCTTACTGTCGGCTGTCTGGCCCCTGGCTGATGTAGTCTGTTTAATTTCCACTGACTTAAAATAAAATGATTTGATTGGAGGGCACGCAAAATGTTTTGCAACAATGCCTAACCCTGTCATCTTTGTAAAAAAAAACACCTATTGTTGCCTACGACCGCCGTTTAAAAATTAATTTCAGTCAACAGTTAAAATACCCTCGCTTACTTAATTATGCAATAACAAATCCGGTACATCATGTGTTGCAAATAACGTCAGTTATGGGACAAAAATCATAGTAGCATCCGTCACTAGTTTTAAAACGTAGGTAAGAACCAAAAAATGGCAAAATAGAATAAAAATCTTACCTGAGCCAATACCGAAATCGCTTCGGCAAAGCCGACACAGGGCATAAGCGTTGTCATTGTGGCTCCTCGCTATCTTGCCTGGCTATTCTTTAACCCAACTGTCCTGGAACTGTGTTATGTATCTTTTTTTCTTTGGTGGTGATGCATTCCGCTCGGGTGACATGTTGTTACGCTTCTTCATCGTGCGGAAATAAGATCGCGAATGAGCGCGCACTTTGCCGCGAGACCAGGATGTAGGTCAAGCGTTCGCGAGAGAACCAAAATGTCGAAACGGACCGAAAAGTTCGTTCCGTTTTTTATAGTTAAAATAAAAAATTGTACGTAAATTTTTTTGTTCCGCGGTGACCGTCAAATGACGGAGATTTTCGTCTCCGTGACGGAGGTTTTCAGCGAAGTTGAAATGACGGAGTCTCCGTACGAATGACGGAGGGTTGACATGTATGTGGTGCCGAATGGTAATGGCTTTTGTTTTGGTAACTTGCTTGATTGTTTTCGGTGTTGTTATTAATCCTTTCACTGTGCATCCTTCTTGTCAAGGGTTATATTTATTTAGTCAAGAAGAGTACGTCATTTATGTATAAGTACAACAATCTGGTAAAATAGATATCGCTCAAACGGAGATACATATAATTGGTTGATTATGTAAGTTTCCTCAGCAGAATACCAAAGTGTGTGTTTGTGATCTGTGTCATTGAAGCAGTTCTATTTAACTTGTGTGTTTGTGTGATACAGGATGAAGAACTCTGCACGCTGGCATCTCTTGTGGTGTCTGACGGAGGTGATAGGTCAGGTGGTCCTCAATGCCAAGGTGCTCAACGCTGTCCAGGAGAACTGTAACATGATGGTGGCCGCCGCCTTCCACTCCATCATCCAGTTGTGGAACGCCATGATCAGCAATGATGGCGGCCTCGTCACGCGTGAGATAGGTCAGTCAGTGAGATAGGTCTGTCAGGAGAAAAGGAGAATCCTGTCACTGTCATGGGCACCAGGTGTCTAAATGCTGCACCATACTCACACAACACCATGTTTGTAGAGGGATGCTAAAAGTTGATAAACTTTGTATTGAAATGTTGTTTCTCATAAGTATTTTATACACTATTTATGAAAATGGTGTTCTTCCTTCTTGTTCACCGCTTTATAGGGGTAAGGGTCAGGTGAAACATTCATCCTTCTTTTGTCCAACCTCTTTGTTCTTTTTATTCGACGAACCAAGTTGTTCTCACAAACTTGCAGCTGCAATTGTTGATGCTATGTCAATGCCATTGTCTCCAGACCATAGAGGCATGCCGGTGCAACACGCTCACTCAGAACTTTCCCGTTCAGCATTTTCAAAACGTTTCTCTCCAACATGACTCCCTCTACGTTTCTCCAAGCATTCGCTCCCGCTTGTATACGACGTCTCACTTCTACCTATGAATGCCCATCCTCCGTAACATTTCATCTAAGGTACACAAAGCCATCCACTTGCTTGATCTCCTTACCTACCAAACTGATGGTCAGCTCCTCTCTCTGGTGTCCAACGCATGTCCGTGCTTCTTGAACACCCCCTTCCATTCCTCCAACACTTCCTGTAGTTCTTGTTTGTTCTCTGCTATTTTGGCCAAATCGTCTGCATACATCATCTTCCTGAGAAGGTCCACAAATCCCACTGCCATTCTCCCTTGCATCTCCAACCATTTCTCTACCAGCTTTCTTAATGCAAACATCCCATCAGTCGTTCCTTTTCCCTTTCTGAATCCCTGTTGTTCTTCCCCGAATTCTTGCTCTACTCTCTTTCTGATCCTCCTATCCAGGGTCCTCTTTAGCAGCTTCATGATGTGACTTAGAAATGCGATGCCTCTGTATTTCCCAGGTCTTGCGCATCTCCCTTCTTCTACAATATTTGGACAATTAGCCCTGTTCGCTACTCGTCTGGAACGTTACCTTTCCTCATACATGTGTTAACTACAGACAGACCAACATACACTTCTTTATAGGTTAGATAGAGTGCACAGAATATGTAGTTTTCAATGTCTGCATACACATATTGAAAACTAAAGCTGATTGAGTGTTATTGTTTCTGCATCCTACCTACACAAATGCAGAAGTTCCCGCTGAGTATGAAGGGCAGAGACCATAGTGGGGACAGTATCACACCCCTCAGTGTCTATATCACCCCCTAAATAATCTCCCTGCTTGCTACATTTGACTAGAATGTTTAAACTAAAAGTTATAAATACTGACTAATTCATAGAAACTGCACTTAAGACGTCTCATTTAGATGTGTTGTTACGCTAATGTACAAGTTGCTCCTGTGAAGCAGGGCAGTTTAGGCATTGTACATTGCTTGACTGTTTTTCAGCCCTGAGTTGGATTGAGATAGCCTACTGGACAATTTAGGGAGCTGTGCAGAACCAAGAGTCAGTGGGACAGGGCCCACAGCTCTTCCATACATTCACCGTACACACCAGTCCCATCACCAAGGTGATGTTGTCAGCGAAGCATCTCTTCTCTGGTAGGTCCAAATCCCAGGTATATTTCTGAGGAAAATATTCAAATATACCTGGAAAAGTTTTGTTTCATGATGGTGACCATGTCACGTTTATGGCATGATTTTCAGTGGGCCATCAATCACATATACTACTATATGACATCCACAGTTATATAAAATATACAAGTAAAAGCTTGATTTTCTTTTCAAGTAATCCAAATTGAAGCATTGATTATGACCATATCAGCTTTCTTTTGATACGACGCGGCTTATCTGTAACAGGTGCTTGAATAAAGGAAAGTTAATCACTGTAGCTCACTGCTGTGTTTGCAGTGTGCTCTGAGTACAACAATGTACATACGTGGAACGTGACCTGATTGCTTGCCATTATCAGCACACAGCCCGTCTCAGTGGCCTTGGCATCATTCAAGGTTATCTCCACAGAGAGGGTGTAATCACACCTTCAGTATATCCACAGTAACAACTTTTGTAAGTCACATTTGACAGGATCTAGAATTACAAGAATTAGATATTTCAGTAAATTAGAATATATTCGGTTACGTAATAAAAAAAATTGTTGCCTTTACCTTGCACTGTGCTGCGCTAGAAAGTGATGTCCGTGTCGAAATGTGGATAACTATAGTTGTTGTTCCTGCTGTTTTATTGGAAAACTGGGAACCCCTTTTTCTGAGACAGGACCCGCCCGTTATGTGAAGACGAATGCTTTTATCTAGGAAAAGAAATCAAATTCACATTCGAGGAACCACCTTAAAATGTTTATTTAATCAAGTTACTGGGGCAGCAAATTGCATTTTTACTGATGTGATAATAACTTACTATCAACTAACCGTAATTCAATTATAGGCTTTCATATGCAAACACAGCCGCAATCAACCTCGGAAAGTGGACAATTTGCAGACATTCTGTGTGTAATGCAGTAGCAGAATAATATCCAGGATATACTTATGAAGAGGTACTGTCTCATAAACAGTATTTCTGGAATATTGTCCTTGGAGTTAATGATGAGATATTGTCCAGATAATATTGGTAGGGATACAATCAGGAGGGTCAGCGAACATACCATGACTCGTGCAACTCTTTTGCGCACCGCCGCATTCGGGGAATTGTTTTTGGAATTACATGCATCCTGCTTATATTGAGTACAATAACATATTAGTCTTTTCTCAATTGTATTACATGTAAACAAAGGAAAGAGGCATTTGTTGTAATTTTACAATGACACTAAACATTCAAACACTACCACACCCAGTCTCTGTGCAAATATGCACATGGTACAATTTTATAACATTTCATCAATTTATGAATGGGAAGGTATATTTTATTTGCAAAATCCATTTTTACTTTACAACTATTATAGCCTGTGTACTATAATAATATTTGCATGTGTGTTTGTTTGTATTATTATTCAGGCAATGTTTCGACCATATTTATATGGACGAACCAATGTGGTACATAACTCCGTATGTTATGCATGGTTGAGCAACCTAAACTGACTTTACCATGAACTGTCAGGGCGAACAGGGCGAAATTCCCCAGGTATATGGGTGGCTGTCTTGCCCCATGGTGCACCAATATGGCTTTTTGGGGTATGCTTCCTGCTGCAAATGTTCATCCTCCCATGGTCGTCGGCATACTGCTTCGAATGTTCATCCTATCATTCCACCATGATTCAATATATGTGTTGCTCATTTACATGTTGGTATTGTTCTTACGTAATATAGCTATCTGTAATATAGATGTAATGTTTGGTCGAGTTAGAATTGTATATTTTTTTAATGCAACTGTTCGTTGATTCAGACAGAAAAGGAAGCATTTAACTAGACAGTTTTTCTTACATCAATGTGTAACAAGATATTTGTAAATTTTGTTTTTTAACATATTCACATGGCCTGCATTAACAGAAACTGTAGATGATCTATCCCATTCCTTTATTGGCCTTAGGGAGGATGAAATGACAACTTCTGTGTATATCACTCCAGACACAGTGGTTCAGCCGTGGTCTCTCGTGAGTAGGACATCACCACGAAGAAATGAATTGGTTTTTGTGCATCCATCAGCTGAGATGTTCCCAGAGGTTTATGGTAAGTGAGCAAGGAATAAATAATTAGATTTTATTAGTTTATTCTGTTCTGTGATCATGCGCGGGAGTTTCCGTGGCTAATTTTAGGGGCAAATTAATGAATTCGCTTTTGCTATAATTGATGAAACCATGTCAAAGACATATCACGTTCCATCCATTCGTATTTTAGCGCCTTTGTTTTTAAAGACCTCTGTCCAGATATACAGATTATTGGCGGTTTCATGTAAAGTATCTCAATCCGGCTGAGCCTAAAAAATTGTATGGTAATTAGACTGAATTAATATTACACAATTAATTGTTTCAAACTATGAGGGAAAGTGAATTTTGGCAAAAGTGTACCCTGTACGTGAAAACGCCCATATACAAATGTATTTATTATTAACTTCGTTAACTTTAAATAATGTCAAAATTATAACTTATGTTTGTTTGTTTGTGCAGTCGGGGTTCTAACAAAATGAAGTCATTGCCACATGGTTCCTCCTGGAAGTGTTTAAGGACAATCAGTGCGGACAGTACTGGTGACACAGCGAATGATAAAGACTGAATTTATACCATTCAGTGAACCATGCAGACTTGAGCGGATCCAGACACTGGGTAGTGGGTCAAAGCAGTGTATAGAAAGAGACCATTTCGTTGCTGAGGCTATCTGCCGCATTTGATACCATTGGTCAAAGGACAACTTATTAAAAGCATGTCAATGTGGTGTGGCATAACTGGCACAGAGCTGGTTCTCATCATATTTAACTGATAGATACAAAAGAATGAAGATAGCGAATTGTTTCTCAGCTGCGCTCCCTACTTCACGTAATGTTCCACAGGGTGTTTCACTCTCTATGCTACCTACTCTACTTGGCTCAGTTATCCAACGTCAGAACTTGGATCACCAAGTGTATGCAAATAAATCACAGACCTATGCTATTTTGTCTACACGAGATACAAATCACTGCCAAAACTAGCTCAGGGGTCGTCTCCACAAAATCTTCCATTGGATGACAGAGTCCACATTAAAGTTAAATGCAAGTAAATCCGAGTTTGTTATTATTGGTAGGGTAAATGTTGCATGTCTATTTGAATCGATTAGGTGCGCACAATATGTTGCAAGACGTTTCCTTATGTGTCGGTCTTTAGATTGCATGTAGAGAAGCACAGTAAAATCAAAACGTGTGGAAAACATTAGCTTAACAGTGTGACCTGGCTGTTCTTCGAAGAGAACAAATTTGCATGTGTGCTGGAGTACCATAAAACACTAACATTATATAGCCCTTTTGTATTGGGAGTGACGTAGAGTGATTTAATGAAAGCATAGAGTTACTAAAATGCATGGAAGGACATCAACATAATAATTTACATGTAATTGATTAAGAATTGACAGACGTTTGGTACGATGACAATAAAACTGATGCCGATTGATCAACTAATGCGAATCGAGAATAATAAACTGAATCTGAATATGTAATGATCGATATTCTTTTGTTTAAAAAATTAGAGATCAATGACGTGAGTGACGCTTAGCAATTATCTTCCAATTGGTTGCACCTCCTATCGGTCGATGGAGAGACCAATCCACAGTCACCGAGTCTCTTATAGTTGCATATCGAGCAGCTCTCAGGGGAGAGATTTGTCGGCCCCCAGACCATTGTAGTTTTCCACCCATACTACTGACAATCCCTATGTGTTGAGCTTGCAACCTCTTATAACGACACGTCTACTCGTTTATATAGTATGTACACCCTCTTTAGGTGAATTTGTGGTGTGAACTCGTGAAACATGTTCATTTTACATTGATCTGACATAACATCTACTAATTAAACAATTTAGTTAATTAGAATGTTTCTTATATGGCATAGTTCATGTTGTAATGGAGCAAAGTGTATAACATGCAAAAATAATATTACTAGTCTATGTTATTATTATTCATTTATGCAGATTTATTGGTGGAAATTATGCGCATGCGCCCTAAGTGATCACTCTAAGATGGCGTCTACTCGGTCGAGTACCTGTTATCAATAAACCTACATAACCCTGCCTAAGGAATACAACACACTCCAAGTGGAAAATGTTTATTATATTGCCAATAGTATCATCGAACAGTTGTGTTAACTGGTATGTATGTTTATTATCTATGCATCTAGCAGTTCCCACTGGTGTTACTTTGTCAGTCAAAACGCTTAGAAAGTGTCTCGTCTCCATGCCAGCAACAGACTAGCCACATTTTCATGCAGCTAATATACAGTCATGAGCTGCATCAGAAGCAGAAAAAGATAGTTGTCACTAACAATTAATCTGTTCCTATACACTAATCACAACTCCATATGAAATGTACAATCGTATGTAGAATGCCAGCAGAAAGGTTCGTAGAGCCATCCTCGAAATATGTATAAAAATTAACACCATATCAAATATGTGTACTCCGTAGTATAGATATTATTTATCTACAAAACCAAATGACGATTATACATAAACCATCCGCATTCTGTTAGGTCACAAATTCGTTGTTTATAATGCACCTTTTGTTTTCAGAGTAACTGTCTCGAAGCATTTCTTTGTTTACCCATTTCGTCCGACTGGCTGTCAACGCAATGCACTTCTACCTATTTAGCTGATATCAGCTTTTACAGACAACACCACAGGAAGCACGCAGTGTGTGCTATGGACATACAACGTATGTTGATACAGATATCATGCAAGTCAACACGGATATAGCACACGAAATGCTGTCTTGCACACTCATCCATATTTCTTCAATTGGTCGTTCTTCAGTCATGATAGGCCCCACACAGTATGCCATTTGTCGCTTCATTAGCAGAAGAACCAAATTCGCGTGGATTGTTATATACGACACGCTAAATTAAAGAATTCCCTGCATGCTGGCTGGTGGACAGGAATTAACACCTTTTGTCTGTGCTGGCGGAGGTAATCAACGAACCACGACAGGCATTGTCCATGCGCACGGACGGCGTTGTCCTGTTTGCATCAGATAATCTTTAGCAGCACCACGCCTTGACACTTTTCAACGCCGTGAATGACGTTGTAATCCTCACCTAGAAGCGCAATTTTTATATCGCAATTATTCTGGTATCCTAATTGTATCGACACATGCGTGTTGTTCTATTGAGGATACGTAATCGTTCTGTTTACAGCAATTTTCTCGACATGTTTACTCAAAAAAATAATAGTACGCATCAGTTGGTGTACGTTCAGTCTTGATAAATGCCCTGAGCTAACAGACATATATCTTCAAGCAGAAGCACAGACAAGCAGAAGTACCCTCCTTCCCTCCCTAACTCCCTCCCTCTCTGTATGTGCTCTACAAATGTTACGTTTAATATAAAAACTGTGGAGAATATTTTTTTGTAGAACTCTTTCGTTTTAAATTTTTTTTAGCGTACTTTCTCTTTTAATTTTTTTACGATGCGTAGTCTACGCTCGATACGCACAAAGATCGCCTTCGCGGTTCTGATGGCACCGAGGCGTGACTAATGCGCAAATCGCACACGCGCCATCTTTATCGTGCAATCGGTTACGCCGTTTTGATGTGTATAACTGATTAAAAGTGGCCTAAAACACAATATTTTTAAAGAATATATGAAATGCTTTACTGAAACATATGCGGAATGGTGCAAGGAACGCATTCAGGTACAAAAATGCAGGAAAAATCGTCGGCATAAAGCCCTAATAATTTAGGCTAGTTATCAGGAACGCTGTTTCGTGTATGCATGGACTATAAGTATGTTTTGGCAGAGAAATATTCACGAGGTTATGTTTAATTTTGTAGAAGAAAGTAAGTTGTTTTGTAATCGTTGTTTTAATGTCTGCCAGCCAAGTTTGTGTTGTAGGTGTGTGACGCTTGTTGTACATAATTGACATTGGTCATTACAAATCGAGCGGCGCTTCTTTGAATTTTCTGCAGGGTATCAATTTGTTAATAATATTATGGGGGGCCAATTGTTCAAACAAATAATAGTACAGTGCAAAAATGTCACTAGTATATTTGTCTTTTTAGCGCCGAAGCAATTTTTTACTTGACGCGAAGCCAAGGCGTCCCTACAAAACTAAGTGGATCTCCTGTATTTTGGGTTTTTTCTGCCGAACATGCATACACTTTGTGCATATTCGTGTCACCACAGATATAGTAACCACATTTTATATCTGTAAAAAACCAGGGAATTTTCCGTTTTTAAATGGCCATTCAAGTTTTATTGATCTGAATACGCAAGCCTGGTTCATGGGAAACCGCAGCTATCCGGTTACGATCGGTTTGAGGCGCTGCACATGGCGGCCATTTGTGGTCGGTTTACGCGATGATAAAGGCGTTTAAGCTAATAATATACCATGTCGTGCTCCCGAGAGCTAAGGATTCTGACCGATTCATCTAATCATGGAAATCTAACGGTCTAATGCTTCGGGTTCAAAATCTAGGATCCTCAGAAGCACGGGATCCTGCTAAATTCACGACTGTTGTTCGAAAAGATGAAAACGTAGCCGTCAGAGGGAGCCACATGAAACTAGTTGGGCGCAAGTGATTTTAGGAGTCATGCCTCAGTAATTTTAGGTATGTGTAATAAAAAAAAAATATCAACTGACATAACTGCATTTGAGCAGGCACATTCGCAAGTTTGCTGGTAGAACCTGTTGACAGTGTAACTGAGGACTTTTAGATGATTTCAACAGGCGGAAGGATTTTTGGCAATTTTTTCACCACAAGGCACGTGTGCATAGTAATTAATGCAGAAATTGGTAAACATTGACGGGCATGACACGTTCAGCCATTTTAAAAGATGTAGAAATTTCTAATTTTGACTAAACTCGATTAGCATGTCAATGAAATGATAACGGCAGGTAAGAAATTTCAGAATTTTTGATGGTAAAATTTTCTTATAATCATGCAGAACGTTAACGTGGCCACCGATGGGAAATGTAACTGTATCCTGAACCCTTTAGCGCGAGCGGTAAACCGCTACGTGGATGATTGATTAGCGCTAGCAATAGGGAGTGAGAGCGATTGCTCTCCTAAAAATGATACCCTGCATAATTTGCCACGATTAACGGAGAATACAGGCTGGCACAAATGTTTAAATTTAATAATAGTATAGTGCCAAATAAGGTGCATATAGGGTGGCATTTTTCATCAAATAAGTACGCGTATAGGGACGCTTATTCAGCACTGAAGAGTTTGATATTTTAATCGTTCGTATGGTATGTGGTGTCATTAATTTGGACACATGCAGTATGGTACCAACAGTCACATTCGTCACACTGTATGGCATGGTGGTGATCATGTATCTCATGGCTGCTGGTGCCACATGGATATTTTGGAGAGGGATCTGAGGTGGGACCAGGGTTTGGATGAAGGTCCCCTGCTTGTATTATAAATCCACACAGATATAATAGAGATAGGGTATGGGGCTTAGTTGGCATCATCTTGTTTTTTTTTGTGGTTGAGAACATGGGGAATGGTGGCAGGTTTCTTGTCAGCATGGCTGAGAATGTTGTTGTGGAATCCTCATTGTTGGTGGAAATTTGACAGAGGTACTTATGCATGTTTGCTGCCAGGAAGCATAGTGTTATCATGAGTGTGAACTTTATGTTTACGTCAGACGAGAGGGGTGTTAAATAAACACAGGGTTTTTCCTAAGAGCCGGGACCCAGGTAATTTACCCGGCTATCGTAGAGGAAGGACGATTTTTATTATCCGTCGCATCGGCTAATGACCGACCTGCAAAGTTTGGGATATTAATGAATATTTCACATTGGCATATATATTTAGTTTTGTGTGTTGCATTATATGTGTCATATATGTTTACCATTACATGTATGATACTATTATGCAGATATCAAATAAAGCTGATAACTCTAAAATACGTGTTTGTTTTTGGCATCTAATTTGTCTATGACGTCTATGACTATAATGTTTATGGCTATGCCTATGCCTATGGCTGTGATTGCTCTGTTGATATACTTATATTTCAATACTGAATTTAAATTGGTCTTTTGGGAGGTTACATTGCAATTGGTATTTGTAAATTGAATTGATGTAACAGTAATTTACCCCAATTGTGGACTCAAATGCACATACAATTAGGCACACACAAATAATATGTGAATGTTAATGTATTTTCGTGACTAAATTAACAGTTCTCGTGATGTTTATAGTTATTCTTTATGAGAGTCATTATTATGAAGAAAGTCATAGTTGGAACAGCACTGCAAAGCAGCTACACATTAACTGACGAACTGTGATGAAGCACCAGTTGTCCAACACCGTCCATGAGAGGAAAGGCAGATCTTGAGAGAAGATGACCGCTCATGAAGATCACGTTAACAACCAGTGACATCTAAGATGTTGACAAGAGAGCTGCAGATAAACTTGACGAGAGTGGCAGATGAAGCTGAAAGTAAGTGTCAGAACATTAGAAATCTTCAATTGAAAGAAGTGTTTTGACTCCCTCCCAAAGTTATTACAGTGTAGTACCATTGCTGGTGCAAAGTGAGTAGATTACCTTGTGGTTCCGCAAAACAGTAGGCAATATTGCATGTGAAAAGAATTGGAATTTAATATTTTGTTGGAAAATAAACTATAAAACAAAACATTGTCTAGTATATATTGCAAGTCGACATATTAGTAGAAAAACAGTCCATTGAATCATGTTTGAAGATATTACAAATTGAAAAACTAACATGATTTTTCTCGGCTGAATAGACAATGATAATGCAATTTGTATTACTGCAAGCTGTACTATAAAAAAGATGATCTACTTACCATACCAGTCGACCAACATTGTCAAAGCCACACTGCACAATCAATATGAAATTGGTGTATTTTAATAATATCGATTTACTGCAGCCAAACCCGTATTAAGCGACCACTGAAAGGGTGGTTGAAAAGTGGTCTGGTGGCCGCTTAATGCAGGTAATTTAACATGGAACTCCTGTGAGGAGTTGATTAGTTGTTAGTGACAGGTTGTTACTTTGTATTAGTCTACAGGTGGTCGCTTAAGCAGGTTTGACTGTGTTTTTAATCATGCAAGAAAGACACATGCAAACTGATACATACAGAAATTTTTATTAATATAGTAGACACATCAAAGAGTGGTTACTACTTGTGTGCAGTGAACTAGTGTAACGTATACCATTTCTGAAATGACTAATCATCACATTGAAGAATGCTGCTGCACCAATGTTATCAAAACGATTACTTCTTGATGACATTGAAAGGTTGCCTTATGAAACATTTTACTGCAATGAATCAAATATTGCTTTTGTAACAAACAGCAAAGAATTAAAGGACATTTACAAAGGTTTTCATTGGCTAACTGATACGTAGCTAGTTAGGGGTTAAAAATGCTCCCATTATAATTTTTTTTTATGTAAACGTACATCTGAACTACATTTGTTACTCTTAATTACTGCAGTCTGTTCCCCATCATATGAAATTGTAACAAAACATGACATTTTACAGACAACTAAAATGAAAACTTATTAAAAAGTTGTAGTTAACTGTTAGCAGTAAATATTTATTGTTCTGCCTTTTAATACTGTAAAATGACCTGTGTGTGTGTGTGTGTGTGTGTGTGTGTGTGTGTGTGTGTGTGTGTGTGTGTGTGTGTGTGTGTGTGTGTGTGTGTGTGTGTGTGTGTGTGTGTGTGTGTGTGTGTGTGTGTGTGTGTGTGTGTGTGTGTGTGTGTGTGTGTGTGTGTGTGTGTGTGTGTGTGTGTGTGTGTGTGTTGAAAAACAGGAATATTTTATCAACAAGTCATGTATCTTTAAAAAAAATTGCAAACCAAGATTTTATAAATATTGAAAAATTTTAAATATGAAACAGTGTTGCAATATTCAATATCGTTCAATTAACCATTTATAGTTTCTATACAATCACTTTAAAGTAATAAATGCTAAGACAGCTGATAGGGTCTACCTAGCACCATCTACACTAACTGTAAAGGACACCATGTTTACTTGGCCATTACTACAGCATGTAGTTAGAAGTAAGATGGACACAGACCAACAGATCACCTTCTCTTTCAACTAAACTGTACTTAACCTGAAGTTTACTTGTCTTTCAGGCTGAGCTCTACGAGAATTCACAAGCTGATATGAACAACAGAAGTAATCTGCAATCGCTCTGTGATATACCCATTCAGTGACCATTGAGGATGTCCTCCAAAGGGGGCTTCCTCTGACCACATTCCTACAGTCCAAACAGTGTAACCTCTGCCAAAGAGGCATACACTACAATCGCCGTGCTGCAGCAGGAGCCAATGCAGAAGTATGGAATGCATTATTTGACAGTGCTGTAGAGCTAACAGGGATACTGTATTTGGATTGAGGCGAGCAAGCCACTCGATGGTAGAATGAGAACGTACCCACTGATATAACTGACACGCCAAGCCAGTATTTGATGAGGGCAATGTATCATTCAAAGATTTTTAATGATATTGTATTACATGTACATGCATAGCAATAGTTCTTCACTAGCTGTTATAATTAATTGTGCTATTACATAGTAAACAGGTCATTAATGCATGTTAACACTATGAATACTGATACGCACCAGATTGCAAATTAGTTTGCTTTAAAAAATGTACAACCAGACCGTCTTAGTTTTGTGTTTCCACAAAGCAGATCACCAATGCATAGTGCAAATGTATGTTCCACTTGTTTCAAAATGTGCACAAGTTGTGCTGATGGTGCAGTCAAACCACCAAATGCACCCTTGTCATGACTACGCTTTCAGATGCATGTACATCTGTCCTTCTTCTACTACATTTGTCTCTGTAGTCACCAGTGCCCCCATACAGTGATCACAAGAAAAATCGAAATCATGGATGATTTTATGCACCAAATATCCACCTATATATGTGAGCACGTTGGTAACTGCAGCAGTGCTTTCAAAATCAATACTTGAAATTACATTCATGTCAGGCCCGGTTGTAAGCTGCTTTGCTGATGGATTGCATCCATCACTGTCTGCAGGATCACTAGATCCTTCACTGGACAGACGTGACAAACTTGCGAGCATGCCATCTTCGTCATACTTAGTTTGCGGATGAAATGCTAGCCAGCATCAAAGTTGAACATAAATTTCTATATGCAAAGCGAAACTCTCGTGCCGAGAGATTAAATCTGTGTCCACCCTTAGATCGAATTTTTTTTAATATGTTTTCAAGACGATCTTGATTTAAGCGGCCAGTAAGAAGAAATTTCAAAGGGCCTTTCTTTACCAAACCATCATAAATAGCGGTAATGACATTAATGTCTTGAATAAGACCATCAAAACAAGGTGGACGATATTTTTTACATTTACATACCAGCTTTCAGATTCTGCCTTCATGTCTGACAGGACTTTCAGATGCTGAATACTATTTGCGGAAATGGGTGAGGCAGCCTTCTTTCCATAAGATCTTACGTTTAACACATCGAAGGCATCATTGACTTTCTTCACAAAGTCAGCTGTCATGTATGCCTGACACCGCAGTTTGCCAAGGGAGGCCAAGATGTTCATCCCTGAATATACTGTGTTGGAAAACACCTGTGCTGCAAGACAGACCTGTAAACAATTTATACCGTAAAACTTTCATGTGATTAATAAAAACATTGCACAGATTACATATTTGTCCATGACAGTTCCTTATAAATTTACAACATGTTTATAACATATCACAACTTTATTAAAGGAATATTAATTAATTTAGACATGGGTCATCATACCCACACACACACACATATACATATTTAGGTAAATAAACTGGCAATGTTCTTTCCCTCATCGGTGAGAAGGGAGGCAGATAGATATGTTCAGAAGTTAGTTGGGGAGCCAATTTTACCGGCAGTCTGCCGGGTAAAACTGCTTTACATCTTCCCATGAGGCTACCTGCACATACAAAATATATACGTTTCTTCTTTTTTGCCTCATCTTTACTCCTCGCTCTATAGTAACTGTGATCATTATGTTCACGTACAGGCATACGTACAAGTGGACAGGCTGAGGTGCTACATGTTGGCAAAGATCGCTGATGTGGAATTAGTTTCATTGCATTTTCAATTGCACCACGGAAAAGCGACGGCTCTGCATTCCACGTCAATGTTGTCTTGTCAGGAGTCATGAAAGAATGTATGGTGAAGTGGTCTTGACAGACACGGATGTTTTGCCTCCGATACTCCACAGTAGTTTTTTCAATGTCACATCTTTGAATGTTAAGCAGCCATCGTTTACTTCTATCATAAACATAGTGCCCTACATCAGTGACTGTGCATACATTTTATTTACCAAATATGCATGACCCCATAAAGACCCTTCATAAAGCACATCAACAAACATCAGTCAAAAACACACAAGTAAATGTAAACAGTAAGTAATTATGACAACATTTAAATTATAACATATATGATTTTATGTAATGTAATAAAATGAAATTGTGGTAATTACAAATTAATGATGGCAAGCAAATAACCAATGTATCATGAAAATGTATGTTCTACCTGTTTTACCTACAGCCAAGTATGAATTCACCAGACCAGGTATTTAAAAATGAGCAGCAATGGTACATATAATCTTCAATTTTATAAAAACAATTAGTTGTGCCCAGCCTATGCACTATATGATTATATTTGCATTTTACAGTAAATTAATTACTAATCTGTAATTGTAACTAACAATCGCAATTTAACCCAACCCTTATACACATCCATAGGCTCAAAACATGTTTAATAAAGCAGGAATCAACAAATGAATTACGTTGAAACTTACCTCTCAGGTTCCTTTGGAAACCTAAAGAAATGGAACCCTGACCCTCGATTGTGGCAGTTGACTACTGCGCAATACGAACCACCGCATGTATCATGTTTGGATGCCATCACTGATGCCGTTCGCTCCGTGACAAGCGAATGACAATGTGTCAATACTCAACCCTGTGATACTAGGCTGTGCAGTGTTCTGCAAAGGGTAAACATATATTAAAATAGTCATAACACCTTTTCAATATAATTTACCAGAGCAAGTACAGACACACGAAAAGTCACAACTCGCACTTGTATTACATTATGTGAATAATACAATGTGCACAAATATACCACATTACGTGAAACTTACTTCTGTTCAATATTACATTTTGAGTAATAATGTAGATTTTCCAAATAATACAAATGCAGTAATATTAAGGCAAATTATGACATCATCCAGTAAACAAGAGTGTGAACATCATAAAGACCCCACAAGTATAATGATACAAATAAGAATATATCTTCAAATTCGAAGCTGTGGATTTTATGATCTGCCCATCTGTAAACACACAAATAGTACAATCAGCTACATGTATAAAAGTATTAAAACAAAATCTCACCTTTGCCCTACCTACCACTAAAAAATGTAAGTAAATACTAGCAAATTAGTTAATCGATTTCAATCAAACCAAGTATGTAGCATGAAACTTGCAACTACAGACACATGAAAAATAACATTACATCTTACACTTTACACTTGTATTACATTATGTAAATAATACAAACTGCACAAATATGCCACGTTACATAAAACTTACCTCTGGCTCTGTTCAACATTACATTTTAAAACAGTAGAAAGACCCCATAGACATGATACAAATAAAATTCCAGGCTGTAGATGTTATGTTCTGCCCATCTGTAACACACAATGGTAAAAACACAGCCCTAACTCCTAATGTAAGACTAAGTAAAACTACATAATTACAACAACACATAAAGGCTGAATAAGGGATCATTTGAAATAATTAATAGCTCATTAAAATATACAAGCTGCAGTCATTGTTAATTACCAAAAAATAATGCTTCTCATTCAATATGATACTGAATAATAGCAAAATATGTTGTAAGAGACAGAGCGGGACGACTGAGCGATATGTCCCCTTCATCACCGGAATTGTCACTGTCAGTGCACTTGATGGATATGTTTTGCTTAAGCCATGCCCATGGTTACCGTAATCAGACACAATTACAATGTCCATGTCATTTCACATGTAGTATTTTGTAATTCTTCTTTAAAAAGCGCCGTTTCCATAACTATTGCATGTTTAAACGTGTGTGCATTGAAAATTACCGGTGCCATGGGCATGGAGAATATTTACCTAGTTATGTAACACGATACAATTAAGTTTAACATCCATTCGTTGCACAACGAAATTTCCTACGATTTTCATTTATCTAAAAAAAAAATCATACTTACGTAAGCCACCTACATTGTAATATATAAATAGAGCAGATAACGGCACAAATAACTTTTGTTAATTTACAACGCACAGAATATTTCAGGGGTGAGATTTAGCGGTCGCCCGGTTGCCAATGGCGCCCAAAACTGGCTTCGGGCGACTTCAATTTTTGACTACAGTAGCCCGGATGGCGACTCGAAATATTTACGGAGCTGCAATATTTTAGACCCAGCAAAAATAAACGGAATGTCAATAAACATCTCAGAAGTGTAGTCCTGGATATATGTTAACCATAAATCGTGTGTTTGTGACACGTTTGACATTGCAAGAAATGTTGCCAAACCGTAGCCGAAGCGATATCAATAGGGAGCATTCATTGTATTTTTAATCAACCACATCGACGCTCAACGTGTAACTGAACGGTCATTCTACATTGAAATAATAACCGGTCATGTTAATAGTCTTGGTGCCGCGTGGCGCCATTTTATATATACAAGAAAAATGCCCGTCCCCAGGACGGGATTACGTGTTAGTTTATACGTGACAGTCATGATAGCAATGTTTACCAAATGCCTCAGGCAATATGCCATCAATACGCTCGAACGTATTACCACGTCACACACGTGATGCAATACTCGTTGAATGTTCAAAATATAGAAGATCGCGTGGATACTTGTGTTGGTTGATGAATAGTAGAATATCTGCTTTCTACTGTCTTTTTATTGTGTATTGGTCTGCGACCTCGGGCCAATACATGAGTGCGTGCTTTCTACTATAATAATATAAACCGCCTATATGGCGCTACGTACTCTCAAACGAGTTACGTACCGAAGTATTCGCCGCGGTGCGCGTGGTTTATGCGATTGTTGGAAGTTAACGTTTTACACAGTGAACATTTGATTTACCATAAAAATCACTAAGAATCCTTGATATATAGGGTATTTCTAAAAAATAAGGGCGTTACGTTTCATTAGTGGGGTCGTAGATCAATCCCTGATAGTTTGGCGCCCGAGGAGCAAGCCGTCTAGAAGAAAAACGTAAACGTGTTTATTTATAACCACATAAACGTACATACATAAAAATATACGCTATCTCGATTATAGTTAGATTTAATTATCTCCATGGTGCGCGGAGTGCTTCTGGTGAATTAATTGGGAGCCTGGTTAAAGTTTCTCTAGGGTAAAATCAGGTCCCGTAAAAATCAGCAAAACAGTTCAGTTCACAGGACCTTATGTCCTGTGATGCTTGGAGACTTTTCGCGAAGACTGTTGATGTACCATCCTATGAAAGAAAAACAACCTGTGTATAATTGTATACTGTATTTTATTCAGTATTATGTATCACATTCTACTGAACCTGCCTTAAAAATAAATGTTTCAAAACTGTTTGTTTTTGATGTTTTTTATTTGTCGTTGATATTGTTCATACATTTTTATCTTCAAAGTATTTACTTTCTATGATCAAAGTATTGAGTAGCAAGTGGGCTACCTAAGAAGCTGTCGGGCTACTTCATTTTGCAAGGTTGGTAGCCCGACTGGCTACCTTCCATGACTTACTAAATCTCACCCCTGATATTTTCGCAGCCATCGAGTGCACTATGTCTGTGTTGTCTTTGCTCAGCCTCGGAGTTGAACCGACTACTCTGTCTCTGACACAAATGACTGCAACTATGGTAAACATTCAAAATAACTGTATATAATCCTGATAATAAGTATTTGTGATGATACATTAGCCAGTTTACCAGACCGACAGTTACGAAAACCTTTACGTTACTGTACTCTTGAGTCTTGTGATATTTGTAAGATTGTTTACCGTGCCCAAATGGCGCTCAAACAAGTTGTAGCTGCCGCCTACGTGGTGGCGCTGAACATCAATTTACATAATGGTGCTTCCGTGTTAATTCGTAAAGTGACCTAACTCGATATACAATAGGTTAGTAATAAAACATATTCGAAAATTGTTTTGTGTATGTGTAGCAGATTGGATGAAACCCAATCGACAGAGATTTATGCAGATTGCCCTCTCACCCGGAAATGTAACTAGAGAGTTGGCGCATGCGGATTAAAACTACCAGGCGCTGATGAAAGTTGTAGCTGCCCCCTACTTGGTGGCTTCTCCATGTTAATTCCTAGAGTGACGCAGCTCGGTATACACTAGGCAAAGTCAATCGCCCTACACTGTTTTTCTATCTGGCTGTTGCTGTAGTAGGGCGAAGATCTCGCTCGGCCGAAACATAAGTATTTTCATGAAACGTGAAACCTTACAAAAACGCCATAAACAGAGCAATAAACACGTCTTTCGTGTCTGTATGCATTCTTATATGTATATCACTAAAGTTACCTGACAATAACCATATAAAAGTGTGAAATTATTACCTTTTTGTCAGAACGCATGTGCTTGTCAACATTTGTATAAAACCGGATGTTGTTGTGAGCGAGAATACCAAGCGGGAATCCCGTGGATCTATATAAGGTTACGCTAAGAATTGCCGTCTGCTGGCCATGGAGTTACATCATTAATCATGCCCCTATAAACTACTAACTTACTAACGGGTGTTTTATTTATGTCTGTGCTGCTGGCCCATTCTGACCTCATTCTACACGAAATCGCGTTTGATCATGTGACCCAAAGGCAACATCACGTACACAGTATGGCGGCTAATTGTGAAATGTTTTCTATGTCACCGATAAAAGTACTCATAAGTAATTATTTGAAGCACATTTCTTCAGTTTCTTGACGCCCAAGTGTCGGTTGTATGTCACAGAATACACATGTGAAACGGTTAGTGCGTATTGGTTTTAAAACTTAAGTTATTAGTTCCGTAGCCAAAATGGCGCTTTAGCAAATGCCGGTGAAGATCTCCGCCCCTAGGCTAGCTCAAGAGTGGGGCGGATGACTCTGCCTAGGTATACACTAGCTCTGCTTTTACCTTATTCCAAAGTGCCTTTATTTACCATAGAACGGTCAATCGTGATGTACAACTTTTACGACATGCTAGGATCATTACATCTTCCCTTTTTTCTTTAGGTAAAGTGCAGTTCGTAAACCATCGCTCCTTTAGTGCGTAAAACACTGTTCCTTCAGTTAAACGCACATCAAGGTCCACATTGTCTAGCAGCTTGGATATTCAAATATCTGACTGGTATTTATGTTAGGAAACAAGGGTAGATTGCCCTTTGTTTCGTCAAAAATGGGATTATTCTTCCCATTCGTATCATTCGTCAGTCGTGTTCGAAACAACTCGGCACTTTGATCACCCGGCCACATCAGCTGTTGTTGGTAGCACAGGCTGTGGCTGTGCTGCTGCGATATATGTGCGGTTTTCATTTGGCTTCGCGGCCTCTACAGTCACTGCTGGCTGCTTTACTGCGATTGTGCATCTGGCTCCGACCGATGAGTGGTCTTGACTAATCACTGCCTCTCTGTCGTCTTCTTCTTGTGCTGGGACGAACTGCTCCTGCGTCTTGACTTAAGCAGATGTCTGTTTTTTCTCAGATGTCTACCTATATCGAGCTCCGCCAGGTATGAGTTGGATGCTACCTGAGTAATTACTCGCGCCTTCTCACCACATACACCATCTCCTCTCACCCTGACCGTATCCGCAGTCTCCGGTGGTTTGAGTTGACTACTACCGTGATCGTAATAGCCTTTTGTTTGATGTTTGGCATCTTTGGCGTGGTGACGTGTTCTGCGCTGGGCAGCTTCGTTCTCGATTTTCTGTGTATAGACGCCTCTCCCGGAGACTGTTCACTGCCTGACAGCGGTGAAGCTGTCTAGTCTAGCAATGCCAAATATGGGTCCTCTTCATTCTCCTTGTTTTTTTCAACAACCGCTTGACGATTTGTACTCTGTGGGTACTCAGGACTGGATGTCACGTGTTTGAAACCATATTGCTTTGCAAACTATTGGAACTCTCGGCTGTTGAACTGTGGTACATAGTCTGACACAACCACGCGAAGAAGACCATGTCTTGCAACGATAGCCTTCGTGTGACTGATATTGTTCGCTGATGACAAATCTTCCAATTTCGCCACCTTTGGACATAAGTGTAATCAAAAACTACCAAGACATTCTTGCCAAACAGTGTGAATAGGTCTGCTCCGATATTGAGCCAAGGTTTCTATGGTACTTCGTGTTGTTCCGTTGGCTCCTGTGCCTGTTTGTACCTATGTTTCTGGCATGTGCTGCATCGGCCGATGTGATTTTCAATGCCGGTGTTGATGTTTGGCCAATGTACTACTTGCTTTGCTCGGGCCTGGCATATTTCTATGCCTAGATGTCCTTCATGAATCTTCATCAGCATTTCACCTTGTAGTGCTTTAGGTATGACCACCTTTGGTCCTTTGACTCCGTCTATTTCGGCGATATCACCTCTGAAGTGGTAGTACAGTTTGAGTGACTGAGCATGTTCACTTTCCCACCCGTAGGACATCTTGTAACTCATCATCTTCCTTTGTGTGGGTAGCAATCTTCTCCCACATCAGATCACTCACTTGTGCGTTGTGTTTGATCATATCCACATGAGTTTTCACCTCCTCTTCTATGCTGCTCTTCTCTACACTTCTGTCAAATGCTCTTGACAGAGTGTGGGCAACTATCAGGTATTTGCCCGGCTGGAATTCCTGTTTCAAGTCATGCCTTCTTAACGGCAACATCATACATTGTAGGCGTGGCGTTAGTTTGCACAGATTCTTTAGCAGTTGTTCCAGGGCCATTCGGCACAAACCTGGCTAAGTAGTTGACCCAGTGCTCTATGAACTTCTTCCTTCGTTGTAGGCACTGGCATGTTCCAGATTCCAGCTACTTTGTCAGGATCTGGCTTGACACCCTTGTGTGTTAGCTTCTCACATAAGTATGTCAATTCTGTTACACCAAACACGCATTGCTTCTCGTTCTGCTTAAGTCCCGAGCGTCTGACCGTATCTAACTCCTTCAAACTATCGTCATGCTCTTTTTCGTTCGTCTAAAGACAACTATGTCATCCATGAAAACTTTGATTCCTTTCTCACACTCGAATAGCTGCTGAACCTTGGCGTAGAATATTTCCGGTGAACAATTGATCCCATATGGAAGTCTTGTGAAGGAGTATTATCGCCCAAAGGGTGTAGCTACTGTGCACAGCAATGTATTCTCTTCATCCAGCTGTATCTGATAGAATCCCTGCGACGCATCCATCTTCGAGAAACATTTCACATCTGCAATTTCACTAAGGATTTCTGACCTATTTGGCAGGTCGTAGTGTTCACGTGTGAAGTACTCGTTTAGGTCCGTTGGATCCAGATACAGTCTCGGGTCGCCGTTGGGCTTCTCCACTATCACTAGTGGCAGCACCAAATCTGCAGGATTATTGGCTTTAATAAGCCCACCCGTTTGTCTTTCAAGCTCTTTTTTCAGCTGTGCCTTCTGTGCACTGGTACCTTTCTTGCAGGATACACTGTGGGAATTTCATTTTCCCGCAGGTGAATCCTGCACTTCCCTTCTAGATATCATAGTCCTCAGAATATATTTTGATACTCTTTCTTGATATAGGTACATGTAAGTACACCTCTTCTTCTACAGAGTACACTTTCTTCACTCCAAGCTGTGGTGTCACCAGACCTAATCGCTCACAATCATTGGCTCCAATTAATGACTGTTTCCCATTGGGCACAACTACAAAGTAGTGTCTGTTTCTTCTCATTGTGAGCGATTGTTGCGATGCACAAACCCAGAGTTTTAATAGGTTCCTCACTGTAGATACTTTAGCTTGGGTTGTCGTTGTGTCAGTAGTGTTGGCTTATTTTTGAGCCCATAAAATCGCTCAGGCTTAAGATATTCACCTGAGCTCCACTGTCCACCTTCACAGACTGTCAATATAGCGATCCACTCACACTTTTGTGCATAGCTGAGCAGATCAAAAAGGCAGAATCCCCCTTCATCATCAGTACTGTCATTGTAGTCTACACCCACAAACTGCACTGACCGCGTTAAACATTTTGAGGCATAACGATTTCTGCCACCACACTTTTCACAAGTGGCGCTCCATGCCGGACATTCCCGAAACTTATGAATTGTCCCACATCTTTTACACTGTCTCTTCTTATACGTCTGAGTGTTTCGTGTTCCTTGTTCAACTTCCTGCACTTGTTTTATCATGTGATTTGCTTGTTTCTCTTTCGTTCTTTCGTTACCACGTTCACACTTGTTTTATCATGTGATTGGCTTGTTTCTCTTTCGTTCTTTCGTTACCACGTTCACACTTGCATTATTTTCGGCGCCAGTCAGTAATTTCATTTGTGCCTGCGCAGCTTCGTTCGCTCTGCACACATCTATCGACCGCTCTTGAGTAGTGTTAGCCCTGGACCCTGAGCATTTTCTCTTTCATTTTAGAATCCCGTATCCCGATTTCCACTCGGTCACGTATCGGACTGTCTTGTAGGGCCCCGAACTCGCATGACTGTGATTTTAACCTCAAATATGTTATGAAGCTATCAGCTGTCTCGCCTTCTTGTTGCACTCTTTCATATATTACATTTTTCCGTGACACACAGAACTTAGTAAACTTTCGGATGACAGTGCTGAACTGGTCCGCTGCTTCTGCCGGGACGACAGGCTTGTTACCTACCGTGCATCAGTAGAACATTCCGGTAGCACACCGGAGACGCTCTTTGTGTGAACGCAGTCACGTGTTTCCGGTGACGTAACGTATACGTGATGACAAAAGACGTGCTGGTGCGGAGACTTGCTGGGTGACGTGCGGTCTGCTTGACCACATTGACCGTGGACATGTGTGAGCTGTGAGACGGTCTCCAGTACGCCATGACTAAACAGTTCGACAGACGGGTCAGCACCCGGTCAGCCCGCGTTGGTACGTGTCCACCTTGGTTTACATTCCGTTACTACTTTTTAAAGGTCCTTCCAAATTCAGGTTTTTGTTCGTCTAGTTTTAGAAACATTTAAATCAAACCTACATTGAATCCGTCAGTAGAAAGGTTTAGACAGTGCCTTCTCACCATGCCAACATAGAACAATTATACAGTCCTTATTATTAGATATCATATAGCCCATGCACTAATGTATTGCCTAGCTACGCAGACGCGACATATTCTAACTAAAACGGACCCGAACCGGCATTACATCACCCGCTCCCACGCAATAGTGATCACGGCTCGAAAATACTCTAGCCACATTTATATGTGGCTAACGTAGAGTCCTGAGCTTATATGGAAGAAGAAGAAAAAGAATCCACCACAACATGCTAGACTGCGCATAATATTACTTAAACCACTCATTTGAAGATCAACGAACCTGGTTCGACGGTAATGTTGTTAGAATAGAGGTAGTTTAAACTATGTAAACATGATTTACGATAAAACAATCCGACATTGTACCTTAACCAGAAGCATTCACGAACTTCGACATTATTCGAATAATGCATAATGTACACATAGTTGTTCGTTGCAACTTTGTACTGTACGATATATAACATTTAATAAAGTGTTTGAAGAACTTTGCGAAATTGAAGGCATTTCAACTTAGCTCTATTTGACGTTCTGTTTTTGCCTAGATCGCAGGAAGGGCAAGACCACCTTGAAGGAAATTCGTAAATTCGCGCACTACGCAAGGAAACTAAAGAGGAAGCGAGAACTGCGGCAACTGCAGAGTATGTGCGACACTTGCTTCTTGAGCATTATTAAACATAATTACAACCTCCGCGCAAGCGTGAGTATTTATCTTATCACCCATGCCACAAGTTACGTTTAGTGCACATTTTTCATATCTTTATTTCACTTGGTAAACTCCTACTGTTAGTGAAGAAATATCTCAATTTCATACAATAGTGGATAATGTTTGGATTGACATTTGACAAGAAACACCATAACGTTCATATTGTTGGGGAACTATGTTTACGTCTCTCAATTGCACAAATGCTGTGTGTAACAAATCGTAAACGAAATGGAGTTACCCAGCCTGCCAATCGTTTGTATCACTCCGCAAACGGTCCATTTTGAATTTTAAAATCAAGTCGTGGCGGTGATGATATGGTGAGTGCCGTCACTATTGGCATAATAACTGACGACGTTTCCTGTTTGACGGAAGCACACGCATATATTCGCTATATATCTTTACCACGCCCACTGAGTTGGAGCATATCCCATGCTTCCATGGTAGAAAAAATCACTGAAATTTCGATGCAAACCACTGTCGATTTTGCCAACCTTTGTTCGGTAAAACCCCTGGACATATTCGGTAACAAACGCGGGTTTAGCACGGTAGGGAAGACCGGGGCTACTTGTATACAGTGGCATGTTGTTACAGTCGTTTCACGAAAACATTTCTTTGGAAGTCCACTGGCGGACACACTGTCCAAAAATCGGGAGTTAAGAAAACTTGAAACACATACTATATAGTATAAGGGGTTATGCCAAGTAGAAGTTAAACTGAAATTCAGGATTTGTTTGATTCGTCCACGTGCGTTCAACTGCAAAAATTGTATTTGGGGCAAGTTGTTATAATTGTATTGGGGCAAGTTGTTATAATTGTATTGGGGCAAGTTGTTATAATTGTATTGGGGCAAGCCAGCGAGTTGCGTGCTTTATTGATTGATTTATTCAATATAAAAATGTGCATCCAAATGTACTTTAAAATGTCAGGATGACACAAGAAAGTGGAAGCACTTATTTCAATTGTGGTCCTTAAACATTACATACAAACATGACACATACATACATAGACAATAATAATAACAAATGAAAAACAAATAGTGCCATATACGTCACAATACATTAATAAATAATGGTATGTATAAAGCTTTCAAAACTCCGTAAGATATTTAAATAGTACTATTAGACTAACACAAACAAATTGTGTAAAGTTAATAATAATAATGACATTTATAAAGAAACTTACTTCCTGATCATTAAGGTATCTATATACATAATAAATGCCTACACACAGGACATGGGAACTTGGATGTAAACTATAAAATGGGAGACACTGTTCTGGGTGCTACTGTAAAAGAAAAGACTTAAGAGTTACAAAAAGCGCTGATATGAAAGTTTCAGAGCAGTGTGGTATTGCAGCTTCAAAGGGTAATCAAATTCTTGGGTTGATTAAAAGAAACATAACATACAAGGAAAACAGCTAATCATACCTATGTATAAAGCAATAGTTTGACCTCATTTAGAATACTCTACACAAGCATGGAGACCATATCGTAAGAAGGATATAGATACGCTTAAACGCACACAGAGGAGAGCAACTAAAATTATTCCGGAACTGAGAGACCTTAGTTATGAAGAACGCCTGAAAGAATGTGGTTTAACAACTCTAGAGACAAGGAAGTTAAGAGGAGATCAAGTTGAAGTTTTTAAGATATTGAATGGGTATGAAAATATTGATAGAAATAATTATTATGTTTTTCTCACTCAAGAAGGATAGCAGAACTAGAGGACATGAGGTAAAACTAGTAAAGGTAAAGGTAAAAAACGATCAGTGTAGATTGGATATCAGGTGGTATTCGTTCTCACAGAGGACAATAAATGAATGGAACAAATTGTCTAGGGATGTGTAACTGCTAGCGGCGTGAATATGTTTAAAAACAAGGTTGACACATATCTCAGGAGGGCGGGTTACACGTAGATGAACATTGTTGGACTTTTGATAAGCCAATGGCTTCTTGTCCACTTACCATATGGGCATTTGGCTTGGATGGTAAATCTTGTTAAATCTTGTTAATTCTTGTTAATTGCTAAAACAGAAAAGTACAAGAGTACCACATATGTAAAATGATACTTATAGTAAATAAAAGAGCTAGCCTCCTTATTACTAAGATAATTTAATAAAAAGTGTTTGACTAGACATTTGAATTGATATTTATTCTGAGCACTGTATATTATATGGCAATTCGTTCCATGCCTGTATACTTGTGTAGTAAAAAGAAGTTTTTTCCAAATGATTTTACGCATGGCACATGAAGAGACAAATAACTAGATACTGTATTAATGTTGTGTTGGCTACGTTTTAGGTTCAAAGCATCAGGCAAGTAGTTTGGTGCTTTACCATTGACAATATTGTGTACAAGGTTCAATTTAAGTTGTTTACCTCGTAACTCCACATGTAACATATTGACCCGTCTAAACTCGATTGAACCAATGTGTGTCCTAGCTGGTGCATTTAGAAGGAACCGAATTATCTTGTTTTGTGTACACTGTAGCCTAGATTTGTATTTCTTTGTTAACCCGGAGCACCATGATGAGCTTGCATAGTCAAAATGAGATTGTATTAGGGCCGACGTAAGAAGTTGTTTAGCTTTCTGGTTGATATTTCTTGTTTGCCTACAGGAACTTTAACTTGGCATTTGACTTAAGAATTATTTGTTCAGCCACTCATCTCCAGTAAGAAATTGATCTAGTTCAACACCTCCATGTCAGTGTGTAGCCAGTACATTGTACTTGAATCGAATTAAAAAATTTAAGTTTTCTCGTAGATCCGAAAAGTGTTGACTCTGTTTTTCCTAGATGGAGAGACAGCGTGTTATCAATCAGCCATTCCCTGACTGATTCATGCTCGGAAGAGAGTCTGTCTTGAATTTGTTGGGCATTACTGCCCGATACTATGAGGGCCGAGTGCCTACAGTCATTGAAAGGAATAAACTTATTTATTCACAACGTGTGAAAGCACTGTTTCACATGTGAAGCCCAGCATTTATGTTTATAAAAAATTGACAAATATCTCAGGAGGGCGGGTTGCATGAAAATGAAACATTGTTGGACTCTCGATAAGCCAATGGCTGCCTTGTCCACTTGCCATCTGGGTGTTTTGCCTTGGGTGGCAATCTTGTTAAATCGTGTTAAATTGTTATGGCACAGCCCAGGTGAACAACTAATACACTATTTATTGAAATGTGGATGTTCGTTCGCGTGAGTGCATACGCGTGTGTATCATTCAATCAAGTAGACGTAGCATTACATATATTTTTTCATTCACTGTTTCATACTCCATTCAATAATATATATTTAATTCACAACTGTTTGTTATGTAAGAATCCGGGGAATGTGTCCCATTTGGTAACTACAAATGAAAAGCTTAATATATGAAGCTGTGAACACTTAGATTGCTATGCACACTGTGTATAAGATGCATAAGTGTGCATAATCCAATTAAAGTAATAACAGTAACATGCACGAGTATATTTTATTAACACAAATAATAATTTAACGTATACGTTGACAGAAATAATGCATCTAGCATACTTTTCATAAAAAGTGACTTTAACTGAAAATTTTAACAATTAGGCCCAGTCTCCCCTACACACATTATGCTCGCTTACTAAAGGTGCACGTCTGTAGGATCACGCATATTCTATGGTGTCAATGTTTGCTATTTTGCTATCATAAGCAGTTTTACCATTGGTGGCCAATGTGTATGTGTGTTTGTATGTATACCTTTCCATTTGGGTCGGTGTGCACACATTTATATGTGTGTCGCTGGGTCGTCGGCCTGTGGTTCCAGTACAGAACAGTTTGAGGGAAAAGAGGAGAGATGGGGGGAGGCATGTAAAGGGAGGCGGAGAGAGGGAGAGACAATGGGAGATATTGAGATAGGAGGCTGGGGAGAGGTCAGAGAGACAAAGATAGGGGTTATGACGTATAATACAGATTGACAGAAGCACACACACACATGCAGAGGGAGGGAAGGAAGGAGCGAGAGAGGATGGTAGGACCGTCCATACATTGAACGATAGCATGCAGCTACCAGCTACTTTGCAGAGGACGCCGAGTTGAAGGAAAAGAAGGTGCACCAAGGTCCACCGAGACGAGACCGACGCAAAAGAGGGGGGGGGGATGGGCGGAGCGAGGGAGGGTCACGCGCATACTCTGTGCGATGACATGCAACTGCCAACTACGTTGCAGATGATGCAGAGGCGGGATGCAGGAATGGACAAGGGAGTTCAGACAGAAATCAGCGCGGAAGAAGCCGACAGAGACGACGGTCGGGAACCGGTTCACGCGGTTCGCGCGGTTCGCGCGGTTCACGCGGTTCACGCGGTTCACGCGGTTCACGCGGTTCAAGCGGTTCAAGAAGTTGACGGGGCGGATCACGCAGCCGTAAAATTAGTGATGTTGTCCGCCATATCTACGTCATTCCTTAATTTCACCCCGCCGCGTCATGACGTGTCGTGACAGGAGAGAAGACGACAGCACGTGAACTTCAAAACACAAAAAGCGCAAATCACTTATGAATGGCTGATAATCGGGTTCACCAAATGTTAAGTTAGGACTTGTCCACCGGTTGCACGACATCGTTACGGTCCTCCACATAAGCGTGTACGTATGACACATTAGATAATTTTCACAACCGAAAGTAATATATGTTTACGGATTCCCTTTCAACGTGTCTTTATTAATTTAGATGTACAAGAATGAAGTAGAATATGTACTTATTAGTACAATTTACTGTTTGTAATGTGCAAATCGAGTATTCCATTTATGAGAAATCAGCAACCAAATGTACCAGTTCTGTATAGAGATCGCTATGGATTTAATAAAGATGATCGTACTCCGTTGTAACGTACTCCGTTGTAACGTACTCCGTTGTAACGTACTCCGTTGTAACGTACTCCATTGTAACGTACTCCGTTGTAAAGTACTCCGTTGTAACGTACTCCGTTGTAAAGTACTCCGTTGTAACGTACTCCGTTGTAACGTTCACATATCATCCTTTACATTCGTTGAAGAACACTTTTCGAATAGACTCAGAATCCACTTATTAAACACAATTGAGAGGCGGTAAACCCGGCTGCCAGATAAAGAGCAAGGGGCAGCTTCCCCATGAAAATCTCAGTAGGCAGATATGTGATGATGCCCCCTCCCAGTAAATCTAATTTCAAGATGCATATTAAATGAAGGTGGTCTTAGTAAAAAAGCCTTTATCTATTATCATTGTGTATTTTTATCGCTTATGAATATCCATGCGAAGTCAATGAGATTGCGATTGTATGAACAAATGCGCGAGGGTCACTGGCAGTGAGAGATGTCGTTCCAGTGTATCCGCTACAAGCAAAACATTCGCCTCCTAGCGGGAAATCACAGTCGATTCGTAAAAACTTAATCTTAACCCCGCTTACGACGGATTTTTGCCAAAAAGGGAAATATGAAGTATGTTTCTCTCACCATCATCGATTTTTATGATTTGTGATGCGCTAGTGCTGCCAGGTTCCAAGACTGTTAAGCCGGGGTGGGTGTGTGAGGATAAGCTCTCACTACTTATAAAATGCCCCAACGGTGTGCGCCTCGTAAAGCCTCTGACAGTCCAGTCCAGCTCCTGGCCTTCTTGCGGCAGAACTGTTTTTACTGACAGGAGAAGGGGCAAAGCCAGAAGCTTTGGGCAGATGGGGCTCATTAACCTTGACTGGTCACCCGTCTAGGAGAAGGTAAACTCTTATTTCAAACCTCCGCTGCCTTGCGGCTATACCCTCTCATGGGGAAGGCTAGGGGAGTAAACCCTACACAAATCCGGAGTGGAGGCCCGAAGACGGTCTGGTGATCACGTTGTCACTTTTCCGGCAGCTCCTGCAGCCAACCTGGTGCCAAACGTCGCTTCGCATTCCTTTGGATACCACCGGTAAGACCGAGAGAGGGATCCTGATGACTGGGCAACCCAGGATCTCGTACACTCTTGCCCAGGCTTGCGCCCTGGAGTTAACGGAGCGCATCAGCATCGTCTCTTCGAGACTACGCTCTGCCTATTATTAGTGCTGCCACCTAGTGCACTAGATACTAAAAACATCTCAATAACTTGTTAACGTAAATTTTCTTCGACAATTTAAAATTAGTAGGACATTTATACTCTTAGTGAACAATATATCCTACTAATGGCGTATTTCATGTATTATCCACTAAGATTTCAAGGCTTATACTAAGGGATGACCAATTTGTGAGAGTGACCAAACCAGGCAAGGTAAGTATACTAAAAGACCGGACAACCGGATAAAGTCACTCGCGCACGCAAGACCGCACGCGCAAACACACAGCCCATTTATTAATAAAATCACACTTGTTCCTAATTAATTTAATAAAAAATCCATATGTAAATATATGTGACGGCCAAATTTACATAATTGTGTACTATATTATACTAACCCTAAGTCCATAAGCTGCTGCTGCCACCACTGGGTGGGGTCCCCCATTGTTACTGTATTAGGGCCATAACCCGAACACGTATTGTGGGTTTGGCAGAACAAACTTCTGACCTTGTTTATAGTGTGGATCGAAACCAGTGTACTATGTAAAGATGCAATTAAAAAAACATCCAGTGTCTCCTGTATGTGTCAAATGTCATCAAAATCGGAGTGGGTTGAGAACATTGCCAGTAGATTTTATATGAAAGTTCATTATTCAGGCGAAGCCTCAAGGAAGGCTACCGAGATGTACATGGAAGGTTACCGAGTGACATCAAAACTGAAAAAAAGATTCATTATACTTATATTGCATGATAACAACTTTTTAAAGTAAGATAAATGGAAACTATATGTCCTAGTAATAATCTAGAGCTCAAATTCAAACCAGTGTCTTCGTGGAGTAGTGGCGCCGATTGTTCAATATATTAATAGTGAATTCACTTTGGATTTGCGCTCGCCGTATAAGGATGAGATTACTATAACTATTTTGTTATTATGTTTGACGTAAAGTTGTTGAAGTGCTCCAGATCCTATTTGAACCAGCTGCCACCATTTGCCCTTGCAATGATGGATGCTCAGCCTCTGATAAGTAAGATTTGTGTTTGTAGAACCAAAGACGTGACAAGTGGTTCATGTACCTTCGAAGGTGGGACATTGTTAAAATCTACGGTGTTGGGCGCTGTTTTTTTTTGCTGCATGGCAACTTACCTTCTGGGTGTACTCCAAAAAAGCAAACGAACAGATTGCAGAATATCTGAACTGGAACGAGAAGAAAGAGACTCTGCTGATCTATTACGGGCCGAAGTCGTGAAGTTACTGGAACGTGAAAGTGACTTCCTTAGCAGAAATGAAACAAACTGGCAGTTCCTGTTGGATAGAGATCTAGACAATCACTACGTTTCGATTTCTAGCCGGATTCAAGATATGAAAAAGCCTGTTGAATATGCCAGGTACTTGGAGATCACGGCAATGACATTTATTATAAAGTCGCCTATTGAAGTTTACCAAGTGAGAGGTAATGACTTGCATCTTCTAGCTAGATTGCCAACAGAGGCATACGGTACAAGAGAACCAGTGCGCATTGCGTACACTATGGACACACAAAGTCGTGTGCATGCAGAACATTTTGACCCGATAGTGGTACTTGACAAGCATGACACCAGCTTGACACCAGCTTGACACCAGCTATTCTGGAACAGTACTGGAGAATGCTGTCATGTTGGGAGACACGGCTGATGATGATATCAAGAATTTACCCCTAGCGTATGTGATCGATCTTTGTAGCCAGAGCAGCAGTTTGAGCAGCGCCGAGGCAGCTACGTCACAGAGTGCGATCCAGACATCTAGTGATCCTACAGCCTCGAGGGAGTTGTGAACACAGGAGCAGACAGTGAAATACCAATACGTGCTTCTCAGTTTACAGACAGTCACACTAGTCTATATTCTGCTTCACAAAGTGACAGTTCTTTTCACGTCCCATGAACAGTTGGACACGACACAATCCGCGATCCAACGGCTTGCCTGCCTATTGGTCGTCCGACTAGTGCAACATCAGAACCACAACATGGCAGCACTTCCAAGTCAGCAGGAACAACTGATATCACAAGATAGCACAACTGAGAAGCTACCTACCTCAGACGTTGGAAAGACACCCTTCTAACCAAAAAAGTCAAATTCCCTAAACGGTCTTTTGGAAAAACAAAGACTGTATACAGTATACAGAAGCTTTCAAGCTGCCATCTCATGACAAGACATTCTGTCACGTTTGTGTTACAGCTTACAAACAAAATCTAAGCGCATCGTCAGCGCTAGACCAATTGGAAGGATGCAACTGCAAGTAAAATGGGGTTTCCATCGCATGGCAGGTCTGATTGCCACAAGGAAGCAGTTGAACGCCTGCTGACTATACCTGCGAACACACGTGATGTCGGCGAACACTTGTCAGCAGAGCACGAAGAAAAAAAGCTACTAACAGAAAGAATTTGCTAAAGGTTCTGTCAAACCTACGATTTTTAGCAAGGCAAGACCTATCCATGCGAAGACACAAGGATGAGAATGACTCTAATTTTATCCAGTTGTGTAGGCTACGCGGTGAAGATGATCTCCCGTTTGATGGCAAGGCTTAAGAAAAAACAAACAAATACACAAGTGCGGAAATACAAAATAACATGTTGCAGATCATGGGCTTGACAATGCTGCGAGAAATAGCTACCTGGATAAACTGGAGGCCCGCGAAGATTTCATTGGTCTTCAAAAAATTTAACGCTCTGATGCATCTTCCATCACAGCCTTGTTCAAAGATTGTTTAATACGAATGAATCTGTCCATAGATAACGCTAGAGGGCAATGCTACGGTGGCTGCAGTACAATGTCAGGAGCAAAAAAGGCGTAGCCACACAAATGAAGAAATCCGAAACTCGGTGTTTATACTGTCACTGCTACAGACATTCTTAGAATCTGGCTTTCGCCGATTGTATCAGACGAGTAAAAATAATGAAACAGGCATTAGATACCACATATAAAATAACAACACTAATAAAAAATCCCCCAAAACGTGACGCAAAACCACAACAAATTAAAGAACAGTTGCAACATGAAACTTCTTAATCATCCCCAGACATTCGTTTATTCATGTGTCCTACGCGATGGACTGTTCGGGCATCAGCCATGCATAGCATCATAGAAAATTACCCCGCCCTGAAAGAACTGTGGACGTGGTCTCTCGATAACTGCTCAGACACGGAAATGAAAGCACGGATTCGAGGTGTTGATTACCGTATGATGAAATTTTATGGACTTGCTTGGGGCGAATGTATACTTCGTCAAGCTGACAGCGTAAGCACAACTCTCCAAAGGCCAAACTTGTCAGCGGCCGAGGGACAGTCAATTGCATCCATGACTGTGAACACCTTGAACAATTTACGTTAAGAAAAAAATTTGACTTGTTTTGGGCTGATGTCATGAACAAAGCCGAAGAAAGAGACATTGAAGGACCTGCACTGCCAAGACGCAGAGCAGTCCCAGCTAAACTTGACTGGCACAGCAGCGCCAGAATATTTCCAAGCACCACAACAGCTATACAGAGCCATATACTATGAGGCTCTGGACCTCATCGTGTCGCTTATCAAAGATAGGTTCGATCCACGAGACTACAATGTATACGTGAACTGTGAACAGCTCCTCTTAAAAGCAGCAACTGGAGGAGACGCATACAAAGATGAATTTCAAACTGTTACTAGTTTATATGGCTCCGATTTTGATCCACGAGAACTGGAGGCACATCTAAACACCCATAATATTCCGCGTGTAGAAAATGTAACACTTTCTAATGTGCTAGTATTTGCGATCTTTGTCTTCACACCAGCAACGGCTGTTGTCACAGGTCATCAAATTAGCCAAATTAATTCTAGTCATGCCAGTTACAAACACTACCAGTGAGCGGTCGTCTAGTGACCTACGTCGCGTCAAAACATACACGAGGACAACAATGACAGAGGCACGATTGAACCATTTGATGTTGTATGCTCATAAGGACAAAACAAGCGCACTGTGTATGGTAAAAATTGCCGGTGATTTTGTACGTGAATCGAAATATCGTTTGGGTGTATTTGAAACATTTGTCTCTTCCGATCTTGCAAATGTCCAGGGGAGAAATCAACCCAAACGAAGGTTTCATTTCTTGACACAGTGGAATCTCACTATTAAGGTCGCCCTCGGGACAGCGCCAGAGCGACCGAAATGGCGAAGTGACCACATTAGCGAAACTAATTTAATATTCTTTAATGCTACATAAATAATGTAGGACTATCTTAGTGACCTTAATTGCGAATTGACTGTATTACCGAGGTGACCGTAAAGTGAGGTTCAACTGTATTTGCCAGCAGGAGTGACTGCTGTACCTCGGTGTGCGTGGTCACGTAGATATAGGCCCTATTGATGGGAGAAGTATATCAGAAAAGTTTTAATAAATGAATTGGAACAGTATTTGTTATGTTAAGCAGTGCTATCAAGTGCATCGAAGTAGTACTTTCTCAAATTATCTGACGTCGGGAAACGATTACCCGCTACCCCACCCCTGCTCGATGCTACGTGCCTCTTTCGTTGCGTCACAGTTTGTTGGGCCGGGCGTTGGCCGGACCACTTTCGATAGCACTGCTACGCCTCTGATATGTGCTAAGTATAGAATGATGCCATGCTGTTATGACGCGCTACTGCCGTAATTCTGACCCCTGCAATTGGTGAGTAGTTCACTCAAACCAACTTTCCTCAAAAACAAACTAGTATAGACAATTAGCAAATGAAAGTGTACCAAAATTAACTAAAATAAGAATATAAATAAAACAAGGAACGATTGCAAATTGTTCACAACTAAAATATTTAATATATAAAATGTATACTACAATGGACTGAAACAAGTTGAAATTGTGCAAAGAAAATAACTAAAATAAGTTATTGCATAGTTAAAAGTGACAAATACATGATAGCGTTACATACTTGTGATAGATATTGGCAATACTAACCAATCACCGTCCTTCGGATATAAACTAACACACTAAGATGTATAACGTGACCTCAATCAGTCAAATCATTCAACATGCGACAACTAAGGAAGTTTCTTGGTTGAAATGTAGACCAAGGTGTTACGTTTGTTGTCACTAGGGGCACTTCTTTTGAGAAATACAGGTAAAATTATTAAATAGTTAGTCACTAAGAGGCGCTTCCTGGACGGAATTTAGACCAAGGTATTACGTTTGTTGTAACTATGGGCATTTCTTGGGTTAAATATAGGTCAAAGTATTACATATATGATTGCTAGGGGCAGTTCTTGGAATTAATATAGGTCAAGCTATTATATATGTGATCGGTAGAGGCGCTTCTTGGGTTGAATATAGGTCAAAGTATTACGTTTGTGATCGCTAGCGGCAAACAATGGTTGAACTTGACAGGTGGGTGCATATATATACAACAACACCATAATGTTATTTTAACAGATATTTGCTACTTTGTTAATACGCTGCAAATGAAAGTGCCCCACAACTAACTCAACTATTAGGGGCAGACGAATGGTGGCCAATGTAGGGGTTGTGGGTGGAAGACAAATGAAGGGAAAGATGGACGGTAATGGCTGAAGAGACGACAACGACCAAATGTGGATGGGGTGCAGTGGTCAACAACGGATGAAGATTCTAGCAGACGGGGTAATTCGAAGGTCAAAGGCTGTGAAGGCGGACAGTGGAGAATGAAGATACAAGCGGACGGGGTGAAGTCAGAGAAAGACGGATGGAAGTACATTAAGACGTTAGTTGATGGAACCGAGTACAGGACAAGATGGACGGAGGTCAGCGTACGTGCGGGCGGAGGTGGTTGATGGGGACAGATGACCGGAGGGGGATCGATGGTCAAGTGTGAACCAGTTCAGGAAGTTGAAACTTCACGTGTTTTCCCACTTCCATCTAAGTACGCCAAAAGTAGCTGACTAATGTTAAAAGATACAAAAATTATGTAATTTAGTTATGTTATGATAAGGCAACAACGGGTGAGTCAAATTTACAAATCAACTTCAAGTACGGCCAGTGTCAGATGTTTCGCTGTTTTGCTACTTTTACAGTTTTGCTTTTTTGCTACTTTTGTTACTTTTCTTGTTTCGCTCATTTACTCATGGTGTTTTGCGTTGCGTTTTTTCGTTGTTTTGCTACTTTGCTACTTTCGTTTTTGCTGTTTTACTGTTTTGTTGGTTTGCTACTTCCCTACTTTTGCTGTTTCGTTGTTTTATTGTTTCGCTGTTTCATTTGTTGCTTAAAGATGTTTCTTGGGTGGAATATTGGCCAAGTTATTACGTTTGTTGTCACTAGAGACGCTTCTTAGGATAAATACAGGTAAAGTCAATACATGTATGATCACTGGGATAAATACAGGTAAAGTCAATACATGTATGATCACTGGGAAGCGTTTCTTGGGTTGGGTGTAGGTCAAAGTGCTCGCTAGGGGCAGTTCTTGGGGCAAATATAAGTCAAGTTGTTACGATTATTTTCACCAGAGGTGCTTATTAGGAGAAACATAGCTCAAGTCAATACATATATGGTCATTTGAAGGCGCTTCTTGGGTTGGATATAGTTCAAGTATTATGTTTGCTTGCTAGGGCAGTTCTTGGAGAAAATATAGGTCACGTTAATGCATATACGTTCACTAGCAGGCACTTACTGGATATAGGTCATAGTATTATGTTTGTCCTCGCTAGGGGTAGTTCTTGGGATGGAATATAGGTCAAGTTTTTTCTTTTGTTGTCATTAGAGGCGCTTTTTGGGTGAAATACATGTCAAATTAATACGGTCACTAGGAGGTACTTTATGAGACTGTGTATGTCCAAGAATGACTGAAGTAAGGGTTATTAAACAGAGAGCCACTAACACAACACCAACCTTTGGTAAACTAACTTTATTTCTTACACGTTCACAGTTTGGTGGTCGTCCTAAGTGCCACATGCTACACGGAATGACGTCAATGGCTCCTGGTCCCACCAGGTCCCTAACAACACTTGACAGGTTAACACCAAGTACCCGCTAGATGACGCCACTGGAAACGACCTGTAATACAACTAGTATCCACCTGAACTTTTTCATAGGAAGCGCTTCTTGGGTTGGATATAGATCAAAGTATTATGTTTTTGCTCGCAAGGGGCAGTACTTGGGAAAACATAGGTCAAGTTATTAAACATTCGAAGGTCGCCACTAGGACAACACTGATATATTGTAAGCTAATTTACCGATGTTCCATCTAATTAGTTACAAGGAAATATGTTCACAGCATAAATGTTCTACCGGAAGTGGCTCTTTATGCCATATGAAATGACGTCATTAATATAGAACGCGCATTACTCCTTTGCTAAAACTGGTACATACACAGCTAAATGCGACAACATTGATGAAGGAAGGCGCTTTTACTATGAAACTGCTACTAGACGTGAGTTAACATGCATACTGCATAAATAGACAATTTGAATATTCAATTCAAATATAAATATACTGCGCAAAGTATATTTATAAAATGGCATATTGTATTGATTAGAGCAAAGAATGTCCCCAACATCAACACTTTCAAGAATAGACATGACAGACGTTGCCATTGTCCTTGCACTGACACGTTGTTTTAACACTACGCTAACATTTTGTTTACTGCTGGGTCGTCATCCTAATTGTTGTAAAGGAAATGGCTCCGGGTTCCCCATGCCACGTGGAATGACGTCAATGGCTCCGGGTTCGTCATGTCACGTGGAATTACGTCAATGGCTCCGGGTTCGTCATGTCACGTGGAATTACGTCAATGGCTCCGGGTTCGTCATGCCACGTGGAATTACGTCAATGGCTTCGGGTTCGTCATGTCACGTGGAATGACGTCAATGGCCCCAGGTCCCTCCAGGCCCCTCACAGCTCTCGGCACGTTAACGTCGAGTACCTGTTAGGACGCCAGATGCCCGGATGTGGCACCTGGCTCCTGCAACCTGCGAGGGCACATCCAAAGGGACCTGTGTACTAGTACTACTAGTACTACTAGTACTACTAGTACTACTAGTACTACTAGTACTACTAGTACTTGAACTGGGAAGAGGATCTGAACAAATAAAAACAGGACAGAAGAAGCCACCCGTGCACTAAAAAGATGTACAAAAGCTGGACAGTTGCTGGACATCCTGGACAGGATAACTGAAGAAGAATCCTATTATGACGTGGACTTTGTCCACGAGCTCTTTGGGGTCACGGGTCCTAAAATAATTTATGGTCATTTCTATTTATTAAAAGTAATGCAACTACTGTCCTCCGTGTTTACAACGTGTTTACAATGTGTTTACAAAGCAGTCACGGCTAGGAACGAGAAATAAATAACCAGAGTTTGTCAATAACCGAACTGACGGATGTTCCTTCCTTGAATGTTATATAAAAACAGAGAACCGCTTACTTTTTGTAAATATAATATCAAATGCACAACTGTCAAATAAACTTCAAACACGTCGCATAACACAACATGACTTTATTGACATTCACATTAACGTTTACAACATTCACATTAACGTTTACAACATATTCACGATGATAATTAACAATGAACACGAGTATGTTGGTTAAAACGATTAACTAGCCAGTCACCATTGGGTAGTTAAAGTGTTCAATTATATATCTTCGTGTGTTTTTTCCAATTACTTATGAAACTATCTTAACGTGTTATATGTCCAGCAACTGCGTTCCAAGGAGCAAAGACAACATAATCTGACATTAGCTCACAGTCTACATGAAAACAGCGAATCGAGCAACAACGATGCGATGATAATGGTATATTACAAAATAGACAGAAAGACTACCATGACGTTCTGTCGGGCGCAGCACAATTACAACTCATCAAAGCATTATCCACCTTCGATCAGTTGCTACTAATTTCGATCAATAAGGCCTACATTTGAAAGTTCGTATGTCATTGTGAAAGATCGTGTGTCACGGGTTTATTTACCTGAAATAAAATTATTTGTATTCATAGCGCATTGTAGAGTAGACATACCTTATTTCCAATACGTTAAACTAATTATGCCTCGTCATAGAACAGAAATGACTCACCGATGGCCAGTAAACACACGTCCCTTCCAACCGTACCGTTATATAGAACTGGAATTTTATTCAAAGCGAACACAGTAATCTAAATCACATACATTCTAATTTACAAGAACAATAACAAGAAGCACTTCATCGTCATTCTACTGTCCAGCAACCATCAAGTTAACATAACTAAATAAACATTTACTGATATTGTCACTTCGTCAAATTGTACACGTTTGTTGTAAACTTATAAACATGATACAATTATATGAATCATGCAACACGCGTTTATGTTAATGGTGTATGCAACCATGTTACGACAGTGACACGAGTTATCGTTGGGAAAACATAATTATCCTGCATAACATTTAGTACAGGTAATAATCAATGCTATATTAGTATATGAAACGTATCTTACAGAAACTATCAGCAACGCAGAACGCTACCCTCTTTAACATAAATAATTCTACTTATGGGAACACCATCACGTTTGGTAATCACGTACATGAATTAACTCCAAAATAAGTTCATCAACATCGGCAAAGTTTATATGCAGATTAACACAGAACGCAACGAAGCAAGTTGTGATGACACATATCACGTTGTGATGACATATATCACGTTGTGATGACACATATCACGTTGTGATGATACATATCACGTTGTGATGACACATCACGTTGTGATGATACATATCACGTTGTGATGACACATATCACGTTGTGATGACACATATCACGTGGTGATGACACATATCACGTTTTGATGATACATATCACGTTGTGATGACATATATCACGTTGTGATGATACATATCACGTTGTGATGACACATATCACGTTGTGATGACACATATCACGTTGTGATGATACATATCACGTTGTGATGACACATATCACGTTGTGATGACACATATCACGTTGTGACGACATATATCACGTTGTGACGATACATATCACGTTGTGATGACACATATCACGTTGTGACGACACATATCACGTTGTGATGATACATATCACGTTGTGATGACACATATCACGTTGTGATGACACATATCACGTTGTGATGACACATATCACGTTGTGATGATACATATCACGTTGTGATGACACATGTCACGTTGTGATGACACATGTCACGTTGTGATGACACATATCACGTTGTGATGACACATATCACGTTGTGATGACACATATCACGTTGTGATGATACATATCACGTTGTGATGATACATATCACGTTGTGATGATACATATCACGTTGTGATGATACATATCACGTTGTTTTTGTTCTGTGTATTGTAATTGAGATCAGTCTGACAAACCCAGAAAATGAAGACACATGACCTAGAAAGAATGAGGATAGAGATGGATGGCGTCGCTTGCTCTCTGCCTTGCGTGTCTTACGGCACAGTAAGTGAGTAAAGCACGACGTTAACTGACTAATCTAAGACAACGCTGCAAGATATATATAAAAGTGTCCAGAGTGTTGTTACATACCGCCGCCGTCCATAAGCGATAGCTGGTGCTCGTCAATGCGGCGACAACGCAGTGTTAACAAGACAACGGTGCGCAGTAACTTGTTCTGGAAGAGATAGATAATGGGGCAGACAAAGCCGTGCATGAGCAGCCCCCATGTGGCCATTTTGGTGCATGCGACACACACATAACCAAACCACAGATGGGAGCTGTTCATAATGTCCACCGGCAGAATGAAGACGACGTAAGCGAGGATTATGACGCCACATTTCTTCGCAGCGATGAACGCCTTGCGACGGTTCTCGTCAACATCGGAGGCAGGCCCGACAGTCCTTGACACCTTCATGACGATGCGAAAGATGTAGGCGTATATACAAGACATCGCGAGAAGGGGCGCTAGCGATGCTGGAATGAATATGGCATATATACGGAACTGTTTGTCGATGAGTCTATGAAAAGAGCATTTACCATTGTTAATCCAACCAAGATTCCAACCAAACATTGGCAGGTAGATAAAACCAGCGCCAATCACCCACAATAGAAGCACACATTTTACAATTCTAGATCGCGAGCAGTACTCCGCGTGCTTAAACGGCCACCTGACGGCAATAAAACGGTCGACAGCTATAATGAACAACGTAGATACTGTTAGTTGCAGAGGCAACGTTGTCGAGCACACTATGAACAAACAGCCGTAGTAACTGTGCGGGTATCCGTCAACGACAAGGAATGCGGACGGAACTGACACAACAACATACATCAAATCTGCGCTGGCAAGAAAGATTAGCAGAACATTGCTGCTGTGTTTATGCAACTGGCGGCACCTGGCGAACGCAATGAGAATCATTGCGTTTGTGAGCAGTGACAATATTGCCAATAACGATTCAACTGTTGCACTGATGGCCTTAAACGTATCGTTGTTTGGAATCGCATAGGTCTCTGGTGATACCATTGCTTGTTTTTTGTTCACTAACAACGGCTAGTAATATTCATTTCCTATGCTTAAATTGTCTTCGTGTCTCCCGAAGTACGCCGCGTTCGTTGAAAACGAGAGGGTCAGCGAAGAATTTAAATTAGTCCACCTAAAAACAAAACAGACAATGTGATTGTTATATCATAGTCGAACCAGTCAGCACAAAGACACGACATTTTGTTGATTTATGGTAAAGGATATTATAATATGATTATGTGAGGTAAAGAAATTAATCTTAATCTCTTGCATAAGACTCAACAATACAAAACGAGCTGAGTGATATGTCCATTACTGTAAATAACATTATGGTCATTGTGTCTGAGGTTCACATTAAACATTCTCTTCTGCCAAATGAAAGTGGCAGAATCGATATGAGAATGTCATACCAATGGCTACTGACAACTTTATCTTGTTGGCGATTCCTTATATCTACTTATATTAAACTTAAAGAGAATGGGAAGGTGAAGTGCCTTAATTTACAAACGTTTAAGATATTAAATCTATAATAATTTCAAAACCAGAAAGGCAGTCCTTACAAGTGTGTAAGTATTGATATATCAAATTGTTACTCATATCAAGCATACAAAATAAATTATATTATTCAAATACATAACTATGTCATTGTAGTTTATACATGGTTACCTTAAATAGCAATGGATGTATTGATCGCTTAGGTAACCCCGTGTAAGATGCTGTATCCTTTCCAACATCCATCAAATGTTTGGGCATTTTTATTTGCGGTGTCCAAACATGTACACATCACGGACCAAATAAGATAGAGGCTAAATATCCCAACGGAAAACCCTGTAATACCCAATTGAAGCAATGTAAAAAACATGAGCGCTATATGTAAATCCCAGTTCTCTCCAGCTAGTTTCTAGTTATACGTCGATAATAATATTACCCGAATATATATAAAACGTTCTCCCTGACTACTCACCTCACTATTTGAGTTTTATAGCTTGATGTCTTCATCTGGTCTGGTATCTTCTAATCGAGCGTCGTGCTGTTAGAAACAGCCCCGAGTCTGGTTGCTAATGCCACACGTCCTAATGCCAAATGCCGGGCTGAAATTGTAACGTGCCTCGGTGTTTATATGACGCGTTGTGAATATAATGTACACTCAAATGTAGTTTATTCTTAACCGAGCAGAATTACAAAACAACTCAAGCCTACGTAATTTTTTCTAAATTCATATGTGTGGTGTATTTATGATACTAAGTCTCGATCCGCGTTTTCAGTGAGAGATGTTTAATTTATTTTGATACCGGAGACCTCTGGCGTTTTTATGTTGCTTGTATCCGTGGCGTGGTGCAGCCATGTTGCGTTAATAAAGTTTCTGTCAATTGCGACATCGTTAGTTATTGTCAATTGCGACAACGTGAATTATTGTCAATGGCGACATAATAATATGCATAACTGTTTTTACTGACAAAATATAGGCTACAGATACAACGAAAAACGTATGCATAGTAAATCCAATACAAAACTTCAACATTGTACATACGATACGTACGGTACGTATACAAAGTTAACGAATGTAACATACCCGCGATTATGCCAGTTGTAATCTCTTCTATCCGGCGTCGCTGTATTGTGAATCTATGTTTAAATGGGGCAAGGCTTTATAGCGGAACACAGTAAGAGCTTCGAGGGTGTGACGAGATCGACACCAAATTCATAGATACAATGTCTTCAACTAAAAGGTTTTGTAGCGTGTTCAGTGAATCAGCCTCTTACAAATGTCGTGCATCTTCTCCGACTGGTGTATCCAGTGCATCATAATACACCATCGGTCAGCACCACGCCCATGCGTGTGTACTTGTGTAGAGTGTGCACGCTCTGGATGGTTTATCTGTGGGTAGATGTTAGAAAGCCTCACTCTGAATCGAGAGAACCCGGGTTCGAATCCTCTTGGCAGTTTCGTTCCACACGTTACCACAGTTCACTCAACTGTATTGACGCTACTTAGTCTTCGCGCAGTAATTGCAGCGTGACTGAATGCTTCCCAGAGATGTCGAGATGGCGTTGGAATGAACAGGTCTGCCAGGAGTTGAAGTGTAAAGCGCTTTGAGCAGTTTCAAGGGCTGGAAACCGCGCTATATAAGAACGTACTTTTTAACATTTAACAAGATTGCCATCCCAAACAACAAGTTCCTGATGGCAAGTGGACAAGGAAGCCATTGGCTTATCGAGAGTCCAAAAATTGTCTCATCTATGTGTAGCCCGCCCTTATCAGATATCTGTCAATTCTATGTTTAAACATATTCACACTACTAGCATTAATACAATCATTTGGCAGTTTGTTCCATTCATTTTCACCGTTTATGACGAATTGCAGTGCGTCTAATGCTCACCGATCTTGGTAGAGAACACATGAACATGACATATTCATCGCAAGAACCTATTGTGGACACAATGTGGTATCAACCCGTAGGAGTCAGATCCATTGGTGATTATGCGCTTAGTCACAACAGAGAAGGTCGTCCGGGCGTTTACCTCAGTCTTGGATAGATACAGATTTTTCTCTGAAATCTGACAATGGATGTCAGTTTGACTGTAGTATAGCTCATGCCGAAGGAAAGATATGGCAACGGAGGTAGACAAACTCACGTTGGCAAGTCATCCCAGCGGCGACTTCAGCGTGAGAGAATTGAACACAGAACTGTTGGATTTAAGAAGAAATCTGACAATGGATGTCAGTTTGACTGTAGTGTGTTTTCCACCGTCCTGTGGGACAAAAGGATAAGGCACAGAAAATTCCAATACGCTAACGGAAACGTTGAAAGATAGAACAGGACACTTCTCAAAGCATAGCTCATGCGGGAGGAAAGATATGGCAACGGAGGTAGACAAACTCACGTTGGCGAGTCATCACAGCGGCGACTTCAGTGTGAGAGAACTGAACACAGAACTGTCGGATTTAAGAAGACAAAACATCATTAACGAGAAAGTCCGAGATTGTGATTGGAACGACACATTACACCTAGGAAACCCTGTACACAGACACCAAGTGTGGAGGTGTTTACAGTTTGGTATAGTTACTTACGATACTATGGACAAGTAGCCTACGACGTGCATCTCACCATTGTATTCTGGATGCGTTGGATTGCTTGTGCTTTGATTTGAGATTTGTTCAGAAATTATACTACTCGGCTTAATTAAATTAGCCAAACACCTAGATCATTCTGACATGTGTAATTTTATTTGACCCCATGCAGCTAAACGTAGGTGGTACAATTGCAAGAAGATGCATCAATAGGAATAAACAGGTACAAAGAAAACTACTGATCTACAGTGGGTGCTATACGTGAACAAAGTGAACTATAGTATTCATGTAATGCTATATGACAACATACTACCATAAACTGTTTCCTGCCAATATAGATTTTATATATCTTAGTTAATACGAGTGTCTCCAACAAACACTAGAGATATTAACTGCAACATCACTGGATGCCAATCTTCTTTGTTCTTAAAAATATAAGACTTTCATGCCATACCTACCCGGGTAGGCTAGAGACAACTGGATGAACAAGAAAACTCAAGTTACTGAGTCTGAAACGTCATAAAAAAAATAAGTTCACCCTAGATACAAAAAATATTTCAAAACTACAAAAATATTCTTTGTTGATTTATACATCACAGTGTTGCCACCAAGAACATTAAATTAGTAACATATGCATTGCTCATAGAAGATGTGCTATGTTATAATTACCCTATGATCACCCTATTGTGCAGGATATCATTAATTAAATAACTTTGAATAAATAAAAATAAATTGAATAAACATAACTTTCTTTAAAATCCTCCTCCTTACATGTATTTTCACATAATTTTACTGGAGTGCTAACAACTTAGAGCTAATTGTTTAACATGTCAACTTCAAATTATATTCAGGGACATTTCTTTCTTACTTGCTTAATATGACAATTTTTTATCTGGGATACTTTTTTAATAACTATTTAAATCACGATAACAATTATCACCACTTTGCACACTAAATATTATAAACCAGTTCACAACTGGTAACAAGTGCTATCACGACATTTCCATACATACAGGATACCACAAAACGTATTCCTGTTATGGAGCGATGAAAGGCATGGTTTTCTTTTTTAAAATGCAATGTAAAATACATGTAGATTAGCTCAACAATACATTGGTGAAAACAAAACACATTGTCTCCTAACGACCAACTCTTGTCTTTCCCAACACAGCTGACAATAGGATAAATTGTAATCATAATTTATCATGAAACAATATTATCATTACAACCCAGTGTTATCATAATATATCTAGAATAAAATTATAAACATTTCCAGAAGCATGTTTTTGAATATATATGGGACAAACTGTTCGGGGTAGTCTCCATCATATCTTCAATTACATTAGTGAAGAAACAGTGTAGATTGTATATCAGAATGTATTCATTCTCACAGAGGACAATTAATTAATGGAACAAATTATCTATAGATTGTCAACTTGACATCTGGAGTTTTTGCTTTGGCAATCTTGTTAAATCATGTTAACTGTAGTGTTTAGCAACTACAACACTACTAGTTGGCATGATCAAAAACATGCCCCCGTAACATTCTTATCAATTCATGTTATTCATTTTGATCAAAACCCTACAATTTTAAATAACTATCCTGTCACCTGACATAAAATTTACCCATCTAACTGACCAGTGGACATACACCAGTTCTCTGAGTCCAATTCTAGCAGACATTCTGAGATTCATAAATTATTCAATTAAAAATCTACATATTTTATGCAGAAATACATAAATAATGCATTTTTAATCAAATTTCTGTAACCATAAATGTATTTTTTACATGCAACTAAAATACATAACATAACTGTGTAAAACATTTACAATAACTGCTACCACCATATACATAGTCTTCAGAACAAGAACCATCCTCTTAGGACTCTAGCTTGGTGCATATTAGGAGAGCCTTAAAATATACTCAGTGCTTATTAAGTGTTTACTTCCACCAAAAGCCAAAGGTAACTGTCCTTGTAATTAATAAAAAAATACAGCTGGAGCAATGATGATTTGGTACAGAACTTCTTCCTTAGGAATGCCACAATATCCTTAAGCAGGTCTGACATGCTAGAGAACGTCTTTAGGAAAACCACAATATCCTTAAGAAGTTTCAACATGTGTCCTCGGAAACTCCACAGAGTATCTTCATGAACACAAACGCAGGCAAGAAGACATGTAAACCCTTGGGTGCACACTGCACGATGCTCTTGCTACTATTCGCGTTGATCTGCTTTGTTCTTCTTGCCAAGAATTCCCTTCAGTTCCTTGCTCATATAGTAGGGCTTTTCCTGGGAGCCATCGTGTCGTTCCTCATCTTCCACTGAAACAGTACAATAAAAAAGTATAAAAAAAAAAAAAAAAATTTTTTTGTATAGCACCATATTCACAGAGGGCTCTATGGCGCTTTATATATATATATATATATATATTTATTTAGAGATATTTGTATAGATAAAACAGTAAATGTGAGATATATAAAAGCTACAAAATTATATAGATAAATAAATGTAAGACTACAGTATATCAAACATTTGGTGTGTAATGTATATATAGCATGATGAAACGTCATAAAACAACCGTATACATAAATCAGAATTTAAAAAGGACCTTTCAACATTTAAAGGAGTTCTATGTGTTGTTGCTTAAATAAAAATAATGAAGTATTGAATGGACAGTTGCCGTAAGAACATATTCCTGCTCTCAATTCGGTACGCACATTGGATACATTCAAATGTTAATTTAATCTGCATGCTGCTTCTGATAACACTTATGGAACCAGTCTCTCAGCTTGCAGCAGAACTAATGCAATATGAAAAACTTCTTCCAAGGTGCATCAGAAGCAAAGGATTTGGCAATCTCGAAATCAATTTAAAAGTTTAAAGCTGTCAACAGATGGATGAATACCCCAGGGGGCTAAGGAGGGTGAGCAAGGTTAAAAAGCCTTCAGACGACGGCGAAATGTCAATGTGTTTTCTGCTGCCTAACAAGGAGTGAATTCCCAAGAGTTGGTGAAGCAACGGAAAAAGCTCTAGTTTCAATGTTTGTTTCAACTCTGGGAATAAAAAGTAGTTCAGAACTCCATTAATATTCAGATAAATTCAGAAGGATCTGTGGTAAGCTGTTATTTCTCAAGTTAAAGTCTTTGTTTACTTCCAGGGCCCTGAACTATGAGAATAAATGCACAGATAAGGACAATAATGCATAATCGTATTACAATCACTTTTATTTCTCTGGAAATAAACACAAAATAAAACAGACAAGGTTATTCAGGCTTGAGTCACATATTTAAGCTACTACAGAGTTTGACTTACCCTAGTTTGAGTTATGTATGTGATTTAACATTGTAATCATGTTTAATGCTGCCAACAGTTTGAGTTAACTAAGCAGCCTAAGCTATTCAAGTTCAAGGTTGTCTACTTAAACCAGGTTCCATTATATGCCTGATGAAATGTTTGATTATTGCATCAATAAGATGTTCCATCTGTGTGCATATTATATTCCTTCAGTGATATTCCTTTCCATGAAACAGTTAGCATTTATCAGTCCAGGTGCTAGTGAAGGCACAAACAGAAACCTGCTACCAACTTAGGAAAGCTATCATTCTCTCTCAAACTACAGCCTTCAAGACAGGCTTGTGTCAGTTACTTACAGAAGCAGAGGAAAATGGTGTCAACTCCCATGTTATAGACGTTGAAGAAACTAGATGCAATCACATACGTCCCTATTACAATGATCTGAAACATACAAGATGTAGGATATTCAGGAGTTTGTTGTAACCTGAGGTGGTCTCCCAAACCAGCCAGCCAGCCAGCCAGCCAGCCAGCCAGCCAGCCAGCCAGTCAGCCAACCAACCATCTAACCAAACAAGCAATTAATATTCATTTTCCAACAACAATTATAAACACATAATTGTATTTTTGTCACAGATTGTTCCAAGTGGTCCCACTATAAGCTACTCCAGAGTTTCCTAGGCATTACTTATGTTGCATTCGTAACCGTCATCTGGTGATCTAAAGGAGGGCCAGGTCACATAGAAACCGTTCATAATACTACTCCATTGATGCTTGTCCTGCATAACTCTTTCAAGTTCTATAACTGTTATCCTGAATTCAGACACAAGTAAGTTTGGTTTTGGTCGCCCATATCTAACCAGCTCTCTCATCACTTCTCTACTGCTGCAATGAACAGTGACCTGCAAGTTGAGCTAGCCTTCATCTGACTGTTTCTGAGATCTTTGGTATTTCCATGTATAATTCTCTATTTGTCTTGTGTTGTGTCCTTGGAGATGTTGAGTTGCATTCCAATATAATAATTAGTGAAAAAGTCCTTGTATCATAGCAACTGAATAAAATCCGTTTTCATCATTATAATAGGATTACAATAGATAATCACACCTATCACGGTTGGAAGCACAGATCAATTACCTCATTGATCTTGTAAACATGAACAATGAGTTCATGAACATGCATGCATGTTGACGTGAGTACACTTACAATAACAGGGATGAGATAGAAGTTGAGCACTGGCTTATAGTTGCCTATGTAGTCAGTGATGCTGTCAATCGGTACAAGGTTCTTAACATCTCCACTGAAGAAGATGAAAGCAACGATGCCTGAAACAGAAAATAATGTGTGGCCTTATATAGCACCGGGATCCACCCAGACAACGTGCTCACGGCGCTTACTCCATTATCAGTTTTGTGGCAGCAGCAAATGCAGTGGCCATATGGGTTTTTCGTACATCGAGACCATTGGTTCTGCAAATCGACAATAGATTTTTTCCATTTCTGTGTCTGTGTGGGATATTTTACTTCCCCTCACACACTCACATGCACACGCACACGCACACGCACACGCACACACACACACACACACACACGCACACACCAGGTTGAAGGGACCAACTGCTTTTTCTGTCTCTTCCGAAAGACACAGGCAAAGTGGGGTGAACAAAATTGTCCAAGTTTCGAAACAGCAGGAGGTGGCCTCGAACACCTGTGTTCTCGATCAAGAGTCCAGTGCTTGATTTTCTTACAGAAGGTGTGTTAATGACAATACATACCTTACTAAGTGCCTAAACAATAAAAACAATCACACATATGTTCTCTTATTCTTGGCAATGCGAAACTACTTTCATCGTCTTACATCTTGTGTCAATGTCTTGCATATGTTACATGAATTACCAACTAGAATGTAACATTATCAGATGCTATTTCCAATCAGTGTTTAATGGACAACTCTTCCCTTGCCAAGTATCCAATCTTTAAAACCTTGCACACAACTTCACATTTTCATGCCACACCCCTTCGCAGACTTGTTCATACAAACACCAGTCAGACTACTCTGGGAAGCATTCAGCCACACTAATTACTGCATGAAAGCAATCCATACGATTCAATAATAATACATGTGAAACTGTGACAGTTAGTTGATGATTTTATTGAATTGTTTTTATTTAATTAAATAATTAATTTATTTATAATTTCTTTAAATTTTTTAGGATTTGTAAATATAACTGTGAACATTTTTAACTTGACATGCCTACAAATATTGATCTTTTATAAATTATAATTTGTGGTTTTGTCTAATGGTTTTTATTTAATTTTATGTATTTACAATTTTATAATTTGCATTTTTTTATTGTAGGATTTGTAAATTGATTGATTTTCTTAGAATTACTTTGACTTGTATATGTTATCTTATTACATAGCTGCAGATGTAAGAGTTTATGCAATCTATGGCCCATCATGCTATTGAAAATCATGCTACAAATGTGACGTGTCACCATCATGAAATAATTTAGGGTTGGTGGGGTGGTCACATGGGCGGTGACCGGTGGCGAATTGGCCCCACCTTTGTAGTTATTCCAGTTAGAGCTAGTGTATTTTTAAGCAGGTAGTTGTATTCATAGACTGCGTGATAGCATGTAGGGCATTATGCTATTTGGTTTAAGGGTGTTCCATAACAATAGTAATGCCATTGTTTCTTTTATTTGTTCTAGGAATACTGCTACTGCTTTGTGGTGAAATGTGGGCTCTATTGAACCCGACGTCCAGGAGGCTCGCATGGGGCGTAGTCAGCCTGGCGTTGGGTTGTGGAGCCCACATTTCTTTGTTTTACATTTCTTTGAAAGTGGGCTTACCCTTAATCCCCACAATAAACGTCATTCATTTGGCCTTTTCATATCTCTATATCTGTGTTGTGTTGTTGATTGCATAAAAGCTTTTACTACCACTATCACTTACTAGTTAAGATAAAAAATATAAACCTGCTGGTAAATACAGACTTCTACAACATTACAGAAACTTACCAACAATTCCAACAACCACCAACTTGCTGATGAGGAGCAGGAAATCTGTCACTTTGTCAATCACAACGACCCTGAAGGTAGCGATAATAACAATGATAATGTAACAATAATAAGTACATTTATACAGTGTTGTCAATATGTTGTCAATATGTTGTCAATATGTTGTCAATATGCATAAATTCCATTCAGAGGCGCTTAAAATGCATAAAAAGGTGTTAAAATTAATGCTACGTAACTGATAATAACCTAGTTAAAACATAGTAAAATATATAAAAATTTATTTATTAGTTAACTAATAATAAATTACCTAAAACATGATATGCATAGTATATATATATATATATATATATATATATATATATATATATATATATATATATATATATATATATATATATATGTATGTATGTATGTATGTACATACGTACGTATGTATATATATATATATATTTATATCAATAGTCAAAAGAGGCTAAAAGCAAAACCCTTGGAAGTCTGCCTAACATTCAGGACTAAACCCAAAGTGAAGAGACACTCACTCTATCCACTTGGCTGGGTGACAACAGTAATGTCACTAACGTTTATAAGACGTTATTATCTTACAACTCTTTAATGTGTTAATATCAATATAACTTCTCAAATATGAATCACAATAAATAGAAAATAAATAAATAATAAATTTCAGGCTGTGTTGGCAGGAGTATTCGCTGACTGAGTGGAGCATTTGATTTGAAGAAGCGTCTGTCTGTGACATTCCAGACACTACTGTACTTTGGAAGTTGCCGAGACATGCATGCAGTGTGCTATGCACACGTGTGCTTTTGCATGTATGCAAGTGGCATATATATATATGCAACAGCACAAGCCTAGTTCACTCACCTGATGATGTTTCTCATGAGCAAGAAGAACGCTTTCTTGGCCGAGGTGCAGAAGTTATTACCATAAACCGCAATCTATAACAACAGACGTGGGAGGTGGTTACCTTGAAGCGGCCATTGAATGTAATATTAAACATCTAGAATGGACATCTCAAAGTAGTCATGCCAAGATATTTTAGCCACTGATTATAAAAAATGGGATGACTGCATGGCGAGGGATGGACAAGGTAATTCATCTAAACAGAACTAATTGACCTCATCTTTTATATAGGAAATTGTGATATTAGTGGGCCTATTTGTAACGACAATGAACGAATGAATTAATTAATTTTATTCAACAAACATACATTTATATATTTTATACAGTACATATCATTAATGGCAATTTGTTGAAAACGGATAAAAAGATGTGTAATAATTATAATGTTTACCCTTTTAGTAATTTAACTTAGTCATATATCTAAAAAACACTTGATTGAACGTGTAGCTATTGTATACATTAATGTGATTATTGCCAAGATTCAAAGTGCAACAAAAAGTGTGCATGTACAGTCGCGCCTCGTTATAACGCAGTGGTCGGGGTCCACGATATTGGACCGTGTTGTAAGCGAGGCGCGTTAGGTGTTCCCGTATCTGCCACCAGGGGTACCACGAACAGCAATTAACATGCCACGCCGCCACTGATTGCTGCCGCTGTGATGAAGCCCTGTTGTCCCGCACAGTTTATAAAGCTTATTTAGAGTAGAATATTAACGTTAATGTGTGTTGTATCGATTTTAAAATGTCATACTTTATCGAATGTTGAACTGAATAAAATACGCTGGCACTGGCACTGCGAAGAAACCCTGTTGTGCCGCACGGTATATAAAGCTTATTTAGAGTAGAATATTAATGTCAATGTGTGCTGTATTGATTTTAAAATGTCAAAATGTTGAATTGAATAAATTACACGTGTGGAATTGTGGAATACAAATCAACAATAATTTGTCACGATGGGCTGACAGTATGACGGTCACTATGAGTAATGCTCATCGAAAACAATAACCTGGAGATGAGCAGCGGAACATGTGCGTATGAGTTTACACTTGCAGCGCAAACTTTGATTAAAAATTCTCGTAGCTTCACTTCATCCTTTAGCCATCCCCGAAGCGTCGATTCGGGAACGCGCATCTCCCGAGACACTTTGCATTGCGAGTCACCCTTTCATATTCGGATGACCAAATCTAACTTTTCACATACCATGTACGCCTTGCGTTTTGGCATAGCGAAGATTCGAGAACGATATTTGTGATGTGTGTAACAGACTAACGGAAGGCTAATGATACTTCATTGCTGTTTCACTGGAGATTTATATTGCTGTTGCCTGCTTAATTATGTTTAACACGATTTTACTCAACTTTTGTTTCAATGCACTGTGAGTTATTTTCATGTATCGGCATTCAGTAAGAATTGTTTAATCTTGCCGCCTGAAAACGACTCGCTCTTGCTGCTTGCTATGTAGAATAAACGGGTTCAACTTCAATGTTTTTAATAAGTTGAAAGGTGCAGGAGCGAATTGGCTGGTGTCTCTGATGTCTAAATTACCACTGAATGTGTGAACGTTTTATTCACATGCAATGCATTTGTGTGAATCACTATTGCAATTAACAAGTCGCCCGGCCAAAGCCAACGCCAGTGATACATGATTGATGGCAGCCCAACCATTTCACCCTGGAGGCAGAAAATCGGGGTCCACGACCAACCGCGTTATATCCGAATCCACATAATAACGAGGCGCGTTATAACGAGACAATCAAAAATATTTCGAAATTTAGATTACATTGAACATGAATTTAAACAATAACTGATGTTTCGGTGGAGTTGCAAACTCACCATGATGTAGGCATTCTTGTTGATGAACTTCATAAACTTCTCGAGGCACCAGAAGCAGCACTTGAGACACCTTGTTGAAACAAGGTTCAATTCGTTTAAATTTTTTTGAACATTTCTCATGATACCCGGTACTTCACATATCCCCTTTTGGAATATGTAAAAAAGAACAATTGTATTATCATCTTTAAAATTTTAAATAAATATACAGAAACAGACGATTGAATAAGATAATATGCGGCTTCCAATTAATAAAGCGTATATTCTAAACAAATTACCACAAAAACATACAAAAACTTGCAAAAGCCACCGAAAGTTTGTAGCATATCAACTCTGATCGTGCCCTGTTTATATAACTAGTATCAAGAATACAAGAAGTATCAAAAATACAAGTACCAAGACATTCAACTCACTTCATCAAGTACATGACAAATTTGTTGTCATAACCCTTCAGTTTTGTTTCGATGTACTCCAGCATTACTCGGATGATCTGAATTATGGCGATGATGAGCGCGCCAAACGCAATCGATCCGAGGTGATATCTGACAGCAACAACGTCATCCATATTCATACAACACTCGTATAAATTAAATATATTGTTGCAATGTGCTCATTTACAATTTATCTATATAAATACATTCCTTACAATTCATTTATATAAATATATTCTTGAAATGTATTCATTTCATTTACATAAATGAATTTACATAAATACAGTATGTGTTTTCATTTACAAATCATTTACACAACCTTAATATTACTCTAGTTAACATAATGTGGTAGAAACTTCTATATTTGCGAACAGAAGCAACAATCTACAAGGCTCTCACTTAATGAAAACAGACCAGCAGTCTAATTTCAGGCACACACACACACGCACACCCACCCACCCACACACACACCCACACACACACACACCCACCCACAATGATACCACCCACACTCACACCCACCCACACCCACTAATTATTTTTTTATTATTAGCAGTAGTATTTTATTGTATTTTTATTCATCAGATAAAAATAGAGTAAAATATTACTACAGGTAATACAAAATATATAGCACAACAAAGCAATATAATAATAATTAGTTAATAAATAATTATACATAAATAATATTAAAGACAAACCAACCGTAGAGCTCTCCAGAGAGACACAGACACAGGGAATGACGGCAAGTTGTTTTTCTTGTCCATAGTCCAGTAGTAGGAGGCGAAGGCTCCAGCCAAGGTCACTTGACCCAAGGCCACGATGAAGTTCATCACCCAGAAGAGCATGAACAGCTGGTAGAACTGTAGGTATGACGTGTATCTGTACAGGTAAGTACAAACATACATGTTCACCTGCCAAACCGGCATGCAGTGTCTACATAATAGAGCAGTTGTGACTCTGTATATTCCCTCATATCTCCTTCATTTTCGCATGTATAAGGCTGGAAATTTGTAGGCGTGCCCAGAGACCACGGGGATGGTTTGTACAATAACAAATATTAGAAATTCTCCAGGGGGTTGGGATATAAAAAGGAACCTATGTGGACATTTCACATAAGTTACGTAACCCAGAACAGTAGGAGTTCGTAATTACACGCAATTGTAAGCAATGCCATATGTGTTTATATGATTGTTAAATGATCTACGTCAAATGTCCATCAAATGCTTTGTGAAACCGACAGTTGTACATGATTTTTGGGGTGTGAAGTTGTCATTGCCACTGGCATTGCACTACCAAGACTTGATTGTGGAGTGCCAGGAGTCATAGGCTCATGCAACGGTTGCCTTTTCTCCCATGCAATGCCAGGCAACTCAGCTAGTTAATACATAATACAGTATAATCCACACATACTTCCATTTAAAGACACTTGACTTAGAGCTCTACAAAGTATCACAATGACTGGGCAGTATGAATCTGGCACACCACCACTAACATACAAATTACTTTCTTCTGAAGACTAATGTAAGTTACGTCTGAAAAAAAATGCGCTGCTGCCTAGTAATAGCAATTTAATCTCCATGGATGCGTGAACATCTTTGCTGGCATTTATAACTATTAATTTTACATATCTTTATTTCTTTTGGTAAATTCCTAATGTCTGTCAACAAATCTCTCAATTTGAATTGCATACAATTGTTAATAGTATTCTGTGTTAGAAACACGATACACGATACAATTTCGCATGGAACTATTTTACATCTGTAAAGTGCACAATAGTGTAACAAGTGTAATAGTGTAACAATTCCTAAACAGTAGCAAACAACAATAATGGCAGCACCCATTCCTCCAACAACCTGTGTTTGGGCTGTTTACAGACATTTGTTATCGTAAATAAATTTGAATGGGAATTAAGACAAATTGAAAAAGTTTGCCATACTGAAAAATGAATTGGATTCACCAATTGTTTGTACCACTCTGCCAGGCATCCATTTTGAATTTATAATTATGTTCTGGTGAGTAGCATCACTGATAGGGTGTGTACGTGTCGATGAAGGTGGTGGTGGTGGTCGTGTTGGTGGTTGTGGTGGTGGTGTTGGTGGTTGTGATGTTGGTAGTCGTGGTGGTGGTGTTGGTGGTTGTGGTGGTGGTGTTGGTGGTCATGGTGGTGGTGTTGGTGGTTGTGGTGTTGGTGGTTGTGATGTTGGTAGTCGTGGTGGTGGTGTTGGTGGTTGTGGTGGTGGTGTTGGTGGTCATGGTGGTGGTGTTGGTGGTTGTGGTGTTGGTGGTTGTGATGTTGGTAGTCGTGGTGGTGGTGTTGGTGGTCGTGGTGGTGGTGTTGGTGGTCATGGTGGTGGTGTTGGTGGTTGTGGTGTTGGTGGTGGTGGTGTTGGTAGTCGTGGTGGTGGTGTTGGTGGTCATGGTGGTGTTGGTGGTGGTGGTAATAGCTGAAGTAGCTAATGCACTTACTCGTCACCGCCATACTTGAGGAAGTTGCACACAGAACCGGTTGTGCTGTTTTCCTGTGAAGATGACATAATCGTACATTTAGTCACAACAAGGAGCCAAAATACATTGCAAACTGGGTTGTAAAATCAAAACATAAGGTACTGTACTTGAACCTTTACGTGATGTAAGCCTGAATCGTACATACAAGTTAGGTAGTGTACATGTGAAGCATTACCTACAAAATGGGTTAATTGGATTATTGCAACTAGCAATGTCTAAAACTAATGTACTTGAACAATATGTGAATTAAGTCTTAGAATTGTACTTTAATATCAACTTGTAATGCTTGCAGAATGGTGTTTTGTGAATGACTTGTGTGGTGTTTGCCATCAAATACCAACAGACGCAAACACATCATTTATTTTCTACATGCATGTCCGACATACAGACAGGGAGTAATCTGTATTTGGGTATGCCCTAATTAAGGAAGCGGTTATTACTAATATGACAAAGTCAATACACTACAACTCGCACAGTTCAAATCAAACGAGGAGCCATTTCGAAACATTGATGTTTGATACAAAACAAAATTTTTTTCATTGGGGAAGGAGGGAGGGTTTAAACTACTGTTTCGTTTTGCATCGTACAACAATGTATTTTTCCCATAACATCATTATTTTGCAATCAGTGTTGATAAGACTGCTGACTTTGAGCACAAGCTGACAGTTTTGCTTTGTGATGGTTGAAATGCCCTGGTGAAAATGAAAATATCCATATCATTTCATGTGGGGAGACAGAGAGGGTGCAAGGATAAATTGCAATGGTTTCGTGTATTGAGATGGCCCCTTTGCCATTCCAATGGTGGCGGAGTGCCATACGAACCGTTGGATCACATGATATACTGGCAACAACTGTGTCACGAATTTCAGCAGACACACTTGAGATATTCGGGTTGCTCGCACTGTACTTCGGACTACCAGATGAAGCCAAGTAACTGAATTTACAAGTCAAGCTCAAATCATTTAAAAACACATGTGTAATTAAAGTACTATGGTAATGTACAAATAGAAAAACTTACTTTGATGATGTGATGAAGCTGCTATTATAGATAGCTAAAGAAGAAGCCTTTATAACAGGCACAATGTTTTATTTAGACAATTTTACTTCTGTTCTGAGCATGTGAAGATTAAGCTATTTACCTGGTATTGTAGCAATTTGTATGTGTATGTGTTATGTGTAGTATAATGCTATCGCGCTCCTACCTCTACTGCTGGCTGCTTAGTCATGCGAGATTCCGGTACATCCGGGCTTCTTTGTATACAGCCATTTTCTAGCTACACGTCTTCTTTCTTTATCTAGTATTCATGTCATTTTACGTGTTATGCTAAGTCTGTAGTAATACCACATGGTGTCAGATGGTGTCAGATGGTGTCAGATGGTGTCAGATGTTAAGACGAATGCGGTGATGTTGATGCATAAGTAATTTTGCATACATCTGCCGTGAGGTATGTGATTTTTGCTTGTTTGACCCAGTCATGGCCCAAACATTCCAAATCGACCCGCCCGATGCTTTCTGCTTCTCCAAACCTAATGAATGGCCTAAGTGGATTCGACGGTTTGAGCATGTTCGTTCAGCATCAGCCCTGGACGAGAAAGCCGATGCAGTTCAAGTCAACACACTTATCTACGTGACGGGTGACGAGGAGGACAATACTATGGCAGGCTTCGGCTTGACAAGACAGGCGGCAATGTTGACTTTGTATGAACGAGGAAGTCGAGTCGAAACAGAAGACGAAAGCTCAGCCTCCGTCAACACCAACCAGAAAGTGTGACCATTGTGGGAGATATCCGGCTCATCAGAAGTGTGCCCGCATCACGCCGGCATCACGCCATCATCACTGTAGTAGCACCACCCCCAGAACAAATGATGACGCATCAGCAGATACGGTCGTCATTCTGTACGGGTCGTACAGAGCCAGCACTGAGCGCTGCTCAGGTCTGTCTTTACGGCATCAAACGCTCACTGTTGCCTCTCACCCCATGTCCACAGATTCACTTTCATAAGTAGATCGCATAGTGGCTGTGTTGTAGTCAACAAGTTGGCAGAAAACCTGCCTAGCTGGTTAGCCATGCCCAGAAAGCGCTGAATGTCGCTCACGTTGCTGGGCTGCTGCATCTCTGTGATGGCTCACATCTCTGTGATGGCTCGCACCTTCGCAGGATCCGCCATGACCCCGACACAATGTGACCAAGATACGAGATACTCGACTTGGCAAAGTCGCACTTATCAAAGTTCAAAGTCACACCGTTGTCCTCAAGACGACGGAAGACAGCCCTCACCCTCACGTCATGCTCTTCTACCGAACTGCCGAAGATGATGACATCGTCCATCAAACAGAGAACTCTAGGTAAATCATCGAGAATGCCACTCATACGTTTCTGGTAGTACTCGGGAGCTGAAGTAATTCCAAAAGACAGACTGGGCTAGAGGGATCTGCCAGAAGCCAGAGTTTGCATCCAACTTAGTGAATACCTTCGCGCCCGCCAGCCTACCGAGTGTCTGGTTGACGGAAGGCAAGTTGTGTTTCTCTCGTCGATGTGGTTGACTATGTTAGACAAGCCCACGATGGCCATCAAGGTGTGGTCAAGTGTCGCTCGTGGGCCCAGTCATCTATCTGGTGGCCCGGACTCAGCAGACAGCTTGAGGAGCTTGTCAAGAACTGTACTACGTGTGCGATGGAGCACAGGAACACAGTCAAGCCGATGATTGCGTCAGATTCGAATCTGCGACCTTGGCAGAAAGTCGGCACTGACATGTTTTATTTCAAGAAGGCGATGTATCTACTGGTGGTTGATTTTTACTCAAGTTTCGTCGAGATAGCGAGGCTAGACGACACGGGCACGTCTGATGTGATTCTCCACCTGCGGTTGATCTTCGTGTGGCATGGCATCCTGGAGACGGTTGTGTCTGATAACAGCCCGCAGTATGCGGCACATGAGTTTGCGTGGTTTGCGGAGGGAGCAGGGTTTGTACACATTACCAGCAGCCCTCGGTTCCTGCAGAGTAATGGAAAGTAAGAACACGCGGTCCAGACGGTAAAGAACTTACTACGAAAGTCAATGGATCCGTACGGCGCCTTGTTGGCATATCGTACAACAGCACTTAAATGCGGCTATTCGCCAGCAGAGCTGCTGATGGGTAGGAAGCTACGTACTTCCATCCCAATGTTAGCATCAACACTGCAATCTCGCTGGCAGGAATCGAGACAGCTACAGGAAAGACGAGTGAATCTAAAATGATGACAGACCGAGGCGTATGATTGTCATCACCGTGCATCACCTCTGGCTCCCCTATACGTCGGCGATCCAGTGTGGGTGCAGGACGCGAGAACGGGGGATACAATGGTAGGCCAGGCAGGCTCACCTCACCTGGTTCAGACACTGGCATCTTGTCTGCGTAGAAATCGGCAGCATCTTGTGCCGATGCTGAACGAGCGACTAGGGTGACCGCTGAATCGAGCACGAACGACGAGACGCGGCCACGTTCGTCTTCACACGAGAGACAGCAATGTTCGGCATCGCAGCTGAGACAGGCTTCACCAAGAGTGGTGCGCACTCTTGCGGCTCCACCTGTGACGCGATCGGGACGGACCTCCATTCCACCACAGACTCGATTTATGAACTTTAGATCAGTCAGGGGCACGTCTCACAAAAACGGCAGAATAATCCCTTGAGATGTGTTTGTGATAGGTGGTTGTCTACCATCTATCATTAGTTAGAGTAGCGTTGTCTTCGTATTCTTAAAGGACTCGAAAGGGAGGTGTAGTGTAATGCTATCGTGCTCTACCGCTGGCTGCTTAGTCATGCGAGATTCCGGTACATCCGGGCTTCTTTGAATACAGCCATTTTCTAGCTACACATGTCTTCTTTCTTCACATTATGTATGATGCAACCAGGATTCTACATAACCTGCCTATGAAATGTAGCACAAGTTTTGTTTGCCACTGCAGTTGTTGACAGTTGCAAGGCTCATATCACAAATGAATTTACAGTGTAACGACCAGGTTATCTTCCACTAATTTAATTGTACAGTGTTAATTACCAGTCAACAATTGTATAGTGTTACAGACAACTGTACGTAATAACTACAAAAGGCAATACGACTGTTCGTAGAAAGGGCACTAGAGGGAGGACTTTCGGGGAAAAAAAATAAAGATGACCTGACTGTGGGGTTGTATATGACCTGACTGTGGGGTTGTAGATGACCTGACTGTGGGGTGGTAGATGAACCCCTAAAAGTTTGGTGCCCAAGTTGCAAACCGTCTAGGAGTAGCATAACATACAAATATTCATTCAAACATTCATTCAAACATTCTCTTGGTAGGTTATAATAAGATTATGCAGTGCTCCAAAACAATGCTGGGCGTTGATTCAAAATGTCCTGCATTGACTGCTGGGTGGTTGCACGGTCAGAATTTTAATTCCAGCCAACATTATACTGTTTAAAGTTGATAAAATATATTTTTTTGTTGACGTTTCAAGGGCTTTCATCTTAATTATTTTACTGACAATATGATGTAAATGCACAATTAAGTCACTTTACTGTTAACTGACTGAGTTGTACTTATCACGTGACCCGTCATGTTATACAAGTCACGTGACAGCACCCGTGTGGTAACTATTCGTCCAAGGATACATGGCAGACGATCCCCAAAAGGCAAAGAGAATCACTTGAAGGAAGAACGGAAAGATGGGCCAAAAGAGGGTGAAGATCATCGCCCCAACAGCTCTGGAACAAAAATGGAAGGATTATGATGGTTTACTAAGGGTTTGTTATGGTTTATCACAGTAAAACATAATACATATTTAGCAAGGGATTGCTAAGATAAATGAAGAAAGATTAAAAACAAATGAGATTAAAGGTAAATACAACTATTCCATCTGTTCTGTGACAAACATGGAGCTGTAACATCGGTTTGTAGCAAAAAAGGAACAATGTAGCAACAAATACATGAACACCGCAGGGCATCTCGGTCATATATAGGGTACTTCTGTGTATGTCAATATAGGGCCTACCTCGATGAAATCTAGACACACAATGACTCTTTCTTGCAGATTCTCAAGCCAGATGGGCCACTTTCAAACAAGAACAAATTTAACGATACAAATCTGTTTGATTTATCACGCTATATAGCATAAACCCTATCGATTCTAACATCCTCACTGCCCAAATGTGTTTGGACAACCCACAGTTTTTAAATATAATTTGACCATTATTTGATGATTATGATATTGACCTTGCCATTCGGCTTGCAATGTAAACATGATATTCAAGTCAAAACGTTCAAATTAAACAGATAAGCGGCAAATTATAAGAAAAAATTATGGTTCACTAAAACACACACTGGAGGTCAAGATGGCAGAAACGATAGTTTATGCTAAAATATAACATGATTTTAGGATAAAAACGAACATACATTATTATTATTAAGAGCATGCACATGTTACAAACGTGATCGAAGTGTGTTTCACTCATGCCATTCCGACATGAACTGCATAATGTACAATAAGCTCAGTTAAGGTTAAAACATAAAATATGTTAATAAATATATAAATACTAAAATGTCCATGTCATTAAGAAAGTGCTTGTAAGCAATTATTGAAAAGAGACTTTAATAAGTATCTAAAATAATTAATAAGTAAATAAATTCTTTAAATAATTTTTTATGAATAATAAAAAGATCCATGTCATTACAAATAGTTATTAAACAATCACTGCCGGTGCCTACATTAATAAATAATTGTGCTGACGTAGCAAGCGAATGAAGCTGACATACCGACTGGTGCTCTTGATGACAGATATTGCAATGAGTATCCTCTTCCTCAGGAAGATGAGAAGGAGCAAGGTGATGCCTAGGATAACTCCGCAGATGATGGCTATGACAGACAGAAGAGGATGACACTGGAGAAAACAGATGCGGTTCTACAGAACACTAGAGCAATAGCAGCCATTTCTCGAAAACACATTATAATGTTTTGATTATTCCAGATACACAGTTAGCCTGCGGGAAATAACACAATGTTTATCATCGAACACATTTGGCATCATGCTTGCCATATGTGTGGCTGCTATGTCATAGCTGTGTGTACATCATATACTAAACAGTGGTCAATTCATTCATAGTGGTGGTGGTGGATGGAGAGATGGCTTTCACTTAATTCTGTGAGTGGCATCGATATTGATCCACAATTATTTTTCTCTTCTCCTTCCACTGTTGATCCCAACACCCATCTCCATTGCCCCATCCCTCCCTCTCATTCTCCCCTCCCAAGTCTACCATATATCTCTTCACACAGTACTCCCATCTCAGTGTCGGTCTTCCTCTTCTCCTTCTACCCTCCACACTAATGTAACGTGGAAACTCGACGTTGATACAACTTTCAAATCCAACTACTTTTCAACATTGGTACAACGTGGAAACCTGACGTTGAAACAACATATTTTCAACGTCATTTTACCTGCTGGGATGTAAGGAATGAATAATAACAATACAACTTCTATAGCATTTAAAGGAAATTGAACTAAGAGATGCAATAAATCAGAATCACTAAGCATGATACCATGAGCAGGGGTGCACAAGTCATTATCAGAGAGGGGGTCCACCAAGGATTTAGGGTGGAAATGCAATGTATTTTTGCAGAAGGTAGCTAACATTTTGATGTGGAGTTTGTTCCAGATTTTGGGCACAACTACAAAGAAAGCTCACTGTTTCGTCTTTCTACCTCGTATTTTTTATCAAGGGATTCAAACTCAACCAATGAGAACCTAGCATTAAATTAATTCATCCATTCATAAACACCCCCCTCCCTAAGAACATGTGGCATCAACGGAAAGCTCTGTGATTGGCCTATTTACCAAATTTTAAATTAATATATATATATATATATATATATATATATATATATATATATATATATATATATATATATATATATATATATATATATATATATATGTATACGTGCAGAGCTAGTTCTCCCATTGGACATAGGAACAATCAGCCACTCCGTAATTATCTGGTTAACAACACAATGGTACCTCATTAATTTTTTATTGATAAGTACTAGCATAGTTGATTTTTTTAAAGAAACCCATGTAAATAGCTCCAAATTGTGTGCACTACAGAAGTTTACTACAATACTACAGTACCCCTGGCAGATCGACCTGTTAAAATGTGGGTTTGTCAGTTTATCCCACGCAAAGTGCAGATGTACACTGAATCATTTGTACTTCATCTCACTTGTTGTCTTGGTCGACGTGTTTCTGGGAACTATGTGCGCCCACAACCAACCTTCAGAGTGTTTCCAGGAAATGGCCAGCGACGATGGGTCCACTACCAATTAAAGTTAAGCTCCCGCATGTGACCTTGTAAATGTGATGTTAATGTTGTTGGTAACTCACCAACTGAAAAACCAACGTTTCAACAGGTCGATCTACCAGGGGTACTGATGCAGTGAGAAGGCCCTGGCAGCGAGGGTAGATCTACCAGGGGTACTGATGCAGTGAGAAGGCCCTGGCAGCGAGGGTAGATCTACCAGGGGTACTGATGCAGTGAGAAGGCCCTGGCAGCGAGGGTAGATCTACCAGTGGTACTGATGCAGTGAGAAGGCCCTGGCAGCGAGGGTAGATCTACCAGGGGTACTGATGCAGTGAGAAGGCCCTGGCAGTGAGGGTAGATCTACCAGGGGTACTGATGCAGTGAGAAGGCCCTGGCAGCGAGGGTAGATCTACCAGGGGTACTGATGCAGTGAGAAGGCCCTGGCAGCGAGGGTAGATCTACCAGGGGTACTGATGCAGTGAGAAGGCCCTGGCAGTGAGGGTAGATCTACCAGGGGTACTGATGCAGTGAGAAGGCCCTGGTAGCGAGGGTAGATCTACCAGGGGTACTGATGCAGTGAGAAGGCCCTGGCAGTGAGGGTAGATCTACCAGGGGTACTGAGGCAGTGAGAAGGCCCTGGTAGCGAGGGTAGATCTACCAGGGGTACTGATGCAGTGAGAAGGCCCTGGCAGTGAGGGTAGATCTACCAGGGGTACTGATGCAGTGAGAAGGCCCTGGTAGCGAGGGTAGATCTACCAGGGGTACTGATGCAGTGAGAAGGCCCTGGCAGCGAGGGTAGATCTACCAGGGGTACTGATGCAGTGAGAAGGCCCTGGCAGCGAGGGTAGATCTACCAGGGGTACTGATGCAGTGAGAAGGCCCTGGCAGCGAGGGTAGATCTACCAGGGGTACTGATGCAGTGAGAAGGCCCTGGCAGCGAGGGTAGATCTACCAGGGGTACTGATGCAGTGAGAAGGCCCTGGTAGCGAGGGTAGATCTACCAGGGGTACTGATGCAGTGAGAAGGCCCTGGCAGCGAGGGTAGATCTACCAGTGGTACTGATGCAGTGAGAAGGCCCTGGCAGCGAGGGTAGATCTACCAGTGGTACTGATGCAGTGAGAAGGCCCTGGCAGCGAGGGTAGATCTACCAGTGGTACTGATGCAGTGAGAAGGCCCTGGCAGTGAGGGTAGATCTACCAGGGGTACTGATGCAGTGAGAAGGCCCTGGTAACGAGGGTAGATCTACCAGGGGTACTGATGCAGTGAGAAGGCCCTGGTAGCGAGGGTAGATCTACCAGGGGTACTGATGCAGTGAGAAGGCCCTGGCAGCGAGGGTAGATCTACCAGGGGTACTGATGCAGTGAGAAGGCCCTGGCAGCGAGGGTAGATCTACCAGGGGTACTGATGCAGTGAGAAGGCCCTGGCAGCGAGGGTAGATCTACCAGGGGTACTGATGCAGTGAGAAGGCCCTGGCAGCGAGGGTAGATCTACCAGGGGTACTGATGCAGTGAGAAGGCCCTGGTAGCGAGGGTAGATCTACCAGGGGTACTGATGCAGTGAGAAGGCCCTGGTAGCGAGGGTAGATCTACCAGGGGTACTGATGCAGTGAGAAGGCCCTGGTAGCGAGGGTAGATCTACCAGGGGTACTGATGCAGTGAGAAGGCCCTGGCAGTGAGGGTAGATCTACCAGGGGTACTGATGCAGTGAGAAGGCCCTGGTAGCGAGGGTAGATCTACCAGGGGTACTGATGCAGTGAGAAGGCCCTGGCAGTGAGGGTAGATCTACCAGGGGTACTGATGCAGTGAGAAGGCCCTGGCAGCGAGGGTAGATCTACCAGGGGTACTGATGCAGTGAGAAGGCCCTGGCAGTGAGGGTAGATCTACCAGGGGTACTGATGCAGTGAGAAGGCCCTGGCAGTGAGGGTAGATCTACCAGGGGTACTGATGCAGTGAGAAGGCCCTGGTAGCGAGGGTAGATCTACCAGGGGTACTGATACAGTGAGAAGGCCCTGGCAGGGAGGGTAGATCTACCAGGGGTACTGATGCAGTGAGAAGGCCCTGGCAGCGAGGGTAGATCTACCAGGGGTACTGATGCAGTGAGAAGGCCCTGGCAGCGAGGGTAGATCTACCAGGGGTACTGATGCAGTGAGAAGGCCCTGGCAGCGAGGGTAGATCTACCAGGGGTACTGATGCAGTGAGAAGGCCCTGGCAGCGAGGGTAGATCTACCAGGGGTACTGATGCAGTGAGAAGGCCCTGGCAGCGAGGGTAGATCTACCAGGGGTACTGATAAGTGAGAAGGCCCTGGCAGCGAGGGTAGATCTACCAGGGGTACTGATAAGTGAGAAGGCCCTGGCAGCGAGGGTAGATCTACCAGGGGTACTGATGCAGTGAGAAGGCCCTGGCAGCGAGGGTAGATCTACCAGGGTTACTGATGCAGTGAGAAGGCCCTGGCAGCGAGGGTAGATCTACCAGGGGTACTGATGCAGTGAGAAGGCCCTGGTAGCGAGGGTAGATCTACCAGGGGTACTGATGCAGTGAGAAGGCCCTGGCAGTGAGGGTAGATCTACCAGGGGTACTGATGCAGTGAGAAGGCCCTGGTAGCGAGGGTAGATCTACCAGGGGTACTGATGCAGTGAGAAGGCCCTGGCAGCGAGGGTAGATCTACCAGGGGTACTGATGCAGTGAAAAGGCCCTGGCAGCGAGGGTAGATCTACCAGGGGTACTGATGCAGTGAGAAGCCCTGGCAGTGAGGGTAGATCTACCAGGGGTACTGATGCAGTGAGAAGGCCCTGGCAGTGAGGGTAGATCTACCAGGGGTACTGATGCAGTGAGAAGCCCTGGCAGCGAGGGTAGATCTACCAGGGGTACTGATGCAGTGAGAAGGCCCTGGCAGCAAGGGTAGATCTACCAGGGGTACTGATGCAGTCAGTAGCCCCTGGCGACGAAGATGATTTAATATACTGACATTTTTTATTTAATGTAATCCACTGGTTTTACTGACATTCACAAATTAAATACTACATTGTAATGATGTATGCTACGATAGTTGTGAAAATAGACTAACCAAGTGCGAGCCATGTCTTTGACAGATTTTTGTAGTAGTCAAGGCTGGTTGAAAACTTGATGTTTCCGTTGCTATCCGGGTTATCTTTAAGTGTCAGGTATTTGTTCACGGTGTAGTACGTTGCTACAAACAAAAACAACAACCTGTCAGTCAGTCAATCTGTCCAGCTGTCTGTCCATATGCATGCATATACATATGTATAAATATATGTATAATATATTGTGTGTATATTCCAAGTATGTTACTGGAGAATTTCAAAATAAATGAACATTTTGAGGAGCAGATCCGACAACTAAATATGTCTGCATGTATACTATCCAATGACATGTGATTTACAAATTAGATCCAGACATCAAATTTGACAAGAATTTGATACGTACTGGGTATGTATGTATAATTTCTTACTTTTACATAACTATTTAAAAAAAAAAATTAATGCTGTTGATATGTAAAATTACTGATTAGACTGAAGGAACAAAATAATTTCAAGGGTAATAAAATTTAAAACCAGATAATTCTAGAAGGTATCTGCCTACACGCATGCAAGCACAAACGGATGCATGCACACACGCACATACTGTTTGCTCCAAAAGACTTCAGTAATTTTGCAAGCATTATAATGCTAGCTCCACATATATAGCACTTTTAAGTAAATATTTACAAATCAAAATGTTTCACCTTAAGGTAATTAAGCTAATAAAAAAAATAAGTGTAGAGTAAATGTGTTAAATATTAATACAACAAACAGATGAAATGTGAAAAATGTCAAAGTAGAGTGTAAATTAATTAAAAAGACATAATAACTAAATAGATAGCAAAGATCGCAATTTTTTTTAAATATTGATACTTACCGAATCCGAAGACACAAACGAAGATAACAATTGTGACCCAGACCATGATGCCAGCGATCCAACGCATCAGAATGATCCAGATGAACGAAAGGACCATAGCCATGGCGAGGGCCCTGTCACAGAAAATGGTCCCTTGTTAAAATTCCCTCCTCAACTGATTTAGTCTTTCACAAATCAGGTTTGTTAATGATCAAATCTGTAGTGTGCGAATAGTTTAAGTAATATGCGCAGTCAGTTTAATAGAGTGTATACTTTTGTTAAGATCACCAAAACAATTTTTATGGAATTCGGGTAACTTACAAAAGTGTGAATATTCTTATGTTATGGTATATATACACTTTTCTGCTGAATTTCATACATGATATCAATAATTCCCAGAACTATAGAAAAATGGAATTATCTTCCCATAGAGATGATGCAGCCCCCCACATTGGAGGCATATAGGTCTCGACTGGCGGGTCTCCCAGTCCTAGAGCAACATACGCGGTTATTTTCCCCACTGCACTTAACATAGTATTTGGAAGAAAGAATGAAAGGCAGAGAGCCTTAAACTGTCACTGAAGTTACATGATGGGAAGATACCATGCTTGTTACAAGATGTCATGCTTGTTACAAGATGTCATGCTTGTTACAAGCCAATAATAAACAAGCATATAACAAATATTCTGCATTTCTAAATCATTTGCATCATCTCTCTAGTTGGTTTCTGCACTAGTCGTCCACCCAAGTGAGCAAGTTGGCACCTGCTCTATCTTAAGAACACAAACTAATATGTAGACAGTGTTCTCCATCAATATACCAACCAGGGCAGAGTAATATAATTATGACAATACAAGTCGGGCAGGCAAGGGGGTAACCCTTTTCTCCTAATATAGTTGTTTTAATGTTGACTATTCCTCTCTAGCATATGTATAGCGATATGCAGGTGGGCGTGAAGTTCTCACCCTTGGGGGAATTGAAAAATCCAAGACGGCCACCACAGAATCATGAAAATCAACAACTGACACTTACACAAGACACATGTGCCAAGAGGCTCGGACATCTTGCAAGATCTTCATGCCATACTCCTGCGCATTTAGCAAAAATGCTAAGTATTTCTTGCCTTCGTCAAAATGTGTCTTATTGACAGTGGTGTTGACTTTAGCAACCAGGACCAGGACAAGTTTGTCATCAGCCAGCGGTACACAACGCCCAACAACTGCAAACAAACATTAGTGTGCATTCATTATGTGTGTACATGTGTGCATGTGTGTGACTGTGTGTGCATGCATGCATGCGTGTGTGTGCATGCATGGATGTATGCATGTATATCCATAGTTATCCATATAGCAGCATGCATGTTAGAATATAATATGACAAGGAATGATGAAAAAATGTGGATGGCAATCTTGTTAAATTTTGCAAAGTCGGCTGTTGCATTGTAACACTGTTGACTTGCATTGTATCTGTTTCACTTACTTGGACTACTGGCAACTGTGTAAGCGGCGCAGTCTTCGTCCTTTACCAGCTCTTGTATGGTCTACACAGACAAACACAGAGGTATGTAATTGGTATCCACATGTCCTTAGAGAAGCCATGCAGATATCTAGAGAAATTTCATAAAACCATAATTATCATGCATTTATTCCATGCAATTTTTGAGTATCGTAGAAACATGAGGAACAAATCTAATCAATAAAGCAAAGTGTCTGTTTGTCTGCTTGTCTGTTGTTACTTCATCACGGCCACACTTGTGGGATGATCCGGACAAGACTTTGCAAGGTAACCAAGAGGGCCCCTTATGACAAGGAATAACAAGGGGCCCCTTTATGACAAGGAATAAAAAGGAATTTAAGTATTTTATAGTTTTATTTAATTTATGCAGTTTCATGTAAAGTGACCGAGAATATTTTATCTTAATTGGATTCGGGCGCTATATAAATTCCGATATTATAATAATAATAATGTACATGGGGGGGTCAGATGTGAAACCATCCCAATGGCTCTGAGGGGTGGGGGTAAAAATTTTAAAAACGCCGTAGCGGAAGTTGCAACAGTGGAATTAAAATAAATTCTATGGACCGTTCACAATTGTCGACATTTTCCTATTCGTAAAAAACATGTTAATTCTCAGACCCCCCTTCTTGAATCAGCCCTTTAAAATGTTGTAAATTTTCCAGAATCGAAAAAAAAATTATCAATGTAACAATGCTATGACACAGTCCACGTATAGAACATACAACAGTAACCATCAGAATATGTTTACGGACATTTATCTCCAAGAATTAATTATTAATTACTTATTAGAGTTTTGTGTTTTTCTAACAGCTCCATGGTGTTATATTGATAATTGGTTTCCATAAAGTTTTGAATTTCCAAGATGTCGGATCGTATTACATAATTAGTGCTGCACTATGAATAGTCACCTGGTTTAAAACAATAGTAGTTCTGTAAGAGTGATCATACTTTGTGGGCCTTCGCCCCCTGACTTCCTTTAGTATGCTTTACATGAACAGGTAAATGTTCACAATCATGAACAGCCCCTTATTCAACCATACCTTAGGAGAGGTGTTTGGATCGACGCCGTACTTGCAGAACATCGACTTAGAACGATCACTTTTCTTTGTTTGGTTCAACCTCTCTAAAGCCTGTTGTTTATTCCATATCCAATTTGCACTGGGACATTTCTCAACACACACCTGGAAAATAAGTTCATACATATGCAAAAGCATTGAAGGTGCATTTGAATGTTGCACATTTGAACGCACTTTCAAATGCAGCTGTGAAAGTTTCAGTGCTTTTGCGTTTGAATGACGTACCGTAAATATTTGCATTTGAATGCGACCACCAAACATTTGATTTTTCAAATGCCAATCAAACGCAGACGTAATTGTTTAAATAATTATTATTGTCAGATTCTGCACCTGATATACAGTTTATATTGCAGCTTAATAAGCCTCAAATTATGTGTAATGCATAGTTGTTTGATTATAAATAAAATCTACATTTACAAATTTAATATCTAGAAACAATACATTTGCATTTGAATGAGACCCACAAAACATTTGTATGTGATCCTGGAAATTAGCATTTGCATAAATTGAAACATTTGCATTCATATGCACTGACACTCATTTGTTAACAAAGCCTGATTAAGAGAACATCTGTCATTAACGATCACAGTCAACTTCTCCAGAAGTATCACCTATATTAAGCGACCACCTCTATTAAGAGACCACCTGTATTAAGATACCTCTTTTTGACTATCCATTGAGGATTTGACTATATTATATACATACATACATACATACATACATACATACATACGAGTTGATAGTATGGGAGGTTAAGGTGTCTTGCTGCAAAATACATTATATGTCAAGCTATTGATTGATGAAATAACAATAGTTTTCCCATCTTTATGTTTAGCATTCCATGCCACTCTACTGACTGATAATTTGCTATCTATTGTGCAACTGAAAACATGATTTAGATCAAAACACACAAATTGGATATACTGTACTTTGCAGATAGACACTTCACATGAAATATGGATTCGGACAGTCACAAGCAATCAAACAACATGTGTAAAATATGCATGAAGTCTATCTACACACATGAAACGTATGCACTGGACAAACTACCCTTAACGCAAAACATAAGTCACAGCAATGCACCTAAAATAAGCGCTTACAAATACATTTTCAGTTGGTGAGCGAATATTGCCAGACTACGGACCCGTGACGTAGGGTTATCTAACAGTAAGAGGCTGCATGTTCAACAAGATTTTCCTTGTAAACCACTGGCGTGATATTTCTTGACTGTAGTTGCAAATGGTTATGTTTTAGTAACTGTCATAGGTGCGTAGGCCCAAAACCATAAGTTTTGTTTCCCTTTAACAATGTATGTAAATTTTTCGATGAATACATACCTGTGGTGTCGGACAACCCATAGACACAACCGATGCACCCATGTTGATGCATTTTAAGATATCAAAGAAGAATAGATTGGGTTTGTTTCTGAAACAAAGACCAAGGTTACTGTGTTGGTTAGCAGATCCAATTTATCAGTGTCCTGTGTTCAAGTCTGTACAGACAATGAATATTTGGTGACAAGTCAGTTATCAATATGCATTTGAACGGATTACTATAGATGTCAAAAGGGGGTCTCCTGAAATGGAAAAGAAACAGTAATCTTGATGTGGAGAAGCTAACCCAGCATTGCACAAGGAAAAAGGCAACAAAAAGACGTTTCTAGTTAAGGCCACATATTACCCAGCTATAACTTACTGAAGTAGTGTACTTTTGTGGCATCATGTAATGTTTGTTTTAGTGTGGTGCAAACTTCAGAGTGAGATTGAGGAAGTAACGCAAATACTTTTGGAAAGTTGTGTAGTTTTCTGGCATTTGGCCATGTTTTTTTTGAGTGGTGCATGCTTTGCAACAACGTTGCCTCGCAGACAATCTGCAATACCTTTAAAAGTATTCAGCTGCATATTTGTCGGTATAATTATTATCTCTACGATGACATAGACAAGAATTAATTCCACCATTGCAACTATTGCTATAGATTTATGAAATATCGACCCCCCCCCACCCCTGGGGAATTTTGAATTTTGCTTAATGTAGGAACCATTCCCATGTGCCCCTGGAATTGCTATTCTGAAAGATTGGCTAGTCATATAAGGTCATAGTAAGAACACCTGGTAAGTGCGTCACATGTAAACAGATTAGCCTGTTAATCATACATGTCACATACTGGAAACTAACTTAGAAACACGCCAAGCCAGGCTCATAAAAACAATCATGTACATGTATATAGTAGACACAGCATTGGAAACAAACCCAGAACCAGGCCAAGGTCAGCTTTGGCCTCTAGCGAACACCTGGCGACTACAACACAATTGGGATTAAATACTCATAAACCTCCCACACTGTATGGATTCCTCAATACAGACTTTGGGAGGTATACAGCTGTATCCATTTGTCCATACTGGGTCGTTTCAATTGGACACATTGTGATAAAGTACATTTAAAGGTCATCACACAAGTTTAGAATCAAATGATAAACTAATAGCGGTTGAAGCACAAATACGTTTGATGCAAGGCGGATTTCCAGTGAAACCTAGCAGACTTTGCTTCATGTAGATATTTTGTAGCCTGATATAGACGGCAACTCTTGATCACTTCTGGTGAAACCTAGCAGATTTTGTTTTATGTACCAGTATGTTTCAGGCTGACAGATGGTGACACTAGATCAGAATATGAATGCTATCAGCCAATTAACCAATGAAAGACATTATATATGGATTTATACAGGTTATACTGAATTTCAAGTAAAAAGCTGGACTTAATAGAAGTGTCTCCAAGACATTTTTTAAAACATCTCTTTCGTGCAGCTTTCAGAACACTCTGTTGGTAACAAAAATGACATTTTAATGACTAGGACATTTTACTTATTTAATTTTTATTATTAACTTGTTTTTATTTAACTTATCTGCTTCACTTATATGCTCGTTTAATGTATCAACTTAATTTAGTTGTTTATGTGACTTATTTAACTTATCTAGTTAACTTAGTTATACTTGTGTTTATTAGCTCTGAAACACACTTTTTATTTTATCTTATTTTTAACATATTTTAAATTAACACTGTATTATCTTGTTAGCACCTTTGTCTGGCCCAGCAGTAGAAGAACGGCCCAGTCTGGCCCAGCAGTAGAAGAATGGCTGTTTAGACTCTGATACTCGTCAAACATAAATCTGTGCAAATGTGGACATGAACGGGTGGCGGGGGGAGGAGGTGGCGGGGGGAGGAGGTGGGAATCTAGGAACTCACGTGAAGTTTCCCTTGCCACACAAGTTGCCCTTGGAGTCAGTGGGGAATAGAAGCCTGTCTGGATCTCCCGAAGCAAACCCTGCAGAGCAAGAAATCAGACATCACAGCAACAGCAACAACGACAACAACATCAACAGCCATAGCTGAAAATATCAGTAGTTGCTGCTGTAAAATCTGGCAGTCCATGTATGGAAATTTGCATGTTTTCAGCAATGAAATGAATATCAAGATTCGCAAGAAAACGGCCAGTTCCTCACTTTGATTTATTGTTCATTTCAGACACATTTCCCCCCAAATTTAACCTACCTAGTATCCACTACGACATGCCAGCTCATTTGTACAAAGTCGTTATTTAGCTTTGTTGAAACCATTGGACAAAACTAGCCATTAAATTATTTTACTTGAAAAATAGCAAAACTGACCCGGCTCTATACACTCGAGTGCCAAATAAACATACAGGCCAAATAACAGTATAGGGTGGCAAATCAGTCAAAATTTATAATAGTATAGTGCCGAATAACAGCATAGGGGGGCAAATTGTTCAAAACAAATAATAGTACAGTGCTAAAAAGTCACTAGTATAGTTGTCTTTTTTAGTGCTGAAGCAATGTTTTACTTGACGTGAAGTCAAGGCATCCCTAGAAAACTACACGGATTGCTGAGTATTTTGGGTTTTTTTGTGCTGAATATGCATAAAGTTTGTGCGTATTCGCGTCACCGCAGATACAGTAACCGCATTTTATATCTGCGAAAAACCGGGGAATTTTCCGTTTTTTTTAATAAACACTAAAGTTTTATTGAACTGAATATGCAAGCCCGTTTCAGGGGAAACCACCACCAGCTGGTTATGACCAGTTTGAGGTGCTGCGCACGGTGGCCATTTATGGCCGATTTACGTGGTGATAATGGCGTTTTAACTGATAATATACCATGTCGAGCTCCCGATAACTAAGGATTCTGATCTATTCATGGAAATCTAACAGTGTAACACATCTGGATGAAAATCTAGGATCCTCAGAAGCACGGGATCCTGCTAAATTCACGACTGTTATTCGAAAGGATACAAATTTAGATGTCAGAGGGAGCCACATGCAGCTCCAGTTGGGAGCAAATTATACCCTGCATAATTTGCCATGATTATCTGAGAATATAGGCTGGCACAAATGTTTAAATTTAATAATAGTATAGTGCCAAACAATGTGCATATAGGGTGGCATTTTTCATCAAATAAATACGTGTATAGGGACACTTATTCAGCACTCAAGAGTATGTTTGATTCATACTTTCGCAAGTTACCCTAGATCTAATAATCAAAAAGTAAATTCTATTGAACATTTTACCAGAGTCACCAGAGTCGCAATGGGTTATTCCAGATAGCCTCTGTTGGGAAGGGAGTTTCAAAGAATAAATAATCTCCTAGACGGGAGACAGTACTTACCATAGGCCCCGACAGCAATCATGCCAACAAAACAAACCATGAAGATCAGACAACATATCACGTCTGTGCAGCTCCTGAAACCAAACAACAACAAATTAATTAATAATTAATTAATTAATAACCAAGTAATCTCAAGCGTACAAACTAACACATAAAATACATACTTGGTGCTCAAACACCAGTGAAGCCAAATTATGTGGTAATGCACTGTCGCTACGATGCACTAATGTTCCCATTTAAACCTGCCAAATATATTTTAGTCAAATTGACTACATTTTAGTCATGCAGCCACAGTAAAAACATAGTGTGATAATAATAATAAATACTAATAATTATTGTTATTACTAAGAGGTTGGTCAAGTTTTGTGAGTTATGCCTGGTTAGAGGTCTGTCTTTATGTGTCCATAAATGTTAATTTTATTATACAATAGGCCAAGTTATTTTTGGTCAACCTGGCAAAGATTTGACATAGCATTTTACCACATACAGTATTTTACCTAATAAGCTTACAATACATTTGAAAAAAATTGGGCCATAAATTTTTTTTTTCTTTCTTATAAGCGTACACCAAGTTGTTTCTCTTGACAATAAGGTAACTGTTTAATACTAGTGGTGTCAATTGGTGTCAATTAGTGTAGAACAACTGAAAAGTGGTACCAACTGTTTAACACCAGATGGCAACACCGTTCAGTTGATCCACACACAGGATCCATAATTACTGTAGTAATTATGGATCCTGTGTGTGGATAATTACTACAGTAATTATGGATCCTGTTGATTAAAAAAGGGAGTGTATGCTAATTAGAGCATGTACGCTTAATAGGTAAAATATGGTACACCAACTTTATAAAAAAACATGCCTTCTTCCTATTTTTTCTCAACACAAAATGTGTCCACCAAACTGGTTGGTATTATAATAAGCTGCGTCGTGATGTCATAATTTTCACCAGTTCAACTAAAGAAAAAAGAAAGGATTCTCATTAAACTATATCTGTTCCAACATACTGACCATCCAAATATGTTTTAATGAACAATATTTTAAATATATAGCTTAATTATTATTTGTTTAATATGAATGTTTTTGTGGTGAATATTGAGGTCACATTGCAAGCAAGCACGAATATAATTTTACAGGTGTTAAAGATATGTCCATCACATGATCCCAATAAACTTTGTCAACAGATATTGGAAATTGTCGACAGTTATTCGTGAATGTACTGAATGGAAAGGTTGATATTCATGAACACATAACTGTTAAATTATATTTAAAAAATAGTTCATGTAGCTTACTTTTACAAAAGTCAAGAGTTTGTACCTATAAGAAACAGAAAAATTCACCTCACCTATTTTCAATTGGACCTTTGAAGGTCGGGTCGTATTTGGTTGGTTCACCTGCAAGTAAAATTACAGTTATAATATTTATATAATTCAAATATCTGGTCTAAATTTCCACACTAACTGAGACAACAGAGGATACAACATTTTACCTTTAGTGGTTGCATACTACCAGTAGCTACTAAATACATAAACAGCATAATCTGGAAAACAATGAGTATTAAAGTACCACAAATCTAAAATGTTATCTGGCTATTCTGACAACCTAAATTATTATGATATGCCTTTTTAATGGTATAAATGTACGAGAAATGGCAATTATCAAGATATGGTATGGGACTAGTGGTGTGACTCAGAATGCTGGACGCAGAGACACACGCTAACATCTGGGGCAAGGCTAAGTTCGGCCATTGGAAAGAAGACCAGAGTCAGGTACTTAGCAGCACAGAAGGAGCACTACCAGAAACAACCCGAAGATGTAGAAGAAAATGGGGTGGATTGACAACATCAAGCATTGGAGTAGCTGGAGAGATTGCAAGGAGACGGCAATGGCCTAACTGAGGCAATGGCTGCACATCATCATCAATTGTTAAAAACAAGAACATGTTATATTTTAAGTATCAAAATGTTGGATTCGTCAGCTCAATCATAAATTGGAATGAATCTCGACATCATTGACACATTTACGAAAAAACAAACACAAATAAATAAATTGATGAAAATATAATTAAGTTGGGTGAATAATTTGATAGTCAATTTTCTTTTGAACACAACCACTAAAGTTGACTCATTTCAACAAGTAAATTTTAAAAGTTGTGTTAAAAAAACAATATTAAATTAATAAATTAAATCTTTATCAAATCCACCCGACAACTTTCAGTCAAGAATTTATATTTAAATGCTTTTACTGTTGTTTCTTTCATAGTAACAATACTGGCAGTGTAACTGCATTCGGTAGTTACTGCTTTCAGTAAATTAAGGTAGGTAATTTACCTGAAATGCAGGTAATTTTACCGTGAAAAGGCACTGATGAAATATGTGTACACACACACAACACCACTGCCTCATGCAGTGCTTGACCACACCTTGTCTGACTTTTACCTGGGCATCGTCTCAACAGGTGCAGAAACAAGGTGTATTTTTAGTACACACAGGTAATCGTAAACAGTCCAGTAGCATGCTACCTCTTTCTGGAATCAATGGCGAGAAATCAACACCTCACCACCCAGTGACCACAGCAACTCCAATTTCAAACACAGCTGGCAATAAAATGACATTCCTACCAATTACCTCCCTCCCAGTCTTCCAGGGGAAATACCTATCACCCCAGGCCCCGAGAGAGCAGATCAGGAAGTCTATCGTTAACACCCACCTTTGCACCTTCTATATGGAAAAAGGAATCATCATGGAGAGAAACCAGATCAGGAATTAATCATTTTCCTTAGCACCTTGTATGAGCACCCACCCCAGTACTAGCACCTACCCCAGTACTAGCACTACTGGGGCATTTGCCTAGCACCTACCCCGGTACTAGCACTACCCCAGTACTAGCACTACCCCAGTACTAGCACCACCCCAGTACTAGCACCACCCCAGTACTAGCACTACCCCAGTACTAGCACTACCGAGGCATTTGCCTAGCACTTACCCCAGTATTAGCACTACTGGACATTTGCCTAGCACCTACCCCAGTACTAGCACTACTGGGGAATTTGACTGTGCCTAGCACCCACCCAGAGTTGGGAGGGACAACTGTTGAATTAAAGCCAAGGAAGAAGTCAACATAGAAAAACACATACCATATTCGATCTATTACGCCTACATGCCCTAATTAGTGTACACCCCTTTTTAATCAGCAGGATCCATAATTACTGTAATTTGACTAGTGTGGAACAACTGAAGTGTCACCATCTGGTGTTAATGATGCATCGTGGCATTCACAGATGACATGGCTGCTGCGTTTATCAAGATGCTTGAATTTCGAGAAATATAGTGAAAAAAAAATCGCAAATGGTTTAACACAGGTTTCTACAGGGCTTGTTTTTAAGGTTTCTATCGGCAAGTCACACAATCAGATGCATTATATGCCTCTGCTGGCTCCTGATGATGTTTTGGACAGTCACATTGACACTTTGGAGCCCATCCATCAGATGGATATGATAAATATTAGTTAGGGCTATGTCATCTGATACGTTTATGTTAGTAAACATACAACATTTCAGTTTTGGGTTATGACTTCCGGGTTTATTCTGTGCTCAAAGGCAAGCAAATATATACATCATCGACATAAATAGCAGCCAAATGCAACTGTCTTGTAATGTTTAATCTTTGTTAAAATTTTCACCAATGACGTTGTTTCCGGCCAATGGCAAAATATGTTGCAAAACGGAATTGGCAAATTCGGCTGCATGGCATTTCATTGTACGGCTTGCTGGCACTGATATAGTTCAAAGATAGATAGTCACCCGAAGCAACAGGTGGCAGTGAACAAGGAATTCATATCGACTTATAAATCAAGAGCCAAGGAAGTCACTGGCTAAGAAAACAAGTTCAACAATACTTCACCTGTCATTGTCAGATATTTGTAATCACATTGCCATTTACACAGTCAGTAGGTAATGTCTTCTATTTATTTATCATCTTCTGCTGAAATAAAAAGTAGGAAGTAAATGCACTGAATCATGTGTGCTGTGAAAAGTATAATATTATGTCCTGATAGCTAGGCACCTAACCAAAACCATCAGTCTTTTCACATTTAATTAGATCCTGCTGATTTCACTAACTCATAAGGTTGTCCATTAGTTAACACATACGAATGATGCTGCAATGTGCACAACATAATTATGTTGTTGTGACATACATATGTATGGCTTAGTTCTTATATTACCATAACAGCCAGTTATGTTGTATGCGTTCAGTGGGGCATGGCACCTGCTGATAGTTACCCCTTGTCTGGATGCACTGACCCTTGACATGTTGTATGCGTTCAGTGGGGCATGGCACCTGCTGATAGTTACCCCTTGTCTGGATGCACTGACCCTTGACATGTTGTATGCGTTCAGTGGGGCATGGCACCTGCTGATAGTTACCCCTTGTCTGGATGCACTAACCCTTGACATGTTGTATGCGTTCAGTGGGGCATGGCACCTGCTGATAGTTACCCCTTGTCTGGATGCACTAACCCTTGACATGTTGTATGCGTTCAGTGGGGCATGGCACCTGCTGATAGTTACCCCTTGTCTGGATGCACTAACCCTTGACATGTGAGTTATGGCTACCACCTATTGCCTTCTACATACAAACAGCACAGCACAGAGATGTAGGCTATATCCATAAAATCTTACTTCCTATTAGAGAATTAGGGCACATGTATATTAATAACTAAAACAAACCACCAGCAAAGTTAACTATATAATGCTTAATGACCCTTGTTTGTTGTGTCTCTGAGCTTGGGTTCCTGGGGATTTAAGCACAATAGAGGTGTTGTTATTATTACTACAGACCTTATGTACCAACATTGGAACAATGGAATGTGGGCTCAACAAACATCTAGACATAATAATATGTTCTACAGTCTTGGTATATAGCCAAGCACAGATGTGAGATTTTGGCTGGCAGATGTGACAGCGTAAAGGTATGCATGGTCCATAGAGGTGGATGTTTTGTAGTTTTGTAGCTTTGTTTGAAACCAGAACCCTCGTCACCCACTCAGCACAAACAACAGTACAGAAACATGACAATGTGAACATGTAGTACCATTTATGCACGACAGACAAAAACCATATTACAGGACATGCCATGTGGGCCATACTGGTCTGGTTGTCAACCATATGGGCCATGCTGGTCTGGTTGTCAACCATATGGGCCATGCTGGTCTGGTTGTCAACCATATGGGCCATGCTGGTCTGGTTGTCAACCATATGGGCCATGCTGGTCTGGTTGTCAACCATATGGGCCATGCTGGTCTGGTTGTCAACCATATGGGCCATGCTGGTCTGGTTGTCAATCATCATAAATCTTGATAAGACGTTATTAACAAAAACCCGGTCCAGTTTGATTGTGACAGAGAACACGTGTCATTTCCAACTGAGCCACATTGTGTAGTTTATGGCGGTGCATAGCTCCACTGGTGTGGTGTTCTGGTGTATAGCTCCACTGGTGTGGTGTTCTGGTATATAGCTCCACTGGTGTGGTGTTCTGGTGTATAGCTCCACTGGTGTGGTGTTCTGGTGTATAGCTCCACTGGTGTGGTGTTCTGGTGTATAGCTCCACTGGTGTGGTGTTCTGGTGTATAGCTCCACTGGTGTGGTGTTCTGGTGTATAGCTCCACTGGTGTGGTGTTCTGATATATAGCTCCACTGGTGTGGTGTTCTGGTATATAGCTCCACTGGTGTGGTGTTCTGGTGTATAGCTCCACTGGTGTGGTGTTCTGGTGTATAGCTCCACTGGTGTGTTGTTCTGGTGTATAGCTCCACTGGTGTGGTGTTCTGGTGTATAGCTCCCCTGGTGTGGTGTTCTGGTGTACAGCTCCACTGGTGTGGTGTTCTGATATATAGCTCCACTGGTGTGGTGTTCTGGTGTATAGCTCCCCTGGTGTGGTGTTCTGGTGTACAGCTCTACTGGTGTGGTGTTTGGCTCATGACCTGGACGTACTGGGTTCAAATTACAGACTTGTTCACCTTTAAACTAAAAAAAAAATGGGTACAACTTGTTGACCTGTCTAGCACCGGGCAGTTGGAAGCTTGTGTGAGGTGAGACACTGAAATCTCCTTCTACCTATTATCTATGCCACGGGAAGAAATGTGTAACCTGTTGTGGACTCTATTTGTAAACCCACTAACAAAAACACTCCTTCATTAGCCCTGGAGATGGGTTGACTGGAGTATATCTCATAAGAGTAACGTAAGCTTAATCAAACGACAAGCCATATTTATGAATCATCACTATAACTGGAACAAACAAAAATAACTGCTAATATATGGCCTAGGATGGTGTCGTGATTTAAGGATAATTAAGGGCTAGAATGATGTTCTAGGTCACTGTGTGTCGTTACTTCAAGGATCACGAACTACCGTATAGCACCTAGTAAATGTCCTAAGTGCAAGTTGTGCACATAGGTGTGGTGTATATGTAAATATATTACAAACTGAAATCCTTTGGACAAATATTGGTTGGGTTATCACCAGAAAGGTCAATAGAATATGTATATATGAACAAAATTGTGACAGTGGCCATATCAAAACACCACATTGCTACATATCTAGAGGAATTGTGGTGTATTAACGTAATAGACCTATATAATTATCATTACATGTATATCTAATGCTGACTGGTTTTACAATATAGGCCTATCTTGAGATACGTCACTAAATTACCACAGAATATAGTTATTTGGTAGAACATCTCTAAATACGCCACCCAAGTAACTGAGATAAAGTGGCCTAATTAAAGGGGTGGCGTGATTACCTAGGCTAGTAAGATATACCAATGTGCAGATATGGTTAAAAAACAGATTGTTATAAAGTGGCTGTTTTGAAGGGGTGCTGTTTCTGAGGGGCACTTGGTGGGGTTCTACTGTAAGTCAAATAAGTTCCAAAACAACCCTCTAAATGACACATGCAAAGATTATAATTTTATATTTTTTATGTTAAAAAAATAAGTGAAATAGCTAAATGAATATGTTGGTGAATAAAGTTTAATAGGCAACTAAGAAAAAAACTACAACTATATACCGTGTTGAAAATAACAGTAGCTGTTTCTTGGTGACCTAAAGTAGCCTAAGTTAATCACTGCGCACCTATATACAAGAACTCTGTAAACTTAGAAATTCACCACCATGTGGAGCTTCAGGCTTGCACTATATAGCCTCACTAGGGATGGGTGGCAGACCCTTGAGTAACATGCAGCTGTTTATGGGCCAGGAAATGGGTTTCGTATGCATATTATAGAAAGTGGCAGAGCTGCAGTCCCAATGTAAAATACAACAGCCTGAAAGCTGGTATCAGCCTTGTCTCAGAATTGTGACAGGTTAGAGAAGGCTGGGATAATATTAGCGTGATTTTGATTAAATTTAAACATTTTTGCTGTTTTCTTCGTCTGGCAGAGACATGTCACTTATATCATTGACTGAAGTGTAATTTTTAGACATGCAACAAAAACTGTATTAGAACATTTACATATTATTATATTCTACACAGCTTAGAACACCTTTAAAAACATATTTTAGAGTAGCATTTTATGATATGCTGATGAGAACATTTGTATATGCATTTATTATTATTTTATTATTACATATATACATAACTTTTTTATTATATATTATTTATAGGAATAAAAAAATTTCCACAGACTTTATTTTTAATATTTTATTGTTGGTATTGTTTTGAATATAATTGTAAGTTATGATTGCACACATGTAAAACACCTGAGACGGTGAGAGCAATCTTGAATGATCTGGTGTTATGTATAAATACTTTTAATATTATTATTATTACTACACAAACAACAATCATATTGCTCTTTCTCACGACATTCTGCCAATTACATGATGCAGCAGTTGTTTATTCCAAAACAACTCCACATGTCCCAGATTCCAACCAGACCTACAATCTGTGAATTGAACCTCACTTACGGTATAGTTATCATAGTATGAATCACATGCAGGCATTCCCTTCAAGCACAACTGACAATCTTGCTACATGGATCAGTGCATCATGTCAGTGTAAAAAAAAAATCGGAAGTGTCTCAATCTTTATGCAAGGAAATCGGTCAGGGTAAAATTGGTGCAACATTCGCCAGTAGGGACGCTGTGTATGACTGTGTATGACTGTCTTTCTAAAGGTCCTTTCCCAACTCAGTTGTTTCACTTGTCTCGTTTTAGAATTGTTTCGCAACAAACCACCACACACAGACAACATTTGTGTCCAATGATGAATCGTGCACATGTGACTTGCATTTTCATTCAAAACAAGGCTAGTTGATGCGCCAACAATATTGCTAGTTCGTGCCTGCCGGCTGTTATGACGAGTAAGCTCTTACTAGCTTACTCATCATAAAGAGCCTACTCAATTGTCTGAGAAACCCAGTTCTAGTGGTTGTATTTCAATGAGCAAGATGGTGTCTAGTATCCACTAAAAAATGCTCATTTATGCAATAACCACCGCAAGTCTGATGTAGTAGATAACTGAAATGGGCCAAATAATTGAAATGTTTTATTACAAAGTGGACTGCTTATCGCACAGCCACTTTGGGAAGAACATTAACATGAATGTGAGCTCCTCAAAGCAAACCAGACAGGAACTGAACACATGTACAGCCCCGTCTGGCAAGTTTCTCAGAGCCCACATTCCTACAAGCATGACAATAACATATATACATCAAGAAGTCGTCATGAACATATAATGCAAAGAATACAGACATTTCACCACCAATACACAAATTTTATTACAAACAGGTGGGGCCATTTCACTAACCTATATAAACATAAGCCAAGAATATCGATGTAGAAACCGGAAGCCTGTCTGCGCAGAAAACCCCATGAACACCAACTACTAGGGGACAAACCCCCGTGTTCATCTAATATAAAGCCAAAAGTGGGGAAAGCAGTTTTGACATCTTCCAACTTCCTATTTCATCAACGATGTACAATCGCATTTTAATCTAAGCATTGAAAATAAGGAAGAAAGGTGGGGAGGAGGGTGGATTTTGGGAGACAATTAGACGCAACTTCACAAAGCGGAGACTGGAGCAGGAAAGTTTCAAGCTACTGGCTCCAGTTTGAACTCATTTTTGTGAACGTGTTACCTGGTATACTGTATACTATATATATATATATATATATATATATATATATATATATATATATATAGTTTTGATTAAATCATCTGACAAAGTATTAAATTAATTGTAACCTGATCCAGTTAAAATTCAGTAAAAAGGGGCAAAAGCGGCACTGCTCTATATTCTACGAAATAAGGCTGTTCACACTTTCACTACCGGGTAATTACCTGTTCTAACAATCAAAGTTAATTCTTTCAATGATTTTAATGGTACACTGTATGCATTCACTGCATTGCTTTATTAAACCTACTGCACGTCATTAGCAGTGAGTTAAACTAATTGAGAAGGGAGTTTTTAAAAAAGATCATGTGAACATGCTAACAAAGTTAACATATGTTAACTGACATCAACTTTTGTTCTTACCTGGTGCACCCCATTGCGTAACCATGTAAATAGAGTTGATGACTTTGGCCTGGGTTCATGAACTCTATTTACATGTTGTGAACTCATATTTACAGGAAGTATGAGTGCATTAGAACGCAGGCACTGCACCTGAACTTTGTGGCTGATTATGTACATTATCGGTGTTCACCTGCCTTCCTGTGAGTTCACTAGAAAGTCCATTGTTATCTCGTGAAAGCTAATAGTCCGTCACATTATCAGTTATTAAAAATCCCAGCAGGTGTTTACATAATCATCACATCTGTTGCCTATCTTGATGGACGATGGTATTTCTCCGGAGTGACAGAAAATGTGTTCGCTGAACATATGTCATCACAATCCTGAAAGTAATAAGTAATTATGCTAACATCTACAATGGAAATTAACTCTAATAGTAGTTGAGTTAGTTTGTCAATTGTTTAAATCAAACAAGTTCCTTAAACATTAATGCCTAATGCAATTATAAGTACCCTTGTTTTTCCATAATGGCAGCTATCCAAACAGTACATTTTGCACATTTCTTGGGCCTTGATTTAGCATGAAAACTTATTGTGTATACCTTCAAATGTCATATTTACATTACATCTGAAAGCCCCATATTGACGGAAAGAAGCATTTAAAAATTCACATAAAAAATCAAGACCCTCAGTTCACTGGTCATGCCACCACTCTCACTGAAATTACTCAAGAGAACTATGGGTGACATTCTAAAGAATGTCACCCATAGTTCAAATGACTTAATTGTGCACTCCTGGTCTGAAAGGGTAAATAGTACAGATATAACAGTCACGACTCTCCGCTGGACCATGAATGTGTGGACACCCTTGAGCACACCCATAGGCCAGTTGATCAATAGAAGTGGGGAGTGCCTAGTGAAATACACTGACCTCACTGCCAAGTTGACCCAGACATGTGCAGATAACAATCAGGCAGCCTAATAGGTGCACCATGGGTGATTGGGTGAACCAATATACACAAGGTGTATATATATATATCCTTACAGAAATACAAACAATTAACAAACAAGCTATTTTTCTACTGTACGCACATCTGGGAGCAACAAGTAACTGAACAGAGAACAAGTTGGCTATCCTTGTCCACCTGTTCCACATCACATGCCACATAAATAAGTCAAGCGGAACGGGCAGACCAGAATAACCAGTTTGTTCTCATTTACTACTACGAGTTGTGCTTACAGCATAAATATATATGGAAATGTCTTGTTTGTATTTTTGTAAGATTTGTAGCTACATGGCTTCTCTGAATAATATGTAGTATACTAATCTGGCGTATATGTCAGGCAAAGTAAAATAACATACACAGAAATGAGAAAACCTGCTACGGTCTCACGGAACTGGTGAACTCTATATCTCTTAGTTAACCACCTCCCAGTTTACTTGTGATCAGCTGCACTGTATGTACACCAGGCATGGGTTAATTTTAATTGTTAATTTAATTAACTCAATTAAGTTAATTTAATTAATTAACTTTTCCAGAATGGATAATTTAATTTAGTTAATATACTTTGCCAAAAGGGGTTAGTAATTTGATTCTGTTAATTAAGTTGCTGATTCTCTTATGCAAATTTCCAGAAAAATTTGACCCAGAATTATGTGGAAGTGAATACACGGCAACAAACAGTTACGTTTGATTCCATCCATACTGAATTACTGTAGAGTAGAGTAGCTATGAAATTATTTTAATTTGTTTTCTTGAACAGCAAATTTTTGAAATAATATTTCAGTTTATGTAATGTTTCATCGCTTTACCTTTACATTTTTTTATATCATAGACACTAATCTATGGTCAAAATGTTTATTTCCCTGTTATTTCATGCAACAATGTATAATTTTTCATGCATCTGATGCTACTAAGTGGCGGGTGTGGTTCTATTAAACAGCCCATTTTAACACAGCAGGAATTATAGCCTTGGTTATCCAAGCTCTGGGATGTGGCGCCACCATTTGTAGCACACACCAGAGCCTGGAATGAGAGCGTAAGTTCCGTTAACTGAAATTATACTGTATATGCACCTAGATTCTTGGTGCATACATAATTATATTAATTAGGCTCTCATCCGGAGATTTTGTTAACTCAACAAATAAGAGAAAACTTTTATCAGATTATACAATACATTTGAATAAAGTTTAAACTTTGATTATATTGACACTACTGATGATGTTATAGTGTAGAATCTCGATAATGACGCTGATTTGCTGCTGGTGTTTCAATGCAACACCTACACAAAATGGAGTCCATAACAGTCAAAACATCTCTTCGGAGCCAGGCTCACTTCTTGGCGAGTTCACGAAGGTGAGCAAGAGTCAGATAAGCGAAAGTAAGATAAGTGAAAGTAAGATAAGCGGGACTAAGTGGGAATAGGAAATGATTCTAGTCCAGCCATTTTGATTATACTAACCTGCTGATCCTTTTAAGCGGAGTCCGCTGTGCGCTTGCATCTGCAAATCTTCTAAATAAACAAATATAGCAAACATAAATATGATCACAACCCCTCCATTTAAACAAATATGCTACCTTTTCACATTTAAATGTAACTGCAGCAAAAACTCCTGAATAATATAAAACAAATATATTATTCATTCTCAACTGTATCAACCTGTCCCAGGCTTTGATTTTCTCATGAGTCTGTCAGTTCGAGATGCCTTGTTTCACCCATTGGACTCTGTACACATGTAGGAGTCCGAGTGACTCCCTGCTTTAGAAAACTACAAATTTTGTGTTAAACTGGACGATTTCAACTGCTCATCAATGTGTGTACTGCTGTACATGAATGTACATTGCTATCTTGAATCGGCCCCAAACTGTACCAAATGATCATACTGTAACTTGTGTAGTTTTTTTCGAAAATACATGTGAGCATGGTGTATGTGATTCGACATAGCCAGGGCTAGAAAATAATCTTTCTGGGCCGTGGACCACCATATCTTGGTGGTCCACAGCAGTGTTAATGAACTGAATATAGCTTTGTAACATCAAACTCAGATGACATAAAATGCATACTGCCAATAATAATGTATCTAGGTGAAGTAATTCATTCTGGAATTGCACCAATTTCCGAGTGCTCATTTACATGATGAATCGCACAGTATCAAGGACCATGGCAGCAGACGAAGTTAACACATTGTGCTTTACAACTCAACCACGACCTGTTCATGTCAGATTCTTTGACAGTCATAGTAAAGTAAATAAAAATATTTAGTAGTGCAACCTAGCAAAGAAACTGACGTTTTGGGCAGTAGGCCCATTCGATAATAATTGTGTTAAGTATTAATTACTGCCTTCATATTTCCAGTGGACCACCGCACGCATTGGAGGGTTTTGGTGGTCCACCAGCATTTTTGGTAGACCCATGTCACCGGACCACATTTGATTTCGAATCCTGTTGGCCGCAGCCATCTTAGATTACAGGCCTCCCAAATTTGTCTGCAGACTCCCAAATATGAGCGGAGTGGAAGTCTGCTACTTTCCCATGAAAAATCTATGTCTGTTTCCATATAAAGTAAACAAATATGTTACTTTCTCACTCCAGTCTCAGCTCCTCCAGATAAACAAATATACATTTAAACTGTTAAAATATATTATATGGTCACAAGTCTCACAACTAGTATATATATAAACAGATATACATATCTACTGTAAATATACTATAGTCATAACTCTTCTGAGTCCATATGAACAAATATACTGCATCTCAACTGTAAATATGCTATATATGTCAGTCACTGCACCAGCATATGACAAATATACTACATCTCCATCATAAATAAACTACCTCATTAATAATACCTCATTAATAATACCTCGTTGAGCACTATGTGTTTACATTTCAGTGCTCTTGAAATGAGTGCTCTGTTGAAGTGTGCAAGGTGATACAAACATAATCTATAACACTATGAATTTTTTTCAATTCAATCAGGGTGGAACAAAAATGTGTAATTGATTCTAACGTTTTCCACACTGTTTTGTTGAACAAATTAAAATTAAAACATCTGGGCCCTTATCTCGATGTAATTTAGTCAGTAAACCCATAACGGCCCAACAGTAATGCTAAACCTTACATTAATGCATTAGCCATGGGAAAAGGATTGGTAGGATCATATGCCATACAAAAAGACACTTAGGTTGAGAAGTGGGCCTCTGCAGCTGGTGCCAGTTCAAACTAATTAACTCTAGTGTTCAAACTAATCAACTCTAGTGTTCAAATTAATGCAACATACCAGTTGAAAAAAATGCAAAAAGGCGCAGATAAATTGCCAATTAAATTGTTACATAACAATCAGTATTATTGTAACATGTTCATAAGGATCCTCTTCCTTCCTCTTAGTGAGCCCCCCCCTTACTTCCTTCTTGTCTATTTTAACTACATTTGACCTCCCCATTTCTCACCCCAGGATTTGTGCAACTAGTCAGATCTAAGACCTTTTCTAAGACCAATATTTCACAACTGTGTAAGACCTTTTTTATAATACAACATCATTCAAACATCCTCTAGGAGCAGCGTTGAAAAAATCATGAATTTTTTGTTAATAAAAAAAATCTGATTTTTTTTATTTAAATCGGATTTTTTTTAATTTATTTGAAATCTGGTATACACAATGTCATAAAATATTTGACTATCAGGCTATTTGGTGTCAACACAGCTACACAAGTGTGCGCACTTTGTGCCTTTGTATTAAAAACACACAAACCTTTGTTGATCTCGATGCTTGAAAACAATTATTTGTGCTAAATTCATATAAATCAGCGATTATAAAAACCGGAAGTCAAAAAAATCATAAATCAATGATTTAAAAAAAAAAATTGGAGTGATTTAAATCAATGATTTAAATCAAACAACCCTGTCTAGGAGCCACTTAATTGGTGATCAAACTTCATCATTCATAGCTACTCTTGTACTAATAGACTTGTCTAAGTCCATTCCACTAAATCATTGAATTGTAGCCTAAGACATAAGCCTATTTTTGTGAAATAACATGTAAGGTATTTCTCTGAAAATTATCATTTTAAAGACTTTTTCTAGATCATAAATATGCAAGATTCATTTTGAGATTTTAATACTCTGCACACACAGCCTGGTTTCCTACTCTTTCTCCCTCTGTGGATTCAACTCTCTCTCAGTCCAGCAATACTTGTACAACTTCCTGGCTCCTGCCCATATCCACCCTTTTCCCATAGGAAATCTCTATTCACCCAATGATTGAATCCATATGGCAATCTGACAGGCAACATATTAACAGCTGTTTTTTCCAGTTCTCTAACTGTCCTAGACATCTTTCATTTGAGAAAATAGATTTGTATGTTCAAAAAAGTATTAATTTGTTGTACTTTATATAAATTTGTGTGAATGTCTGATGGTCTGACCTGTGCCTTTTCCAATATTTATTATCTCTACCGTACAAAGACAAAGCATAGCTTTTATAATGTGCCTGTATCTATGTTGCCTTGCTCAAATATGCATAAAGATTTACCTCATGAATAATTCAATGAATAATTTAACTTGATTCAGTCACACAACATACTTCCACAATACAATAACATGTCACGTGAATAGATTAGTTTCACTTAGGACTTGGAGATCCTTTTGAAATCCAAAATGGGCTGCTCTACATGACAAAATGCAGTTAATGGATAAACAACAGCATGTTCTTGGTATAATTCTGCTCCGGAGAAAGATCACATTTCTAATTTGTTTGTGGGTATTGCTGGATAATAACGACATATAGTAGTTAATGTTTAATGAACAGACAACTGGATGATAGAGTAGGTTAGCAAGTAAAACTACAAGCTACCAATAGGTTATTCCAATGAACCCATTCACGTGATGTTTAGTGTTTCTGGTAACATCAGGCAAAATGAAGACATGTCATTTCAACCTGGTTTTGCCTTTATTTCTGTGTAAATACGTGTTTATTGTTGACCTGTGGTATGTAAGATCCTAGGTCAGGAAATAAAGCTGATCTGATGACACTGCACATCTCCTGGCAACCATTTGTAACAGTTCTTCTGTCATGTCCAATATTTTGCATAAATGTAACCTTCATTTCAGGCAGTTACTAAGCCTAATCTAAGCCTAAGGTAGCTGAAGATGTCTCCACAATTTGGCTATGTTTTGCAATTCAACTGGAAAAATACTTTGAGAGTCTTTGAGACATTAATAAAACAGAAAAAACTCCCCCCCCCCACCCCGATGATCACTTCTTTACAAGACAGTCGCCATGTCGTCGTGACCGTGACGTATGACAAGCCCAAACTACGGCCACTATGGACATGGAACCGTCCAAGACGTTGACGTTACAAAATAGAATCGCCATTTCCCGCCAGTCGCTCGCAGTGTTCGAGACGTCCGTCGATCTTAGCCTTACCGTATTTGTTGGGTTCGTCACTGTCATCGTTCTGGTGAACCTTCGTCATTTCGACTTGATTTCGCCAATCTGTAGCCGAGAAGTGTCGTACAGTGCCCCGCTATGTGTGACTCCGTCAGACCTACAAAACCGATCAACCATACGCAGGTATGTGACGGGGCAACCCCGGTGTTCCCACGTGACCAAGCCATTCACTTTCATTGGACAATCACCTGGCGCGCAAGGTACTGCAGGTGGCACGCCTCTAACTTCCTCGTGTTGTTTGTGCTGGTACTGGTGCAGCCGTGTCAGGCAGATTGTGGCGATGTGATAACAAATCTGGGCTACGTGCAGACCCCCTGAAAACCAGTCCAGCTGCGATCGAAATGCATTAATTATTAGATGTAGCGCAAAGCAAAATTAATTATACGATGTGACTCAACCTAAAATGATATGGGCCTTAGGAACCATGGTACCACAAATAAGCTAGTGAGTAGTGTCGATTAATCATTTGTTGTGCATTAATGAATCATGACAACGGCTTAATACCACTATTTTTGGATCACATAGGCACGACAAAATTGACGCAGGCTGTTTATAAATAGAATATTAGACAATAGTCAACATATATATATATATATATATATATATATATATATATATATACATATATATATATATATATATATATATATATATATATCTATATATCTATATATATATATACATATATACATATATATATATATATATATATATATATATATATATATATATATATATATATATATATATTATATAGTCCTACACACATACAGTGATCCGATTTCTTATAATATATATAATATATATAATATAATATAAGTAATACGTCTTCACGCGTCACGGCAACAGTTGTGTATCTAGGATCCTGCAAACGAGAGACCAAAGGGGCCATACCTAGTCACACATGCCTAGTCACCCATGCTACCAGGACTGCATGGATACCGCGTAGTCTCGCTCTGAGTGTCTGTCTGTCTGTCCTGTTTGTCTGTTGTTTCTGCACGGTTACACTTCTGGGCCGATCCCGACGAAACTTTGCAAGGTGGTCCTTCTGACGGACATGGAGGTCGGATGTTGAACCATCCCCACGGAGCCCCAGAGGGCGGGTCACAATTTAAAAATTCCTTTCAAAAAGGCTGTAGCGGAAGTTGCATAAAATGGAATTATTTAATTTTTTTGTCATCGCAAAGATAATAATTATGCCTACACATTTGTTGCTGCATGGATGTATACAGCAATGTTGAATACTTTTCAAGTTATTAGAGCTTGTCTGTACCCCCATAAATGTATTTACGGGTAGAAAGCGTCCAGCTTCCTCCCTACCTACCTCTCTCCCTCCCTCCCTGTATATAGTTTGTGCATTTACAGTAATTTTTGTACATGCAATCAGCTATGCACTCACCACTATAATTATGTGTGTGAGTGTCCGGCAATCCAACACATTTATTCATGGATTGCCATGTTAACAACATACTACTGTCTTTGCTTTGTTGACGTATATTAAACCGGGCACATCAGTTATAATTACATCCAATTCATAATGGGGGATTTCTTTAGACAGCAGCACAGGAACCAGTCTCGCTTATCCGACTCTCGCTCGGCTTCGTGAATCCGCCGAGAAGAGAGTCTGGCTGCATAGGCGTGGTCTCGTTGTCACCCACTCTCACTACTCGATTTTGTGTAGGCGTTCCCGTGAAGCGCCAACAGCCAATCAGCGTCATTATCGAGATGCTTCACTAATTTTTTTGGCATGATTTAACTTTTCAGTCGGACAGTTGTGTCAATATAATCAAAGTTTAAAGTTAATTCGAATTGTATCGTATCAACTGATAAAAGCTAACTCTTATTTTATGAATTAGTCAAATGTCTGCATGACATCGTAATTAGCTAGATTCAGATTCTCGGTGCAAACATATTTTCCGTCACAATGAAAACCCTAGGCAAAGTCAATCGCCCTACAATGTTTTTCTATCTGGCTGTTGCTACTAGTAGGGGCGAAGGTCTCGTTCATCAAAAGCTTAAGTATTTTCATGAAACGTGAAACCTTACAAAAACGCCATAAACAGAGCAATAAACACGTCTTTCGTGTCTGTATATGTATATCACTAAAGTTACCTGACAATAACCATGAAAAAGTGTCAAATTATTACATTTTTGTCAGAACGCATGTGCTTGTCAAGGTTTGTATATAACCGGATGTTGTTGTGAGCGAGAACAGCACGCGGGATTTCCATAGATCTATATAAGGTCACGCTAAGAATTGCCGTCTGCTAGCCATAGAGTTACATCATTAATAATGCCCCTATAAACTACTAACTTACTAACGGGTGTTTTATTTATGTCTGTGCTGCTGGCCCATTCTGGCCTCATTCTACACGAAATCACGTTTGATCATGTGACGCAAAGGCAACATCACGTGCACAGTATGGCGGCTAATTGTGAAATGTTTTCTATGTCACCGATAAAAGTACTCATAAGTAATTATTTGGAGCACATTTCTTCAGTTTCTTGACGCCCAATCGTCGGTTGTATGTCACGGAATACACATGTGAAACGGTTAGTGCGTATCGGTTTTAAAACTTAAGTTATTAGTTCCGTAGCCAAATGGCTACGGAACTGCCAAAACGGCGAGTTAGCAAATGCCCCTCAGGACTTTCGCCCCAGAGACGAAGAGCGGGGCGAACATTTTTGCCTATGAAAACCCCACCCCGGCCCAGGCGAAAATATGTGAGACAAACGGTGGCGCCACAACACGGAGCCTGAATAATGGAAGCTACATATGTACCTAAATGTAGTACATTGTAGCTGTGCACAGCTTTAACTAGAAAAAACACTGACCGACATTATACTGTAGATCAGTGGAAAATACATATGGCTGCCATTTTTCTCCGTGCAACGCCGGGTAACTCAAAACAAAATGTAATAATTACAAATGCAATGTCATAGTTTTGTACTTCATAGTGGCGCCATGCGGCGAGCCCCCGTCCAAACAATTGTCGTTGAACGATACCCGATGGCGTCACCTTGCGGAGTCTGGATAATCAAGGCTAATTCAATCATAGTTCTGACCGACAGAAGGCGACACAAGCCGAACGGAATTATTACTGAATTGCTCGATAGATGGCACTTTAGCGTGAGTGTAAGTTCGATGTTTTTCCAGTGCGGTTTCACTTGGCGTCATTATAAATTATAAAGCTAATAAGCTGTTGAACATGACTGTTCTGAGTGGCCGGATGTAATCGAATGTTTCGCTACTGACAATGCTGCTCAGAATTATTCCGGTGTCATAACCGATATCCGGGAATGTGTCGTTGACTACAACGCGTTCTCACACGCTGTGCAACTGCAACCGAGTCGAAGAGGCCTTAACGTGACGGTGAGTTGACCCGTTTTATATAATAGTGTTTGTCTCTACTAGGTGACAGCTAGACAAAGCGGTAGTTATAGCACACATTGGACCTAAGCCATCGACATTAACGATCGGTTATAGTAAGGATCTCTAACGTCACCGTTGTGTGTTGTGTCAACGATGTCATTGTCATTGACTGTCTGACTGCGAGAGGTTGCTTCTCGGCCAGTCAATACAAACAGTGGGAGGGGGCAGTAGATTAGACAGAGTCCGAGTGCGAGTCAAGGCACGAATACAAGTCCAGTTATAAAGGGCGTAGACGGCACGGCCACCCCTAGAGTGTGTAAATGTACTCTTGTCGTGATTCATGCCTATTTGGTGAACGCCTGCTCACCACAAATTAACTAATTATTCATGTATTGACCTTTTTCGTGTTTAAAAAAATATGTCAAAATGGTCTTAATTCTGTGGATTAATATGACGTGGCTATCGTAATTGTGGTCAATTACATTGTAATTGGAATTGAAGTGCTAATTCCGGAAGGACAGGAATTGGAATCAATGTTGTTTTAATAATTGCAATTGGTGAACATGTTTTCAATAAAATTATTTGCTGCAATTTTGTTTACAAATAATCCATGAACATTGCTTATATAATATTTGTTTGCCATTATGTATCGTGATGTGCAAAAATTAAATAAAGCTGCTGTAAAATAGATGTTATTTTTTGGCAGTTCAGTATGTTTATGGTTGCTGTATTCACACACTGTTATTTTTATATGGAATTGATTATTGGAATTGGTATTTTTAGATGCAGTTTGAATTGATATCCTGTAATTGGTGTGTAATTGGAATAAGAATTTTTATAATAGACCTATAATTCGTTGACCCCAATGAATTTCTAACGGATCGATTGTATCAAAATGAAAAGGCTATCTACATTTTTCTATCTTCAGAATCGTATCAGTTGTTAATACGGAGATCTACTTGTTTAATTGTCAATGCATTTAGAGAGTTTGTATCCCAACCAGAACATAAAAAGCACAAGGCAAGTATCAGTACAATGAGCGCTATGTGGTGGTTGGTATTGCCAATAAGTAGCGTTATCAACCCCAGATCGACGAAAGCAGACTGCCGGTATATTTAGTTACAGACTTACAGATATATGTGGTCTTTCCAAGGCTGGGTGTTAATCTTACCCCCGCTTACATGGTTTCTTGCAACAACTCTGCATCTTACATATTTATGGAAATCTGCCAGAACTGCGCTAGTTGCCATCATAAGTGTATTTGCAGTCTGCCCCCAAAGCCATATTATTAATAATCATGCTGGGTGTACATAAAAAGTCTAGACAACCAGGATATTGTCGTGTTTGACTCATGCGAGGTGGTGTCAGAATCTTCTTGTCACTGAGTGTGTGTTGCTGAAATCAACTGTCACCGAATCATCCTATCATTGAACTGTCAAGTCCCTGAACTATGGTGTCACAGAACTGTCCTTTTGTTGTGCTGCATGTCACTGAACAATCTTGTCAAATGTCACTAATCTGTTCTGTCACTAGACTCTCCTGTCATCCTGAAATGTAATGTCATGCCACAGAACTCTTCTGTCAGTGAAGCATGTCCTGTGACTGAACTCATCTGTCATTGGAATGTCCTGCAGTTGAACTCTTCTGTCACAGGAATGTCCTGTCATTGAACTATGATGCTGTGCTTGTAAAAAGCATGCTGAATGATGTACCGATATGCCAACAAGTATATATAACTATCTATGGGCATTTTTGTTACCCTTGCCAGTAATATACAAGGCCATTGTAACCCTGTGTGTTTATTTGCCAAAGTTAATTTGTATCCTTCCCCACAAGTGGGAGCTGTGTGGGTGGCAGGAGGGGTTGTATGGTACATGTTCCCCTCCAGTATCCTGGGCCCCTGTTACTGCACTAGACATATCATCTAATGCTAAAAAAGTATCAGGCCATGATCAAAGCTATGAATGTCTGCTACTGCTTTAAGATAAGTTTTTGGGTCACTGACCTACTTGCAGCGGTATTAACCCTTTGTTTATTACTGCTGCATTTGTTAGTGTTTACTTTGCACTCTGTGGTGCCTGAGGTGAACCTTAATCTGAGAACATTGGAATCACCACCTCCCACAGCAGGGTAAGTGGGCCAGCCCAGGCCACCTAAAGTCTTCCAGATGATCAGCTCATATATATACTCAGGTTACTCAGGTATATCTCTATCTGACTATGGCATTTTCAAGGGTGTGCTTCATTCTTTCAGCCATGGTTAGCATCAAGATAGTGGTTGTAGTCAGGTTTATATACTTTGTTGTTCTAGCCTCTGCAAATCCAGGGGCGATACTGTTTTTATTTCCCTAATGAGTTTCACCATACGTTTTGGCCCGGTTTGCTAAACACATTTCTTTATATGAAATAAAAAAATTAATTACACTCAAGTGATAAGTAAATTCTAACTGATTATAAATTTATATTAGTTGACATTTGTTTGCCAAGTAAAAAAATATTATGTTCTAATACCAGGTGACATTGTTACTGTTTTCATTATTTTAGTTTTCAAGTGTCTAGTGTTTTCTTTTAAATTATGTGCTGGTCAATACATCTGGGGATCGCATTCCAACATGAGACAAACAACTTGTTATAGGATCACAGAGCTACCTAGGTGGTGTAAAGCATGCAGTCTGGTTTGATGGAATGCAGTCTGCTCTGTTGTGGATACATAGAGTGGTTTTGTTTAGAAATTACGAACCAAGCAAAATGTTATAAGTCATTTAAACAGAGCCGGTTTTTGCACAAACAGTTGCATGCATGCATTATATGCCACAGATGTGCAAAAGGTGCATGCATAATTGCATATGCACACATACAATACTATTTTACAATTTGGAATTCAGACCACAAAAAATATACTAAGTGAGCCCTGCGTAAATAATAATTTTGAATGAGGTTAACATTATGTGTGAAATTCTGTGTGAATTCGGTCAACATTCACACACAGCAAGATTGTGTTCAGCACATTGAGAAAGAAATTGATTTGCATATAATTGACTATGTCAAAATGTTACGGAGGTAACAGAGCACACACACGGAGAGCAGAGTCCACCGACCACTGGGGACTGGTCACTATTTACCATATGCTCCCCAGCAAATGGCATCCAAAACAACTAAATCATGTCTTCATCCGCAAGAGCATAAGTTGACAGTCGGCCACTAGAAATGGACACAACATAAGTGTCTTTGTCCTCAAATGTTGTACTTTAAGTACCCAGGTAGATGTACTTGTATTTTATGTATATATAGGGACGTTTTGTATGAAATTTATTATTATTAAATATTATTAAATATGTCTGTATCCCTGTTAAATATTTTTTAAAGGCAGCAAACAATTTCCTAAAGGGGGACAATCTAAAAATTACTGGCACTCTATTTGTAGGCCATGAACCCGGAAGTAAAACAGTAATCTGTCGCCCACTGCCAAGCACAGATACCAGAGACCTTATCACATCTTAGGCATCTGTTGGCACATAAATGATGATTTATTGTATATTTGTCAGCAATCATTTATAATCTTGTACTGGTATTTACTCACAGGAACTAATTACAGAGCACATACAGTTCAATTACGATAGGATGAAAGCCACTAAGAAATGACATTCCTTTTGTTTAATTGGATACTTTACAAGTTTGCAATAACTCTACACAACCATAGAAAAGGACATTTTGCCATCTGGCATCAGTAACAAACTTCAACAGTTGACTGAGCAATTTTTATTTTGATATGACATATTTGAAAGTAGACACTCTAATATGCATGGAGCAAACAGGAAACTGGCTGTTTGTTTTACTCAGAATATTGCTACTATTTTAGTGCATGTGTAAAAACAAGTTCACCATGATTTAATAGTAGAATGCACTTAGTATCTAGCAGACAAAGGGAAAGGATGAGCACTATGAACGTAACTTGTCAGTTTCAAGTGCCACTGTCCACTGAAATATATTTAGAAAAAGGGCAGGCTTCACAATTTCAAATGTCATTCAATTATTGGTTGCCATTATTTTTAGTGTCCTTGTTGATATTTTTTATATAAAATTGTTCTAAGGGCACTCTCATTTAAAAAGAACAGATTTTTCAGAAAAACGTTCTCCATTTCGTGTACAGTTCCCACTGGACTGATGATCCGTTTTGACAGACTAAAGTGTGAAAAGCAGCATTAGTAGGTTTTACATTCGTAGCTAGCAACTAATGTTAATTGTTTACTCTATATTTTAGTGAAATCCGTCAACCGTTTCCAAAACTACACCGGTTTTAACTAGTCACAATCTTCTGAATACACTGGAGTTCAAATACACTATTGTACATAAGAATCCAAGGGTAGCTCCCAGAGAAGCAATAGAGTTGTGCTTGGAGGGTTCACTCAATATTGTATTAATTAACTGCTGCCTTTGTAAGTATCAGAGCCACATCTCTGCAGGAATTGAAGCATTCATTAGCAAGATAACAACAATGTAAATGAGGCTTGAAGACTGCAAGAAGGGCTTGCACCAGATATCTCTCACATTCCTAGAGTACACTTGTCCCAATCCCAAACAATTTATGTTGGCCACCAGACTGTTCATTACCTGGGCGTTAGCAGTGGGAGAAATAAAGACAGAGGTGTTGGCCCAGGAGCGTGTGCTCATGTGGTTGGGAGATACCTTATGCCAGCTGTGTGTGCAGTGTGCACCACGGCAGGGATAGTGCAAGGCTGTTTGAAGGTCCCAAACCACATACTTCATTTTCATCTATTTAAACGTTATAATAGTTGCGCGTATGTCTTGCAAATGGATTAAATCAGTAAAAAAAATCTTCTGGCTTTCCTTCTATGTTGTGTTTCAAAATATTTTAAAGTAACTTAAGTAAATATATATATATATATATATATATGTATATATATATATATATATATATATATATATATATATATATATATATATATATATATATATATATATATAATTATACATATACATACACCCACTACATGCACACTTTTTAACTAAATGTAAAGTTCACACTTATGACAACAACCCTACATTTTGACTAATTCAAATATTTGTAATTTTTATACAGTTGACATTGTCTTTTAAAATGCACTAGTTAGCATCTATCATAAAGTTAGCAGTAAATGTATTAGTCAGGGGAATTTAGTAACAATGAAAATTTTTATTAAAACAAAAATGGAAGTGGTAACTGGAATGTAATAGTCTATCTTTTTCTGTACCAACTGACCTGTCCAGCAAAATTATGTATGTCGGTCATGGCAACATTCCAGGAGTAGTGGTTCTTTCCAAAATATCCTAAGTACTGCAAGTCGACTGACACATCTGGCAATAGCTAGTTTTTCCAAGTTATTGTCTTAGCAAGGATTCTGCAATTTTTTTAGTTGTTCCTTGTTATAATTGTTTCACTTATTAAAAACTGAGTACACAAAGTAAAGTTCAGGTCATCTAATCTATAAAGCAAAGAGTGTTTGTCTGTCTGTTGTCCCCTAATCACAGCATTGTTCAGCTTTCAATGCTACTGTATTCGGTGAAGTTCTGCAGATAATTCCCATAGCGGCAGTACATTATATTATATATATATAATTTAATTTAATGCCCGTCTAGTGTACACTAATTAACATTTTGGAAACATGCAATGCCTAAAAATTTCTAAAATTTCTTTCAAAATGGCCTTATAATATCACTGACTTCAGGTGAATGAAGAGCAGCTGTTCTGACTTGATTTAGACATATTATGGCCACTATAAACTGGGTGAAGAGTTGAACGCCTGCTCAAGTACGTATCATGGTTCGGCAGGCATAAAAGTCCATGGCAGAGACCTCTCTGTTGGTTGTGACACCTGTGTTGGGATCAGTTTGCATCACCATGAAGTTGTATCCATCATGTCCCTGCCAAAACATGACTACCGGTAGGTACGGCATCGGTAGGTACGGCATCGGCATCGTGGAGCAACCACGCTAGTAAAAATTAATATACAATATTTTTGCACCCTTGAATGGATAGATGATCCGGTTTCTTGGTTATTAATATTAATCATAATTACCTCTCAAGAAACTTGCAGTTTGTTTTGAATATTTCGACTGCATCTCGCAGTCTTCTTCAGCAGACTGAAGTTACGGATGTGTCACATGACCAATGTCATGTGACACAAGCTGGAGTAGGACTGGTGGGAGCTCCTGGCCGACGTCTCGGTTCAGTGTAGGTTTGTTTCTGTGGATGTTAATCGCCTCCTTTATTTTTCTCCTGTGCCAGTTCTCCTCGTGGTCTAGAATATTGACGTCCTTCATAGAGCACTGATGACCTGTGTTCAGTTTGTGTTCACTTATAGCTGATAGTCCTACTCCAGCTTGTGTCACATGACATTGGTCATGTGACACATCCGTAACTTCAGTCTGCTGAAGAAGACTGCGAGATGCAGTCGAAATATTCAAAACAAACTGCAATTTTCTTGAGAGGTAATTATGATTAATAAATATTTTTGCAGTTATTTTCTGTATGTGACCTAGTCTGTGTGCTGTTGTAATCCAGTATTAGTCATGCTGCCGGACTGGTGTGGGGATCAGTCAATCAGTGTCTGCTAAGGTGCCTGTGGTCATGAATCTGTAGAGATGAAGGCTGCTGTTGCCAGTCAGGACCCTTCTGTGTTACATGCTGGACAAGGTATCTAGGCTGTTTCCTGGACATTCTGATGGTGGGCTAAAATTGGACTGTTGGTTCTGGCTAGTTGGGACTGTTGTTTCTTGTAGCTGGGAGAGGTGGTTTTGGGTAGCTGGCTGGGACTGTTCTTGGTAGCTGGGTCTGTTGTTTCTTGATAGCTGGGACTGTTCTTGGTAGCTGGGTCTGTTGTTTCTTGGTAGCTGGGACTGTTCTTGGTAGCTGGGTCTGTTGTTTCTTGATAGCTGGGACTGTTCTTGGTAGTTGGGTCTGTTGTTTCTTGGTAGCTGGGTCTGTTGTTTCTTGGTAGCTGCGCTGTTATTTCTATGTAGGTGGGACTGTTGGTTTTGGGTAGCTGGGACACTTCTTGGTAGCTGGGACTGTTCTTGGTAGCTGGCTGGGTCTGTTGTGTCTTGGTAGTTGGGACTGTTCTTGGTAGCTGGGTCTGTTGTTTCTTGGTAGCTGTGCTGTTTATATGTAGCTGGGACTGTAGGTTATAGCCAAGGATTGAGCTTTCCAGAAAGATGGACTGCATTTCAGATTTTCAGTTGTTATTTACATCCCTGTGTGTGAATACCTGTAGAAACTACTATATTGAAGCTATAATGTTGGTGAAATGTGCAACATCAACAACAATGATTGCCTTTGTTAGATTATAAAGAACTGTCTTGCAACCAAATGTTGGCCATTAATTATCATTGCATATTTTGTGTGTGAGGAAATAGATTTACCTACAATTGCAAAGCAGGCCGTTTTTCTTAAAGGTGCATCCTCAATTCGATTGTTTTTTGCTAGTCTCATTTCAAATTAATTTTGCGAAAAACCAAACCTACCAAGTATCCACTGCAAGTTGCAACATACTATCTCGTTTGTGCAACTTTTGTATTTAGCCTTTGTGAAATCATCAGACAAATTTATTAAATTGCTTAATGCAGTCATACCCATGATCGGCATTCACTCGCACAGTGTTTACCGTTTTGGATATCCACTATTTTGATCCTTACCAGGTCTAAGGACTGAAGTCAATACTTTCGATGATTTGAACAAAAATAGAAATTTTTTATTAAACAGACTGCGCACATTACTTATGCTAGTCACACACTACACGTCTCAACATAAATGAACCGGATTTGCGATGGGCTGAACCATTTGAGGAAGCAGCTTTAAAGCGAAACAAAAATCATGATTTTCGGTCTATGCACCTATAAGAGTTAGTAAAATATAACTATTTGTAACTACAATTAAGAATATCACATCAGTGGTTTACTAGGAAAACCTTGTTGAACACACAACATCTTAATTTCTTGGACCATGCCATACTGTTAGATAACCCTACATCACGAGTGTGGTATTCTGGCAATATTCGCTTGCCAAATGAAAATATATTTGTATACACCCATTCCTATTCTTGCCAATAGGATATGGCTATGCTGTTTGTGTCCAAACTCATATGTTGGTCTATCTTGGGATAGATCACTTATTCACATCCGGGCCTGAATTGAGTGCCAGTGATTTTTAGACACATTTTTGCATCTTCATCCTTGAAAAAATAGTTTCTGAACAGGGAAAAGGGCTTAGACACTTCCGCTGTGCACAGGATTACATTTCTAGTAACTACTTAGCAGAATATGGCCCTATCAGTGATGGAAGGATCCCCTGTGTATGTCAACAAAATCTTCATGTTTTTGGTGACATGTCTCAGGTAGCATCTCCTATGTTGATTTTCTCGAGAAACAAATTGTAGGATTTGACGAAAACCCTGTGTACAGCAGGTCAGCGACATGATATGCAACAATGTGTGCCATTGTGATACAATCCAAATCGTAATTTTACTTACCGGACTGAAATAGTGGCCTATGGAAAATAAATAATGATCTGTTCCCTTCCATATGTTGACATGACTTCAAATGTTATCCCACAAAATGTATTATTTACAGTTTGTTTACTGATTTTTTTGTGTTTTACCAAGTAGGATATTGTATGAAGTTAATGGTTTCTGTATCAATAATTGTGTTTTTTTTCTTCAAATAAACACTTCCTAATTACTACTGTTCATTGTTTTTTATGAAAGTTTTCCTCTTAGTGACAAGATAAATATCGATATGTGCAGTGTATATTCTTTTAATGTTTGGAATATTGTGCACAGCTCCAAATAGCAAAGTGTTGGTTTCTTGAAAAATGAACCCTAGTTATCCTGAGCAGTTATTGCAAAACTTTAGCTGAACTTGATATCAAATCCATTAATTAATTCCCACATGATGTCTAGTCACACTCTTTGGGTGTGAAGTTCTGGGGCAGTTACTCATACAGGTCATTTAATTACCCCAATCTCAGTTGCCAGAGAAATCGGGTGTCACTGTGGATTTCGTAATGTAATCATGAACTATATTAACAAATCAACATCAAATTATTTGTTTTGTTACTAGTAAATTTGAGTTGCCAAAAGGAATACAAATAATTTGAGTTTAACAAACATTTCACATTAGTTGAAATTTTTTTCCAAACATACATTTATAAAGTCTAAAATCAACTGCTGTTTAAATGACATAAAACAAGTACCCAAATTGCTTAGAATAGAACATGTTTGAAATGGTTTATAAATGTAGCAAGCTATTCTATAATAATATAAGATTTAATTAAAATAAAATGACTTAAAATAATAAAATGTTTTTTTAAACAAATCTAGATTTTTTTAACCCTGTTATGTGACATAATATATCATACTCACAAAGTATTTAATATTAGTGGCATAAATGATGACATTGAAAGCAGCACGAATTAGGTGAAGATAGATGAAACACTTTCACTTGGACTACAGTACCAACTCCCTCTCAGACATACATATTATCACATAAATGACGATAACATTTTGATAGTGTGTCTAACTGCCATATAATGACATCTCATTACATAATCATCAGCTAGTTGATGGCACATCTGAGCTGAAGATAGATATCAAATCTAGTACTTTGGCGTCACAGTAATATTGCCCTGATGCAGTCTGTGGTCTAGAGCTGTGTGTACTGATGTTGTAATTCAGGATATCATGTAGCATTCATTTAATATTTTGTTGCTCCGTTTTGTCTCTGATACATATGTAGTTACTAGTTATCAGAGGAATATTATTATATTAAAAGTTTATTGCCATGTTCCATGGTAGAAATATAAGCTTCTTTATTGACACAGTTGAACACAAATACATGTACAGGTTTACCTTGTGGCTGTGTGTGACTTGGCACTTATAAATAGCAAGGGAGTTCTGACTGATAGGGTCAGTTGGTAATAATATAGCATCATGCATATCATATGACTGCTGTTCTGGTAGGAAGCTGTTTTATCAGCTAAGTATGGTAAGGGACCTCATATAAGTTTGTATAAAAACAAAAAACTAGTCACATCTCAGTCTTTTTGTTGTTCTTAATTTAAAAAAAGTTACAAGATGATTGTTTCATGTAAAAATGTTTTTGATTTGCCACCAAATTAACCCAAATTTACTCATAGCAGACAGTTGAAAAACTGCTGATAGGATAGCTGATAGGGTTTGCACTTATTCAAAATTCAATATGGTGGGTAAAAAATGTATGGGTTGGGCTCATATCAACATAGTGGGTCCCTACTATCTTGGTAGGTCCCTAGGCCAGCAAGATTGGTTTCTGCCATCTCTGGCCATCGGAATGGGACCCTTAATTAGAACATCAGCTTACCAAACCAGGGTTTGCAATAGAAATTCAGTAGAGTGGATAACAGTGGTGAACGTGTTGTGCCATGCAGATCTGGGGTCAGTTACATTGTAATTGGAATTAAAGCACAAATTCCAGAATTTGTATTGGTGTTTTGTTTTTAAAAGTAATTGGGATGGGTGAAAATGTAATTGGTATGTTCAGTTACTTTTCAATTACCTTTTGTTATGTTTGGTATGTTCAATTACTCTTCTAATTACATTATGTACCTTTTCACTCCAATTAATCGCTGCAAATAATCAATAAAATATAATATGTTGCCTATATCATATTTGTTTCTTATTATGTACCATATATGCAGAAATTAAATCTAAAATCTAGATGTTATTTTTTGGTGTTGAGTATGTTGCTATGGTTGCCCTGTTCACATTATTTTGATATATTGATAATTAGAATTGGTATTTTGGAATTGGTATTTTTGAGGTGGAATTGGAATTTGTAATCAGTGTGTTATGGAATTGATATAATGTATTTAACATAACATAACTGATTGCCAGGTTCTTTGTGAAATGTTAGGTCACAAGCGTAGCATGGTTTGTATTTACTTGTTTAATTATAATAAAATATTAATATTATTATGTTAACATTTTAACAAAGACGTATAATGTGAGGCATGTCTTGTCACGAACGAATATTTAAGCATGTCAGTGGATGCATTGGCGTACCCCTGAATGTATGTAATTGTAAGACATAGTTCTGATTGTTAAAAAAATTTACTACCCTTTGGCTCAAAATAATAATATATTGACTGCATATATAGAACATTTATAAATCAGTTAATGTTTGTAGTACCACATATGTGTAATTATGTAATTGATTTTAACTGTAATTTAATTATGTTATGGTTGGGATAATTCAATATCTGCACACACAATAACAAGCTGTGGCATATCTAGAATTTTGCGGGGGGGGGGGGGGGGGGGAGGGGCAAAAGGGTAGGCCAAAGGGGGCCATGTCCCAATGACCTCCCCCCTAAACACCACTGATAAGAAGGCAAAGAACCATTTGGCTTGCTTTGTTTCACCAATGCATCATTTCTATGCAGACAATTTGTCTCCGCCTCTACCGGAGAATACAAAGGCATGCCTCAGTATAATAAAAACATATTTGGTTTCACAAATATGTCACCAAATACCAGTTGTATGGATATAACAGCTCAGCACTATATGTTTTATCTAACTATGCTCTAGTCTACCAAACAGTTGTTTAGTAAAGTTATCAGTTGTAATCAGAGCCCAACAGGGTAAGGTTACCACAACCACTTGCAATAGTAGACAGCCTATGCAAGCCACATACCACGATCACATGTCAGAATTTTAACAAAAACATGAAAAGTATAGCTACAAAATTTTTTCATACGTTTTATGCTCATTTTACTAAAACATCATGTATTAGCTACATTTTAAAGTAACTTTTAATTATATTTTTCTTAGTATAAATTATCTGAATATGTCAGCATGTTATCAATCCTGTTTCGATTAAGTCTGGTCACAGGGTTATAACCACAGCACGCAGTCATTCCAGCAACTCCTTCTAGGCTTCTGGCCCTCTATCTTACCAGGTTAACAAGACCACATCTTTTAACGAGGGTCTTCAAGAAAAACATTGCTATGTTCCGATTTTATGTAATACAGTCATGGATAAAACTTTACTACCTGGCTGTGGCATTGAGAGCAGTGCAGGTGAAGACGCCTCTCCTGCTTGCGCTTAAGCAAATGGCTCTGACCTAGGCCAGATATAATAAATTTATATGTTTAAGCTAATTTAAATCTTAGATTTACAGTTTACATTCTTTTTAAAAGCATCAACATATCAGTTTAAATCTAACAGATCTGTGTCAATAATAAAAGTCTGATTTATGTGATTTTTTTTAAACATTATGACTTTTTATCTTGGTGTGGTCTGCATTATACCAGAAATGTTATATTATAAGTGTACATGAGTGTTCAGGTGTGATATTTTATGTAACATGCAATAGTTAAATATACACAACATTAAATGGCCGTTATACACAGCCATGGGGAGATAAAATGGAACACTGATACGAACATTACTTTTACTGACCACAGAATAGAAAATCCCAGATAATATGTACTGTTTTATACCAACCATATCACTCAGTAGTTATGTTTGTTAAATATAAAGCTATGCATATTTTCAAATGCGTTCCATCTTATGTGCATGAAATAGCCTAAATAGTTTTCGCTGACTTCATTAATGCAGAATTTATGTCGCCTTTGCGGGTGGATTGCATTTCCTTTTGAATAAATATTAAAAAAATTATTATAATCGTCACATTATTACATGAATTACACATAATTATTTTTTTCTCATTGAAGGTGATTGACTGACAAACCGCACCACTGACGTCATGTGACTGGTTGCCATGGCAACAGTTGCGTACCACCTTGGTCAATCTTGAGAACAATTCAGCGACAATGGACTCGCCAGCGACCCCGCCGCAGCCACTAGGGGGCACCCTTCAGAAGCACATCCCATTGGCTAAGTGGCTAGACATGCTCGGCTTGCCAGAGTACAAGGACGTGTTCAGTGCATACTCTGGAGTTGAGGTGAGCAATAAAGTAATAAAATGCCTATAATTATATAGTTCACACGAGGAAGTTTTTAGAAAAGGCTAGCATTGCAAGTTATGTATAAATTCACTAGTGGTGTTATATTGTAATTGTAGCTAAGGAAAAGGTGCTACTGATGTTTAAATTTACCTTTCTTGGCCACGAAATGACACTGTGTTTGTACTGATTGGCCCAGACGTCTATGCCAAATTTGAGGAAATATATTGTAAGTTTATCAGTTGTGACCAATTTTGAAAATAGTCTGCTCAGCAGTGTTCAAGAATTCGATCAAATAATTCATACCAAATCATCGTCATGCCACATGACTTGTGGTAGAATCTCAATCGAGAGAATTCGGGTTCGAATCCTTGTTGCTGCTTCGAAGTTTGTACAATTTCTGTCACTCCACATTGCTCCAGTTGACTCAGCTGTATAAATGAGAACCTGGCTACAGACAGTGGTGGATATGTGAACGGATAGTCTTTGTGCAGTAATTGCAGCTTGGCTGAATGCTTCCCAGAGAAATCAAGTTGGAATAAACAGGTCTTACGGGGTGGGGGTGTAAAGCGCTTTGAACAGTCCCAAGGAGTGGATACCGCGCTCTATAAGAACATACCTTTTCTTATCAAATATGGAGACATGGTTTATGTGAATGAGATTATTGGTAGGAAGTCTTAGCGTGGATGTTGCTTAAATTGTAGTTGTGGAAACTATAGATGACAGCCACTTTACCTGAGGGAACTTATGGTTGGAAGTACAGGTTTATTGACACACACGCAAGCCATAAAAAGTATGGCATTAACATTGTCACAGCTGGTGTAGTTGGATGAACTTTAGGTGGAGGTCGTTCACAGCTGGGCGACCATGTAAAAAGACTGTCAAGGAGGATATTCATGGAGCAGTCTGTATTTTTTGCAATGCCATTGTAAATGTGAACAGGACGATAGTTACTCTCAGTGGCAGCCATCGGGAGGCCTTTTTAATTGTTTGGTTCTCATAATGAGATGAACTTACATTTTTGTCCGTCAGAAAGTTATGCAAAGTTATAAATAATAAAATTGTGGATTCATATAATGAAACTACAAAAAAAAGTACAATAACTACAAATGATCATCCTCGCTAGCCAGTGGTGGTTGTAGTACTGCAATTAATTACCCTGGCAGATCGACCTGTTGAAACATGGATTTGTCAGTTTATCCCACACAAAGTGGGGATGTAAGCTGGATCATTTGTACTTAGTCCCACTTCCTGTCTGTGTTTCTGGGAACTAGACGCGCTCGCACCCAACCTCAAAGAGCATTCCCAAGAAATGCCCATCATTACCCATCTGACCTGTGACGACGGGTCCACTACCAATTAAAGTTAAGTTCCCGTATGTGAGCCTGTAAATCTGAGCAAGCAATATTATTGGTTAACAAGATTTAACAAGATTTAACAAGATTTGCCATCCAAGCCAAAGGCCCAGATGGCAAGTGGACAAGGAAGCCATTGGCTTATCGAGAGTCCAACAATGTTCACCTACTTATAACCCGCCCTCCTGAGATATGTGTCAACCTTGTTTTTAAACATATTCACGCTGCTAGCAGTTACACAATCTGTAGACAATTTGTTCCATTCATTTATTGTCCTCTGTGAGAACGAGTGCTTCCTGATGTCCAATCTACATTGATCCTTTACTAATTTTACCTCATGTCCTCTAGTTCTGCTATCCTTCTTGAGTGAGAAAAACATATTTCTATCAATAATTTCATACCCATTCAATATCTTAAAAACTTCAATCTGATCTCCTCTTAACCTCCTTGTCTCTAGAGTTGTTAAACCACATTCTTTCAGGCGTTCTTCATAACTAAGGTCTCTAAGTTCTGGAATCATTTTAGTTGCTCTCCTTTGTATGCGTTCAAGCGTATCTATATCCTTCTTACGATATGGTCTCCATGCTTGTATACAGTATTCTAAATGAGGTCTAACTATTGCTTTATAAAGAGGTATAATTAACTTTTTTCCCTTGTATGTTATGTTTCTTCTAATCAATCCAAGAATTTGATTACCCTTTGAAGCTGCAATACCACACTGCTCTGAAACTTTCATATCAGCGCTTATTGTAACTCCTAAGTCCTTTTCTTTTACAGTAGTACCCAGAACAGTATCTCCCATTTTATAGTTTACATTCAAGTTCCCATGTCCTGTATGTAGGCATTTACATTTCCCAAAATTGAACAGCATCTGCCATTTCTCAGACCATTTCACTAATCTGTCTAGATCGTTTTGTAAATGTTGTTTATCACCATCAGTATTAACCTTTCTAAACAGTTTTGTGTCATCCGCAAATTTCAGTACGTTACTTGTTATACTGTCGTCCAAGTCATTGATATAAATTAAGAATAATATAGGTCCTAGTACTGACCCTTGAGGTACCCCACTCAAAACCGATTTCCAATTTGAAACTTCTCCATCTACTACAACTCGTTGTCTTCTGTCAGTCAGCCATTGTTCTATCCAGTCAGTTATGCTATCCCCGATACCATGGGCTTTTAATTTAAGTAGCAATCTTTGATGTGGCACTTTGTCAAAAGCTTTCTGAAAATCTAAGTAGATAATATCTACTGGCGATCCCACGTCTATCCACTTAGTGATTTCTTCCAAAAAACATAACATATTTGTTAAGCATGACCTTGCTTTAAGGAATCCATGTTGAGATGAATTTAATAATTTATGCTTAACGAGGAAGTCCACCATATGGTCTTTAATTAACCTTTCTAATAATTTACAAATCACTGACGTTAAACTCACTGGTCTGTAATTCTCTGACTTATTTCTCGAACCCTTTTTAAATAATGGTATGATGTTTGCTTCTTTCCATTCAAACGGAACAACTCCCTCTTTTAATGACAAGTTGAATACTCTTGCAAGTGGTATACTGATTTGATCTACTGTTTCCATTAGTAATTTTGGAGGAATCCCATCCACTCCCGGTGATTTGTTATCCTTCATTGCCCTTATTTTCTTAGCTACCAATTCTGGAGTTACAACTAACGGTCCTAAATATTCAGATTTAGCCCCCTGAAATTTAGCATCAGCAACTGGTAATGAACTAATATCTTCCTTGGTAAACACTGAACTGAAGTAACCATTTAGGTCTTCCGCCATTAAAAACCCCTGTGATATTATATTTCCAGCACTGTCTTCTAGAGGTCCAACCTTGTCTTGTACGTTTTGTTTACTCCTGACATATGCATAAAAACTCTTGCTGTCATTTTTTATGTTACATGCCAGTTTTTGCTCATAGCTTCTTTTAGATTGTCTGATTTCAGTTGTAGCTGCATTAAGTGCCTCTTTGTATTTTGCATAGTCTTCTTCCTTTCTGGTACGCCTATAAACCCTCCACATAGTTTGTTTTAGCATTATTTTTCTAATAGCCTCTTTTGACAAATGTTTCTTTCTACACCGTTTTCCTTGTTTTCGGAAGGGAACAAATTTATCGATGATACTCTCAATTTCATATTTAAGAATGTTCCAGCATTCAATTGCGGTCTTATTCATCAGCATGTTATTCCAATCTAGCTGTGCTAAGTATTTTCTCATATCTTTGTAGTTACCTTTGTGGAAGTTTCTCTTGTACGTTTTCTTATTTTTACTTTCTGATTTTACATTGATGTCAAAATGTATTTGATTATGGTCACTATTACCCAATGGTTCAAATATTTTTACATTGTCCACTAATTCTTTTTGTGATGACAAAACTATATCTAATACATTTTCTCCCCTGGTTGGTTCTAGTACGTGCTGAGTAAGAAAGCTATCCTGGATTAAACATAGAAATTGTTGATCCTCAATCCCTGTGCTCTCTAGAGAATTCCATTGTATGTGTCCATGGTTAAAATCTCCCATTATGATACATTCCCCTTTACTAACTTCCTTTATAGCGTTTTTTATTTTTGTGTTGTCCTCTTCGTTTATGTTTGGACTTCGGTAAACTAATCCAATAGTTAATTTTGAATTTCCTGAAACAATTTTGCACCAAACAGCTTCATCGCAATCTGCTTCCCTTTCTAGTTTTATTTCATAAGCCTGAATAGATTCTTTAACATATAAAATAACTCCCCCGCCCCTTCTTCCTATTCGATCTTTCCTAAACATTACGTATCCTGTCAGTCCTAATTCAGCATCTGTAATATCTATGTTGGCCCATGATTCAGTTATACCAATTATGTGAGGGTCAATATCTTCTACCATAATGTTTAATTCGTTTTTCTTATTTACTATGCTCCTTGCATTTAAACATACGCATATATAACCTTTTTCAGAGATGTTTTTCGGATGATTTGATATTGGTTTATCTGTGCTAGTGGCCTCTTGTTCTGCTTGAGACACCTCTAGGTAACCCCCCTGCACTTCTAGTTTAAAGAATGTTTACTTCCAAAAACATTTGTCATTGTACCCAAGTCGCTATCTACTGCTGCTGAAAGTTTGTCCGCGAATACTGCCGCCCCCTTTCCACTTAAATGAAGCCCATCCTTCATGTACATATCTGCCCTCCCAACAAAACTTCCCCATAAATCCACAAATCCAACTTCCTCTTCCCTACACAGCCTCTGGACTAACATGTTAATTGCCATCCCCCGACAATTTCGATATTTGTGACCCCTCCTGCCCATTACAGGTAAAATCCCTGACAGTATTACCTGCTCAACCCGCGTCTGTTTTAGTGTTCTGACCAACTGCCTATATTTCCTAACTATGGCAGTTGTACCCTCCCTCTCTACGTTATTTGTCCCTACGTGTACTAAAACAGATCCACCCTTACCCGAGCCTACGATGTTTTTTACCCTCTCAGTTATCGCCTCTATTTTGGCTCCAGGCAAGCAGACCACCACATCATCTCCCTTGTTTAAGACTCTGTCGGTCTTCCTAACTATCGAATCCCCCACAAACACCCTCGCTCTCTTCCTCACCCCCTCTATCACTGCTGCAGAATAACTCTTCCTTTCGATCCCCTCCATCACATTCTGTCCTGACCCCTTCCCTCCTGTCTCCCCCACTTCCCACTCCTTTGCTCTTGTCTCTCCCACTCCCCTCTCCTTCACTCCGGTTGTTTTCCCTTCCGTCTCCCCCACTCCCTTCTCCTTCCCTCCTGTCTCCCCTACTCCCCTCTCCTTCCCTCCGGTTGTTTTCCCTCCCGTCTCCCCCACTCCCTTCTCCTTCCCTCCTGTCGCCGCTACTCCCCTCTCCTTCACTCCGGTTGTCTTCCCTCCCGTCTCCCCCACTCCCTTCTCCTTCCCTCCTGTCTCCCCTACTCCCATCTCCTTCACTCTGGTTGTCTTCCCTTCCGTTCCTTTCCTTCCCGTCTCCTTACGTCCTGTCTCCCTATGACCTGTCACCTTCCCTCCTCTCAGCTTCCTCCCAGGCTGAGGTGAGCTCTCCCTAGCATCTCTTGTGTCTTTCGACACTTTATCGTCTACAGTTCCCCCACCGGAACTACTGGCACAACTCCCCTGTTCCCTTCCCACCATTGCCACAACGAGCAGCCTCAGCTCTTCCAACTCCACCTCTAGTTCCTTCATCCGTGCGCATCCCCTACACTCAAAACTAAAACTATCTGCCTGGACCTCAGCCCAGGACTTCTCGCACCCAGACTTGACGAAATCCACCCAGTTGCTGCAACTGCCACAAATTAAATGCCTTGTGGCCTTTAACTGCCGTTTGCACGGCGCCATCATACAATTTATTTTTAATTAGTTTGCTACGTTAGCCTTGAATAAGGCTGTTTTTGTGATCAAAAGAACACTTTAGGCTAAAAATCCTGCCACCTGGCGAATACGGAGAACACTGTGTAACAAAACAACGAAGTCAGTGTGTACTAATTTACGCTAAAATCCTGCTGTTAATTCCTTTTTACCGAAAACGTTGACTACCACTATGTCAGATATTACCTTATGTATGTAATTTAAGTAAATAGATCACTTTATATATATATATATTAGCCAATGTAAACTATTCACTATGCTATCTCAATTTTCGAATAGTAAACAACCCTATTATCGCTCGCTGAATTCCCCGACAGAATCCGAAACTAACTTACTCTAAAATACTCCCTCTGACTAATAATTAACAAAACCTGTTTCCTAATATATGTCTACAATACGTTTGTGTATAATATATATTCAATAGTAATACTTATTCTATTTGATATACCGCGTTTTTCTGTAAATGATCTACACCAAATTCAAGTCGCTGCACCAAGTCCAAGTAGCCGGAAGGAAGGTTAACACAGCAACTGAATGTTCCGCGTGTCAACAGGTCGATCTGCCAGGGGTACTGATGTAGTCAGAAGGCACTGGTGGCGAGGGTGCAAATTACATAATTGTGTGGAAGGCCATGATCAAGTTTTGAATTGCACCATTTCTTTCACCAGTGCTGCCATCTGTCATGTAGTTAGGAAAGCTAGCAACACTGGTGTATTTGCACATTTTGTACCCCTAATTTTATTAATATTTTTCATATTTACGAGTTATGTTTTCGAGTCAAAACAACCACTGTAATCCTCTAGTAATTTCAAGTTACCTGATAAATTACTGATAATAAGATTGCCAAATTCCACTTGGATAGCTGATAAGTTTAGCCCTAAGCAATTTTCAGTTTTCAAAACCCATGTAGATCCACAGACCATTTGCAGGGAATTGCAGCAGGAGTGGTCTCTGTGCAGGCAGAGAGAGCTTCTTGCTGTCACTGATACCATCTCTAAACAGACTGATAAGATTACAACCTCAGGGCTCCAGTTTACAAACAGGTCATTAATTCTGTGCAGTCTGCCAAAATAGAGTTCACAGTTATGTAATTTCTTAATCTGGAAATGCTGTCTTAAAATCAACATCTTCCAAAGGTGAACTTAGAAATGTCAAATTCATAGACGTTTGTGATTTAGTAAGTATTGACTGTCACAAAGAACGACAGAGAAATTGGTCCTAGCCTAGGGAAAGATTGCGTCACAATGAAATTTTCTGATGAAATGAGCCAACTGTGAGGGTGTCTAGACTCTGGCTGTTTTAGCTGTGTTCCATTAAGACCCCTGATGCGGGCAAAATTAAGGAATGACGTGCTGTGCATAACAACATAATGTGTACAAAAAGTTGAGTTGAAACCATTTATAACTTGTAAGTGTAAAACCACATTCACAGGCCTATATGCCTCAGCCTCGGTACAGGGGGTTATTCAGACACAGCCTAGGCATCTCTTTATACTCCTGAATAAAGCGTTGTGATTTAAAATGATGCATGTTTACATTTCTGTCTACACAGTAACTTTGTATAGAATACAGGTGTACTATCACAATAGTCTTGCTACGATAATGAGAAATTGATTATATGCAACCCAAAAAACAAGAATATTATACAATAGTTGAAGTATTATATCATTGTTTTTTTGTTATATATATATATATATATATATATATTTTGTTCCCCCTCCCTCTCCCCTCTCTCTCCGTCTTTCTCTATCTCTCTCTCTCTCTCTCTGCCACTACATGTGTGTGTGTAGAAACACTAGTACAGTATATGTCTCTGCAAGGTGTGACATCTTGTCTTGTTCTCTTCAGAACATGCTGCATTTAACCGAAGCTGAAATCCGTGATCTGGGCGTTAAGAACAGTGCTCACCGTGCTCGAATCATCTCAAGTCTGGTGAAATTGCGCCAGAAACGTCTGCAACGTAAGCGCCATCTACATGTCACCACACACACCATTAGCCAGTGTTGCCTTGATCACCATAGATATAATCAATGATTCAATTTAACATATTGTGCAATTGTGATTACAGTGCATACCTCAGAAAATATGGTGATTATTGCAGAAATTAAGTTGCAGTGCATTATATTTTACATATTTGGTAACATGTTAATAAAAATAAAACAAATTTTAATCGAACTTGATTTTGGTCAAATTACATTGTAAAATTACAATGCACTTTGGTAAATTACATAATAAAATTACCAAATTTTACCAAAATGAAATTCATTGAATATTTTATATATTTCTATATAAAACATTTGTTTAATCACAATTCATTATGCATAATGGGTTTTATTAATTCAGTCAATTCTAAATTATGCTTGACAATTAGTTATTAAAAATATTCAGTTACAGCTAAGAGTATAATTGATTGTAATTGACCACAGTCGATTTTCCCTCTGGTGGCCATGTTTACGTTTTGTCTGATTATAAGAAAACGAACATTGTGAAATTTCTCGGCAGCCATCATGTCATTGATATGCTGGACAAGTTTTGTCAAAATCCAATACCTCCAGCTCTTTTAATCATGTTGCACACGCGCCTACCCTCAAAATTGGCAGTTTTCATCAAATATTAATACGCCTACAGGTGTTTCTGGAATGTCACCACCAAAATACCTATATACATGTCTTCAAATCCGCTACATGCTGCAACATCTCACTGCGAAAGGTGCAACATTTCGAACGTCCGACCTTGCTGACTGAATACAGTTACTTCTTGGCAAATAAAATCACTGAAATCGTCTAAATTACATATTTTTAGGGACTGATTCACGTGAAACACTTGCCCAGGTTTTCATTATGCTCTCACCACTGATTGATTGAATTTCTCCCTCACCCCACCCATCATTCACAGGCTGAAATTGGACATTCCAGTGCAGAGTTTGAAGCATGTATTTGACTTGTGCATGTAACAGACAGCAGCTATTTGAGGTATTTCCATAAGAAAGCCCTATGTTGATTTGAGTGTGTTACGCAGAACCTCAACTAAAGGGTGATTGATCTCAATACGTTTATGAACGACACCACACCAAATTGGTTTTATGGGGGAGGGGTTTTAACAAGATTTCCATCCAAGGCAATGGCAAAGCTACAGACAATGCTGCTAGCATTTATACAATCTGTAGATAATATGTTCCATTCATTTATTGTCCTGATATACAATCTACACTGATCCTTCACTTACATCATGTCCTCTAGTTCTACTATCTTTCTTAAGTGAGAAATATTTTGATCTTTCTTAAGTGAGAAAAAAATATTTCTATCAATATTTTCATACCCATTCAATATCTTAGACACTTCGATTTGATCACCTATATTAACCTCCTTAACCGCAATTGTTTTGAAGTATTTTTTGCAAGAACTATGTTTATTTTCTGATTACAGGGCATAAGGGTAATTACTGTGTCGAGTGCATGCAGGCAGTTTTATGTTATATAATGATTGTGATGGTACACATAGTTGAAAAAGTGGGAATCACTCCCTGAAAGGGAGCATGAATTATTCAATTTTAGGTGTATTAATATGTAAACTGCAGTCACTAAATACATTTTCAAAGCACGTAGTAATTATCTCTTCTATACAATTGTATGCTGTTTGTGCCATGTTATTAAAAAAATGGTTGTGTTTTTTTCAGGTCAGACCCCGCGGGGCTGTGGCACCCTTTATACTTCTCCTGAAATCTACAGAGGGTGAGTATCCACGGTTAGATCTCACAGGGCAATAGAAGACTGCTATTTGGTGCCTGTGTCTCTGATAACATACTACACAGGATCATGTGAAAATGGATCATGCGAAAAAGGCTACGTTATTGTTCACAGTGAATGTTCATGGTGAGATCTTAATTGAGTCCTTCCTACCCTGCAATTAACAAAAAAGGTAAAACAAACCTCACAACTGATTATGAGTACATAAATAAAACTGAAAAAATATATCTTGCTCAAATGTGCCATTTTCGTCATTAAATCAATTGTGCCATTATAGTATTTTTGCATGTGCCATTTTCGGATGTGCCTTCTGATCTTGATCTTGATAAAGACATAAAATAAAGTTTTAGATTTTAACAAGAATGCCATCTGAAGCAACAAGCTCATCTGTGTGTAGCCCACCCTTATTAGATGCATCATGTTAAACATATTTGTTAAACATATTATTCACACTCCTTGCATTAACACAATCAATAGACAATTTATTCCATTTATTTTTCATCCTCTGTGAGAATAAGTATTTTCTCATATTCAGTCTTACTGATGATACTTTGTGCCCTCAAGCTCTACCTTCCTTAAGTTTGAAGAAAATATTTCTGTAAATATCTTCATAAATATTCAGTATTAAAAACATAAAGTTATAGTACTTGTGATTGTAAGTACCTTAGACAATATTACCCCGTTTTGTTGCTAAAGGGGCGCTTATGACCAAGATAATAAAATCAGGACAACAGTGGGTCAGACCCTGCAGTTGCATGTAGACTTGGGGTCAAATATGTTATATTAATTCCAGTTACACACCAATTACGAATGAATACCAATTCCGCCTCAGAAATACCAATTCCATTACCAAAATACCAATTATCAATTCCATATCAAAATAAAAGTATGTGAAGAGGATAAACATAAACACTCAACGCCAACAAATACATCTATTTTAGGGCAGCTTTATTTATTTTCAGCATATTATGGTACATAATGGCAAACAAATATAATATAAGCAACATATTATATTTTTGATTATTATATGTTGATTATTTGTAACGAGTTAAAGTTAGTTAAGTTAACGAGTTGAGTTAAAAAGTTACATTAAAACGTAATTGAAAAATACCAATTACGTTTTCACCATTCCAATTGCTTTTAAAAACAAAACACCAATTCCAATTCTGTAATGGACATTCCAGTTACAATGTAATTGACCCCGTCTGATTGCATGCGTATAGATGATGTGTGTATTTTCAGTGCAACGCCTCCAGCAGACATTAACCACTACAGCTACACAACTGTGAAACAAGCGACCTATCAACCGCTCGATATGCCTCCTGCGACACCTGATGCCCATGTGCCAAACTCAGTGTCCAAGCGAGACATGCCACTTTGCCCCGCCTCCCCGGACCTGACCAGGTACTTGTGGTACCATGGAACGATCCCACGGAAACAGGCCGAGAAACTTGTGCTAGATGAAGGCGACTTTCTTATCCGCGATTCTATCAGCCTACCGGGGGACTTTGTGTTGACTGTGTGTAGGAAGGGTACGCCGCTACACTTCATGCTTAACAAGCAGGTGCATCCAGATGGCGCACAACTCAAGGTACAGTATCAGTTCGAAGAGGCCCTGTTCGATACAGTTCCGGAGTTGATACAGTTTTACATGGACAATAAAAGAGCCGTATCTGATGCATCAGGTGCGATCCTTCTCGGGCCGGTCGAGCGATGTGGACCAGTGGAGTATTGCGATGTTCGTTTGGTAGCACTGGAGCAGTCAGTAGACGGGAAGTATCTGTCACCAAGTCCACAGCGCTCAGCCAGCACCCACAGCGATAGTCCACCACGGGCAGACAGACGGCTGTGCAGAGACAGACAGCCCCGTCGTGTCGGTAGCCAGCCATTACTGTCTCTAGACTACACAGATGCTAGCTTACATGGTCAGAGGGACAAGTTCGGCAGCCTGCCGTCTATAGCCCCACAGCATGCTGGGAGCATTGATCCACCTCGAACGCTGCCAAAGAGTCTGCTATGCCATTTCCGGGCCGGAAGTGAACCAGTGCTCTCTCCACCGTCGATGCTGGAGGTAAAGAACTATCTGTTTGTTAGCAACACTGCAGATCTTGCGGGATCCGATAGTAATCTTTCAAAACCTCCACCGGCCAAACCAAGCAGGGTGCCTACTATCAAGTACAGCAGCACGAATACCAAGCCGGTTGTAGCCATCAGAAACAAGTCTCTGTACGAAGATGATGGTCGCGACTACAGCGATTATGATCAGGTGAAATCATGGCCCGCCGCTCTCAAACTATCGGTTGATTCCGACGACGACACGCTCAAAAACGGCCAAGCTGCAAAACCTGTACCGGATGCAGAAATTGGTGATAACAGTGTGCCAAGAACAGTGGACGATGAATCTAGTCATTATGATGTTCCGAGATCATGGAAGGAGTCGAGTCCTGCACACGGTTCACAACGCGACAGCACGTGCAACGAACTGCCCGTCAAACTGCCTCGGCAAGCTGTCAAGTTGCCAGATGCCGAAGAAAAGTCGTACTTCGACGTTGAATGTTATATGTCAAGTTTACTCACGCCGAACAACAAGCCACTCGAGAGTTCGGCCGTCACTACGATCAGGATGCTTCTGCTTGAGTGTGACCCGACACTGTTGGCGCAGCACATCACACACATTGACCTTGACCTCTTGAAGGTCACTGGCAGCCATGACATTGGTGTTGGTGTTTTTTCTGGGTTAGAACATTTGACCTTGCCACAAGGTCAACAGCTGCGACTTGACCTACTTGAGAGGTGAGTGAATGAGTCACAATTGGGAAAGCATGCAGTCAGTGCAATCATGACTGCTGCTAATGTTGTGGTCACTGTCATGTTTTGGTTGTTGTGGTCACTGTAATGTTTTGGTTGTTGTGGTCACTGTCATGTTTTGGTGGGATCATCACTGCTGTTAGTCAACCTCGCCACCAGGGGCTTCTGACTACACCAATACCCCTGGCAGATTGACCTGTTGAAACTCTGTGTTAATCAATAATATTGGTCAGATTTGCAGGGCTCACATATGGGAACTCGTAATAGACTTGTCACTGCTTAAGGGTTTGGTCTGATCGCTGTTCTAGTTCGTTTTTTACCTTGTGTCTATGCCAGGGTAAGTAAAACACCCCACACGGATTAAACGTGTAACCTGCTGTGGACTCTGAGTGGTGGTTTCTACAGCAGTACATAGATAGTCAGTATGATCACTGCTACTGTTCTCAATGTGTTCACTGCTGCTGTTGTTCTCAGTGTGTTCATTGCTGCTGTTATTATCAGTGTGTTCATTGCTGTTGTTGTTCTCAGTGTGTTCGCTGCTGCTGTTGTCGGTGTGTTCATTGTTGCTGCTGCTCTCAATGTGTTCACTGCTGGTGTTGTTCTCAGTGTGTTCATTTCCGCTGTTGTTCTCAGTGTGTTCACTGCTGCTGTTGTTCTCAGTGTGTTCATTGCCACTGTTGTTATCAATGTGTACACTGCTGCTGTTCTCAGTGTGTTCATTGCTGTTGGTGTTGTCAATATGATCACTGCTGCTGTTGTTCTTAGTTTGTTCGTTGCTGCTGTTGTTCTCAGTGTGTTCATTGCTGCTGTTATTCTAAGTGTGTTCATTGCTGCTGTTGTTTTCAGTGTTTCCATTGCTGCTGTTGTTTTCAGTATGTTCGCTGCTTATGTTGTTCTCTGTGTGTTCATTGCTACTGTTGTTCTCAGTGTTTTCATTGTTGCTGTTGTTTTCATTGTTTCTATTGTTTTCATTGTTGCTATTGTTCTCAGTGTGTCCATTGCTGCTGTTGTTCTCAGTGTGTTTATTGTTGTTGACGTTCTCAGTGTGTTCACTGCTGCTGTTGTTCTCAGTGTGTTCATTGTTGTTGATGTTCTCAGTTTGTTCACTGCTTGTGTTATTCTCAGTGTGTTCATTGCTGCTGCTGTTCTCAGTATGATCGCTGCTGCTGTTTTTCTCAGTGTGTCCATTGCTGATGTTGTTCTCAGTGTGTTTGTTGCTGCTGTTGTTTTCAGTGTGTTCACTGCTGCTGTTGTTCTTGGTGTTCGTTGCTGCTGTTGTTGTCAAGGTGTTAATTGCTGCTATTGTCTGCAGTGTTTTCATAGCTGTTGTTGTTTTCAGTGTGTTCATTGCTTTGTTGTGCTCAGTGTTTTCATTGCTGTTGTTGTTTTCAGTGTGTTCATTGCTGCTGTTGTTCTCAGTGTTTTTATTGCTGCTGTTGTTTTCATTATAACCACTGCTACTGTTGTTCTCAGTCTGTTCATTGTTGCTGTTGTTCTCACTGTGTTCATTGGTGCCATTGTTCTCAGTGTGTTCATTGCTGCTGTTGTTCCCAGTATGATCGCTGCTGCTGTTTTTTCAGTGTGTTCATTGCTGCTGTTGTCATTATGATCACCTCTACTGTTGTTCTCAGTGTGTCCATTGCTGCTGTTTTTCTCAGCGTTTTCATTGCTGCTGTTGTTTTCAGTGTGTATACAGCTTCTGTTGTTCTCAGTGTGTCTATTGCTGCTGTTTTTCTCAGCGTTTTCATTGCTGCTGTTGTTTTCAGTGTGTATACAGCTTCTGTTGTTCTCAGTGTGTTCATTGATGCTGGTGTTCTCAGTGTTTTTATTGCTGCTGTTGATTTCAGTGTGTATACAGCTTCTGTTGTTCTCAGTGTGTTCAATGATGCTGGTGTTCTCAGCATTTTCATTGCTGCTGTTGTTTTCAGTGTGTATACAGCTTCTGTTGTTCTCAGTGTTTTTATTGCTGCTGTTGGTTTCAGTGTGTTTTCTGCTTCTGTTCTCAGTGTTTTCGTTGCTGCTGTTATTTTCAGTGTTTTCGTTACTTCTGTTGTTCTCAGTGTATCCATTGCTGCTGCTGTTGTTCTCAGTGTGTTCACTGCTCATGTTTTTTTAGTGTGTTCATTACTGCTGCTGGTGCTGTTGCTGTTGTTGTTGTAATCACCAATGCTGTTGTTCAGGTTTCACTGCCTCAAGCTGTTCGTTGCAACAACCCTGTTGATGTGTATGAAGCTTGAAGAGCGCGCCCAGCTCTTGCACCAGTGGATCCTTGTTGCGACGCAGCTCAAGGGCATCATGGGAAACCTGTTCAGCTTCTCCGCGGTCATGGAGGGCTTGCAGCTTGAGCAGGTATGTATAACCATGGCAACGGCACTACTGCTGCTGTCAGGAGTGTTAAAAAAACACAGGAAGCTTGTCATTAAATGATAATATGTGCACTGGTTAAAGTAGTGGCATTAAAATTGTAATGAATAATTTCTTTATGAAGTGAATCACAATAACTGATCTCATAGCTGATGTTCACAAACACTGATGATTTTAATCATAACACCTAGCAGCCTTGACTGACTTTTGAATTATCTTGGTACAGTATTTAGAATGTGTGTGCAAGTGCGTCTGTTCACTCCCTGTTTGTTTTTTCTGTGATGTCACCACGTCTCCCATCTGTTGAAGGCTGCATTCGCTGATAATATATTTACAGAATCACATTTTTCCTACTCTGGTAGCTAACATTGCCACTTGCATGTTTTATATCATTATCGTATTGTATTTTATTATTACTTTATTCTAGAGAAGGCTATCCTTTACACATGACCAATATTAAATACATTATCTTATTTCATTGCAATACTTTTTATTAACTAAGTATTATTTTTGTTAACTAGGACATCATATATTTATAATTTGTACATATACTTCTTATCTGACATGAGTACTGTGTAAGCATGACTATTGTATAGATGTGTCTTTTATTATATTGATTATATTTTAACAATCCTATGTTAACTTCTTCTTAGTGTAATTTTTTATTCGGGATATACAGCGCTTTGTAAATAACAATTATTAATTTGTTATTATGTTTTCCTCCAGATATCGCGTCTCAGTCAGACATGGGCTCGGTTGAAGCAGAACTATGCGAACAGCGATGCGTCATTTAAGACGAGATTACAGCCATTGCTGAAGTCAATGGATGAAGCCGGCAGTATGCTGCCTCTACAAAACATTACGGTTCCCCACATCATTCCACTCGTCCAGCTCCTCGTGCGACCTGTGTGTGACCTTGAGGCAGCCGTGATGTCGTGGGAGAAGGCGAGTGGCGACCTTGGCCTTGACATTGTGCTTGCTCACCTTGACACTGCACGCATCATCACGGAGCACTGTGGGTTATATCGCGTCACCGGAACTAGTCTTATGAGGACGTTCTCCATTGACCCACACCTCCGGGACCTGTTTCGCACGGAGACACAAATGAAGTTAATGTGGGGCGCAAAGGGGGCGCTAGTGGGCTCCGCATCGCGCTATGCAAAGTTTGAAGAGGTCTTGACGGTTTTGTCAGAACGACTAGAACCCGAGGAGACTGCGTTGACCAATCGCGAGACGTCGCTATGAGCGAAGATGTCACAGTGCGGATTTTAAGAAATTTTAAGACATCTGGGATAGTTCCCATGTGCTAATTCGGAGTATGCAAAACACTGCAGTCAGTATTAGTAACAAATATCTAACATGAATTTATTTTGTTGTCCTAGATACAAGTTGCATGTAATTTTTGTAATTGTTCATAAAATGTCAACGTTATTTTCAGAAGATTGAGATCTTTTTATTGAAGTACATAAATATTAATGCATTTCATAACGAGTAAGGGAATATTTAAAAATATTGATGTATGACACTACTATGTCATTTAACCCCAGACCCCCCACCCTCTACATGAAATCGAATTTCATCAACCTGAGGATAAATGTCCTCTTCCTTAAGGTTCTAACCATCGCATGCTGTTGATATTCAGCCGTCATAATGCAAAATTGCCTGCATGCATTCAAAGTCAGCACCTGTATAAACTGTGATCGGAGAATAAATGATGTATTGTGGGAAAAATACATCGATGTGCAATGCTAAACAAAACAACTGTTAACCCAACTCGCTCCATGAAACCAATTTTTTGTAGTGTTATATACGTCTATGTTTTGAAATCATCCCTAAAATTAATGAACCCTAAAGGTTCATTAATTTTGAACTATTCCCTGTTCAATCAGTGACATAAATTTTAAGAGAAAATTTTCATGGGTTTTAGTACAATGTTCTCCAGAACATCCGAGTAATGCTACTGAATAAGATTATGTTCACCAATCAGTCAGAAATTAACTTTGTTGCTTATAGAGAGTCCAACATTTGGCCATCTATGTGTAACCTGTCCTTATGAGATGTGTTTTTGTTTAAAATATTAATTTTCTAGTATCGACAGCCACGCTTCGTGCTAATCAATAAAACGCAATTGACAACACAGCAACATGGTCTTTTTCATATTACATATAGCAAGCCAATTTCTTCTAACTCAGACCCATTTAATTGTAAGCTCCAAAGTTGCTAAACTCAGGTCAGGTCAGGTCAGTATTTTCAAGGCTTGCATTTCAGACCAGGATTGTGTGGAGGACCAGGATTGTGTGGAGGACCAGGATTGTGTGGAGGACTAGGATTGTGTAGAGGACCAGGATTGCCAACATCACCAGAAGAAGCACCAAGGGCTCACTCTTTCATTTTTCTTCTCTCCCACTGGAGCATAACATTCTCATCCAGCCAACATGGTCTTGAGCGAGCCAGCCAAGTTTGATCCAGGTCTTCCCAGCCAAGTTTGATCCAGGTCTTCCCAGCCAAGTTTGATCCAGGTCTTCCCAGCCAAGTTTGATCCAGGTCTTCCCAGCCAAGTTTGATCCAGGTCTTCCCAGCCAAGTTTGATCCAGGTCTTCCCAGCCATCTTCATCTCTTCTTCGACAGTTCTTCTCCAGGTGCCCAGTGGTGTGCCTCTTCTTTTTCCAGGTGGTACAAATCTTGCAAAATTACAGTTTGATAAATGTTTTCAAAGTTTCAAGGATGTGAAATAGGGTTAATTAATAACCATGAATATATTGTGCATCTGCGATTTAAAACATTAATGCAAGCTAGATGTGAAGACATATCTTAGCCAGAATGTATCAGAAAAATCCTAGCAAAGAATCCAATTCATCCTCGCCACCAGGGGTTTCCGACTACATCAGTACCTCCTGGCAGATCTACCCTCGCCACCAGGTGCTTCCGACTACAGTAGTACCTCCTGGCAGATCTACCCTAGCCACCAGGGGCTTCCGACTACATCAGTACCTCCTGGCAGATCTACCCTCACCACCAGGGGCTTCCGACTACATCAGTACCTCCTGGCAGATCTATCCTCACCACCAGGGACTTCTGACTACATCAGTACCTCCTGGCAGATCTACCCTCGTCACCAGGGACTTCTGACTACATCAGTACCTCCTGGCAGATCTACCCTCGTCACCAGGGGCTTCCGACTACATCAGTACCTCCTGGCAGATCTATCCTCACCACCATGGACTTCTGACTACATCAGTACCCCTGGTAGATCTATCCTCACCACCAGGGCCTTCTGACTACATCAGTACCCCTGGCAGATCTATCCTCGCCACCAGGTGCTTCCAACTACAGTAGTACCTCCTGGCAGATCTATCCTCACCACCAGGGGCTTCCGACTACATCAGTACCCCTGGCAGATCTACCCTAGCCACCAGGGACTTCTGACTACATCAGTACCCCTGGCAGATCTATCCTCACCACCAGGGCCTTCTGACTACATCAGTACCCCTGGCAGATCTATCCTCGCCACCAGGTGCTTCCGACTACATCAGTACCTCCTGGCAGATCTATCCTCACCACCAGGGACTTCCGACAACATCAGTACCCCTGGCAGATCTACCCTAGCCACCAGGGCCTTCTGACTACATCAGTACCTCCTGGCAGATCTACCCTTGTCACCAGGTGCTTCTGACTACATCAGTACCTCCTGGCAGATCTACCCTTGTCACCAGGTGCTTCCGACTACAGTAGTACCTCCTGGCAGATCTACCCTCACCACCAGGGGCTTCCGACTACATCAGTATCTCCTGGCAGATCTATCCTCACCACCAGGGGCTTCCGACTACATCAGTACCCCTGGCAGATCTACCCTAGCCACCAGGGACTTCTGACTACATCAGTACCCCTGGCAAATCTATCCTCACCACCAGGGCCTTCTGACTACATCAGTACCCCTGGCAGATCTATCCTCGCCACCAGGTGCTTCCGACTACATCAGTAGCTCCTGGCAGATCTACCCTCGTCACCAGGGACTTCCGACTACATCAGTACCCCTGGCAGATCTATCCTCACCACCAGGGCCTTCTGACTACATCAGTACCTCCTGGCAGATCTACCCTTGTCACCAGGTGCTTCTGACTACATCAGTACCTCCTGGCAGATCTACCCTTGTCACCAGGTGCTTCCGACTACAGTAGTACCTCCTGGCAGATCTACCCTCACCACCAGGGGCTTCCGACTACATCAGTATCTCCTGGCAGATCTATCCTCACCACCAGGGGCTTCCGACTACATCAGTACCCCTGGCAGATCTACCCTAGCCACCAGGGACTTCTGACTACATCAGTACCCCTGGCAGATCTATCCTCACCACCAGGGCCTTCTGACTACATCAGTACCCCTGGCAGATCTACCCTTGTCACCAGGTGCTTCTGACTACATCAGTACCTCCTGGCAGATCTACCCTTGTCACCAGGTGCTTCCGACTACAGTAGTACCTCCTGGCAGATCTACCCTCACCACCAGGGGCTTCCGACTACATCAGTATCTCCTGGCAGATCTATCCTCACCACCAGGGGCTTCCGACTACATCAGTACCCCTGGCAGATCTACCCTAGCCACCAGGGACTTCTGACTACATCAGTACCCCTGGCAGATCTATCCTCACCACCAGGGCCTTCTGACTACATCAGTACCCCTGGCAGATCTATCCTCGCCACCAGGTGCGTCCGACTACATCAGTAGCTCCTGGCAGATCTACCCTCGTCACCAGGGACTTCCGACTACATCAGTACCCCTGGCAGATCTACCCTAGCCACCAGGGCCTTCTGACTACATCAGTACCTCCTGGCAGATCTACCCTTGTCACCAGGTGCTTCTGACTACATCAGTACCTCCTGGCAGATCTACCCTTGTCACCAGGTGCTTCCGACTACAGTAGTACCTCCTGGCAGATTTACCCTCACCACCAGGGGCTTCCGACTACATCAGTATCTCCTGGCAGATCTATCCTCACCACCAGGGGCTTCCGACTACATCAGTACCCCTGGCAGATCTACCCTAGCCACCAGGGACTTCTGACTACATCAGTACCCCTGGCAGATCTATCCTCACCACCAGGGCCTTCTGACTACATCAGTACCCCTGGCAGATCTATCCTCGCCACCAGGTGCTTCCGACTACATCAGTAGCTCCTGGCAGATCTACCCTCGTCACCAGGGACTTCCGACTACATCAGTACCCCTGGCAGATCTATCCTCACCACCATGGACTTCTGACTACATCAGTACCCCTGGTAGATCTATCCTCACCACCAGGGCCTTCTGACTACATCAGTACCCCTGGCAGATCTATCCTCGCCACCAGGTGCTTCCAACTACAGTGGTACCTCCTGGCAGATCTATCCTCACCACCAGGGGCTTCCGACTACATCAGTACCCCTGGCAGATCTACCCTAGCCACCAGGGACTTCTGACTACATCAGTACCCCTGGCAGATCTATCCTCACCACCAGGGCCTTCTGACTACATCAGTACCCCTGGCAGATCTATCCTCGCCACCAGGTGCTTCCGACTACATCAGTACCTCCTGGCAGATCTATCCTCACCACCAGGGACTTCCGACAACATCAGTACCCCTGGCAGATCTATCCTCACCACCAGGGAGTTCTGACTACATCAGTACCCCTGGCAGATCTACCCTAGCCACCAGGGCCTTCTGACTACATCAGTACCTCCTGGCAGATCTACCCTTGTCACCAGGTGCTTCTGACTACATCAGTACCTCCTGGCAGATCTACCCTTGTCACCAGGTGCTTCCGACTACAGTAGTACCTCCTGGCAGATCTACCCTAGCCACCAGGGACTTCTGACTACATCAGTACCTCCTGGCAGATCTATCCTCACCACCAGGGACTTCCGACTACATCAGTACTCCTGGCAGATCTATCCTCACCACCAGGGACTTCTGACTACATCAGTACCTGTAGCAGACCTATCCTCACCACCAGGGACATCTGACTACATCAGTACCTCCTGGCAGATCTATCCTCACCACCAGGGACTTCTGACTACATCAGTACCTCCTGGCAGATCTACCCTCGCCACCAGGGACTTCTGACTACATCAGTACCTACTGGCAAATCTACCTTCGCCACCAGGGACTTCCGACTACATCAGTACCCCTGGCAGATCGACCTGTTGAAACGTGGAACTTTCAGTTGCTGTGATAACCAATGATATTGCCCGCTCAGATTGACAGGGCTCGCATGCATAACTTTAATTGGTAGTGGACCCATTGTCGCTGGTCAGATGGGTAATGATGACCATTTCGTGGGAATGCTCTTTTGAAGTTTGACCAGACAGGAAATGGGATTAAGTACAAATGAAAAAGCATACATCCACACTTTGCGTGGGATAAACTGACAAATCCACGTTTCAACAGGTTGATCTGCCAGAGGTACTGAACTGTAGTACTACTACTACTACTACCACCCGTGGCTAGTGAGGACGATCCCATTGGTTGAACAGACAACTAGGACAAAGTTCAATTTGACGTATGTTCATGAACCTCCAGGGGTGATAACAACATCACTGCTGGTTCACTAACATTGAGATTCAGCACCACTGAGCAGTATTATCAAACAGAGACTATTTTGATGGCTTGGGCACATACAGCATCATTTATTTCCATTAATCTTCAGAATATTAGCAGCAAGTCGTCCTAAATATTTGGCACAAACTGGCACATAAAATTCATTACTAAATATTTTATTGTTTCAACAATTAAAAAGCAAAAGTGTAACAATGAAAATGTCTCAACATTAGGGTACTGAGATATGTCCTACATCAAAATCAGCTATTTACATCCAGTCGTTAAAACCATATTCATAAAACGTTCAAGCAGTTTCCTCACAAACCAAAATATAATACATTTGTTTTTACTACAAACAGTAGAGTGAATCCCTCATACATAACTGCAATAGTTCTTTGTCTATAGTAAATAGCTTTCTGAAGTTACGACCAATTATTTTGGTTCGCAAAACCTCTCAGTAGCAACCACCTGTTAATAATGAACAGTTTCCAAACTAGTGTTCTTCATATAAAGGGTTCTCTACATTTAATGTATGAATACAACATCAGTTGAAGTGGCTAAATTACCACAGTTTTTGCTACTAAACTTTAGTGAAATTACAGTATTTGTACAGTAAACTGTACAATATCTTACTGTAATATAAGTTTGAATTGTAAAATCACATTATATAGTATAAACTATAACTTTCTTTATAGTATAAACTATAACTTTCTTTCATCACTGCCCAAATTTGTTTTAATTAAACACAATAATTACCCGTATATATTGTTTGAGTCATCTGCTTAATTTCAATACAAATATTTTGTTTACATTGCAAAAAGGGAACGTAATTTTACTGGTGGTAATGACATGTCCACCGCGTGATGCCGTCAACGCTTGACCACAATAAACTCTGTCCACGTGGTACTGGAAGTTGTTGGCAGTTGTTCACAAAAGGCAAGGACAGAAAATGGTCACATTATATTTAACAGAAATTTTAATTTGAACACATTTGTACAGTTGATGTTGGAAGAGACAGTATATAACATGACTGTACGTTAAGATAGCATGAACAAAAGAAGAGGGTTGTAGGAGACAAGGAAGACTGAACTTAATATGGAGGGACAGTGATCTTGAAAACTATAGCAATACTGTGATAACATATTACATAATAATATGCAATTCGTTCATATTAGTGCCACAGTCACGTCAAACGTCTTCCTTTCCCCAGTTATCTTGACATTTGCAGTGTATGTACATGGAACTTACTTAGCTTACAGGTAACGACTGCTACAGAGGTATGCCTGACAAGATCTGCTATGACACTTCCATCGTCAGCCCAAAACAAACTGACCTGTACATTATCCTGGCCACCGGTCAATCCTGATCAACTGGACACATTTGAATATAATTTCACTACAGCAAAATGCATCTTTGATTGCCACTTACAGTGGCTTCTTGCCATATGGGCTCTCGAGGGAACAAACTGTTAAAAAGAACAACTGTGAAATCCTTGTTCTTTCCTATACGTCAAATACCATATTCTACCTAACAAGAGTACAGTATGCTTGAGAAAAAAACTGGGCCATGGAAAAATGTCAAGGAATCTGTTTAACACTAGTGGTGTCATTTGTTGACTAGTGTAGAACAACTGAAAAGTGTTGCTAACTGCTTAGTGTAATATGACAACACTTTTCAGCTGTTCCACACTAGTCAAATTACAATAATTATGGATCATGCTGATTAAAATGGGGGTGTAAGATATGCTAGTAGGAGTCAGTCACACAGGCCTAATTATGAACCCTCCTAGCCAGCCATTTAACAGCAAAAGCAAAGACAATATATAGTAATTAGTATTTAAGGTCTTTGGCAAAAGTATATAACTTTTAATGAATATCTTAAACAAGCATATATTTAAATATGCGCCAGAATGTTTATGGTTACAGAAATCGGGTTATGACATTGATAAAACATATGACCAATTGTATAAATATTGTTAACGAATCCATGTAGTCTAGATGGGCATGGGCACATTTGACTGGCTAACCATGGTGATTTGGCATCCCATTTATATATATACTTAATTGCGTATTATATATAATCATTATTTTGAACACATTTGCTGTCTAACTTTCTGGAGGGTTGGGAACCCATTTTAAAATGTACTAAATATAATCTAACTTCATATGAACAACATGTAATATCTAACACTATATGCTGCCGATTGTCTAAAGTTGGTTTCAGTTACAAAAACTCTTCAAATATTCTGCGTTCAGAAATTAATTATCTTATTATGATTAAGATAAAGCTGCCAATAAGTAGTATTTTTAACAAAATCAGATGATAATGCTCTGTGCCTATGTGTACTGAACGATTTGTAATTCTAAACAAATATGCAAACTACAGTTACAATTATTCAAGATATAACAAGATTGCCATCCAAGGCAAAAGCCCAGATGGCAAGTGGACAAGGATTATCTAGAGTGCAATTTTTTTTATCTATGTGTAACCCGCCCTCTTGAGATATGTGTCAACCTTGTTTTTAAACATATTCACGCTGCTAGCAATTACACAATCTATAGATAATTTGTTCCATTCATTTAGTGTCCTCTGTGAGAACGAGTACTTCCTGATATCCATTATGCAGTGATACTTCAGTAATGTTACTTCATGTGCTCTAGTTCCAGTCTTTCTTGAGTGAGAAACAAATATTTCTATTAATATTTTCATACGGAATCATACCCATTTAACATTAAAAACTTAAATTTGATCTCTTAACCTCCTTGTCTCTAGGTTTGTTTAACTACATTCATTTAACAAGATTTAACAAGATTTGCCATCCAAGCCAAAGGCCCAGATGGCAAGTGGACAAGGAAGCCATTGGCTTATCGAGAGTCCAACAATGTTCATCTACTTATAACCCGCCCTCCTGAGATATGTGTCAACCTTGTTTTTAAACATATTCACGCTGCTAGCAGTTACACAATCTGTAGACAATTTCTTCCATTCATTAATTGTCCTCTGTGAGAACAAGTGCTTCCTGATGTCCAATCTACATTGATCCTTTACTAATTTTACCTCATGTCCTCTAGTTCTGCTATCCTTCTTGAGTGAGAAAAACATATTTCTATCAATTCAATATCTTAAAAACTTCAATCTGATCTCCTCTTAACCTCTTTGTCTCTAGAGTTGTTAAACCACATTCTTTCAGGCGTTCTTCATAACCAAGGTCTCTAAGTTCTGGAATCATTTTAGTTGCTCTCCTTTGTATGCGTTCATGCGTATCTATATCCTTCTTACGATATGGTCTCCATGCTTGTATACAGTATTCTAAATGAGGTCTAACTATTGCTTTATAAAGAGGTATAATTAACTTTTTTCCCTTGTATGTTATGTTTCTTCTAATCAATCCAAGAATTTGATTACCCTTTGAAGCTGCAATACCACACTGCTCTGAAACTTTCATATCAGTGCTTATTGTAACTCCTAAGTCCTTTTCTTTTACAGTAGTACCCAGAACAGTATCTCCCATTTTATAGTTTACATTCAAGTTCCCATGTCCTGTATGTAGGCATTTACATTTCCCAAAATTGAACAACATCTGCCATTTCTCAGACCATTTCACTAATCTGTCTAGATCGTTTTGTAAATGTTGTTTATCACCATCAGTATTAACCTTTCTAAACAGTTTTGTGTCATCCGCAAATTTCAGTACGTTACTTGTTATACTGTCGTCCAAGTCATTGATATAAATTAAGAATAATATAGGTCCTAATACTGATCCTTGAGGTACCCCACTCAAACCCGATTTCCAATTTGAAACTTCTCCATCTACTACAACTCGTTGTCTTCTGTCGGTCAGCCATTGTTCTATCCAGTCAGTTATGCTATCCCCGATACCATGGGCTTTTAATTTAAGTAGTAATCTTTGATGTGGCACAATTTAGCCGTTCTTCATAACTAAGGTCTCTCAGTTCTGGAATAATTTTAGTTGCTCTGCTCTGTATTCGCTCAAGCATATCTATATCCTTCTAATGATTGCATATAGTACTCTAAAGAGGCCTAACTATTGCTTTATATAAAGGTATAATTAGCTTTTTCCTTTATGTTATTTCTCCTAATGAACCCAAGAATTTGATTACCCTTTGAAGCTGCAATACCACTGTTCTGAAACTTTCTTATCAGCGCTTATTGTTACTCCTAAATCCTTTTATTTTACAATAGTACCTAGAACAGTATCTCCCATCTTATGGTTTACACCCAAGTTCCCGTGTCCTGTATGTAGGCATTTACATTTCCCAAAACTGAATAACAAATGCCATTTTTCAGACCATTTAACTAAGTTGTCTAGATCGTTTTGTAAATGTTTTTTATCACCATCATTGTTAACCTTACTAAACACTTTTGTGTCATCCTCAAAATAATTCGTTCTGCTGTTTCCATTAGTAGTTTTGGAGGAATTCCATCCACTCCAGGTGATATATTGTCCTTCATTGCCTTTATTTTTTTAGCTACCATTTCTGCAGTTACAATTAACTACCCTAAATAGTCAGATTTAGCCTCCTGAAATTTAGCATCTGGAACTAGTAGTGAAATCCTCTCTGGTAAACACTGAAATGAAATTACCATTTAGGTCTTCCGCCATTAAAAAACCTTGTGATATATTTCCAGCACCCTCTTCTAGAGGTCCAACCTTGTCTTGTGCGTTTTGTTTACTCCTGACATATGCATAAAAACTCTTCGTCATTTTTTATGTTACATGCTAATTTTTGCTCATAGCTTCTTTTAGAAGTACCTTTCTAGTATGCCTATAAATCTTCCACATAGTTTGGAAGGTTTATAAGTGGTTTATTTTTTTTGTCAGACAATTATAATTCCACCTACTTTTTATTACACCTTTTAGTGTAACTAATAATGACCAATCTTAACTTAGTGTAACCATTAATATAGTTAATGGAGTAGAAATTACCAATGGGCAAAATATGGCAATGTTCAAAATCTGCACGGAACTGGCAGCACTTCTAAAATCTGGAAATGTTCAGCCAATCGGCAATACCATAACTTCTAGCAGTTGTGGCGGGAATTTTGAAATGTGGCATTTGGCTGTTTGGGACAGAATGGAACACATGCGTAGTCAGATAACATACCTATGCGTGCGCCGGGTGTATTTAACCCTTTGAATGCATAGTGTAGGCAAAAATGCGTTGAGTTGGCAACACTTTGTCTGTACCCAACTGACAATACTTGTTGTCAACTAAAAATACTGATCTCTCGTGTAAACATTCGGCCAAGTTTTTGTCATTAGCTTATATTTTCCTTAGCATAGCAAAAACTAACCGGAACAACCACTACACATCCTCATACATTGTGTACCCATTAGTTAATATTTCAGATAGAATTTTTTTGTAATTTGTGTGCCACATTAAAATCTTAGGAGACTTGCTATGTAACGCGATGTTGATTAAAAACAGAAATTCCATTTCTAACGAGACATTATCCTGTGGAGAATTTTTCTGAGCAACTCAACTTATATCACAGACCAATTGTGGATATAAACACTAATAATTATTACCCACATACAATACCTGTGGCATGTTTGCAGTCCTTAGTCAAAATTACTTTCTACTCGGGGTTATAACAGTGGACTAAGGATGCATGCACCAACCTACCATAATTTTCCATGTACAACACGCATTTTTCCCCCTTCAGTTTTTTACTTAAATGTTCAGGTACATATTCTACAAGGTAACAATGCTAAAATAAAAAAAAAATTGGGGGGACCAAATACACGGTAATCAGGAACTAGATTGGCCCCAATTATTTATGTCATTAAACAACATTCTTGCCTCATTTTTCCTATGACAATGTATTCATTCATTCAATCATCCCACGGACAAACAATCATAAATTCTTTTAAAATATTGTCTTTGCACAGCTCTGTGCTCCAAATAGTGCCGCAGATTGCATCACTGGTGAGCGGTAATACTAGCTGTTGACACTCGCTGCAGAAGACGCTGATGCAAAGCGGCGCTACTAGGACCAAAAAAAGTGCACCAGGCCAATGGACGCTCTAAACCGTGCTTCACCAAAACTATCAGAAGTGCGGAAATCTGGGGTTGATGCTAAAAAGTTGGGGTGCGTATTATACATGGTAATATAAAATTCTGTCAGATCTGAGCAAAAAGTCAGGCTATGCATTATACATGGGGTATATTATACATGAAAAATTAAGGTAGGCGTGCAGTTCGTTCAAGCCAGCTGTCAATTAAACCTTTGTCATGGCTAAAATCACATAAGAAATATCTCGCTTTGATTAGCTTTCATAGATGGGCAATGGATGAGCTTCCGTATTGAACACAAACTTGTCAAGTGGTAATAGATTAGGATCGTCGCTAAATAAAAGATAGAGATATTTGAGTGTTTCCGCAAGGAAGAACGTCTCCATCTTGTCGGTGTATGACAATGCTTTCACGTCTTGCACATTCTGTATTGATGAGTATCCGTGCTCCACTCTGGCGTGTTTCTCGATGGCTTCATAGATTTGCCAGCCCCACTGTTTGTATTTCGTGTCTCTTGTTGCACGGTACAGATAGAAGAAACTCTCCACTGTCTCGGGTCGCAGCAGGCTATACGCTGTCTCCAACTGAAACACAGCGTTTGTATCACAAGGTTATGCATTAGATAATGTTGTCATGGTTCCGGAACAGGAACCATGGATCCCAATAGGTACCGCGGATCCCAATAGGTCCTACAGATCTCAATTGGTACCACAGGTCCCAATAGGTACCGCGAATCTCAATAGGTAATGTGGATCTCAATAGGTACAACGGGTCCCAATAGGTACCGCAGGTCCCAATAGGTACTGTGGGTCCCAATAGGTACTGCGGGTCCCAATAGGTACTGCAGGTCTCAATAGGTACTGTGGGTCCCAATAGGTACTGCAGGTCTCAACAGCAATAGGTACTGTGAGCCCCAATAGGTACTGCAGGTTTCAGTTCTACTCCCAGCCAGATCATGAGCCGTCACTAGTTACCAGTAATAAAGTCACACATTCTTGGTCTTCTAAGCTCAACTATCCAATTGCATGTTGACTACAGAGCATTGAGGCTGACTCGAATTCTATAGTTTTTTTGTCTTGATGTAAAACTTGTTCAGTTATGTAGTTGCTTGTCATTGAGCCATTTTAGCTCTTCGTTGGTGCATTTAACAATTTTAGGACTTTTCCTCTATCCCCTCTTTCATTAGTACACAAATTCCATTCTACCTTCCTGGAATTGTGGCAGACCCGCACCATAAATAAATGGTCATCGAGAACCATCCAAGAACCATACAGACCTGCTAAAACTGGAACTGCGACAGCTCTAGCATCAGGCCTGCGATAGTGTGGACAAAGTTTATCGGGGTCAGGATCTTGTGAGGGGAATATCATTAATTAAAATTACAATCCCTTGCATGCAGTATAAACAATGATGTTACAATAGATATAGTTTATGTATTACGATGTTACAATAGATATAGTTTATGTATTATGATGTTACAATATATATATATATATATATATATATATATATATATATATATATATATATATATATATATATATATATATATATAGTTTATGTATTACGATGTTACAACAGATACAGTTTATGTATTACGATATTACAATATATATATATTTTTCATTAATGGACTACATATGCTATATAAATGGTCAGGTTAATTTGAATTTGACCCGTGATGAACGATAAAAATATTTACGGTGATATCCGGTAGGCAGCAGTACTCCTTATATCACAATAAATTTGGCTGCCCACAATTTATAGACACAAACTGGTTATATAATCAATCATCAATGGGTTTCACCAAACCAATGATCGATTATGAAAATGAAACTGATTTCCAACACTAGATAGCACTTACAGCAATATCCAAGCCCTTGTTTGGACCACCGGCAGACAAGCTGATGGCCATAACTTCTGGGCTCAGGCCAGTCGGAGATCGCTGATACATCTCATAACAGGTTGTGGCTATCTTCTCACCCAAATCTAGGTGTTCCTTTCCAAGTCCATTTATGTAGGCAAGCGCGAGCAGCCCGGGGAGATAACACGTCAGATGTTCCTACAAATACATGGCTCGGTCATCAACACATCAAGTGGGCACAAACCTATACAGCAGTTTGCAAAAAGGTAAAGGTATGTTCTTATATAGTGCAGTGTCCAGTCCATGGGACTATTCAAAGCACCTTACACTTCACCCTCTGGTTGGGTCACACCCTCCTTAACTGGAGCAACGTGTAGTAAACGAAACTGTCAAAGCTTCAAAACGGCACAAAGAGGATTCAAACCCAGGTTCTCTCGACTGAGAGTCCGATGTTCTAACCACTAAGCCACAGCCCCCTATGTACACTCTCGCAGTCTAGTTTAGTTGGTAAATTTTCTGGCAGAGAGCACAGAAGCCCAGTTTCTCACATGTGGAATTATTTTTCAACACATTTGGTAAACTGTCTGATATTCAATTGATTAACTCAAGTTGTAGATATCATGTTTCAACAAAGTAAACTGAGATACACGTAGGTCAATTTGGCGATCATGTAATGCACTAATTAATTTTATGTATCTAAATGATGGAATAATGTGCATTTCTGATATTTCTTTCCTTCACAGTAAATGTGGTTTGTTTTGCTATTTAGCCATTTTTTAGTTAATAAGCAACAATCTTATCTGGCATTTAATTTTTTTTTATTCAGGCATTTTTTTTGTTAAAACTTCTACAATTCTATCTGACACTGTCCGTTCATTACCAGCTCCTAACAAATATCTCCTTCAGTCATCTTACCCCTTTTTCTTTCCCCATTTTCAACACAAACGTTACAAAAAGATACATTCCAGGATTCCCAGTTCTTGGTAAGCATTTCAACTAGGACTGCAACAGATCATCTGACAGGTCAACACACCTGCAATCAAGACCTCACAAAATGTCTTGAGACCTGCCAAAAGGAGCCAGAGAGAAGTGGCCAGCCTGGCAGAGTCTCAACCACCTCAGGACTGGTGTTGGGTGCTGCAGACATTTGATGCAGAAGTGGGGGTATAGCCAGAATGCCAACTTTGAATATGACTGTGGAGGACCACCAAACAATGGAACATCTGCTAGAATACCCCCTAATACCACAGTCCTGTGGACCAGATGACTTGGCAGTGTACAACTCCTGTGCTAGAGCCCGCGTGCTGCAGTGGTGGGCGAAAGTGTAGTGACACGAGAAGAACTGATACATACCATCTCAGGGACAAAGTTCTCCATATCCATGCTGGAGAATTTGCCGACAAATGTGAGGTCAGAGGCCTTGGCATGGCGTACGAGATGTTTCTTTATTCCCTCCACTGCTTCTATGAAGTCATCCTTAAGTCTGTCAACCATCAATGACTTCAATGTATCGTGGTGTGACATTATTAGTTAAAGTAGTATTCTTAACCCTGAAAAAACTCACAGGCTACTCTTTAACATAATTACCAGGTATAGTTAACGTTCACGTGAATGACTATAAATTATTATTCTTATTCAGCCATGCAGATTTTTATGGGGAAAAAATCTGTATTTTTGATTTGAAATTCTGTATAAATCATATGGAAGTTAAAATAATTTAAACATTTTCTTATCATCCATAGAACGATGTGACATGAACAGTAACGTGCATGTTAGAAAGGTGTCGCCTCACTGAGGTTTTGTCTTGCCCGTATGTAGCCACTGTTTCAGCAGGTATTCGTAGAAACTGTCTCCTTCAGCCCCAACAGACACGGGGGACCCCTGGTACGTGTAGGGAGGGTTTTGGCTGATACGGATGGGAAGAAGGCCATCAACCCGCTGCAGTTTATGGAGCACAGTGTTCAACGTGTCAACCGTGTCCTGTAAGGTGACAGCAGATGCATCATGGGACATGTTTGTCGTGACGGATTGTCGGTCCATAATCACTTCACAATGTAATCATCCTACTGTCAGACATGATACCATAAAACACCTAATAACCTGAAAAAAAATTGTCAGGGCTGATTCCCCAAAATTTTGAATTATTTTCAGGTTTTCAAGGGTGAAAACTGAGGGTGCCTGGGTTTGGAAGTATCTATCAGGAAAAAATCAGCAGGGATTTTCACAAAAATCACATATAGCAAAAACCAACTAATCTCTATTGCATACAAAAAATTCAAAGAAAATGAGAGCTGTTGGTTAGAATAAACGCCAATGTAATAATTAATCACAGTCTGTCTCACTGCATTGGCACGTAAAGCCGTGATGCTTCCAGTTACCATGGTTCTGTGTGGTTCTCAACGACCATTATTTTATTCATGTCAGCTCCACCTGGTGGATAATATGGAACTACATAGTGGCGTATGTCGTAAGACCGCATTTGTAGGCATATTTGTCGTATATAGTGACTGTTGAGATAACTGAGATATAATCTGTAAGTATTTCAATTAGTTTACCTGATTTGCATGCGATTTTACTGGTTTTGCAAGCAAAAATCCACTCAGACTGCCAATAATTTCCCTCATCAGTTGACACTTGGCCATGTGTGAAGACAAGTGTGTTATTTTCGTGTTATGTGCAACTAATGTGTCGGAATAACTAGTTTTATTACTGAGACCTTATTACAGATAACTGGTGCTGTGGTTGTTCGAGGCTCGCGGTGCCTTTTGGAACCAGCGGCTTCGATTCCAAACCAGGAACTGCATCAGCACTAGTATTGTGTCAGCATTAGTATTGTGTCAGCACCGATATTGTGTCAGCACCGATATTGTGTCACCACTAATATTACGTCAGCACTGACATTGTGTTACAATGCCTCAACCCTGTCTACCTGCAGCTACATCTCTGTTGCAGCATTAAGACATTGTTAAAAATATATCTTTATCGTGCAGCCTTCAGAACACTTTGTTGCTAGCAGAAATGACATTTTAATGACGAGGAGGATTCACATATTTAATTTATTATTTATTTAACGTGTTTCTATTTAACTTATCTGCTTAACTTATATGTTTATATTTTTTACCTGGACACATGGCACGTTACAAATGTATAATTATAAACCTACCTCCCATGTGCGGTTGTTCGTGGCTCGGGCAAGGGCGCGGAACTCAAGCTGCAAACTGCCGACTGATGCAAGGTTTGTCTGGTCAAAATTGCTTTCCGTATTGTGGAGGTTGACGCTCGAACACGGAATGTGCGATTTTTCACTCATGCACGGCCGCAACTTATTGGCCAGCTGTTCCTGTATGAAAAGGCAAAGGCATGTTCTTATATAACATGGTATCCAGTGTTTGGGACTGTTCAAAGCACTTTACATTTCACCCCCTGGTGGCAGATCTGTTTATTCCTACACAAACTCGACTTCTCTGGTAAGCATTCAGCCACACTGTAATTACTGCGCAATGACTATTCATTCACACATCCACCACTGTCTATAGCCAGGTACTCATTTATACAGCTGCATGAACTGGAGTAACGTGGAATGAACAAAATTGCCCCAATTTCGAAAGAGAATTTGAATCCAGATTCTCTCGATCGAGATGCGATGTTCCAGCCAAAACACCACTGGATCCCACGCATCGTTGCCGACTATAATCTTGTGGAAATTAGACAACCAGGAAATAGATATGCCACCTTGGGACAGCTCAAAAACGTGCAGATACACTTTTTTTATCAGATTAATACTTGATTGTCTGAAGAATGCTATATTGTAGTACAAAATGATCTACATGATCTGTTGCTATAATATTTATTCTGCATATATGGTCTTCAATGTCACACTTCAATCTTTAAGGTGGCTGGGGTGGCTATCGTGTGCTTGTTTTTAACCAATTTGTTTTTAAGTTTTAGTTTTGTAAGATAAACTAACCATTTTTCTCAGAGATCTCCATCTTGAAATGCAAAATTCCATCCCAGATTAATCAAACTTTGGGTTTTAGATTTCTTTGGTAAAGTTTCATGATTATAAAAACATTTTTGTAAACATGACAAAATGCCCACAAAATGCCAGTCAATATAATTTCAAAAAACAATCAGAAAAAAAAGACGACCTACACACGAGTATGTCCATGTCACTGAGAAGATTAGGCATATTTTTGATACAATGAACGAATAACAGTTGCTGCAACATTGAAAAAGAAGCCACAATAAATTATATTTATTGTTGCCATATTTAACTTTTTTAAGTTTATAAATCTAACATTTAAAGTCGAACATCAAAGTCAAGTAGAGTGGAAGGAATAACCAGTAAACGTACTTATACCAAACACCTTCTACCAAGCATAGACACACTCACGGCTTTCTCTAGGAAGACCCGGTCACCAGACAAGTAGTATGCACTCAGTAGCCCTCCTAGTTCCCGGATGACAATCTCAAACAGGGACACTTCCATCGTGCTGTTGAATACCAGGTGACGTGCCACCCATTCACGAGCTTCAGCAAACTCTACAGCACCACAAATAGCACCACAAATACATAATTATTCAATAAGCTGGGTGTTTTTCTCATCCCCCTAGCATAGCTGTTAACCTTTTCTGTGTGGCCTTCCCCCTCCCAAAAAGTGGGGTCAGTGGGTGCAGCCCCCACAAGCTGAAGAAAAAATGCCATTTGAAACCAGAAAGAATACAGGAAAAACGGAAGGGTTGGCAGCTATGCCCTTGGTCCTTTTTGGGGTGGGGCCACATCACTTAGTCTGTTCCACCTTCTCGACGAGTCGTCTCCATCCATCACGATCTTCTGCCATTCTCTCCCACTCTCAACTGTTCACCTCTGACCTTTGGAGATCTCTCTCAACACTGTCCCTCCATCTTAATTTTGGTTTTCTCCATCTTCTACGGCCCTCTCCTGTTTTCCATGAGCACTCTCACATAGTAAAATAAGTTCTGTGTATTTATTAAGACTACATTTTAGGGAATCAACACAGGTCTATGTACAGTGGACTCCAGCGTAAGAACAAGCAAAACCCACTTACAAGAAACAACTTAAAATTCCCTGTTTTGGCCTGGCTGTTTTATATACCCATGGATATAAGGAACATCGGATATACAGAACAGTTTGAACAAGTCCCAGCATGATCCTTACAGCGACACGAGAGGCCATGCACAGTACAGTGCAAGTCAAAGGCAACTTTGCCTACATGCCATCTGGAAATTATCGTTTTAGCCAACAATCTTATTATATCTTACAAGCACATATGAGAGACAAAACCTGACCCACCTTTCTTGAGCCCCATGATGTATAAGGTATCGAGTGAATCAACGATCGTGAGCCCAACTCCGAACCAGTTTGTGCCATGTCCAGTGACAGGCTTGAGTTCGTCCTTGCCCCAAGCATGTTCTCTGTAGTTGCTCCACGCAAACCGGAACGTGTCAATGACCGCTTTCTGCTCAGCATTCTGAGGCCCTAAAAACAGGCAGAAATGCTTAAAAAGGTTGCAAATACTTAAGATGTTTTATATAATTCAAGGGTCTGGGGTTCAATTACATAACATATATTAAAGAAAAAATGTCATGCGGTTTTGTAGAACATCACTGTTCTTTACTTATTTTAACAGTGTAACACTAAATATAAAATCCATACAATGTGACCGATCTGCATTATGAAAATTCACACACACACACACACATATATATATATATATATATATATATATATATATATATATATATATATATATATATATATTGGAAAATCAATATTTCATTACGAAAATATGTCTCTGGGATTCAATATTTTATGCAGGAACATAGTTTATCTGATACGCACTCATCGGTCTGGTGAAGTTCACAATGTATCATGTAAAAAACATTCCCCCACAGATCGATATGACACGTCACAGAATAAAAGAATTTTGTGATGCTGGAAACTGGCTGACTGCATAAGAAACATAACAGGACAGGATTCGTCATCAATACTCAGTCACTTCTCAGACACACGCTACTCATTATAGAGCACTTAACTGATTACCTGGCTGCACTGACAGCCAACAATTAGTTGATTACCTAGCTGCACTGAGAGCCACCAATTAGTTGATTACCTAGCTGCACTGACAGCCAACAGTTTCAGTTATGAAATGACCATCACTAATATTATTAGACAACCAGAAACAGTCTAAATTTAAGAACCTATTGAAAACCTATTTATTTAGGTGTGTATGCTTCCACTGAGGAATAAAGGTCTGTGAATGAGGACACTTTATGAACATGTATTTTAGTTGTATTTATTTATTAATCTTAATTGAATATTCTATTGTTTAATATATATATATATAATATATATATATATATATATATATATATATATATATATATGTTTAACAATATTATATTTTTTATGATTGCATGTATATTGTGTACGCGCCTATGAATATCCCAGATATATGGCGCTTTATGGTTAATGGTCATTTGGTTAATGGTCATAGTGCAAAAAATTCCCATAAAATTCACACACAAGATCTTGAAAGAATTGCTGAAGGTAGAGATGGAAGGAGTTGACGGCACAGGGAGTAAGTAAGTAAGATGTTTTTGAGAGCATGTAAGTCTGTTAAGTAGATAGAGCACTTGGTGAAAAAGAAGAAAGGATGTACGTACCATCATACGGGCCGGTGTATGGTCTTAGATGAACATCCTCATCATCTTCGGTAACTTGGGATTTGGCATTTGTATCACCAGATTTTACATTGATTTCTTCTTCTGCATTGTTTACTCTGACTGGTGCTTTTACTCCGGGATTTTTATTATCATATTTTGAATGGACGTCATCACTGGCAGGTCTATCATCATATTTTGGTTCAACGTTAATTTCAACAAACTTGGCATCAGACTCTTTGTCTACTCTCTGAAACAGACAATGATTGACTCTCGGAGACTAAAGCAAAAAACTTATATATGAATATTTGATTAATTATGTAATAATTACACATTAAAAAAATAAAATAAAGTCATTAAAAACAGTGGACTTTGCTTAACAGAACCACGTATAAGAGAATCAGCCATTTACTGGAAATAAATATTATATATTGGCCGGGACGGAATCATTCCCTATTCTCACTGTATTAAAATATTATATATTGGCCGGGACGGAATCATTCCCTATTCTCACTATATTAAAATATTATATATTGGCCAGGACGGAATCATTCCCTATTCTCATTATATTAAAATATTATATATTGGCTGGGACAGAATCATTCCCTATTCTCACTGTATTAAAATGCACCTGTTATATGAATCTGTAATTTAACAGAAACAAACTGTTCTGACCTAAAGTGATTCTATTACGCGGAGTCCACAGCATACCAAAAAAACTGTGTCAACAGAAGACTTTTCCTTTCGTTCGATAATGAATTGTCATTTGTGTACACATTCTAGGGGTCAGCCCGCAGTTGATTTTTCCACTGGTGGCCATGTAAATGTTTTGCATGATTATATGAAAACGTGACCACAAAAATTTATAAATTTTTTTACCTGTTGCTGTCATCATCTCGTTGACATGTTGATCGAGTTTAGTAAAAATAAGACATTTCCTGCTCTTGCGATACCCGTCAATGTTTACCAGTATATGCATGAATTACTACGCACACATGACAAAAACAATCCAAAATATCCTTCTGCCTATTAAAATCATCTAACAATCCACCATTTCACTATCAACAGCTTCTACCAGCAAACATGCCAATGTGCCTGCTCAAATGCACTTATGTCAGATCATATGAATTTTAAAACTTCCTATATTTGAGCTTATTATGCCCTACATTCGCCTATAACACACCATGACGTCTAACTGAGCGATGACCTCTTTAAATTAGACATTCAATTGAAATCAAATCAGTTGTGGATGCTATAATTTTAAATATGTACAATCAATGTTGTTAGATCTGTAAAGAAAATCAAAAACATGTACCCAGGTTGAATACTTACTGTTTGGGGGTCATCCAGCTGCTGCTGTGGCTGTAGATGCTTCAGCAACAGTTGTGGTTGCCGTGGCGACTGCTGCTGTGGGCTGACCTCTGACCTCCTGCCAGCCTGTCTGTTCAGTGTCGACACCAGATAGATCGCATACACGAAGACAACGGTCACGGTGAGAAGACAGAACTTTTTTTTAATGTTGCCTCGAATTATCTAAAAACAAATCCGAAAAACAACATTAAGACTACAGTGACAGTGCAAGTAAAATGGTAACTTACGAAAGTGATACTGCGTGCTACCGTAGAAACACGGGACTACCCAAAGCAATGTACAAGTTCAACCCCTGACAGGACAGTTTGTTCCAGCACCAACAAGACTGCTCTACGAACATTTCAGCTATGCTGCAATTACTGCGCATATAATATTTGTTCATATATATATCAACCACTGTGTATAGCCAGGTACCCATTTATACAGTGCATTGAACTAAGGCAATGTGAAGTGAACAAAATTGCCCAAGTTTCAAAACAGCAGCAGAAGATACAGATTCCCACAACAGACGGATCTGGCACTGGGACATATTTAAAACATTACAGAAACATTCTGGTGTGACAAGGCTCACTCATGATCAAGTGATGACATCTAGCGGGAGCTTCAACTCTAGGTGTCATTCTGGTGTGACAAGGCTCACTCATGATCAAGTGATGACATCTAGCGGGAGCTTCAACTCTAGGTGTCATTCTGGTGTGACAAGGCTCACTCATGATCAAGTGATGACATCTAGCGGGAGCTTCAACTCTAGGTGTCATTCTGGTGTGACAAGGCTCACTCATGATCAAGTGATGACATCTAGCGGGAGCTTCAACTCTAGGTGTCATTCTGGTGTGACAAGGCTCACTCATGATCAAGTGATGACATCTAGCGGGAGCTTCAACTCTAGGTGTCATTCTGGTGTGACAAGGCTCACTCATGATCAAGTGATGACATCTAGCGGGAGCTTCAACTCTAGGTGTCATTCTGGTGTGACAAGGCTCACTCATGATCAAGTGATGACATCTAGCAGGAGCTTCAACTCTAGGTGTCATTCTGGTGTGACAAGGCTCACTCATGATCAAGTGATGACATCTAGCAGGAGCTTCAACTCTAGGTGTCATTCTGGTGTGACAAGGCTCACTCATGATCAAGTGATGACATCTAGCAGGAGCTTCAACTCTAGGTGTCATTCTGGTGTTACAAGGCTCACTCATGATCAAGTGATGACATCTAGCAGGAGCTTCAACTCTAGGTGTCATTCTGGTGTGACAAGGCTCACTCATGATCAAGTGATGACATCTAGCAGGAGCTTCAACTCTAGGTGTCATTCTGGTGTGACAAGGCTCACTCATGATCAAGTGATGACATCTAGCAGGAGCTTCAACTCTAGGTGTCATTCTGGTGTGACAAGGCTCACTCATGATCAAGTAATGACATCTAGCAGGAGCTTCAACTCTAGGTGTCATGCTTGCTTCAATTTTAAGTTCAAAAACATGAAAACTGCACAAATAATTCGGATTGAATACGTTCCCTGTATATGCTGCCTATTGAATAAGTCGCTATAACACAACCCAGCAGCAGTAGGCAAAACTGATTACAAACGCCAACAATGAAAACGAGTAAATCAACACTTTCAACAGGACGACAATATGAAGACTGAGCTCGGTGGACTCTAACTGGCCCACACACTATTTGATCAATGTACGGGGGGGGGGGGCACTCAATATGTTGCCAGTATACCATCCTTGAGAATTTATTTAACTGACCCCCGTAAACATGTTTTAGACATCTGTCAAAATGATACCCTTTTCAAGTTGGAATACAACCAAATATATTATACCATTTAACGTGCAAAATTTACACTGTTCCATGACATATGATATAGATTCATTCACTAACATATTTTATTCATAGATTAATATTAATTGAAATTATACAAAGTTGCCCTGAAATGAAATCACAGGTCTTGTTCTAAATATATACCCTTAATTACCCAAACATGTTGTGTGCGTCAACGTGCTTTGATGCATAAAACATATCCATAAAACGTGGAATTTGTCTCAAGGATGGTAAACTGACGACGTATTGAGTGGCAATGGAAATGTGAACTGCATTCTTTTTCTGCCTGTGTCTACCAGCAATCGTCCTCCACTCCTGTCTCAGTAACAGTTAATTTGGTCTGGCTCAGCAGCTCAATTACTTCTTCCAGTACATAGATGAGCACTGCTGCATTGTCTGGAGTAATCAAATCTACCTATGCTCCAACATAGCAACAAGCAATCACAGCCTTCCATGAATACCCTGCAGCGAAAGGTCGGGTTCAGCTGAAGGGACAATGGTTAGATCCTCGGTCTGCCATTCAAAACATTCAAAACATGTGCAGCTTCATCAATTCCCATTATACAAGTACAAGATATTAACGCTACTGCAGTAAGCATGTGAAAACAACTCAACAATGTGACGACTGCACACATATTATGGAACATTCCTGCTTGTGAGGTACTATTATTTGTTTGACAGCCAAGTCTAATCAATGCCTTGCCTGTAATATTAATTTACATAATTTAATTACAGGTCGATTTTGACACTTGATAGATCATAGATCATACATACTAGATTTCTAGAGCATTGCAAACCAATGACGCCTGCTTATTTTCTCTTCCAATATAGCAATGAGTTTATTTTCAAATTAATATTGATATAATTGCTTTATTTTTAACCAAAAATATGCGTAATTTTGTCAGAAAATTTACAATTTGTCACATAACAGGATCTCAGGTAAATTGCAATGGATCAGACTTGTCAAATGTTATTGTTTATATGACTGCTTCCATGCTTCTAGTTGATGAGATACAAGGCGAACGGCCTGATTTGGATACGCCACCATAAAGGGGTATCACATGACCAGATACCTGTTGCAGCCAGATTTGAAAATGCTGATCTACACAATGCTTCCAGTGGCTGTGAGACAACCAATATGCAACTATTCTTTCCAAATTTGTTACACAATGTTACCAATGGGCCACATAACAAATATCACCAATGAATGTTCTAGTCCAAAATGGCTACCTGCTCCTTCATAGAGTGGTGTCATGCCCCCTAATTTTGACCAAATTTACATTTTGGCATCTGATCTGTATCATGCTATTTGTGATTGCTACTGTTGTATGCCTTTTCCAAGCAAACTGTTCACAAATCCTATCAATCTGTGCCTATGGGAATGGCTATATCTACTGTAAACCACTTCTGGGTTAGGGTTTGGGTTAGCTAGGGATTACCTAGATATGGGGTTAACTAAGTTTAGGATTGCATACCTTCATTTCCTTGTTCCTAAGCATTTACAAAGTATGCACACAACATGAAATTGGTATTGATATGTGTTGATAATACATTTTCGAAAGGCAACATTTATTGTGTATACCAAGAATTGCTCATTGTCTGCTTTTAGCTTACCAAAATTGCACTTATTAACAATTAAATATCATATTAAACACCAATTCGCACAACATATCAGCTCGTGCACATCAAACGTTATAGTACAAAACCAAAATGTACATATATTTGAAATTTTTTATATTTAGTAGATAGATTATAGGACACCTCCTAAGGGAGACTGTTATACAGTTTAAATAGTAGCAGCGTTTAACCTGTAATAATTTTGTTGACTAGATGGAATCAATAAAATATATATAATAATATATTATTATCCAGCCTGACACCAACAATTTTCTAAATCAAACACACACAACATAGGGCAGGTTAGCAACCGTTTTTATTTATTTATTAAAAACAATATGAGCCCTAATTTTATTATCAGAATTGCAAATTATAAAAATAAGAATTTTTTTATAACAAACTAATAATTTCATCCAAATTACCTGTAATATCCACAATTAAGCTAACAACGACCAAAATATAAGCATATCAACATTTTATAACCGTGTTTGTGACCACAACTTCCATTTATTTGGGGGAAGACTACGGTACAAAATTGCATTGGTGGCCATGTTAACATTTTGTCTGATTATAAGAAAACGTGAACACTAAAAATTCTGAAATTTTTTCACAGCAACTGCCATCATCTCATTGACATGCTGGCCAAATTTTGTCAAAATCACATACCTCCAGCTCTTTTAAAATGCCCTGACGTGCGATGCCCATAAATTTTTACAAAAATAGCCATGTATTCATGCGCCTACATGGCCCATAACAATTTCCCATAAATTCCTCCGCCTGTTAAACTCTAAAAAAATGCACTATTTCACAGCCAATAGCTTCTACTAAGAAACCTGTGAACTTGCCTGCTCAAATGTACTTATGTCACACCATATGAATTGTTTAAATTCATATATCACAATTTAATACGCCCTACATTCATGTGAAACAATAAACAGGAAGGTCAACTGTGGTCTCAACCCAAACAGAGAAGCTTTTTTTTTGAGAAAATGCCCTGTGGTCTTACCCCTCCATCTCCCAGCTGTCCCAGCCCTAGGTTGGAGGGGGGAGGGGGGGAGGACGGACTAATCACCTCCATCTGTTTCTCCTGCTGCTACTGTGCCTGATTTGAACTAATTATAATGTAGTTATGTATCTGCCTGCCATCTGGTGTAAAATCCTCAAAGCTCAGAACCAACCTGTGTACATCTTAAACATGTTAATAAAAGTATTAGATCAATCATAACTGAAGACGTTATAGCAGGTCTTGAATTTGGCAATTTGCTATAATGCCCTGGCAACTGGCCTTCATGCCTCGGAAACTAAACAATGGTTCACAGCGAAACTAGCCATGCCTTATAATACATTCCATTTCAATTGCAGTGTCGTCATCGACAACGTTGTCAGCAGATGGCAATGTTGTCGGCTGACGGCAACTCAGACATGGGTTCTTCCTTATAACACATATTTCTTTTTTCAACAATGACAATTTATCAATATATTCATTGTATTAAAGTATTTGTGATTTAAATATGGTATTTTCTACTGGCCTCAATGCCCTACCTACTGGCCTCGGTGCCCTGCCTACTGGCCTCGGTGCCCTGCCTGCAGGCCTCAGTGCCCTGCCTACTGGCCTCGGTGCCCTGCCTACTGGCCTCAGTGCGCTGCCTATTGGCCATGGTGTCCCGTAAAATATATACAAGCCAAGGCCAACATACCTTTAATTTGCCAAATTCGAGGCCTGTTGTAGGTAAAGTTTTAACAATTATAACATTATGATTAGCCATACTGCATCGTGTCCAACAACCGTGCCTTGTTCGGAGTATTGCTGTCAAAACATTCACATTCCTTGGATCAAATGTATTTTTGTCATTTCAAGTACAGAAACAATTCTTGAAACTTGGCAATTCTGTTTGCTGCCAACTATTACAGAAAAACCTATGAATACCGAACCCACAGTAACTTGAAGAAACACTGGTTCTAGAATCCAGCCTTACTAACCTCAATTACTGTCCATACCATCCATTTCACAACACCATATTGTTCCTAAAGCTGAGCTGAACAAGGGCAAACCAACACTGCCCAGCATGGATGGCTGTGCAGTCATTGGTATATCTACAATCATTCTTTCCCATTATCATAAGGTCACAATAGATAGCTTATCTCTGTCATTTCCTGCTGTTGTCACAAGTACTTGACAGTGGAACAGCACTAAAAATGTTAGTCATTCCAAATGACAGTTTCATTATGCTCATATGCTGGTAAAATTAGGGCATCAGTTTTAATTTTTAGTTTATTGGTATGTACAAATGCTATTCTTTTATGGACCAGCATATTATTTTAATAGCCTACGTATTCCTCCGGTTTTGTTTAAGCAAGCAGTTCATTTGATAGTGTGTACAGATTAGTATTCGACTCAGTAAACAAGTCATATTATAATAGTGTGTTGACTCAGTTGAAGGGCTATAAATTAACTTTTCTGGGCAGTGGACCACAGGACCACCAGCTCTGGAACTCTGGTGGTCCTGCAAAATTTCTGGAATCTGGACTGAATCTGTTTCAAACTGGCAGCCAATGCATCCGCACCCTGGTCCTCCCGGCAGAGAGACTAGTCCCCTAAGTCTAACCACCCTGGTCTTCCCGGCAGAGAGACTAGTCCCCTAAGTCTAACCACCCTGGTCCTCCCGGCAGAGAGACTAGTCTCCTAAGTCTAACCACCCTGGTCCTCCCGGCAGAGAGACTAGTCCCCTAAGTCTAACCACCCTGGTCTTCCCGGCAGAGAGACTAGTCCCCTAAGTCTAACCACCCTGGTCCTCCCGGCAGAGAGACTAGTCCCCTAAGTCTAACCACCCTGGTCCTCCCGGCAGAGAGACTAGTCCCCTAAGTCTAACCACCCTGGTCTTCCCGGCAGAGAGACTAGTCCCCTACGTCTAACCACCCTGGTCCTCCCGGCAGAGAGACTAGTCCCCTAAGTCTAACCACCCTGGTCCTCCCGGCAGAGAGACTAGTCCCCTAAGTCTAACCACCCTGGTCCTCCCGGCAGAGAGACTAGTCCCCTAAGTCTAACCACCCTGGTCCTCCCGGCAGAGAGAATAGTCCCCTAAGTCTAACCACCCTGGTCCTCCCGGCAGAGAGACTAGTCCCCTAAGTCTAACCACCCTGGTCCTCCCGGCAGAGAGACTAGTCCCCTAAGTCTAACCACCCTGGTCCTCCCGGCAGAGAGACTAGTCCCCTAAGTCTAACCACCTTGGTCCTCCCGGCAGAGAGACTAGTCCCCTAAGTCTAACCACCCTGGTCTTCCCGGCAGAGAGACTAGTCCCCTAAGTCTAACCACCCTGGTCCTCCTGGCAGAGAGACTAGTCCCCTAAGTCTAACCACCCTGGTCCTCCCGGCAGAGAGACTAGTCCCCTAAGTCTAACCACCCTGGTCCTCCCGGCAGAGAGACTAGTCCCCTAAGTCTAACCACCCTGGTTCTCCCGGCAGAGAGACTAGTCCCCTAAGTCTAACCACCCTGGTCCTCCCGGCAGAGAGACTAGTCCCCTAAGTCTAACCACCCTGGTCCTCCCGGCAGAGAGACTAGTCCCCTAAGTCTAACCACCCTGGTCCTCCTGGTGGAGAGACTAGTCCCCTAAGTCTAACCACCCTGGTCCTCCTGGCAGAGGGTCTAGACCCCTAAGTCTAACCACCCTGGTCCTCCCAGCAGAGAGACTAGTCCCCTAAGTCTAACCACCCTGGTCCTCCTGGCAGAGGGTCTAGACCCCTAAGTCTAACCACCCTGGTCCTCCAAGGCAGAGAGACTAGTCCCCTAAGTCTAACCACCCTGGTCCTCCATGCAGAGAGTCTAGCCCCTAAGTCTAACCACCCTGGTCCTCCCAGCAGAGAGACTAGTCCCCTAAGTCTAACCACCCTGGTCCTCCTGGCAGAGGGTCTAGACCCCTAAGTCTAACCACCCTGCTCCTCCTGGCAAAGAGTCTAGTCCCCTAAGTCTAACCACCCTGGTCCTCCTGGCAGAGAGTCTAGTCCCCTAAGTCTAACCACCCTGGTCCTCCTGGCAGAGAGTCTAGTCCCCTAAGTCTAACCAACCTGGTCCTCCTGGCAGAGGGTCTAGTCCCCTAAGTCTAACCACCCTGGTCCTCCTGGCAGAGAGTCTAGTCCCCTAAGTCTAACCACCCTGGTCCTCCCGGCAGAGGGTCTAGTCCCCTAAGTCTAACCACCCTGGTCCTCCCGGCAGAGAGACTAGTCCCCTAAGTCTAACCACCCTGGTCTTCCCGGCAGAGAGACTAGTCCCCTAAGTCTAACCACCCTGGTCCTCCTGGCAGAGAGTCTAGTCCCCTAAGTCTAACCAACCTGGTCCTCCCGGCAGAGGGTCTAGTCCCCTAAGTCTGACCACCCTGGTCCTCCTGGCAGAGGGTCTTGTCCCCTAAGTCTAACCACCCTGGTCCTCCCGGCAGAGGGTCTAGTCCCCTAAGTCTAACCACCCTGGTCCTCCTGGCAGAGGGTCTTGTCCCCTAAGTCTAACCACCCTGGTCCTCCCGGCAGAGGGTCTAGTCCCCTAAGTCTAACCACCCTGGTCCTCCCAGCAGAGGGTCTAGTCCCCTAAGTCTAACCACCCTGGTCCTCCCGGCAGAGGGTCTAGTCCCCTAAGTCTAACCACCCTGGTCCTCCCGGCAGAGGGTCTAGTCCCCTAAGTCTAACCACCCTGGTCCTCCCGGCAGAGGGTCTAGTCCCCTAAGTCTAACCACCCTGGTCCTCCCGGCAGAGGGTCTAGTCCCTAAGTCTAACCACCCTGGTCCTCCTAGCAGAGAGACTAGTCCCCTAAGTCTAACCACCCTGGTCCTCCCGGCAGAGGGTCTAGTCCCCTAAGTCTAACCACCAATCTACAGCGTCCCATCTATCCTGCCAGAACTTTTGAGGTAGAAGGCAGAAATAAAATGGAATGTGACAGAAAATCTTAGTAGACGTTCCACAGAGCCGGTGGCCATCTCTTAATGTGAACGCTGGATACACCCCTTTACACGCTACGCTGCTTTCCACTGAGCTTGTCCATTGAGACGACACAAGGACGTGAAACCAAGGAGTTTTATAATGCAGAAGGTAATTTGATGAAACATTAATCTGACAGCCCAAAGTGTTAGTCAAACTTAACATAATCAATATGCAGACGCCACTCCACCAAGTAATATTATCAGTCTACTGTTGAAAGTTGAGTCAATGATGGGGTCACTGAAGCATAACATAGATTGGCCAGCTTCTTACTGTCCAGTCACTGGAGTTGTTAGCGCCACTAAGCATGTTTCTACCATTGTTACGTGATCTACGTCAAACATCACCAAACGCTTTGTGAAACCGGCAGTTGGACATGATTTCTGGAGTGTGAAGTTGTTATTGCCACTGGCACTGCATTACCAAAACTTGACTGGGGAGCGCAAGGAGTTATAAGTTGTCATTGCCACTGGCACTGCATTACCAAAACTTGACTGGGGAGCGCAAGGAGTTATAAGTTGTCATTGCCACTGGCACTGCATTACCAAAACTTGACTGGGGAGCGCAACGAGTTATAAGTTGTCATTGCCACTGGCACTGCATTACCAAAACTTGACTGGGGAGCGCAAGGAGTTATAAGTTGTCATTGCCACTGGCACTGCATTACCAAAACTTGACTGGGGAGCGCAACGAGTTATAAGTTGTCATTGCCACTGGCACTGCATTACCAAAACTTGACTGGGGAGCGCAAGGAGTTATAAGTTGTCATTGCCACTGGCACTGCATTACCAAAACTTGACTGGGGAGCGCAACGAGTTATAAGTTGTCATTGCCACTGGCACTGCATTACCAAAACTTGACTGGGGAGCGCAAGGAGTTATAAGTTGTCATTGCCACTGGCACTGCATTACCAAAACTTGACTGGGGAGCGCAACGAGTTATAAGTTGTCATTGCCACTGGCACTGCATTACCAAAACTTGACTGGGGAGCGCAAGGAGTTATAAGTTGTCATTGCCACTGGCACTGCATTACCAAAACTTGACTGGGGAGCGCAACGAGTTATAAGTTGTCATTGCCACTGGCACTGCATTACCAAAACTTGACTGGGGAGCGCAAGGAGTTATAAGTTGTCATTGCCACTGGCACTGCATTACCAAAACTTGACTGGGGAGCGCAACGAGTTATAAGTTGTCATTGCCACTGGCACTGCATTACCAAAACTTGACTGGGGAGCGCAAGGAGTTATAAGTTGTCATTGCCACTGGCACTGCATTACCAAAACTTGACTGGGGAGCGCAACGAGTTATAAGTTGTCATTGCCACTGGCACTGCATTACCAAAACTTGACTGGGGAGCGCAAGGAGTTATAAGTTGTCATTGCCACTGGCACTGCATTACCAAAACTTGACTGGGGAGCGCAACGAGTTATAAGTTGTCATTGCCACTGGCACTACATTACCAAAACTTGACTGGGGAGCGCAACGAGTCATGAGCTGTTGCAGCAACTCAGCTAGTGAATTATATATCAGTCAAACCAAAAACATTTGAGTCAGTTTCATTATTAAAGATTGGTCGGCTACCAGGAAACTACACACGTATTCTTATAGTTTAACATGGTTGGAGAAATATTCCTTATGGGAGGAATGGTCCAATAACTCAATGGTTTGGTGCCACACCGCGTGACCAGGACGTACTGGGTTGGACGTTTTATAAAAATTCATACAACTTGCCGATTTATCATATGGATGTAGGGAATTGAATATGAGTCTCTTGGATGAGACGCTAAAAGCTGTAGATCCCTTCTACCTGGTGTCAATCACCATGGGAAGTAACAGACCCTGTGCAGGGGGTAAATGTGTAATCTGAATTGAACTCACAAATCACATGGTCTCTGTAATTTGGACTATAAACACAATCCAGAGGATTTGTCCTGTTTTGGTCCTCCCAATCCGGGCACATTTTGTCTCTTTCTCCCCCCCACATCCTTCCCGCCAGGGGGCTGCAGAGTATAACAGTTAACAGTACCCCTGGCAAATCAACCTGTGCACCTCAGCTCTCGCTTCCATCTCATCATCCCCCGTACTAACTGCTACAGCCTTCCAAGTCACCCTACATACAACACTGAATTGCTCTAGTTTAGCTGTGTTTCTCCCTGTGAACCACCCTGCTCTAAGGAGGGGGTGTGGCAGGGGTCTCAACCTCCCACCTCTTTTGGGGGCCGACCCTCATTTTCCCACCTGTTTGATCTACGTCAAACGTCTACCGAATGCTTAGTTAAATCAGCAGTTATACATGATTTCTGGAGTGTGAAATTGTCACTGCCACTGGCACCTGTTTGTGGGGCCAATTTCTCCCACCTCCCTCCACTTTCGATCGTCCACCTCCCACCAATCCCACCTACTTTTGAGGTCAACCTCCCACTAATTTTTAGAACTAACCGCTCACTTCCTGCCACATCCCTGTCTAAGACTACGTTCTAACTTCATAAGATACGTGAGTCGATCCAGCAGTCCCACAGATAAGATCTAATGTCTCTCCTTTGGGTTTGCTTTGATCGAGACTGGCTTAACCTACCATCTAAACCAAATTCGACTTACTGACCAGTGGTCACTCTAGTTGCAACCAGCGTAAGCCGAACACATTCTGTCTAACCTGGTTTGGTCAGAATTACGTCACACCGACCAACCAACAACGCCTTCAGGTGGTGGAAGCTCTGGTCGACTAGGGCAGGGGTTCATCCAGGATAACATTTTTGCCAGTCCAAAATGTTTTGAGAATGTAACAAAATGCGTGTCCATGCTCGATTGCGCGCTCGGTCGCACGATCAAAAATGTAAGTATTATATATATATATATATATATACATTTACTTACACAATCATTTTAACTAAGTCTTAACAGACAGGGGTAACTATAAATACATTTACCTGTACTTATTGTGTGCATCATAAATAATAATAATTAAAAATAACAACTGACAAACAAAGATAGTCTTCTAACGTGAGTCCAGGGGTGAGATTTAGCAAGTCATGGAAGGTAGCCAGTCGGGCTACCAACCTTGCAGCCCGACAGCTTCTTAGGTAGCCCACTTGCTACTCAATACTTTGATGATAGAAAGTAAATACTTTGAAGATAAAAATGTATGAACAATATCAACGACAAATAAAAAACATCAAAAACAAACAGTTTTGAAACATTTATTTTTAAGGCAGGTTCAGTAGAATGTGATACATAATACTGAATAAAATACAGTCTACAATTATACACAGGTTGTTTTTTTTTCATAGGATGGTACATCAACAGTCTTCGCGAAAAGTCTCCAAGCATCACAGGACATAAGGTCCTGTGAACTGAACTGTTTTGCTGATTTTTACGGGACCTGATTTTACCCTAGCCTAGAGAAACTTTAACCAAGCTCCCAATTAATTCACCAGAAGCACTCCGCGCACCATGGAGATAATTAAATCTAACTATAATCGAGATAGCGTATATTTTTATGTATGTACGTTTATGTGGTTATAAATAAACACGTTTACGTTTTTCTTCTAGACGGCTTGCTCCTCGGGCGCCAAACTATCAGGGATTGATCTACGACCCCACTAATGAAACGTAACGCCCTTATTTTTTAGAAATACCCTATATATCAAGGATTCTTAGTGATTTTTATGGTAAATCAAATGTTCACTGTGTAAAACGTTAACTTCCAACAATCGCATAAACCACGCGCACTGCGGCGAATACTTCGGTACGTAACTCGTTTGAGAGTACGTAGCGCCATATAGGCGGTTTATATTATTATAGTAGAAAGCACGCACCCACGTATTGGCCCGAGGTCGCAGACCAATACACAATAAAAAGACAGTAGAAAGCAGATATTCTACTATTCATCAACCAACACAAGTATCCACGCGATCTTCTATATTTTGAACATTCAACGAGTATTGCATCACGTGTGTGACGTGGTAATACGTTCGAGCGTATTGATGGCATATTGCCTGAGGCATTTGGTAAACATTGCTATCATGACTGTCACGTATAAACTAACACGTAAACCCGTCCTGGCGACGGGCATTTTTCTTAAAAGTGGCGCCACGCGGCACCAAGACTATTAACATGACCGGTTATTATTTCAATGTAGAATGACCGTTAAGTTACACGTTGAGCGTCGATGTGGTTGATTAAAAATACAATGAATGCTACCTATTGATATCGCTTCGGCTATGCCTGGTTTGGCAACATTTCTTGCAATGTCAAACGTGTCACAAACACACGATTTATGGTTAACATATATCCAGGACTACACTTCTGAGATGTTTATTGACATTCCGTTTATTTTTGCTGGGTCTAAAATATTGCAGCTCCGTAAATATTTCGAGTCGCCATCCGGGCTACTGTAGTCAAGCTATTTAGTAAAGTAAACCTGAATCAAATATGTTGAACAGTTTTGTTTCCATCATGTTTTAGGTAGAACCATGTTAAACGTTGATGAGCAAAAAATAAACATATTTCACCCTGCTACTAAATAATTTATGAGTGGCTGAATGTCCCTATATCCAGTGGAACAAATGTAGCCATATGTGTAAGCTTTAACATAAAGTAAACCTGAATCAAATATGTTGAGCAGTATTTGTTTTATGATGGTTCAAGTAGAAACATGTAAAATCGTTAAATTCTTATTGTTTTGGGTTTCTTGGCACACATCAAAGATGTTGAGTGGCAGGTGGATACAACGTAATTACTGGCGGGGGGGGGCACGCGGCCGGCTTCCAAGATAATTATATTGGCTTGACCTATTTCTCACAGTCTGAATTTGCCAGTCAACTGAATTTACCACTCGTTGTAGCCCATCCAAAATAAATCTTTACCCGTCCAAAAACGCACTTTACGCATTTTACCATTCCAAAAAATGGGTGGACAGGTCTGTGGATGAGTCTATGACTAGTGGTCACCATGGCAACCAACACAGCATCATAGGAAACAAGAAGAGTGTTTGCCTGTATTGCAGTCATCTTCTTTGTATTATTTTTGCTTCATAATGTACAATTAGTTTTTGTTTGTGCTAGTATAGTGATCGATATTAGTGTTACTGATATTATATTTAGGGATGTTAGAAGCTGTATGCCGATAGGCATGTTGCACGTGACACTTGCCACCACTGTGAAACAACCAGTGTTGACTAATTCCCGTTCGGCGTAGCTTAGTCGGTTGGACATGAATGAATGAATGAATAAATGAAAGTTTATTCAATAAATAACAAGGGCTTTCACGGTGACATCACGAGCCTAATCACGTGATCATCTGGCGGCACTGGCTGGCAAGACGACCAGACGCCTCCATTGTTTCAGTGTACTTTGCTGGTTGCGTTTCTCTTATATTTTGCATTTTATGCATTTTAACACACACCTTCGAAATCATGGTTGTGTCCTGTGTTGTTGTGGGATGTACAAGTAGCTGTGTGGACGGCTCATTGTCATTTCATCGCATCCCAAAAGAGGAAAAACGATCAGATGTAAACATTGCTAAACGACTGTGTTTGTGGACGACATTTCATTTTTGAACCGCTATTAACGGTTAATATTACCAATGGATATATTCCATTCATGACTGTTGGCAGCTGTTATATAAAATTAAAGCAGAATGAACGCTGAAAAAGGAAATGTTTGTAATCTCTGAACCCTGTAACAGTAGCCGGCCTGCAAAGCCGGCCTAGCCTTGCCCTAGACCCATGCCCGCGACACTGGCATTGCCGCTGCACTATCATTGACCCCCCATTCATGGGTAATACATAAACGTTATTTTCTGGCTAACAAAGTCGTTAAACCGTTTATTGTTATGAAACAAAGTTTAATATTTATCATACAAATGTGCTAGAGAGTGATTTATAAGCTTTCAGACTCTCGGTTGAACATTTCTGGCTTGTTGAATGCCAAATGTTTAATCGAGTCAGAGGCTGGGTCATTCTACCACCCATCTTATTGTAACATTCCCTCGCACTGGGATCTAAAACATTGTCGTATTTAGCCCAGTAGTCATTCATGTTTGTTCGAGCATAGCAAGGCATTTGTTAGAGAAAGCTCGGCTGGTTTGCGGCTTTTGTCAGCCAGTGTACTGCACATATGCGAATGTGACATCACGTGTTGGTATACATGAAAGCCCCTATACATGTGCATAGTATGGTGTGCTGCTGCTGTTGAAGGGACATAGCTTACAGTATGTTATCTTTCTAGACTTTATTCTATTCATTGACATTGTTCGGCTTCCAAGTCAAGATTCAGTTACTAGAGCTAGTCAGTCTTAGAACACTCTTGAAAAAGTTTTTTTAATAATTGCCCTGATGTAACAGTTACAAAAATGTAGGCGAAGCTAAAATTAAAGATTACCATACTTACGTTGAACAGCATCTTACAACACTTCCTATTAAACGACGATAATTTATTATTTACTAATAACAAGGTTGACAACTACTACAAGCGCGCACCATCTACACAGCCGAGCTTCTGTCAAGGCGCTTGATCAGGGTAATCGATCAAAGCGTCGAAATAAAATGTACTTATTTCCAACGCGCTTGTATGGCGTAAGATAAAACGACCGCTGGCCGATTTTGGGCATACATTTCAAGTTCTTAAATAGTGTTTTTCTTTAAATATCAGAGCATTGTTTATATACAAAGTGTGGATCATTGTCCCAGGCCTTTCGTTTGCCACCAGTCAGGCAAAAAACTCACTTTGTTTCATAAAAAGCAACTTGCTGCCCTTGTTAAAAGAAGCAAATATTGCTCCAAAAGGGCAATATACTGGTGCAATATCCCCAAAGGGGCATTTTTGTAAAAATGGACACAGTTTCTTTATGAACGGCAATTTTTGTTTAGGAAATTTGTATAAACTTACAACTATTTGGGAACAAATAACCAAAAAGGTACATTTATTTTTTTAATGTTTCATGAATGTAAGGGTGAACTTAATTCTGGGGGCAAGGTCCAAAAAGGGTTTTTGACAGTAACAAATGTCTCAGTTTCTTTAAGACAGCTGGTTTTGAAAGGGAGGTCCTGAAACGGAAAAAAACAATTTTTTCCATGATAGGGCTACTCTCTGAAAGTTAAATCCATATCAAAAAAGGCAAATTAATACATAAAAGGAAAACTACTGGGGACAGTGTCCTAAAAGGGCTTTTTTATCTGGGTAACAAAGAATACAGTTTCCATAAAGCAGCAGTTTGTTGAAAGTTATAAAAAGAAAAAAAATGCAACTGGGAGCAGAGCCGCAAAACGCTACTTCTTGTTCCGTTATCAAAAGGGCAAATTATGCTATGAAAAGGAAGCTAGACTATTGGGGCAAGGTCCCAAATGGGTAATCTTTTATGGTAGCAAATGCAATAGTTGGTATTTTAAGTTGGCATTCTAAGTTGGTATTTTAAATTGGTAATAAAAAAAATGGGTCACACTTGGAAAAAGGGAAATGCACACTTTTAACTGCATCCGTCACTATATATATATATATATATATATATATATATATATATATCTGTGTATATCCAATTGTAGGAATATAATTGGCATTTGTAATATCTATATTAATTTTTTTCACTCAGTAATTATGCATTAATATTTATAGGGATTTTCCTTTTTTATAATTTAAAAATGGGTGAAATTAATAGACAGGGTGGCTCCTATGACAGCGATTATTTTTTAGTCTTAGTAGGAGTCTCCCGTCCCTTATATGACATTATCTTTTATTTTCAGACCATATTCTATATTCTTACCATTTTGTTTTATCATGTCGACATATATGTAATATATTGTATGGTTTTTGTGTTGAATACTCTCTTTTGTTGTCTTTGGGACGAATAAATATTTCCTGTTTCCTGTTTCCTTTTTCCTGTGTGTGTGTGTGTGTGTGTGTGTGTGTGTGTGTGTGTGTGTGTGTGTGTGTGTGTGTGTGTGTGTGTGTGTGTGTGTGTGTGTGTGTGTGTGTGTGTGTGTGTGTGTAATGTATGTATATACATACATACATAGACATATTTTTCCTCTTGTAAAAACAAAAACATTGGCACAGGTAATTAAGTGGATCGGTATGAGCATTATATTTACTTAAACATATAATTTGGACGGCTTTCTTTTGAAGTTTTTTATTCTATCACATCTATAGCCCCAGGCCATTAAGCCATAGTTTAGATGTGACAATATCAAAGTGTTATACAACATAATCTTTATATTAAGAGGTAACAATCGTTTAAGTTTATTTAGGATACCTATAATTCTGGAGCACCTATTTGAAATTTTTTTTATGTGGCTTTACCAGTTTAATTGTTCATTAAAACACACACACACAATATATATATATATATATATATATATATATATATATATATATATATATATATATATATATATATATATGTTGTGTGTGTGTGTTTTAATGAACAATTAAACTGGTTGTTCATTAAAACACACACACACAACATATATATATATATATATATATATATATATATATATATATATATATATATATATATATATATATATATATATATATATATATATATATATATATATATATATATATATATATATATATATATATGTTGTGTGTGTGTGTTTTAATGAACAATTAAACTGGTAAAGCCACATAAAAAAAATGTCAAATAGGTGCTCCAGAATTATAGGTATCCTAAATAAACTTAAACGATTGTTACCTCTTAATATAAAGATTATGTTGTATAACACTTTGATATTGTCACATCTAAACTATGGCTTAATGGCCTGGGGCTATAGATGTGATAGAATAAAAAACTTCAAAAGAAAGCCGTCCAAATTATATGTTTAAGTAAATATAATGCTCATACCGATCCACTGTTCAAAAGTCTTAATTTACTAAAAGTAGAGCATATTCTAAAATTGCAGGAACTAAAATTATATCATAAATTTTCAAACAATAAACTACCTGTCTACCTGCAAAACTTACCACTTGATCAAAACAATAGTGTTCGCAACTTTAATACATGTGGTCAATATAATATACATATGATCAGGGTACACCACGAGTTTGCTAAACAAAGTCTCAGGTACAGTTTGCCACATACCATAAATAATGCACCTGATTTATTAAAAGACAAGGTCACCACTCACAGTTTACATGGTTTCTCAAATTATATCAAACTTTATTATCTGAATACATATATTGAACAATGTGCAATCCAAAATTGTTATATATGTCAACATGACTGACTATGTCTCCATTCCTCCTTGGATAAAAATCACTCTGTGTATATCCAATTGTAGGAATATAATTGGCATTTGTAATATCTATATTAATTTTTTTCACTCAGTAATTATGCATTAATATTTATAGGGATTTTCCTTTTTTATAATTTAAAAATGGGTGAAATTAATAGACAGGGTGGCTCCTATGACAGCGATTATTTTTTAGTCTTAGTAGGAGTCTCCCGTCCCTTATATGACATTATCTTTTATTTTCAGACCATATTCTATATTCTTACCATTTTGTTTTATCATGTCGACATATATGTAATATATTGTATGGTTTTTGTGTTGAATACTCTCTTTTGTTGTCTTTGGGACGAATAAATATTTCCTGTTTCCTGTTTCCTTTTTCCTGTGTGTGTGTGTGTGTGTGTGTGTGTGTGTGTGTGTGTGTGTGTGTGTGTGTGTGTGTGTGTGTGTGTGTGTGTGTGTGTGTAATGTATGTATATACATACATACATAGACATATTTTTCCTCTTGTAAAAACAAAAACATTGGCACAGGTAATTAATTTTGAAAAAAAGAAATATCATTGGCGGTCATTTCTGCCCCACTAATCCATCAAGAACAACCATAACTAGAATATTCATGGAGATTAGTTCAATAAACTGCATCATATGTATGTATTTTTGGATAAGTCACCTTTAGCAGGAAATATACATTTTTGGATATAATTTATTCTGACTTGGAGACGGGATTTGTAAGGCAGATCAGTCTTTTTTAAGAAGTTACTATGGGCTTTTCAAAACCCTGTAGATATGCTTAAATTGTAGAGATGCTTAAATTGTAGATATGCTTAAATTGGGTGAAATAGCAGCAATCATGTATTTTGGTATGTAGTACTAGTATCTTTTGTCTATTTTTGCATGATGAATTCTTTAATTTATATTGTTAGAATACATAAATAGTGCACTTATAAAGACGAGATCTACTGAAATAACTACGTATTATATACAAGTACATGATACATTTCAAACCAAGACAGCTGCTAAAGGTTGGTGATATAAAAAAGAACACAAGATCTGAGATTACAGTACGACTGTAGCATGCCATTGATGTATGCCTGTGCTATGCATTGAAAGTGCTCTTTTGGGATATCGCCCCCATGTGTGCATTGGGAAGATGTGGAAAAAGTGAAATGGAGAGAGAAGGACATGGGTGAGAAGGACATGGGTGAGATGGACATGGGTGAGAAGGACATGGGAGAGAAGGATATGGGTGAGAAGGACATGGGTGAGGCAAAGAAGAGAAAAGACAATGGAAAAAGTGGTTGTGATTGAAATGTGAGGATAATTTGTCCTGGTCAGTGATTATAGGTCACACATTGCCTATTGCTTCATGAAATGGAATCGGTCAGTTCCAGCCAACACTTGAAAATGCATTGTTGCACTCTAATGTAAATAATTTAGAAAGTACAACATTAGAGAAATTAAAATGATCTTACAGACTGACAGTAGGGTAGTTAATTTTCATGCTTCTGTAAGTTAGATTTTGACAGATTTTTTCAAAATTGACAATGGCATTTTGTTCTGCGTGCAAATAAAGACAAATGCTATATGATTATAGTACATACATGTTTAACTCATCAACATATACAATTGTTGTGCATAATAATAAAATAAAAAAACATGTGCATGTGTGTGTATCTATATAAACATATATATATATATATATATATATATTATATATGAATGTATATGTAAATACATACATGCACAAGCACATATGCGCACACACACATCGCCACTAAAGTGTCACATTTAAATTGTTTGGAGAAAAACCAATGTCTTTAAAATAAAGAACATTTGTCAGTTTGATCTTGAATGAATTAGTTGTCTGTGTTTTGTTGTGATTACATTTTTAAGGACGAACATACCGGTGTGTTTCTTACTCTGATGGACAAATAAATAAAGCATGCATTTTGATATGCAGTGTGCACTGCAGTACAAAATTTTTTTTTACAGATTATCACCCCAATTTGTGAGAAAAAATACTTTTCACCACGAATTTTGCATGATTTATCTCCACCATGAGTTTGGGAAAGATCACAACATAATTTCCACAGGCATTTTAGAAACAATGATGACAACACATTTTTATAACACACAGTGAATCTAAGTTGTGGTGTTCCTAAAAAAAGTGTGTAAATAAATTGTCATGTTTCTAAGATGTGAAATTATCAGTCTGTTGGTTTATAGATGAAATTTTCTTCTCAGAAAATTTCTTCTCAGACTTTGCGCTCTTCAAACATCGTGTACAGTTTAATTTTGACGCTATGAAGATGGGTAGAGGTATATGCGCGACTGACATACATTAATCTATTGGATAACTAAAAAGAATATTCGTTATTTTCGTGAAATGACCGCTTGTTGTTTTTTAAATTATTACTCATTAAGGCAAAACGATATGTCAGTCATACATTTTGCAAAACAGAGGCTTCGAAGTTCGACATATCAAGCACTGTGAAAAACATGATGATATTGGCCAAATATCCCTTTCAAAGTCATTATGAAAAACAAACACGGAAATAAGAACTGTTGACCAACATCAAATTGCACAGTTAAATCAAAATATCACATAACATATCTGGTGCGCACAAACTCCTGTATTAGTACAATGGTCTGTTTGGGGTAGACTACTTGGGACTTTTACGGTTTGCGACTACTTGAAACTTGAGCGCATAATACCTCTATTTATACTAAACTAATTCAAGCTGCGTAGCTCTGCTGTCCACATAAGCAACAGGCGAATTTCGCGATGGAAGCTTTTTACAGCATTCCGTTCACCGTGTTAGAATGTCCAAATATCAAATTGAAACGACCGTCTTGGGTAGCGACGCCTTCGCCGATGGTCGTTTTTGCGTTGGTGCTTCTGTCGTATTTCTTCGTCACAGCAGGTAAACTTCCAGTGACGTAGACTTAAGTTACGCCACGCGTCGGCAGTTTCTTGATTTGATGCATGGCCGGCTTGGGTGTTCATGCCACGGTCCAGGACATTATATATTCTCCAGGGCCACGATTTTGTGCAGTGCATGCCTTCGAAGGATGTACTATTGATTTATTCTGCAAATTATTAAATACTGGTCCCCCTAACTTTGTAGTAGAGTCACCGGCGTAGTGTTTGCTCCTCGGCAGATTTTGCTTCATAAACGACATTGATTGACCGCTAGATGGCAGTGGTGTCGCGCCACATCAGTGCACTCAGTAAATATACACGAAATTTTACTTATCGAACATAAATTTATGCAACTATTTGTAATACTTACTACAGTAATGTAACCAAATGGCCCCATGGCTGTGATTTTTACATTTAATGCATTGCCTATTACCGTATGCTCTTCATTTTAAGGCAATTTCCAGCACTCGCTTTGAGAAACGTACATTCGCCATTCAATATTCATAAGTAATTCACTTAAAACAACTTCTAAGTTCTAACAATTTGTTTGCACTCTAAATTATATAACTCGTTGTTATTTCGAATATCGATTCCATGCGCAAGTTTCAGAATTTGTTGTAAAAGTGGGATATGTTGACCAGGGCGACCAATAAGCACCTGGGCTGACAGTTCTAGGAAATCAGTGAAGCTAGATTTCTGCTGTGACATGTTAAGTGTTTTTGACCGAAGTCGAAGGGCTGAAGGGTATACAGAGAAGCAACAGAAAGATGTTTCGCAAAAAGATTGGAAGCCTCATTGTATGGCAAAACGTAATGCATTAAATGCATAAACATCACGGACACAGGACCTTTGTTATCTATTGAATTGATAGCTTTCCTGGGGTGATCATTGCAAATATTTGCATACATTTTCGTCCGAAAAGTGATGAGTCAAATGTTTTCCTGATCGTAAAGTATCTTAAACAGGAAAGATGAATTGTTAAAAATATGGCCACAAACAACAATGGTGGAATACTCGGTTCATATCTAAGGAAAGTTACCATTGACACAAGCTCAGTCTGATGTCTTCCTTATATTTCAGGTGTCATCTATGACATAATTGTCGAGCCTCCAAGCATAGGATCAACCACAGATGAAAAAGGTGTTTCAAAACCAGTACGTATTAAACTAACCACGAAGCTATCAGTGGTCCATTTTTTAAGGAATTCACCATTTCTTATAAGTGATGATAATATTTTAGGCAGAAATAATAAAACATGTTCGTTACAATGCTTTGTGTAAAATTATGTCTAGTGATGGTTATGATGTGGTCAATGGTAGACAGCTGCAGTTAACTTTACAGTCACATGTCAGTAATTATGTGAAATACTTGTTCTATAAGCAGTTTTAACATTTGACCTCGTGAAGGTCCTTACTTTTTATTGTACAGTTATTTTGATTCTTGCAAATTCATGTTGTAAATTGAATTAAGAGAAATAATTAATTTTATCTGAAATAATGAATGTTACATTTACATGGCCTATTTCACTAACATGCCAATTGGGTTAATTGTTTTAAGTGTTGCTAATCTCTTGTTAATTATACAGATTCTGTCATTGTATCCCTAAATACCATAACAATATAACCATAGGGCAAAATAAAAAAAAATTAAATGCTGTTTCACTTTTAGTTGATGAGCAAAATAATGTGTCTTTGGAATCATGGTTTGAGCTGGGATTCATGTTTTATACCAAAGAACTCACGGAAACTGGCCAGTGGTGAAACTGTTGTCAAAATCTAACAAATCGTTGGTGCCTCATCGTGTATTTCACAGGTAGCGTTCATGCAACACAGAGTGAACGGTCAGTTTATAATGGAGGGCCTCGCGTCCAGCTTCCTGTTCGTCATGGGTGGCATGGGCTTCGTGTTGCTCGACCAGACCAACAAGCCGACCACGCCCAAGCTCAACCGTATCCTTCTGCTCAGTGTCGCGTTTGTCTGCATCGCCGTCTCCTTCTTCATGTGTCGTGTCTTCATGCGCATGAAACTGCCGTACGTATGACTTGTGCAAGTCTCCCTACTTTAGCTTTCTCAGTCTCTCTTCATTTTCCAGTATCTGTTTCTCCAAAAAATAGTTCCAAAGATTTTCTTCTATTTTGGGATTATTATCACTTCAACAGCCTGGAATTATTTGCTCTTGCATTGCCATATTGCAAACTAGATACTCGTGCATTTGAGAGTATTTTGTCATTAAGTCAATTGTGCCACTGGTGCATACACTGCCTTATCATGCAGTCATGTAATTGACTCGATTATCAAAACTATCTCAACGAGTAATGTGCTTACTGTGTATGGACTCATGACATTAGGAACAACTGTTTACAAGGAACTTTGAAATCCCTGTTCTGCCTTGCTCTCTTGGTCACCGTCCCTCTTACCCATGGTCGAAGGAACTTTGGATATATGGAACAATAATAATAACAGTTAACTTCTACGGCGCCTATATCCTCAAGAACCTGAGCTCAGAGGCGCAACAAAACAGAATCATTAAGCATAATCGTGAACAGGGACGCGCAAAAGTCATTATCAGAGCGACGGACAACCATAAGTTGTGAAATTGATGATCTGAGCTGTCTAGGGATATTTGAAAGATAATCAAGCCAAGTCCCAACGTGTTCCATATAGCGAGTGTCCACTGTAGTGACTGTGCTAATATGTATTTGCCAAATGTAATTCTCGTTGTATGTGAAATATTCTTCTGTGGTAAAATATGCCTCTTGTGTTTTCAGTGGCTACCTGTATACGTAAATGCTAGAGGCTGCGACCGACTCAACATCAAGTCTGATATTCCTGTCGCCAGTAGCATCATTAATCAGAAAACAGAATTCATGGCGACCAGAGCTTTAACGATAATCGCCTTTCTCGTATGCATGTGTGTGTGGTTACATAATGAGATATTACTGATAATTCCATTAAACCTTAATAAAATACACTTGTTTTGCAAAGAGCCATTGGTCTTGTATCTATCTTCGAAGCAAATACATCAGTCATTTTAGAACAATCTTTTCGTCACTGTACAGTTGTGTGACGAAAATTATATTTGGGCTGAAAATATACCTACATATACTCCCAAAAAAAATTCACTAACTTATATTGTGTATATAATAGCAAGTATTACTGATCGGTAAATAATATCGGTTGCATAGGTAAAACTAAGGGATGATCTCAAAACATCAGTGCACGACACTACACAGATGTTTAGGTAAGTCGGGTGGAGTAGCATACATCGACGGAGTACGACTAAATGTTCATGGATATCCACGGGTTGATGTAATTTAATGTTCCATGAAGCAGCGGGAGGGGGCCTAACGTTAAACAAAATAGATCTTGTTTTGTGCCGAACATAATTTTGTTGAGATCACCCCTAGAGAAATCCACAAACAAGCGTCAGAAACTTGAAATGGACAAGATGAGCTTCATCGTTGATGGTCTCCACAACACCTAAATGTTTTATTTGAGATGTACAAAATTAGAAGCACATCATCTAACTTTGTTATGTGACAACTTTGTGATCACGTATCAACTTGTGCTTTCAACTTTCATTTATATTTTTTAGGCTTCAAGAACAAGTCGCATAACAAATACGAGACACTGAAACAATTCAGTGTGATACGGAAACAAACACGTCACAACTAACAGTACAAATAAACCAGTGCAACAGTGTTTCTTCCTTCATGTCTCTTTCCCTCTGCAACATCTGGAACTATCAATATTGTAAGCGAGTAGACATAAGAAAGGGTTATTATTCTCTAGACAGAAGTAAAGTAAATTCTTTCCAAAGTATACACAAAAATGCAAATTTACAATGCATCCCATTTTGTTTGTTTTGTTTGAACATATATGTCCTACAAAAATTAGTATATATATATATGTGGAATTTCTTTTAGGAAAGATAGGTGTATATCGGGAGTAGATACCTAGAAATAATATAAACTGGGACACTGGTAGTAAAATGTTTACTATGATATGTAATTGTGTCAAGTGCATTATGAATTAGTAGTTTACCCCTTGTAATATGTCGCTAAAGCCTGGGTTAATTAGTATAAATGCTATTGGTAAGTTATCTTTAAGCTGGCTGTATGCTGGTTCCAAGTTGATGTATCAGTGATAAGATTGGCTACTTGGTGTACTGCATAACACTACTTCGTGTGCTGTATGATACTACTTGGTGTACTGCATAACACTACTTGGTATGCTGTATGATACTACTTGGTGTACTGCATAACACTACTTGGTATGCTGTATGATACTACTTGGTGTGCTGAATGACGCTATGCAGCACTTCGAGTCCGTGAAGTTCCTTCAGTCGGGCTAGATGTCTACAACAGACAGAAATACCACATAAGCTCAAAATTATGAATCTTTATTACATCAGAAATCTACGGTTTTGCACACATCAGAAACACCAGACTGTATGTAATGGAGATATTTTTGAAAGGAATGGTTTATCTAGAACAGATCTTGTTTTGTATAAAACATTGTTCTGTCAGAGAGGGAGAAATTAAATCACAGAGAATATGAAAATGTCCTGATTTGCTGTCTTACATTAATGGCACCCTAGTTGTGAAAGTCCACTGGAATAGGAGGTTTCATTGAAGCACGGTGTGGCATTAGTTCTACTCAATCGGAACAAGTCAAACAAAACATTGTTCTGTATTTGTCATGAAAGAAATACGAATCGTAATTTATTGGTCTCACATAAATTAATAGTGTTCTAAACTAAAACTTTGTTATCTAAATTGTTGAATATCAACTTATTTTTGTAGCTACAAAATTTGCAAATTAATTTTATTAGTTACGCTGACTGGGCTTGAAGCCACTGGAACCTTTCTGCCATCATGTTGGTTCACTGTAATATCACACAGCATCCACTGCAATGCTCACGTTTTATCAGTGGTTTCACAACAATCACGTACATCTATGCCAAGACGTGCGTTCATGTCCAAAGTTATTCAAACGCCTGACCAACCAACATTTGCAAATGTGTGATGCAGGCATTCAGATTTGACGCAGAAAGCATCTGCCCTGATATCTATTATCATTATATTTTCATGGTGAAGTAAGTAGGCAGCCGATGCCTTCATGTAATCGGCATGTCTCCAATCCAGATATACAGATCAATGGTTTCAACCAAACTATAGGAAGCGGGCAAATCGGGGGTTGACACTAAAAAGTTGGGGCGCGTTTTATACATGGTAATGTAGATATTCTGTCAGATTTGTGCACGAAAACAAGGTGAGATGAACTAGTGCAGTAATTAGAAATAAATCATTTAATTATGTAAAATAAACAAATTATTAGACAAAACAAATAATGTTGTTACAACTGTTTATTTACCTGGGGTCGCCTTTAGCTAACTTGGCAATGAGTATGGCACAGTTGTGTTGGACAACATGTTTCTGACCACTGCTGGCGTGCACCAGCAGGTCCATGATGATGGATGTCTTGGAAAGTTTTCTGCAAACTCCAGTCACTTCACAGCAGTGGTTGAGACACAAGGCTGCGTTGCCAATGACCGCTTCATCGTCATGCTTGACCAACTGGAGTAGTACGTTCAGGCCTGGGGAAAAAAATCATCTCTTGAAATATGAAAGATGTGAAAGGCAGCAATGATGTGTATTGTGTATGTATGTATGTCTTCACTGGTTCCTGCAAATGGCTATTGTAATCTTGGTGATGATGGTTGAGATATTCAGGAGTTCTCGTGTATTGAAGCTGTTCAGTTTCTTGTTTGTGCAATTAAGAAGAATACTTTGTATAAGCTGGACTGAACATGGCACGAACACAAAAGAATACTTTGTATAAGCTGGACTGAACATGGCACGAACACAAAAGAATACTTTGTATAAGCTGGACTGAACATGGCACGAACACAAAAGAATACTTTGTATAAGCTGGACTGAACATGGCACGAACACAAAAGAATACTTTGTATAAGCTGGACTGAACATGGCACGAACACAAAAGAATACTTTGTATAAGCTGGACTGAACATGGCACGAACACAAAAGAATACTTTGTATAAGCTGGACTGAACATGGCACGAACACAAAAGAATACTTTGTATAAGCTGGACTGAACATGGCACGAACACAAAAGAATACTTTGTATAAGCTGGACTGAACATGGCACGAACACAAAAGAATATTTTGTATAAGCTGGACTGAACATGGCACGAACACAAAAGAATACTTTGTATAAGCTGGACTGAACATGGCACGAACACAAAAGTACTAAATCAGGCCAGAATGAAAAGCAACTCTTCAACAAGATACAGAAACACTAATATTGTTTTGAACATCGGACATGAAGGAATAAAACAGGAAATATTGGAGGGAAAGGTCGAGGGTAAAAGAGAAAATCAAGAGCCCAATGAACAGACAACATCAAGGTATGGACGGGGAAATGAAACATAAAAATATGATAAAATATAGCACAATGAAGACTTAAGTAGCAAGCTATGACAGCTGACCTGACAGGAGAGGCACCGCATGATGATGATGAATTATGTTGGTGAATATTGTGCCACATGAATTCCATACACTTTGTTTTACTGGAATGGGTATTTTCAACTAATACAAGACCGATTGGGCACTTTAGCCACATCAGAGATATCACATGGTGAAATGGGAACCAGCCAAAGATACGCCTTCATAACAAAACCAGAAAAAACTCATTGATGGCTGAAATATTAAAGAAATATTTTTTTTTTCAAATTTAGCACCTCGGATAAAATAACTACACTGAATAGCACAATGCTACAACCTAAAAGTTGTCTAAATTGTGTATAAGGTGCAGCAATTTCTAATTTTGGGGGTCTTCTTACTTTCCTTACAGAACGGGACAATTTTAATACATATATTTTTCAAAATGACCTCAAATTGTTAAAACATTAACATGCATTATAAATTGTATGACCATACCTTCCTTTTGAGATAGCGTGGTTCTCGAATCAAGATTACACTTCGTGCACGCAGCAAAACATCTTGCAACTGGCTTCGCAATCTTCGCCGTCATGTCTCTCTGTTGAGATAACAAGTAAAACTGTCAGAATGTGTTTAATGTGTTTTATTTAATGTTACAATATGTTTAGTTATATATTATTGCATTATCAGCTGCAGTGTGGCAACTAAATTTTAATATGTGGAAAATCTGCCTGATTGCAATAGAATGGTACATGTTGTGAGAACTGGCAACAAATCAGTAATGGCTTGTTCACACGAGCGATTAGTTGTCCAACTGATTGGGTGACACTGTGTCATCCAACCAATCAGACAACCAATTGCTCATGTGAACACCCTCATGAGACTGATTAGTGAGGCCAATCGGTGACTACAAGCGTGTCGCTGGAATTGTGGCTAGGTTCAATTCAGGCAAAGTTTGAAGCAATTGGCCAATCAGCGACCGCCGCGATCGAGTGCAGATGATCCGTCAGAACTCAAGAGGTGATTGGTGCCAAACAGGCAACTAATCATTTGTGTGAACGGACCTTTCTGGCAAAAGTGTGTGTATAGTTTTAATGAGCTACGAGCATAGCTTTACCGCAAGAGCTTTTTGTTTGGAATGTCTCATGACAAATGCATGTTCACTGGTAGGTAATAATTAATGACTGCACCGATTACTACCACAGATTGTGTTTGTACTATATCAAGGACAAACTGGTGACGTGCAGAATACACAAACCTTCAATATGTTGAGCAGTTTCGGGATCAGACCCAATTGACAGACAGGCTCCACAGTGTCAGAGCTGTGCTGTAGTAACGCCGCTAGCACGCCACAGACACGCTCTAGAAACTCCACACACTCGGTAGTGCTCACTAGGTGGCAGCACTGTCTGCACAATCTTTCTGCGTGGCTGCACATCTCGTCAGTAGACTGGATGGTCAGGTTGGTCAGTAGACCAAGCACACTGAAGATCATCTTATAGTCCAGTGGCTGGCTGACCATGTCTATGTGTCTCTCCTGAAAAAGTGTACAATTTTAATACATACATTTTCAAAATGACCTAAAATTATTAAAGCAAGGTCAAGAAGGAAATTATAAAGTAGCTCTGGATTTTAAAGCTGCTTCCGCACATAGATGTTTGGCTTGTCTCATTTTAGAATCGTTTTGCAAAATAGTAAACCATTTAGTCTTCACCATGAAGCTTGTTTATTTAGTTCTGGTGAAATCATTGGACAAACTATTAAATTGTTTTTGGTTCAGTCAAACCGAAATTCAGCAAACAATCGGGCACAAGTGGCTATGTATAACACCAGTAACTTTTAATAAGATTTAGATCTTGCAAAATGTCGGGCGACGGCGATTCTGACGGTGCAACTGACATAAACTTATCTGTTCAAGTCATTCCATACATGTACGAGTCAACAAGACAGTCACAAAAACGAGTTAGTAGTGACAGCGAGTTGTGTCTGATTTATTGGCCGAAGCCTTCAAATTCACGCCGCAGTAAACAAATGCCCGGGATCAAAAACCACAAAATAACGTAAATGTAAATATATTTACAATAATGTTGATTTGGTAGTACCATGCATATCTATTTATCAAACTGTTTTTAAATTCCATGTTTAGTTTGTACAAGCTAATAGATACAGTCGTTGAGACTAGCCTAGCTCAAGCCTATACTTGGAAGTTGGACCAGCAGCCTACTTTGTCTTTGCGTTACTTAGTGGTTTGATTAGGAATATTGGGAGACGTGGGGAAATATGTAGACACTGTATGATTTTACTGCCGAAATATCTTGATATGTGTAATTTTTAACAACTGTGTCGATCTAACTTTTGAGTAGAGCTGTCTTGCCTTTACATTGGCTTGCCCTTTGTGATTTTATTGTAGCACAGTGTATAAAGTGCCTCTCGGTCTAGGCTAGCTGTAATTTAAAATCTATATATGTTGCAGTGTTTTAATAGTGTTTCAAATAATGAAACTGATGTAATGCCCAAATTCATTGTTTTTTGCCCCACTGCAACATATAAGCAGATGTTTTGCGTTGCTATGGAATGACAATGTTTGTTGAAGTTTGTTTGGCCAGACTGACGTCACATGCCTCTTTGCCACTAATATAATTAGCTTTTATTGAAGAGTAGCCAATAACATTGTTCGTTAATGCATTCCAAGCTACTAATACAACTGTTTGTTATCATATATCATGATTTCTGGAATATTTGCATATGATCTTTAAACCATTCACACCTCACAAGGTAGACTTACGTGGGGAAACAACCAATGTTGTAGCATAGATGGGGGAATTTTACCATGACTGCCGTGAGTACACCAAGGCACTAACCAATGTGACCAGGCACACATTAAAACATCTAAAGTCTAGCTACAAAGCTGACTATTAGTTCTTCCAACAAACTCTGTCTGTTAGCAAATACAGCCTTTATTTCAAGCCTGCAAACACAAAATTGAATGATCCATACAGTGCAATAAATGATCTTGGTTTATTCTGGGTTTGAAGTTGGTGGTGAGAAAGAGATAACATTTGACAACTTGGATCACTCAAGGAGTTCGCACTTACCAGTACGTTCACACAAAACAGCCAGATCTCGTCATGATGCATCAACTTGAGACGGATGCAAGAATCCGTACAAATGTTGGTCAATACTGCAATTGTATGTGGCAGCACAGACTTGTTGGTAATGCCGCCATCTCTCTACAAAACAATTGGGATATCTTCTCCATTATCACAACGACAAAGCAACACCACCACACCCAGTCCCTCTCTCACCCTGGTGGGTTACTAGCTCCCTTGTTCTATGGGTATCCAAGTATAGTACACAAGGTAAATAAATAAGCCCTTCTGAGGGATTTTATTCCTTGAAACTGCCCCTTTTAGATACATTATTTACCCAGAATTATTACATTACTATATCCCTTCAGTACATATACAATATAAATAAGTAGTTTGTATATTCGAGTACTTATAATTATGTTCAGATAAGAACAAATATACTAAATTGGCATCTCGTTTACTGCTTATTGTGCCCCACATCTAAGGTTTCCATGGCACTCCTTTTATTGGCAATACAAGATTTCACAGCTGATTTTTATAACGTTTTCACAGGTGTCGATACCCCTCTTTCATCCCTTGAATTGAAAACACCTTTCCCTAATTTTTTTAATATACATTCATCCCCAGATATTCTGTGGGTTATCCCCAGGACACGCTCACACAACAACACATACATACAACCATCAGTATATTAATCAGTATATTATAATAATAATGTGATGTTAAAAAACAAGAGACCTACCAAGAAACACTTATTATTACATTACCTAATGCATCAACATCTTTAAAAATATTACACAATTTTAAGCTTTAACGAAAAACCTACCAATAACTGGTCCAAGACTGGTAAAATAGCATCTAATTCATTTCGCATCAGCACCTTAAATCTAAAACATAAACAAACACAAGATGCAATAAATAATATCATTAATATGTGTATACATCTGCCAAAGATTAACGCTGTTCACAATATTTCAACATCCTGGAGTAAAATTAAAGGACAAAGCAGTTATTAAATGTTGTGTAAGCAGATTTGTAACAACATAAAAAGTCAAACCACCTTATCATTCTATCCTAAGTAAAACTTATATTGTACATAATTATTTTACATATACACACCGATACACCATGTATTTTATGTATACACATACAGTATGATAATTGTATGGATCACATATAATGCATGAGCGTTACATGATACAGACGGAATACTTACTGTTTACATAATGCCAAGATGTTCAGAAAGTCAGCCGCGGCAACGCATAACACGCCCGGCTGTGACATTAGCTGCAAAGTGCAAATCAATAACCTGTAAACACAGTGAGAAAAAATTGAAATTAAATAACTGCACCTAACAAAGCAAACTGATAATGAGATATTGCAGTGTGTTAGTTAAAAATATCACCCATCTCAGTGTTGGCCAATCACGGGCATTTGACTTGCCAGGTGCAGATCTGTAGGACAAGGATACTCTCAAAAGTGAATGCAGATTGCAAACACACTTAATTTTTCACATCTATTTCAATTGTTGCTAAAAACTGTTGTATACAGACAAGCACATGTACATAAAAACTTGACAGTGCAGTTTTTATTTATTTATTTATATATATTTTAATGGACTTTTGGTTTGCAAGCGCAGTGATTGGCTTAAGCTAGAGACTGGCGCATCAAAGAACTTTCATTTATTTATTTATTTATGGGTGGGACAATATTACTGGATATTTATTTGACAGGAAACATTTCTATTCCTACTTTGCTTCAGTGATGATTGTTACACAGGAGGGTCACCTTAGTCTATGCGGTGAGCATAACATGCAAAATAAATCTATATTTGGTGCACTGGAAAATACTTGAGTATAGAATAATTATTGCCTGACACTGTTCTTGTGAATAAAAGAGTTGCTATGTTTATTTAGGCAGTGAGATGGGAAAAATCACTTCCCTGAAAAATCTGTCATTTTAGGGAAGATTTTGATTATTTATTTGTAAAAAGTTGCTATGTTTATTTAGTACGAGATATGGGAATGATCAATTCCTTGAAATGTGCCATTCAAACATATGTAGACATGGTACAGAACATTGGCAAGAATGTCAACTTCGTATGTTGACTCAGATATTTGGAGGATAATTTACCTGCAGAAGTCGAAGGTAGATATGACCAAAGCACTGCCAGCAGGTGTCTGACTAATGACATGCACAAGAGAGATGGCTGCATCTTGCAGTGGTTCGTATTTGGAGTCCTTCACCTCTAGCCACTTGAGAAGACTTGAACACAAGTCTGACTCCTGCAGCAACTGTCTTTGGTTCTCTTCTGCAGGCAAACAGTAATATGACCAGGTTAGTAAATACCTAAGGGTACACATGAAAGGCGAAATGACATGCTCTGAAAAAAATTTAAAAAATGTGTTTCTACTATATTGTGATAGCTTTGTATACTAACTATACCTAAAGTTCACTTTTATGACAACTACTGGGTACAGACCTCCACGTCACTTTTGGCTATGAATAAAGCATGCTTCTTTCAAGCAATCCAATTTTTTAATCTTTGACCATTTACTTGAAACCAAGGATATCTCAACAAGTAAATATGTTAGCCAAATAAGGTTTTGGGTATTGCATTTTCTTTATTCTTCTCTGTGCAACTGGTAGAACAAATTAGCAAAACAATCAAAAGTTTGAAACCTACATCAGTATTTGTTGCCAAAAACAGTTTTTTTAAGTTACCAAAAATAAATATTTTTGTTTTGAAAATGTAGCATAGCGTGTTATGCTACTCCTACTAGACGCTTTGCATCCCGGGCACCCAGCTTTCAGGGTTTCATCCACGACCCCAGGAAGGAGATATTTTTTTAATTCACCCCACTATTACTTTGAATCATAACATCACCCTGAATTGTAGATTGTTCACAATGCTACACGTTTTCTACATTACGCGAACGTCCACTGTACAGTTGCAATGACATTACAAGTCGTAAGCAAAAATGGAATTACCCAGCGAACATATTGCTTATACCACTTCGCCACTTTAGAATTTTTAATCAAGCTGTGGCAGTGATGATATGCTGAATGGCACCACTGTTGGGGAGCATGAAGGATTTAACAAGATTTTACATCCAAGCCAAAGGCCCAGATGGCAAGTGGACAAGGAAGCCAAGTGGACAAGGAAGTCCATCAGTGTTCATCTACGTATAACCCGCCCTCTTGAGATATGTGTCCAATTTGTTTTTAAACATATTCACGTTGCTAGCGGTTATACAATCCGTAGATAATTTGTTCCATTGATTTACTGTCCTCTGTGAGAATGAGTACTTCCTGATATGCAATCTACACTGATCCTTTACTAACTTTACCTCATGTCCTCTAGTTCTGCTATCTTTCTTGAGAAAAAAACATATTTCTATCAATATTTTCATACCCATTCAATATCTTAAAAACTTCAATCTGATCTCCTCTTAACCTCCTTGTCTCTACGGTTGTTAAACCACATTCTTTCAGGAGGGAACAGAACAGTCAATGTAACTACCAAGTTATCCTGTCCAGAAGATGGGTATGTCTGTCAGTGATATTTTTTTCTACTGTTAACTGACCATTCTCTGTGCACGCAGCAGCCAGAGCTTGCAGTGTCACCGTGCACATGTCCAGCTCTTCCGCCGACAAACTTCCAGCACTGGCTGCAAAACACCTGCGCAATAAAACCATCAACAGTCAACTCGATTTCAAGTACGACTTTCATTGTATATAATATAAAAGTTCAAAATGTTTATAGCATCTGATTAATGAATAATTATTATAAAAGTCACTTACTGGCTTATCAGGTGATGACTTTGTGTGATCATCAAACCTCCGTTTATTCGAAAAAGTGTCCTTTCATCAGCTGAAATAAACAATCTCATACTGACCAAATATGAAATCATGATACGTAATTAAGAGTGTTGTCAGCTAGCTAGAGTAATGCATTAATCCCAATATAAGAGTGTTGTCAGCTAGCTAGGGTAATGCATTAATCCCAATATAAGAGTGTTGTCAGCTAGCTAGAGTAATGCATTAATCCCAATATAATGAACATTTTAAATAGAATTTACTGTGACACTTTGTTTTGAATGTAACATTCTATTGTGAGCGATTTCTCTCAAATTAGTCTTACTGGCATAACGGTTAACACAAGCTAAGACAATTATTATTAATTAAGCATCATTCATACGTCATGAATCTGATACAATACATGTACATTGATTTACACAGACTTCCAAATTACTACCGATAGTCTACAGAAATGACTGATGCATGTACAGTACATATTATCACACACCACACCACACACCACACCCCACAGGAGAGTTTACATCAAAACTGCTCACTGTTGTTGAGTTTCGTTGTGAGTATTCTCAGACCTCCACTGTAAAACATTGGCAGCTGCTTTGTCTTGTTTATCTTCTTCATCAGGTCAAGGAGACTTGTGGCTTCCTCTGACCTTTCTTCAAGTGCTTTCTGAGCTAATTCCTCTTCTCTGTCCACTCGCCTCACCCGTTCAGCCTCGGCTATGTATGCTGCAAGCAACAGCGTCCATTGGCAGATCTTAATATTTGTATTTATCTTAAAGTTATTTTAAAGTTATTTTAAACTTATCTGAAAGTTATCTCAATGTTATCTCAATGCTATCTCAACATTATCTCAAAGTTATTTTACAGCTATTTAAAACTTATCTTAAACTCTTGTTATTAGCACCTCTGAACAGGTTATTACCGGATATACCCAGCGCGTTGTATATGTCTAACTTATTTATTATTATTATTGTTGCTAGTTTCTATGTAGCATGGATCCAGCTTCTTTTCAAAGCAACTCAAATTCGGTTGTCAACGGCATAGTTTCTACTTTAATATGAAAGATGTCTTCTCACATCTAGTTCCTGACCACAACTACCTAATTAAAAATCTCTCCTATTCAAACCATCTCGTTTTGTTTACACTAACTTAAGTGCCATTTGCTGGAAAGCATCATACCACATCACTATGCTTCCCGCGATTTCAGCGCCAACGACGGTGTTTGTGCCCTTTACATTATTATTAAAATGCACAAATAAACACACCAACTTCCCAGGCCACTGCTACTCTAACAAATGTAATTTTTACCTCAATTACCAATAAAAAAATTACAACTGTAATTGAAGATTTCAGTGTTTTTCAACACACGTGTGCACATATTCATTGTTAGTATTTTCTATATTAATTCAGTAAGACAAGTTTTTAAACATATCAAATCAACATGATTATAATGCTGTTGCAATGTTGAACAAAAGTAAATTCTACAGCAAAGGTCAATTCTACAGCAATGGTAATTTAAATCAATCTTGCAAGGTATGTCTTACTTCGTATTGCATTTTCTTTCTTTGGGTCTGCTTGGAGAGCTTGGTTGTAGCAGTGAATGGCTTTGTCATACTGCTTGAGTGCAAGATGGGCACGACCCTGGTGAATGTAGGCTTTGGTGCAATCTTCAGAGGCCTACAACAGAAACAGAAACAGAATGACCTTCTTCGTACAAGGTACATGATATTTTAAAACCATGCATGGGTGGTGCACAAATATCTTACTGATTAAGTGTTCAAAGTCAGTTAATTATTAAAACGAAGCTCAACACTTACCCGCAGTGCCCATTCACAGTCACTGATGGCCTTCTGATGCTCCCCCAACTTGATATAAGCCTGAGCCCGATTGGTGTAGAGAGCTGTCATGTCACGAATCAGACTAAGGCCCTGAAAAAGTATGTTCTTATATAGTTCTTGGGACTGCTCAAAGCACTTTACACTTCACTCCCCGGCAGACCTGTTCATTCCAATGCCAACTCGACTTCTCTGGGAAGCATTCAGCCATGCTGCAATTACTGCACGAAGATTATTCATTCAGATATCCACCTCTGTCTGTATCCAGGTACTCATTTATACAGTTGAGTGCACTGTGGCAACGTGGGCTGAATGAAATTACCAAAGCTTTTCTCGATTGAGAGCACAACGTTCTAACCCCAACACCACTCCACCCCAACGCCACTCCACCCCAACACCACTCCACCCCAACACCACTCCACCCCAAAACTACAAGAAACGGTTCTGCACATAACCGTATTCGTTCACTCAAGTAAGTCTACACAGCACTTTAATCTGGACAATGCATTTCTGCAATACCAACAAAGAGCTCTGTATTTATAAGCCTCTTTAAAACTATGGTTTGTAATTTGTGGGAAAGAACTGCAACATATAACAAACTAAACAAACCATGTTTGTTTTGCAGGAACATGTTTATGTTTTGAAGATATATCTGTACCCAATGTAGGTATTCCCACATGACACTCCCAACTGCCAGCCAGCGAACACACACGTGCACGCATGCATGCACACACGCACACACACACACACACACACACACACACACACACACACACACACCACACACAACCAGCAGACATATTTTAATAATATAACATGTACAACTTACTTGTGTGTAGTATTCAATGGCAGCCTCATAGTTTCCCGCTGCATACTGTTCATTTCCCTTGAGTTTGAGGTGTGTCGCTGCCTTCTTGTTCTCCTTCTTCCTTGCTTCCCTCTCAGCCACATCTGCCTCCATGACGCGCATGAATGCCTCTGTAACAAACATGATGCGCATGAACGCCTATGTAACAAACACATAAGTCCAAGACTCACTCTCATCAGTCATCAATTAGCCAGTGGCTAAAAATATTAAGTTTGCCTAACAAAAATGTAAGACCTTTAGCCAATTTTGCTGAAAAAATGTAAGTTGGCTAAGAAAAACACAATCACATTAGCCAAATGTCTAAATGATAAAATGAGTTAGAGTGACACCAGACAACATCCCTCATTCATTTCATTAAAAAATACTGAAAGCTACTTTATAAAAGTAACATGTTAATTATACAAAAATACCTCATAACTAACACGAATAAATTCTGTTTATCTATGTATGATGGAATTTTTTTATTCCAGTTCCAGAATGCTGTTACAGCTTGTTAAGTGAAACAAGTCATGGTTTTCGGCCTATGCACCTGTAAGAGTTACTAAAACATTTGTAACAACAATTAAGAATATCACCCTGTTGTTTTCTAGGAAAACCCTGTTGAACACATCTTTATGGGTTGCACTATACTGTTAGATAACCCTATGTCACAAGTGTGGTATTCTGGCTATATTTGCTCGCCAAATGAAAATATATTTGTATACACCTATTCCTATATTTGCCAGTAGGATGTGGCCATGCTATTTATATCCCGACTCAACTTATGCAACATATTTTGGCCTTTGTTTACTAAACCAGTTTTTTTATGGCAAAATAACTTGTTTGTTTGAGACTTTGTCTTGGTTCTGTGTATGCCAGTCTTCCTTAATACATTACTTGTAGTCTAGGTCACCCCAATTTCAACTGCGCATGCGCTTATCAGTCGCGTTGGTTAAGAGCATGGGGTCAGTTCCATTCCGGAGTTGGAATTGACACTTAATTCCGATTCTGGAATTGGAATTTATTTTCGAAAGTCATTTGGAAGTGGAATTGATTTTGTTGGAATTATTGACATGATACTGTTAATCTTTACACCTTAAATTTACTATTAATCATTTACTATTAATCATATTTGTCTGCTATTAGTATGCCACCCTGAATCTGGTAACAGCCAAGAAGCTGTCAACATAGACACTGTCTACTCTGTTATTGAAACATTGTGAACAAGAACAATATAATCAAGCATTTGCATCAAAAACAAATACTAAGTTACTGTAACAGACAGTAAAACCAAAGTCAGACCATTCGGGCCTTATCTCATTTTCTTTATCAGTGGACAAGGTTTATTTCCCAATGGAGAATACATGTTGGTGATTAGGATGTTGATAACTCAAAGTTTACAGTAATTTTTTTGAAATATTAGTGATACCACAACTGATATAAACAGAGGGAAACTGTTCCAAACTCAGATGAATGACCCAACTTTTCAGGGCTGTCCATAATGTCTGTTAGCAAAAATCCAGGAGAGGTGCCGCAGCAGAAAGTACATATCAAATGGATGAATGCCATTTTTAAGTTTCTCATAGCAAACACACATAATATATATATACATATATACATATATACATATATACATATATATATATATATATATATATATATATATATATATATATAGATGCGTTGAATGAACAATAGTTAATTTGTTAATCATATCTGATTAAATATGATTGTACACACATGATTTCAAGTACAAATAAAACTGTGTTAAAATTAATTGGATTTGAATTTAATCTTAGCCTAGGATTTTAAAAGTTGGAATTAACAATTTGGAATTGACAATTTGAAATTGGAATTGACTTTTGCAAGGCAGAATTGATTTTTTTGGAATTGACTGGAATTGGAATTGACAAAACAGAATTAACCCCATATCTGTAACTCAGTCATTCGGAGAAATGACCGGAATCTAGTCCCCACTGTTAGAACACATTCTGAGTAAACCATTGGCGTGATAGTCTTGATTTTAGTTGCACATTGTTAGTTTTATTTTTTATTTTATGCGCGTAGTCCCAATACCATGACTTTTGTTTCGCTTTAATGGCTGTTACTTATTTATTTACTTATTTATTATAATTATTTTGTAAAGAAAATCATAAAAATTACAGTGTGAGTGGGTCAGATCCAGAGTTTACTCAATTACATTTCATAGACTCACTCTAACATATTTTATCATTTAGCCATTTGACTAATGTGGTTGCTTCTTTAGTCAATTTACTTTTCCCAGCCAAACCAGGTTTCAGCCATTGGCAAATGGTTAGCATAAGTCTAAATTTCTGTCGAAAATTTTACACACAATTCTTTTTTGTACAACATCCTAACTCCTTCTGGATGTGTACCATGCCATCACGAGCATCTTGGTTTCATAAAAGGTTTATGTAAGCTAACTGGAAACTCTGAAAGCATTTATCTAAAAACAGTGCTTTTACCGCTCATCTTATACTGTTTTACTCACAAAGTGTCAACAACATGCAAATTATATATAATATAATTATATATCTGAAAATTACCTAAAAAAGTTCCTTTATGTTTGATGATGTACAACATTGTCTCTTACCTGGATTCATACCATCTTGTATATGAGAATCTGGTAATGGGTTGTTTTCAGTATGGAACGCTTCTTGGTTGATCACACTTCTGTTTACGCCTGTCAGGAAAGACACATTCGTAATAAGCTATTGGTTGGTCTGGTTAAAATAAATAAAAAATCACATTTCGTAAATTTTCAGTTGACAGCTGCTCAGGATAATTTCTCAGCAAGTCCATTTAATAAAACATTGTGCTGATGATTTATTTTACATTCAGAATTTTCTACTCTACAGTTAGTGAGTCCACTACAGATTACACATTTATGGGATATTTTATTTCCACTTACACAGACGCCAGATAGAGGGGACTTTTGACTTTTAGTGTCTCTTTCAAAAGACACAGGCAGTGGGAGGTGAACGAAGTTGTCCAGGTTTTGATATTGCAGCTTGGTGGACTGAATGTTATGCAGAAGCCAATCTATATATAAGTTAGGCCAGAAAGAGAAGAACAATGAAACTATACACACAATCATTCATTTCCAAAGTATCGTTGTGTCCATTTTTATTTAGAGAGTAAATTAAAAACGTACCTGTGTTGTCTCGTGGTGGATGCTTCTGCACTGTCTTATCTTTGTTGCGTTTTTCTATGAATTCATCAGCTTTTTTCAACACTTCTTGAGTTTTCTCTTCGCCAGGACTGACGAGACTTCGCATTATTGAATCTACGACCATGACCATAGACAATCTACATACAACAGCAGCTGAGACAACTGCATAATTTATTAAACAACTAATCATTCGATATATGACAAATTTTAAAAGTGTGTTGCTGCATAATGTGCGAAATTGTGATTTATTTCATCATGCAGCCATTATATGTTAACTGGCCACTCTAACTTTTGGAAATGTCATTGAAGATAGTCATTTGCATGTACGGTTAGTCCCATATTACTAATGGAAACAGTAGAACAAATTAGTATACCACTTGCAAGAATGTTCAACTTGTCATTAAAAGAGGGAGTGATTTCTTTTGAATGGAAAGAAGCAAACATCATACCATTATTTAAAAAGGGTTTGAGAAATAAGTGGATAGACGTGGGATCACCAATAGATATTATCTACTTACATTTTCAGAGAGTTTTTGACGAAGTGCCACATCAAATATTAATATTTAAATTAAAAGCCCATGGCATCGGGGATAGCATAATCAACTGGATAGAAAAATGGCTGACTTACAGCGTGTTGTAGTAGAATGGGAGGTTTCAAACTAGTAAGTTTTGAGTGGGGTACAACAAGGATCAGTATTGGAACCTTTATTATATATATATATATATATATATATATATATATATATATATATATATATATATATATATATATATATATATATATATCAATGACTTGGACGATAATATAACAAGCAACATACTGAAATTTCTGGATGACCCAAAAGTGTTTAGAAAGGTTAACAATGATGGTGATAAACAACATTTACAAAATGATATAGACAAATTTGTTAAAAGGTCTGAAAAATGGCAGATGTTATAAATTTTGGGAAATGTAAATGTCTACACACAGGACACAGGAACTTGGATGTATCTAAGTCTAGTATTGCAACTTCAAAGGGAAATCAAATGCTTGGGTTGATTAGGAGAAATATAACATACAAAGACAAAAAGTTAATTATACCTCTTTATAAAGCAATAGTTACACCTCATTTAGAATACTGTATACAAGCATGGAGACCATATCGTAAGAATGATATAGATATGCTTGAACGAATATAGAGGAGAGCAACTAAAATGATTCCAGAACTGAGAGACCTTAGTTATGAAGTATGCCTAAAAGAATGTGGTTTAACAACCCTAGAGACAAGGAGGTTAAGAAGAGATGAAATTGATGTTTTCAAGATATTGGATGGGTTTGAAAATATTGATAGAAATATTTTTTCTCACTCACAAAAGATAGTACAACTAGAGGACATGAGGTAACATTAGTAAAGGATCAGTGTGGAATGGATATCAGGAAGCACTCGTTCTCACAGAGGACAATAAATGAATGGAACAACTTATCTACAGATTGTGTAACTGCTAGCAGCATGAATATGTTTAAAAACAAGGTTGACACATATCTCAGGAGGGCGGGTTATAAGTAGATGAACATTGTTGAACTCTCGATAAGCCAATGGCTTCCTTGTCCACTTGCCATCTGGGCCTTTGGCTCTAAATAAGCCAATATTATCAGTTTTTCTCTAGAATTAGTGAGTCCACAGCAGGTATTTTCCATTTCCTTGTGTGGGCTCTTTTACTTCCCCTGGCATAGGCACAGATAGAAGGGACCAACGGCTTTTACTTTCTCTTCTGAAAGACACAGGCAAAGTGGGGTAAACAAAGTTGCCCAAGCTTCGAAACGGCAGAGGTGTTTCGGTTGATCATTACATTGCTGGTTGTTCATTACATTATTATTAGTTGATCTTTACATCATCGATTTATTATTACATCATTGGTTGGTTATATTCGGCTAATTATTTAAATTACTGTATCATATAATTATAATATTGGTTATTACAATAATTACTGGTTGTTACTACATTATCAGTTGATTTTTACAGTTGTAACACGTGGATTCTAATGTGACACAATAAGACAAGCCACAACTGGTACAAGCTTGACAAGGACTGTGTGTCTGTCTGTGCCTGTGCCAGGTTGTGACCTGTGGCTTTGTGGCTGTGCCTTGGCTTACTGTAATATTGGACCAGTACTAGTACTAGTACTAGTAGTAGTACCAGTACTAGTAGTACTACTATTAGTAGTACTACTACTACTAGTAGTAGTAGTAGTAGTAGTAGTAGTAGTAGTAGTAGTAGTACTAGTACTACTAGTAGTAGTAGTAGTAGTTGACATGTGGATGCCATTTTTGCGATTTAAATTGAATACCCTATCTACGATAATTTTCCTTTGTGTTGACTACCAATATATTTTAATTTACAGATATATTTACCGAATTCGTCGACTGTGTTCAAGAATTGATCTAGATCCTTCGTCGAAGCAGCGCTAATAACCGAAGGTTTAGGAGTGGTATCCGCCATTTTGAAGCTTTGCGTTGTGTGCATAGAAACGGAAGCGAAACCCGCTAGATGGCGCAAAGTCAGACGCTGATGTTTATAATAATCGCTAGGTGACATAATGATGGCTATCTAGCCGAACATGTTTTCATTTGCGCCGACTGATCGAAATTATACCACAGGTAGCCAAACATGTACATTCGTAATTAATATGAAAAATATATAGGCAACACCGAAATCCTAGGCAGCAGCCGTTCGCGTAGGCGTTGTGTATGCCGACCGGTGCCGCTTGTAGCTTCAAACGCAAGTTGAAACGGCGGTAAAACTTTTGAACTAGTTAATCTCCTCTAAGTCTAAGACTAAGTCCCAGTCTTAGACTTAGTCTCAACCAAAATACAGACACTGAGACAGTGTGTCAGTGACAAACCTTTCTGAAATGTATGTGTATCGAACAATATCAGTTCGACTTTATGGATACATTTCATCATCTATGTTAAATGTGTTAATTTGTTTAATTCCTACTATACAAATATTAATGCATGTATTTTTGATTTCTGGACATATTGGGAAATAATTACTTTATTAAGCATAAAATACTAAATAGTTAAGATGTTTAATGTCATAGCTAATAATGTAATGAAGAATATAATATCTGTAAATGTAAGTGACCCTTCTGATATTCTTCTTCCGGGTACGAGTCAACCCTCTCTTCAAGGCTTATAGACTCGGTGTGTGTGCACACGTGCTAAAGTGCTGTAAGAGAAAGTAATAAATATTTGGAAGAAAGAGAAAAGATGATAGCGTGCGTGTAGAACTGCAATTTGATGAGAGGAAAAGTTGATAGCGTGAAAAATGCAATATCAATTAATGTTGCAAGCTGGAGATCTTCTGTCTGAAAATCTCCAAACTTGGTGCTGTAGCTGCATTGGCTGGCAGGTTATTCCAATTGGCTATTAATTGTACGGGGTAAAAAGCTATACTGGATGAATTGCTTAGTGATTACGGGGAGTTGAAAAGCTTCAGAATGCGTGTGTCGGGAGGGTCTCTCATAAGTTGGTGGAAGAGGTCCAGGGCGATTATACCATGTAATGTCTTATAAAACATGACAAGGCAGATGTCGGTTCTCCTTTGTTGGAGGCTGCGCCAGTGCAAGTGTTTGATCATAGTGGTGACACTTGCTTCACGGTTGTAGTTATTACAAACATACCGTGCTGCCCGTCTTTGGACCATCTCTATTTAAGTATTTTGTTTTTGTACGTTTGTGTGTAGGGGTCCCATATGGCAGCGGCATATTCTAACTGGGGTCTAACTAAAGTTAAATAAGCACTAGTTTTAAATTTTTCCTGGCCAATTCTGAGATTTCTTCGTAGGAATATAGATTGTATTTAATCTGAATTTAACTTTGTGTATTAAAAATTTTAATGGAACATCTTTGTAGTTGACCAAATGTATTTAAAAGTTTTAAGTAAATATTTAAAAATGCAACATATTTACATTTGATCCAGAAACGCATGTTTGACCCCCCAATCGCGACTTGAAGAGGATTTATTGCCTCACAACATCTTGGCAGCTGTACTGCCTGTGGAAGAAAATGGCTAACAGAAAGAAACAGAAGGGAAAGAGTGAGTTGCTGGAGACAGTGGAGACAGCTGCAGATGTTGGCAATAGACTACATAACTGGGCTGTCAACGAGATGGGATATCATCCATGGGGTAGATACAGCACTGCACAGATGCCCGCTGCATGTGATTTCAAAGAGTGAGTTACTGTATTTATTATCAGTTATTGTTATTATTATTAAGAGTGTTTTTTGCAGTTGCGACAGCTAGCTTACCCAAGCTTACCCAAGCGGCTGTTTTTACTCCCACTTACACTGCTATTATTCAATAGTTCTGTGTAGTATCCTCCACTTGGTCGAAGTCTTTGCGATCTGATGCAGCTGCTCCAGGTCGGCCCTTGTCTTCAGCAGCATGCCAGTGTGCTGCAGGTCAGCCCTTGTCTTCAGCAGCATGCCAGTGTGCTGCAGGTCAGCCCTTGTCTTCAGCAGCATGCCAATGTGCTGCAGGTTGGCCCTTGTCTTCAGCAGCATGCCAGTGTGCTCCAGGTCGGCCCTTGTCTTCAGCGGCATGCCAATGTGCTCCAGGTCGGCCCTTGTCTTCAGCAGCATGCCAATGTGCTCCAGGTCGGCCCTTGTCTTCAGCGGCATGCCAATGTGCTCCAGGTCGGCCCTTGTCTTCAGCAGCATGCCAATGTGCTGCAGGTCTGCACCAAAGAGGCCGGTTCTGGGTCGGCCGCGATATCCCTTGAATCATCAGTTTAGAAAAATGTGGACATTACTTGGTTTGCGGGTGTCTCCTCGTCCATACGTATCAGTATAATGTTGACTAATTATATCCAGGACTTCCCTTTGGCTTTAGATTTACTGCCTTTTACTAAGTAATTTAAATTTCAGCTGAGTTTTAATAGATGCTGCTCTCGTTGTTACTGTATGTTAAGGTGCTGACTAGAGGCCTCCTAGTGGGAAAAAGGCTCAGACCAAATGACCCATAAAAAATTAATGATCCATTGCTAGTGGAACTAATTAAAATGCAATAAACTTGACGGAAGTACAAGTTTTTCATAAAAAATGTGTCAAGGAAAGTTTTATCTAGCTTTAAGTTTAACTAACTCTGTTTCTCTAAACCTATCTTGGACTTGAATCGAGATTTTACAGTTTGTCGGAATCAGGATGTTTGTGGCTGATTGTTATCACTGCTTGTTATCATTGATTGTTATCACTGCTTGTTATTTCAGTGTTTGCTGTGGTCCAATGGTCGAAGTCTGGAAGTTTGTCTTGAATCATGTTCGATCGCTACAGTGAGTAGTACCGAATACCTTCACAGATGTGTGTTTGGTTGAGTTTCAGACTTTCGGTCGAACAAAGTCAACTGGAGTTCGGAACCACCTTGCTGCCGTTTCAAAACATGGACAACTTTGTTCACCCCACTTTGCCTGTCTCTTTGAGATGAGACATTAAAAGCTATTGGTCTGTTCTACCTGGTGTCTATGTCACTGTTGTCAGGGGAGGTAATTTAAGATCCCACGCAGGGAAATGCAAAAAACCTGTCTCTACAGAAGGAAAACTCAGAAAATAAACCACTCCTGTGTTAGCCCTGTGCAGGGCTCCTTGGGGTTAACTGTATTAAGCCATTAGTCATTACAAAATGTAGATATTCTGCCATCATAATAACGCTATAATAATAAAAAGAATTATCACTTTTGAAAGCAGTCCACAACTTTTGCAATGAGTTGATATCACAATCTACCGGATACTCTGTATCCATGTATATCTTTATTTCTGTATATGTTTGCCACAACGCAGTTCCTCATAGATCACTCTACCTTTTGCAATGAGTTGATATCACAATCTACCTGATACTCTGTATCCATGTATATCTTTATTTCTGTATATGTTGCCACAACGCAGTTCCTCATAGATCACTCTACCTTTTGCTTTTGACCCCACCTTTCACGAATCCGTTATCCAGTAGTTTTTTACCAACTTTACGTTGTTATCACTGACCTTCAAAAAAGCTTTAAATAAAATGTCTAATTGGCTATTTCTATTGAATAACGCATTGTCTTTGTTGCCACATAATGTTGTGAGCATCCCTAATATTATAGTAAATTAATAATTTGCTGTACATGCAAATAAAATGGTTTTCATACAATCCAATACACTGTATGATGCATTTCCATCACATAATGACTTGTTTTGGCTGACATTTAGAAGACTGCATCATCAAGACACAGCTGATAAAAACTAGTAAAGTAGATATTGTCATATCACCAGCAATGTCTTTGCAGATTAATTTTATGTCAGTTTTCCAAAACAATGATACGTACTTCAGATGATGTCAAGAAAGATACCGTAGAATTTAGTTATCTGACCTGGGAACGGTCAGCAGTTTGACAGCTATTTAACTGGCATCGTCCTGAGCATATCGTGGTCGATCAAACATTGAATAATGATTTGCAATTTCACTTTGCAGAACTGTGAGAAAGGTGAAAGGAAATTTGGAGTTGTATCCTTTGATGTTGATGTCCGTATTGGGATACCATATTGCAACTTATGACAACAAGACACAGAATTAAACTACTAATTGTATCTCTTTATGCATACACAGCAATAGATTCATTCAAAAGTGAAGGATTAATATTATTATGGGCTAAGGCGGCGTGTGCAAGAAATCAAAATAAAGTTATGGATTAATTAATATTAATGAAAAGTGACAAGTACCAAGTCAATATTTGTTGAAATTAGCGTGCAGTGGTTAAAACTAATTCTATTAAAAATATTGTGCTTCATTAAAACACATTTGAGCTTTCAAGAAGTTAGAATAGTTTACAGGGTTGTTTGATTTAAATCATGATTTAAATCACTCCAAAAAAATATTTATGATTTTTTATTTCAAATATGTTTGAGCTATTCCCTTTCTGAATGTAGTGAAGCCACACAAACTTGTCTTCAAGAGGAAGTATCTTTTCAAATCAGAAGCCCCGAGTTAAAGTCCACTTAGAGCTTGTGCTAGTTGTTACCAATTTAGTATTTTGACTCAAGTGAGACAGTCTTGGTGACAATTGTTTAATACTGTACCAGTTTGCAGTCTGGTTGGAGACCCATAGAGTACACAGAGCCCTGGACAGGTGCTAATCCACCCTCTTAGCAAACAATAATTAGCACTGCTACAGCCACAGACACACAGCATGCTTTCCTTTCCAAGACAGATTATGCAACTACAGGGGGTGAGGCCTTGTGGACATTGTCTAATGTCTTTATATAAGCAAAAATCATGTACCCTCTGTTAAGACAAGTACCCAAATCGATTTGAATAGAACATGTTTGAAAGAGCTTATAAATATAAACATCTATATAAATGTCTATATTCCAGATTTTAAAAATGTAAATTAAAAAAATAATTGTTTTTTATAAAAAAAAATCATAATTTTTGTCAACCCTTATAGGTTATATACTCTATACCATGATTTTACAATAAAACCAATCAGACTTTGTACTTTCAATGTCAGCCGTCCACTTCCAACTATCAGATATATGCACTGACATGAGAAGGGGTTTATGTGATTTCTTAATGCCGACCAGTCACTCCCAGCTGTCAGTGCCTGCATACAAGGTGCGTTACCAAGCGAGCAGTGTCTTCTCAGCCGAATGTGCCCAACTTCAGTCTGAGAGGCGTCAGTTGGGCCAGCGACTCGCGGCACAACTGGCAACGACTGCCCAGATGGAGACAGAGCTGGACACACAGAGGCAGGAGTTACAGCAGGCAGGTAGGTCTAGAGCATGGACATTCACAGCAACACCTTGGATCATCTGTGCTCATGCTAACGCCTTTCGCCAATGGCGAAATGAATCAGTATTTGGCAAGCAGAAAGAGAAGAGACCTAGCTAGTGGAAGAGAAGAGAAGATACCTAGCTAGTGAAAGAGAAGAGACCTAGCTAGTGGAAGAGAAGAGAAGAGACCTAGCTAGTGAAAGAGAAGAGAAGAGACCTAGCTAGTGAAAGAGAAGAGACCTAGCTAGTGAAAAAGAAGAGAAGAGACCTAGCTAGTGGAAGAGAAGAGAAGAGACCTAGCTAGTGGAAGAGAAGAGACCTAGCTAGTGGAAGAGAAGAGAAGAGACCTAGCTAGTGGAAGAGAAGAGAAGAGACCTAGCTAGTGGAAGAGAAGAGACCTAGCTAGTAGAAGAGAAGAGACCTAGCTAGTGGAAGAGAAGAGAAGAGACCTAGCTAGTGAAAAAGAAGAGAAGAGACCTAGCTAGTGGAAGAGAAGAGAAGAGACCTAGCTAGTGGAAGAGAAGAGAAGAGACCTAGCTAGTGGAAGAGAAGAGAAGAGATGTAGCTAGTGGAAGAGAAGAGACCTAGCTAGTGGAAGAGAAGAGAAGAGACCTAGCTAGTGGAAGAGAAGAGACCTAGCTAGTGGAAGAGAAGAGAAGAGACCTAGCTAGTGGAAGAGAAGAGAAGAGACCTAGCTAGTGGAAGAGAAGAGAAGAGACCTAGCTAGTGGAAGAGAAGAGAAGAGATGTAGCTAGTGGAAGAGAAGAGATGTAGCTAGTGGAAGAGAAGAGACCTAGCTAGTGGAAGAGAAGAGAAGAGACCTAGCTAGTGGAAGAGAAGAGAAGAGATGTAGCTAGTGGAAGAGAAGAGAAGAGATGTAGCTAGTGGAAGAGAAGAGACCTAGCTAGTGGAAGAGAAGAGACCTAGCTAGTGGAAGAGAAGAGAAGAGACCTAGCTAGTGGAAGAGAAGAGAAGAGATGTAGCTAGTGGAAGAGAAGAGAAGAGACCTAGCTAGTGGAAGAGAAGAGAAGAGACCTAGCTAGTGGAAGAGAAGAGAAGAGACCTAGCTAGTGGAAGAGAAGAGAAGAGACCTAGCTAGTGGAAGAGAAGAGACCTAGCTAGTGGAAGAGAAGAGAAGAGACGTAGCTAGTGGAAGAGAAGAGAAGAGACCTAGCTAGTGGAAGAGAAGAGACCTAGCTAGTGGAAGAGAAGAGAAGAGACCTAGCTAGTGGAAGAGAAGAGAAGAGACCTAGCTAGTGGAAGAGAAGAGAAGAGACCTAGCTAGTGGAAGAGAAGAGACCTAGCTAGTGGAAGAGAAGAGACCTAGCTAGTGGAAGAGAAGAGACCTAGCTAGTGGAAGAGAAGAGAAGAGACCTAGCTAGTGGAAGAGAAGAGACCTAGCTAGTGGAAGAGAAGAGAAGAGACCTAGCTAGTGGAAGAGAAGTGATGTAGCTATGCTTTTCAAATGCTGCATCATTACTTTGTAAATTTTGAGCGTATCAGATAATAATCCGATGTTTAGCAACTGGTCGATTAATTATTTGTTGACCATCTATGTTGCCGAAAATACGCGCACACGCTTACTGCACAAACAAAGCGGAAAGAGTGCCAGGCGAATAGCTGTACTGGTGTGCTTACGGGTCCAGAGCGCTAGCCACTTCAAATATTATATATCATGTAATTGTTTAATGTGTTTACACTGTTGATGTCTGGCATAAAGAAATAGTCAAATCTGTTTCAGATCATGTAGTACGGTACCTGTAATTATATTAGTACAAGAATGTAAAGACACAAATACCAGTATTTCAAATCAGGTTAATTTCTTTGGCTTGTGTGTGCACGGCATCATCTAACAACTTTTGACCCAGTATAAAATGTATATCGCCTAAATGGATATGGCAAAATTGGATTAAACTATATTACGAAAAAAATGGCTAAACCATATAATATTATAATTTGGCTAAAGAAATTTTTTATGTTTAGCCAAATTGACTGATCCAAATGGAATTTGGCTAAAGAAATGTCATGCCTTTAGCCAAATTGACTAAAGCATTTTAGTCCTTAGAGTGAGCCCAGACCACGTGTCATTGGCAGACAGTGTTTGGTGTGGACCTGAAGGTTATTATGTGCGAATGAGTGCCATAGCACTGTAGATTTGCCTGCCCAATCTAGTTTTAAAAGTGTCACCGGTGACGGCGGTCGCAACGGTTTATGTTATTCCATTCCAGTTCTATTTCTACACAGTTTTGTTGTAGATTATTAGTGTGAACTGCTGCAGAATCAACAATAAACTTTGCAGATGCATGTCAAAGAAAATCAGAGATTGCCTCAAAACTGAAAATTCTGTATATACAACTGAATATTTCCACTACTTAACCAGCCCAGTATGCACCATACTAATCTAGCAAAGTTCTATGGTAGAACGCTGTACTTGTAATTGAGAGGACTTTCTGCAGTAATTGCAGCATGGCTGAAAGCTTCACAGAGAATTCGAGTTTGTGTTGGAATGAATGGGTCTGGCAGGGGTGACGTGTACCGCGGCGCTATAAGAACTTATACAACGGCTGATATCCACTCGACATTCACAAACGTATGCTTAACATAGGATTCTCAGAACAACATAGCCATGTGTTATCTACATGGATATATCATGGTAATAAGACTACCTGATTGGTCTAGAGCATTTTACCATGATTTATCCATCTAGATAACACACAACTACCTCGTTCTGAGAATCCATCTGACGTTTGAATCATTTCATACATGATCAAGCACGCGCGTTGGTATAGACACTCGATGGTTTGGAATGCTTTGCATGTTTCTCTGATTATGTAAAAAGACTTATGTAATCTTCGTCATAAACCCATATCAGCTGCATGTTTACAAATGGACAAAGTGAAAAAGTATGTTAAAATATTAATTTGCCATTATATAATATATAACATACTGTTTGTTGATGTCACTCGAGTGTTACCAGCAGACATCACTCGTGCCTCAAGCCCTCTTCATGTTATCTGGCTGGTAGCACTCTCATGACATTAACTTTAACCTAAGGTTACAGAGGCACATAAGCAACTTCTATAAAGGTGACTCATAAACTGTGCGGTAACTCATAAACTTTGCGGTAACTCATAAACTGTGCGGTAACTCATAAACTGTGCGGTAACTCATAAACTGCACGAGTAGACTTGTGACTGGTACAGCTTTGACTGTTGTTTCAGAGTCGAAGTACCGTAAGTCATGTAGTGTGGTGCATGACCTTCAGCGGCGTGCTGCGCTACTGGTCATTCACTCCCGCACCATCCAGGTTGACCTGAGTCAGTACACGGAGTACACACACCGTCTGACCAATCACACGAAGCAGCTCGCCACACTAGCCCAGTAGGTGGCAGTCACACGTCCTTCACAGAAATGTCTTTTTGCGCCGACAACATTAGTTTACATTTTACAGTGTTTTATGTAATAACCAGTAAATATTGATAATGTAGGAGGTGGTTTGTGATATGGTGAATTGTGTAACGTTTCAGACCGAATCTCTTTTCATTGAAATGATGTGTTGTGGAAATTACTCGACGTTTATTAACAACACAACTTGCAGGTGAAATTACTACCAACCACAGCGATGACCAGGAAAATAAAGATACTTAGATGAAGGCAATGTCTTGGCATGGATGATGTCTATAATTTATACAAGCATGTTCGAGGAGCGAACACCAGCTGTCTCTGTCTAGGGGATTATAGTATTACTATGTCAACATATACAAGCACTTTGTTTAAGTTTAGCTGGTGAACAAAATTTTAGCAATATGAAAATTATATGACATCTGTTTTGGTATCATAGTCAGACTTGGGGTCTTGCATTACATAATATATTGTATTTGGAATTGAAACACCAATTCCAGAATAGGAATTGGTGTTTTGTTTTTAAAAGTAATTGGAATTGGTGGAAATGTAATTGGTATTTTCAGAATATGCAGAAATTAAATAGATCTGCTCTAAGATAGATGTTATTTTTGTTGAGTGTTGAGTATGTCTATGGTTGTATTGCAATTGATATTTGTTGTGTATAATTGGAATTGGTGTGTGTAATTGGAATTGATGTAATGTAATTGACCCCCAAGTCTGACCATATTAGGATCGTGTTGCTTGTAGACAGCCCGTGGGGGAATCGGTTTATAGCAAGCAACAAGAGGACATTCATGCAGGAGGAGACTACCTCGAGACACTCTGTATGGTGAGTGTAGATTATTTAAAGACATCCTGTGGTATCACTTTGTATAGGCTGATTGCTTGCAAACTCCCTGAGTATCACCTTTGAATGGTGCATATAGATTACTTAAATACACTTAGATTGAAAAAAGCTGGTTGTTACACTGAAGAATATTGGCAGAAACTGTGGATTTGTTTACAGAATGTAATATAGAATGTAATAGGTTGACCTTGTATCATATTTGTATTGTTTTAGCTTGTGTTTTGCATTCCAAAGTAGTTGACTGTGTATGTTTTCACGTGCAGAAGGATGTGCGAGAGACATGTGACCTGATTGGCTGCTTTCTGAAAGAGCTCTTGCAAGGGTCTTTTTCATGCACCAACAAACTCATGTACGTCTTTTATTGCTGTTGGGCATAAACCTCATAACACTGAGACCAGAACTTGTTGGTTTAGCATGGAATAAGTCTACATGCTGGAAGTACTGGTCATGTAATTTGGCAAACGTACTACTAAAGGCAGGAATTCCTACAGCAGACTTTTCAGGTGGTTGTTACTGCTATTTCAAGTGACCTTTCATGTTGTGACAAATTTCTAAATCACACACCTCCAACTGGGCAGCAACAGCTGCATCAAAACTGTTATAATAATTGTGTAATAGGTAATAAGAGCAACACAATTTGTGTGCAGTTAGCCCATTATATTAAGAATATTTTCAGATGTACAGACACTTGAAATTGGCAAAATGTTGATTTCAAAATAGTCACCATTTTAATTTAAAAAAATTGTTCGATAAACCTAAGCCAGCTGTCCAATTTACTTTGGTTGCCAATCTTACATTGTATTAAATTGAGTGGTGCAGTTTCAAAGATGGTACAGATGGCCACCACTAGAACCAGTTACTATAATATCTTTGGACTATGCTATGCAACATACAAACAAATCATGTCTATATTTCACGTGACTGACTAACTGTTGCTACCAACATCTCTTTCAATTAACAAATCTTTTAATATATGCATGTATATATATATATAATGTGTAATGTATGTTATTTCAAGGAGTGTCGCCATCTTTATACGTCTGAATTTTGCTCATGATGTAAACATTTGTGATGTGCATAAACCTAATGTGGGTTGTGTATATCAGGACAAAAAGGAAGGAGGCCCTGTGGCAGTCGGTCGAGCAGGTACTCTCCAAGCACTCCTCGAAGCAGATTCTGACGTCTCTGTGCATCAATGCCCAGGACTCGGTGCTAAGACTGCGCAGCAAGACGACACAGATCGCAATCCACCAAGACATTGACATGCTCAAGTACGTAAATGCTGATGCCATTGCAATAGAAATTACCACCTTCTTTTCAGTGCTGTTAAAACCAATTCTTCGGTTGCATGCGCCAAACAATGATGTCATGTATTCGTAGCGGTGCGCACTAGTCTGAAAATATCTAAATGTTCCATTGATTGATTTAATACATTATCACGTTGTGAATGTTTACATTATACCAACAAAAGGCAGGATTCTAAAATGATAAACAATAATGGGATATAACAATTTATTGTTTTTTTTTGCTGTTTATGGCCAAAGAATCAGCAGATTAAATGAAGAAACTCTACCAGCCACACAGAATATTTACGCAATGAAGTCGAATGATGTAGATTCATACACCTGGCATCTAAAATACAGTGAATTGTGCTCAATAGAATCCCTTCAGGGCAGAGCATTTTGATTCTATTAAGAGTGATTCCGTCCCAGCCAATATATTTGATTCTACTAAACGGCTGATTATGTTATCCAAGATTCTATTAAGCAGAGATCAGTGCATTCTAACATGAGAAGCCATAATGCAAATGTGTTTTGAGACAAATAACTGATATTTCTATTGTCGCGTTTCTAGGCCAGTTGTACTTATATACTTATGCAGATTCAAGTATGAAAGCAATGGTCATCTACTGGACACATCGGTTGAGCCAAGTCTGTTGCAGAGTGTCCACCAGCTACTGGAGGTAAGCAGGCAGTCTGGGCTATTTACCACAGGCAATTTGACTTTGACTTTTACAAAGTCTGCAATACGAAACAAGTTTGTCCACACACCACTAATATTTTGAATGGATTATTTAAGTTGTAACATTGTATTGTTTGGTCCCTCTGCTGTAGTCAAGCCAGCAAGCTCACATCAACCACTTCTTGGTGACATTGTATTGTTTGGCCCCTCTGCTGTAGGTGGGCCAGCAAGCTCACATCAACCACTTCTTAGTGACATTGTATTGTTTCATCCCTCTGCTGTAGGCGGGCCAGCAAGCTCACATCAACCACTTCTTAGTGACATTGTATTGTATCATCCCTCTGCTGTAGGCGGGCCAGCAAGCTCACATCAACCACTTCTTGGAGACGCAGCAGCATCAGAACACAGCATGGTATATCAAAGAGAGACTGACCCGGGCCAAGATCCATCTAGATGCAATCCTGAGGAAGCGTTATGCCAGTGACGCAGGAGCCCTACAGATGGCCAGGTTACGCTCTTTTCATAAATTCCACATTTTTTTCTTCAATAATTAACAGAGATCTTGACACCAATGGTAGTTTAGAGATAGATAACAGTTCTGTGAGTCAACGACAGGTTTTTTCCATTTCTCTGTGTGGGATCCTTTACTTCCCCTGGCTTAGACTCCAGGAAGAAGGGAACAATGGGTTTTAGTGTCTCTTCCGAAAAACACGGGCAATGTGGGGTGAACGGAACGGAACGAACGGAAGTTTTGAAAATCTACGTTCTACCACACAAACACCATACCACACATTGTCTGTTTTGGGGACATTTCCTGCCTTTTGCATTTCCCAGCCGATATTCCAATGCAATCTCACAATGTTTGTTTGTTAAATAAAGTAGTTATAGCCATTAGTTTGTTTTCATCCCAAATTCTATGGCAGTTAGGGTCAACCCAGTAAGCGGTGTCACCTTTGGCTTTGCCTTTGAGTTGATGAGTAACCACTTCACCAGTAGAGGGCAACGGCTTTAGGTCCAAACCCGGCGCGGCCCGTGGCCTCTACATAATTTTGCGGGCCTGGGCTGAAAACAGTTTAAACACATCGGGCTTGGGCCGGGCCTGGGCCTAGTGTGAGCGGGCTGGGCTTGGGCTTGGGCTGGACATAATAAAAACATACAAAACCCAGATTATTAATTTTATTACTTTTTTATTAATTTTACTAGACATCTACAGTGTCATCCCATGCTTCCATGTGGTCAAACTCTTCATTACAAACCACCCCTCTTTTACGACCACCCTCCTTTATTTTGTTGGTGGTCTTAAATGAAGGTTTCGACTGTACATACAATAAGTTGTACACACCTGGGGCCGGTTTCATGTCGCCTACTTAAACTACGCAGTTACTTAGCGCTACGCATGTGCGTAAACTCAAAATTTTGCATAGCTAAGTAGTTGCGTAAAACTAAGCAAGTCGAGTTTTATGTAGCGCGCCTGACCTATTTCTTAACTAAGAATGCGCGTAAGGCTATCACGTGGTTAGATGAGTCGTTATCAACGGGCAATCCCCGGGATTCCCCTTCCCATAATCCCGTTAGTGACATGGCGAAAGCACGCGACACAGTCGACAGCGTTAATACTCGCAGCATGCCGCAATTTTACAGTATAAATTGAGGAACAATGCGACCAATCTGCGAAAGAAACAGAAAGCGATTGCTTATTATTTACTATGCCGGCTATATACATCGTTTAAGGAGGTCAGCAAACAGGCCTATGCCATTCAATAGTGTCAGTGTCCAAATAATTATCAGACTTCCAGTGTTTATTATTGTATTAAAGTTATCAAAAAGAAAAGCACAGTCTGATTAACACAACTTATTTTATTAATGTACATAAGGTTTTTTTTAATGAAAGTTCAATACATTAATTATTAATTCATTATAAATTCACAGTTGTCAACGCTGTAGCTTGTAGGCAACTAGAATACAGTTTTCCATGTTCTTATCCAAAATCTTCAGTGAACAGTCTGCTTCACAGCTTGATGAATGACAGTTCCAGTCTCTGATGCGGTTTTACAACCCTTAATGAGGATTCCTGCTGATGTGTCAAGTGTTCGTGGAAGAGAACGTATCGCGATACGAGTCGGGTGAACGAAGCAGCCACTCTGTGGACTGCTTTAGACACTGTTGCCTTGCTAGTTGCTAATGCCAAACAAAATCGCCGACAACCACTTAAAAGTTATTATATTGTACACGCAAATAAGCGCAAGGCGACAAGACTTTGGAGCGTTGCTGTGAGCCAGCCTTTTTGTGTAGAAATAAAAACGTTGTCAGCGGTCAAATCGACTAAGTCTATGATGTCATCACGACAAAAACGGTACCTATTAAACACTTGACATCACCGTACATTTCGAAAGGGTGTGTTTTGTCTCTAAACACTCCATTCCAGCGTAATCCTCATCTTGCTGCGTCATTTAGTCGACGTACTTGTCGGAGAGCCGCCATTTTGAAAGTCCCTAAGAACTACTTAGTTGACTTACGCCACGGGGGTAGGAGGCGCAGGCTAAGTAGGGTGTTGCGCCCACTGCGTAGTCTAAGTAGATGACATGAAACGCGTAAATTCATAAGACAGTCATCTTAGCGCTAAGTAAACTTTCTTAGCCGCTAAGTAGGCGACATGAAACCGGCCCCTGTAAATCATATGTTTGTTGCTCGATTGATGATAATGAAACATGTTTTTATATTTGCAATCTGCCACATCATGTTCGACCACACTCCTGCACTCTTGAGTGGGGTGCGGTGGTTGTGTGGTAGGGCATTGGACTTTTGGTCGAGGGGACCAGGGTTCAAAACCACCTGCTGCTGGTTTGAAACTTGGGGGCAATTTCATGGACCATGTTTTTTCAAAGAGACTAAAACCTGTTGGTCCTTCTGCCTGGTGTCTTAGTCAGGGAAGTAAAAAAAATACAGAGGGAAATGGGAAAAAAAATGTTGTGGACTCACTAACTGTAGAGAAGAAAAACTCTAAAAATTAAAGCACTGCTTTGTTAGCCCTAGACAGGACTGTTTGGGGTTAAACGTCATAGGAATCCCCTACGTGTGGAGGGAGAGACTCCAATGTTTATTTTTAATTCCTTTTCCTCTGTAGTTTCTACGTTAGACCCCATTGATGTGGCTGTTTTGCTAATCATAGTTTAAATTTGAAAATTGTTGAACTGTTGGCCAATGTCAGTGAATTATAGTCAATAAGTCCTGGAGATGTATAGAACCATTCTGATTCAAATTCTGATTCATTCTGATTCAAAGTTAATTTGTTCATGTGCAGTAAATACAATAACATTAATGGCTTTACATTTCTGCGCACATAAATAATAATTAAGTTGTTGTTTTATTAAGATTATTTGGATTGTTGTTCTGCAAATTTTACTCATCGGCTAGATATGTCATTGTAAGGCTAACGGTTAATGTATACTTTAAGGCATCTGCTCGAAGTTGATATCAAGACTTCAGCATTGAGGGCATCGTTGAAGTGTCTAGACCAGGCTGCTAATGATGTTAAAGAGAACATAAGTCAGGCAATGCGGGACAAGGAAGTTGTGCTAGCCAAGTATCAGACGATCCAAGACTTCGGCAAGCTGGCTGTAAGTTGTGGCTTATGCTACTGATGGGGCTTGTTCCTAATGCTTTTGTGGCCCAATTAATGCCTAATTTGTGCCTGCTGTTTTCCTGCTTCTTTCCCTTTGGTCCTTTGCTGAGTGGGGACCACACTATTTAGTCAGTTCCGCCCTCTCGACAAGTCATAGCGATCTTCTGCCATTCTGTCACATTAATGCTGTTGTTTAATGTAATACAACGTTCAAAACTTACCATGTAATTGTAGACATCGCCAATGTTTGGATGTTTTAAGACTAAATAATAATTGTCATTATATTGCAGCAAATGTGAAGCTTTAATGTGATTGGCTGAAATTACAGCAAAATTACTTTGTACTCCATAGTTTAAAAGAGAGTACGTTTTCCAGTCAATGACACCGTTCAAAACCAGGATACGTTTGTTACTATTTAGTAAATCGGGTGTTCTGGCCATGAGGTAGGGTTAGGTTGATCTGGGTGTTCTGGCCATGAGGTAGTGTTGGGTTGATCTGGGTGTTCTGGCCATGAGGCAGTATTTGGTTGATCTGGGGTGTTCTGGCCATGAGGCAGCATCATGTTGATCTGGGTGTTCTGGCCATGAGGCAGTATCATGTTGATCTGTGTGTTGTGGCCATGAGGCAGTATTGGGTTGATCTGGGTGTTCTGGCCATGAGGCAGTATTGGGTTGATCTGGGTGTTCTGGCCATGAGGCAGTATCATGTTGATCTGGGTGTTCTGGCCATGAGGCAGTATCATGTTGATCTGGGTGTTCTGGCCATGAGGCAGTATCATGTTGATCTGGGTGTTCTGGTCATGAGGCAGTATCATGTTGATCTGGGTGTTCTGGCCATGAGGCAGTATCATGTTGATCTGGGTGTTCTGGCCATGAGGCAGTATTGGGTTGATCTGGGTGTTCTGGCCATGAGGCAGTATCAGGTTGATCTGGGTGTTCTGGCCATGAGGCAGTATCAGGTTGATCTGGGTGTTCTGGCCATGAGGTAGTATCAGGTTGATCTGGGTGTTCTGGCCATGAGGCAGTATTGGGTTGATCTGGGTGTTCTGGCCATGAGGCAGTATCAGGTTGATCTGGGTGTTCTGGCCATGAGGCCGTATCAGGTTGATCTGGGTGTTCTGGCCATGAGGCAGTATCAGGTTGATCTGGGTGTTCTGGCCATGAGGCAGTATCATGTTGATCTGGGTATTCTGGCCATGAGGCAGTATCAGGTTGATCTGGGTGTTCTGGCCATGAGGCAGTATCAGGTTGATCTGGGTGTTCTGGCCATGAGGCAGTATCAGGTTGATCTGGGTGTTCTGGCCATGAGGCAGTATCAGGTTGATCTGGGTGTTCTGGCCATGAGGCAGTGTCATGTTGATCTGGGTGTTCTGGTCATGAGGCAGTATCAGGTTGATCTGGGTGTTCTGGCCATGAGGCAGTATTGGGTTGATCTGGGTGTTCTGGCCATGAGGCAGTGTCATGTTGATCTGGGTGTTCTGGCCATGAGGCAGTGTCATATTGATCTGGGTGTTCTGGCCATGAGGCCGTATCATGTTGATCTGGGTGTTCTGGCCATGAGGCAGTGTCATGTTGATCTGGGTGTTCTGGCCATGAGGCAGTGTCATGTTGATCTGGGTGTTCTGGCCATGAGGCAGTGTCATGTTGATCTGGGTGTTCTGGTCATGAGACGGTTAATTGTTTGTTTCACTTTGTTTGTTTGTATTTTTACTCTAAAATAAATGGTACTTGTCAGTTATAAATTGCTCCATGTGTCCTATAATTGGAGTTTACCAACAGCCTATTTGTACACTGTACAGGAAAGAAGATTGTCTTTGCCAAATGCTTATGTTTAGAATTGCTAGAACATATTTGTTATCAAAAATATGTATGGATTGAACTTGAACACTGGTATGGATTGAACACTGGTATGGGTTGAACACTGGTATGGATTGAACACTGGTATGGGTGGAACACTGGTATGGATTGAGCACTGGTATGGGTTGAACACTGGTATGGATTGAACACTGGTATGGATTGAACACTGGTATGGATTGAACACTGGTATGGGTTGAACACTGGTATGGATTGAACACTGGTATGGCTTGAACACTGGTATGGATTGAACACTGAAAATAGTTGTGCTAACGCTTGATGGGTGGAAATGTGACTAAATTGTGAAGAACTAAAATCCATATAAGCACAGATTAAAAATTTATCTGGAGCTTAACAATAACAAGCTAAAGGTTTAAATGTTATTTTCTCTATTAGTTCCTAACGTGCAACACATTATGCAACAAGTTGTCAAAATATCGTTAGACGTGATACGCAAATATCACTTTTATATTTCGGCTGCCTGCAGTACAGTCCGATGCACATTTTTTTTAATGATTTCCGGATTATTTAGCATCCTTTATCCTTCCAGGATGCTAAACAGAATGCCATCCGTGTGCTGGTGAAGCAGAACTTGGCATCGCAGACGAAGCTGGAGTCACATCAGACAGAGGTAGGTTCTTGTCGCAAACATCCTCTTCAACCAACAGTGGCTAGATCTGTCTAACCCAGGTGTTTCATGTAGCAACGTTTGTCCCATAGGACGTTATTGAGATTTACGTACATGCTAATTCTTGTGGTTTACCCAGAATTCTTATGGGCGTAGGAAACAACATACAGTTTTGTGCATTTTGAACAAGGCTTTTTTGCATCACATGATACGGCCTGCGTTTGTCAAATGGCAGCGAATAACAGATCATTTGAAATGATTTAGCTGTGTGCAGGCAACTGCACCAAATCCAGTCAACATTTCCTAGTTTGTACAGTGAACTCGTTTTGAGGAAGCACTGCAAACCAGTGGATGTAGGTAATCATACGGGTTTGTTTGCGGGTCTTACAGATTTCTGTTGGCACTTTGATTTAGAATATGGTTTATAGTCCAGACCGCAGATGCCCTGGGGTAGCAAGGTGGTTGCATAAAGTTGACAGAATATGTATTGTATTTAGGTTACCATAATATGTTGACTGATTCAGACTGAATAAAATGGTGCTTGGCTGATAATGTTTACAAGATGCTGGGTTTTTCTTTTAAATAAATTAACTTTACACCCGCCCTTGGTGCACCCAAGAGGTTTAGGTGATGTTGGGAAATTAGACAGCATATGTTTAATGGTATAGAAATTAGACATGATAGTGTGAGTTTAGTAAGTAAATTGAGATCTGTATGTACAGCTGTTGATTTATCCAGTGGCATAACTTTACGGTTTGGTGATAATTGACTGGATACATATCTGCATTTTATTGAGAATTTATTTTATGATTGATTGATTAAAATGTATATACAATTATCAAATGTAATTCATCCTGCCTCATTTGTTGTCATGTTTAGATGGTGCCTAGCTATAAACTTGTTACTGCCACATCAGCAAAGCTTGCTAAGACCATCAGCTATTCCAATTTTACTTGGAATAGCTGTTATCGTTAACTTGTGCACATTTGGTAAGTATTAGTAATCAGAATAAAAAAGCATATCGGGTGAGCTGCAAACACCAAGGTAAATAACTATAAATAACTAAGTTTGTAGTTTTTTAAATACATCACCAATTGGTAGATCAGAGGCCACTGGTGTTAGGAGGCGAAGGAACATAGAAAGAGACGAGTGGACCTAGACACCTGGGAGGAGATACTGCCAGACTGACCCCAAAGTTAGTGTAGTAATATACAGATGATTCATGATGATGATATTGTTGTAAACAGGTATTGAAGTACTTGAAGCGTACAGTGTGCGGAGACTCAAATGTGACCGCTCAACTGTCGAAGCAACTGCGCGACAGCGTCATCAAAGAAGTGGACAGTTTTTCTGCTCATGTCCAGCCGATGCCAATCTTCACTGTCATGGACAGGTTTGTGTGTTGTTGGTCAGATAAAATTTTAATCATGCCTGCACGCACGCAAACACGAACATAGTACATAATCTTTTACGTCCCCTTTGCCTTGCATAACAGTGCTGTCATGGTTTCAAGCTTCAAATTGAAACCGCGCGTCCCAATAGGTACCGCGGGTCCCAATAGGTACTGTAGGTACCGTTCTACACTCTTCTAGACCTGCAACTGTCACTAGTTATCATTAATAAAGTCACACATGCTTTGTATTCTAAACTCGACTGCGTATGTTGACTGTAGCCGGATGAGACCAACCGTAATTCTGTAGTTTCTTGTCTAAACATGATCAGTTGTGTAGTTGCTTGTGATTGACCAATTTTAGCTCTCTGTTGGTGCCTCTAAATGTTTTGGGAATTTTTCGTTCTCCATTCTTTCTTACAGAAAACTGTACAGACCCATGAAAACTGGAACATGACAGTACTGTTGCATAATATAAAAATAACTTTAACCAGAGGTTCAAAGTAAAAAAATTAAATATGGAGATCTTCTGATTTGTACCAAATGAAATAGGCAGACTGCGGTAAGACAAATGGTGGTGAAACTGGTCGAATATTGAAACAAAAAGCGAACAAAAAATCTCAGTTGCAGGGCGATAGGGTTTAATCACAAGAGGGCACTGGTGTGAGTGTGGAAAAAAATATTTATAGAAAAGCAGGAGGTTTCATTTTTATTTGGAAGATTTTAATAATTTTGCTCTGAATTGAGAGATCTGTTGAATTGGGGGATTTCTGCATAATATAGCATTTTGATTAATTACAAGGAAAAGAATGTTGATTAAGCTCCATGCTACGTCGTTCTTCCAAACACGTCTATGTTATTTACATCTTCATTTCAGTGCCTACAAAATAACAACTGCTGACCTGTCCATTAATCGTTTCCATGGCAACCGGGACAGTTCAACTGGTCAGTACTTGGAGAAAGTGCTGAGAGGAGTGGACTTCCCCCATCACCAGGTGTGTATTGTGTGTGTACTCGTCTGCTTTCATTGACGTTTTGAATTTTGGGTATGAGAGAGAGAGATTGAGTTACTTGACTTAATGCATAGGCCATATTGACTCCTCGCTGTCCTTCAGGAAGTTGCACCCCTCCATTCTGTTCTATTTATGGCATGCCGCGCTGCTGTCAATAGCGGGAGGCCAGTATCATTCCTGATCTCGTCACTACACATCTTCCGTGGTCTTCCTCTCTTCTGTTGTCCTTTGTAGTCTTGTTTGTATACTTGCCTAATGATGTTATCTCTTTGCATATGGCAAACATGGCCAAACCACCTTCTGGGTTTGATGTCATCTGTGATAGATTTGGGGATGAAGGTGTCCTCTGATCTTGATATTTTGTAAGAGATATTTATTAACTTCAAACCATGAACATAAGAGTACATTTACAATACATGACAATTGTGAATAAAATATTGATTGATTCATGGAGACCTGTACCAAGGCCTGAAAGATCAGGCCACCATGACGGTTATATACAGTTACTGATCTTCATTAACTAACCATTATAAATAATAATAATTTGATCTACGTGAAAATAAAGTGTAAGCCATTACTATTGCTATGCAGCAAGTATTCTGAGTATAAACACTGATTGAAATTTGAAATACAAGAAAATATTTTGAATTGAAATCTAACCATATTGGATGGCAACAGTGCAATGTTTACATTCTGTCCTACGTCAATCAGAAGTGTATAATAAAATGTATCATATGAAGACTTATTTTTTTAACTTTGCTTACCCCTCTAGCTCTCAAGTAAATTCATCCTTCTGTTGACAACTTTAACGTTGCATACCGATTTTGAGTTTGCGAAACCCTTTCCTTGTGTGTCTCTTAACTCAAGGTTCCGAGGAGTTAGATATGATAGAATTTTTTATTGTATTTATTGTGCTATGGGAGATATTAACTCCTGACACCGTATGCACATACTACCTGCAACCTTTGATCTGCTTATCTGCATCTGCTGGTAGTTCCGCGCTATAAGCTAGATGGCTACGGCATACAGGCTCTCTCAGTATCCAGACCAATGCTATGGTCTTCCATTGATGAATGACTGTGACTGAGGACACGTTTTATGAAGATGTATTTTAGTTATTTATTTATTATAATTATTTATTTATTTACTATGATTATTATTTATTTACAATAATTATTTATTATATATTTTTTATTATACTTAATCGAATACTCAGTTTTTATTATATATTTTTAACTATGCTATATATTTATTATTTTTATGATTGCATGTAAGTTTTGTACGTGACACATGGCACTTTGTAAATTTTAGTAATAATAACTACTAAATAAAGAATATGTTTGTTTACAGGCTCCAGAATGTCTGTTGCTTCAAGTGATGGATCGACTGAATGAAGTGGATGTTGTACAACTGACCCTGACTCGATGTGGCCGACTTGCCGTAGACACGGGCAGAGAGAACAGTGACGGCTCGTGTCTACTGCGCCACATGAAAGGTGACTCTTGCACAGCCACAGGTTGTTTGATTGACAAAAGTAGAAAACGTGCATATAGCGTTGCTAACAATGGTACATACTATTGTTCTGAGTTACGTAATCTGTGTCAAAAGTCCACATAAGTTCCTTCGTAATATCTCCACCCCCTCTGAATTTTTTTAATGTGTGAACGATCCCCATGGAGTAGACAGACATACGGAATCACAAACTACTGTATAATAAATTACTAGATACATTATATTTATTGCCTTGTGCAATAAGATACAGTTGTAATGGTTCAGACGAGTCTGGAAAAAGCCAGAAAAATAGTGTTGAAAAGTTAGGGAATTTGAAGTGCATTCTCATTCGCTATGGCAATCTTCTGGAAATTGTTCTGTGGCAAAACTCCAAAATTCTTATGCAAAATGCCATTTTATGTTTTGAAACTTTAATTTGAATTTGAGATAAAACGGATGTCTGTAGGGTGGATTGTGTATAGGAGCTGGGGGGGTCATTGTAAACATTCTGAAGTACATATTTGATTTAGTTATCAGTTTTATTGTAGTCCCTCTACATATTGTAAATGTGGCGTTCAGCCTGGCGTCCATAGCGTAATGTTTGCTTTTGTTTTGCTTTTATAGTTTTATTGTAGTCCCTCTACATATTGTAAATGTGGCGTTCAGCCTGGCGTCCATAGCGTAATGTTTGCTTTTGTTTTGCTTTTATAGTTTTATTGTAGTCCCACTACATATTGTAAATGTGGCGTTCAGCCTGGCGTCCATAGCGTAATGTTTGCTTTTGTCTTGCTTTTATAGTTTTATTGTAGTCCCTCTACATATTGTAAATGTGGCGTTCAGCCTGGCGTCCATAGCGTAATGTTTGCTTTTGTTTTGCTTTTATAGTTTTATTGTAGTCCCACTACATATTGTAAATGTGGCGTTCAGCCTGGCGTCCATAGCGTAATGTTTGCTTTTGTCTTGCTTGCTTGCCACTTTAGAGAAGGCACAGTCTCCAAATGTTCTGAGGCGTGTAGTTGGCACAGTCAACAAACCCGCAAAATTTGATCACAAATGGAATATTAAGAATATAAAAAAATTTTGCTTGCGCAATTCCAGATATTGTACTTGAGCAGTAAACTTGTGTTTGTATGGCAGATGTACGCCGTCAAGTGGCCGAGCATGACAAGAAACAGTTGGAGACACTGGTGCCACTTCTAGAGAAACATGTCTCACGGGCACCCAAGGCCCTCAGTGCTTGTTTGCAACTACAGGATACCGCGGCCAAGTGGTACGTGCACCAACCTTCTCTTGACAGAACACCTGCGCAGCAACAGCAGTTCTTGAATATCCTTCAAAATCCTTACTTCAAGTGAAACAAAGAGCTCATAGAAAATGCATTTCCTTTCAAGAGTTTGGCTAATAGTAATATAATTATTTTTACTAACTGAGGCGCTCTTTGAAAATACGTATTCTCAAGAGTTGGGCTGATATAATTTTCACCAAGAATTTAACCAAGGTGCTTCTTAAAAATACACTTTCTCTCAAGCATTAGGCTAATATAATTATTTTCACCAAGGCACTTCTTGAAGATACACTTTCTCTCATGAGTTGGACTAATATAATTATTTTCACCAAGAACCAAGGTGCTCCTTGAAAATACATTTTCTCAAGATTGAGGCTGATATAATTATTGAGCACGGGATGACTTAAAGTTCTCAGTTTCTCATTTATCATCCATTTCACAACAACTTATTGTTCCTAAAACTAAGCTTAACTTAGGCAAACAGGCTTTTTTTGTCACTGCGCCTAGGATCTGGAATGAACTCCCCATCACTTTGAAAACATCTGAAACTATTCCTACCTTCCTGAGGATATAGGCGCCATAGAAGTTACTTATTATTAATTAATTAGTGATATGATCAACTTGTTGCTTGCTGAAGTTGTTCAATAATTATTTATTTTTGCACATCAACAGTGACTTGGTAGCACGTTGTGTTAACCAGCTGTTGTTTTGTCTTGACCTCTGCGTGACCACGTGTTGTTATGTAGGTGGGATCAGCCAGCCCAACACTGCGTGGTCAACTGTGTAGTGGACAACATGACATTGCAGCAGTGGACAGAGAGGTGGACACTGGCCGTGACACAACTGCGACAACTACAGCTTCAGCACTGAACAGTTCTCACTCACTACGATCTTCAGTCTTGAACCTTCATCGGAATCTATCTAGTTGTGTTGCAATTCTAAGATAAACATCATGTTCATACCTGCCATTTTGTTTGGATAAAATTCTGTATAAATTAATGGTTATTAGTGGTTAATCGGCCTATAGCATTCCGAATTTTATCTAGTATCGCCATCAATAAAGCTACAAAGTATACCTTAGGTTTCACAGAAATATGTCTCGCATCAGATGTATCTGTGCTTCGACCGCTATAAGTTTGGCGTTCGATTTTATACTTGTGACAAACACAAGAAAACATGCAAAATTTTCTATCAAAACAAATTTATAAAAACTGGGTGTCTGTACTCCGTACAATTCCCAAAAACTGTATGATACGGCAGGTCTTCTTTCGTATCTGGTAATATAAGGCATTTACAGATAATATTTGGTTCTTTTTGAAGACATTTATGTTTGGTGTAAGAATGTCAATTATGTCTTGTTTTTGGGTTGCCAGGGTTAGGGTAATCAGTGCAGATGTATTTCACAGGTGTGTGATATCTCGAAAAATACTTGACGCAACGTTGTTTTATAATTTTATAATGAAAACATCAAATAACAAATACACAGTACGTAATAGCATGAATAATGTGCAGCTCAGAACAAACTTGGCTTTAACAGCACAACATCATGGTAAGCAATGGTAGACAGATGCAGAACAAAACATCATAACATTAAGTTGCATGCATACTGTACAGAGCTTAATAATGAATATGTATGCATGGCGTAATATGGTCTTTTGTTCTTTTTTCAAAGCATTACGCTTTTTCTTACATTTGCAGTTTTTTAAAGGCTGGTCAACAAAGCTAATTACCCAGTAATAGAGGCAATCTCGGTTGTGGTGGAATGTTTTGATTAAATTGATTCATTGTTTGATTGTCCACCCCATCAACCATGTATCAATGGCAGGGTCAACTATATGTGGTTTCTACAAGACGTGATAAACACAATCTGTCTAATGACGAACATGAGACGTACAACTGCATCCAAACAATTACAACAGTAAATAAAATAGTTAATAAATAACGTGGTAACAAGATTTGTCTTATGACCGAGCATCTGGTGGCTGGACAAGATAACGGAGAGCTATATGAAATTCGATTTCCAAGATGTTTTCACATGGGTCAGCGAAATCGTTTGCTTGCATATGTGAATTTTGACCATTGTTAACGGGAATGTACAACAATTTTCAACCCGACTAGTTGGGGGTTGGTTTTTTATAATTAAAATGCCTGTATTATCTGAATTTTTGGTTCTCAAAGTACATCTAAATAAACAATGTTGTACGTCTTTATTGCTGTAGTGTAAATTACCCAATAAAAAATGCAATATTTCATATTTATTGGTCTTTTAAAGCAGTGAAGTGGTATTCATATACAGCTGCTATAAACTAGCATATTTTAATTCACGCCAAATCGTGTATTTTCTAAAATTCCATAATGCAGTCATCGAGTCACTCGGTGAACATCGTTGTACAGACCCTTTAAATAAATGGCAATAATTCTGTACAAAAACGGTGCATGGTTTGCAGAAAAGGTAGTACAGTACACATTAGTACATACTTGTTTTATTATCCTTCGAGCTGTATCCTCAATGGGAGGACATTGACCATAAATAGTGTCCGTTTTTTTAAATAATTTCGGTCATGGAAATGTAGTTTGTGTGCCTGCTGTCTCAGTGCTGATGTCGTAGTGAATGCCTTGTCTCTAGAATGACTCGTACTCGCTGGCTGAGATGTCCTGCAGTGGGTTGCGGCTCTTGTTGGTTTTGTCTCTCAACTTGGCTTGTAGAAGGATGTGCTGCACCACGCCGATGCGGATGTCCATCTGTGTTGTCTCCTGCTTCAGTTTCTGTATCGCTTGTTTCACTTTCACCAGAGGAGCTGCAACAGTAGCGTGTAACCTTAGAAATTGTGAACAGTACTACACACAGGGTTCATACAGGGAATTAACTAATCATGATTTTTTCCCGACAAAAATATAATTTTCCCAGACAAGTGTAATTTTCCCTGACATAAAGATTATTTTCCCTGATGATAATATAATTTTCCGTGACCAAAATGTAAACAAATAAGTGCTTTTACAGCCTTCCAGCTCCCTACAGCCGTCTAACGTCTAATCCATCCTTTTTATATCAAATCATTCCAGAAAATTGCCATAGTCATGAAAACTTGCTTCACATTTGACAAAACATCAAAAAGTCGTCTCATCTCTTTAATTAGGGATACATATGAAAACAGACAACTTGTTTTCTGACAATAAGCAACCTCCATGCCAGTGTAGTGCTTGGCTTAGCATAATATTCTAAATGCCATATATGCATGCGCACATGCAGGGTATGTACATGCGTATCGCTGTTGGAGAGTCAAAACAATGGAAGTCCATTTTGACCTGCACCGTGTGGTTGGTTGGATACAAGTCTATTAGATTAACTTCTAACACAAAAATGGACTTTCATGTTTTGATCCTTCAAAAACATCTGTCGAGGAATCAAAACAATAAAAGTCCATTTTCATGTGGTACATATTAGTCTAATAGACTTGTATCCTACTAACCACACGGTGCAGATCAAAATGAACTTCCATAGTTTTGACTCTTCAACAGCAAATTATTCGCATGAGCACATGTAGATTATAAAGGTAGCTAATTTATAGAATGGGCACCACTAATACACAGGAACACCTGTGTATTAATAGTTTGTAATGTACATAGCCTATTCTGCAAGACAAGAAAGATGCAGTAGTGCAGTAGTTAGCGCTTTACATGCCAGAGTTCTGGCTTCAAGACCTGGACCAGGCATGGGTATGTCTCGTGTAAAACCTGGCTCTCAACATTGGGGACTCTGTATCTCTCATGACTCGGAAAATTGTAGTTAACATACAGACTAGTGAGTTAATAGAATGTTACCGATTTTTTTATACAGAAACTTATGCAGTGTTTGTATGGGGCCTAAAAATCCTCACAGAGATATGGAGTTTATTGCTAATATTCAAGGTCTTGCTGGTATTCAAAACTTGTAATGTAAGGACTTTGGCCAGGAGTGGCATGGAAACATCATATGTAAGGTAAAACGTCAAACCCCAAAAGAACTCATAGTTAGCTAAGAAATGAGTTGCCATGATTACGATACTTGCCTCCATCCGTCATACTGCTGCCACGTTCCTCCATGTCCATCTTGATGCGCTCCAGTTCCTCTGTCACCTGAAAAGTATCGCAAACAAAAAGTGAAAGATGGCAATTTAACGGAAGATACCCCACGTCAAACGGCATTTTAAAAATAAATTACTCAAAATGTGTTTCCACTGTATTCTGATAGCTTTGGTGGCCATTTTGTTTGTTACCCTGGAAATGGGGTATGGCATAAAAAAGTTCAATATATACTTAGTAAGACTCACTCTACAGTTTGAGCAGAACAAATTGCACCAGGCAAATAAAAAATCATACTGACCTGCAGCGTCACACCTTAAATATAAATGGTTCAGATATGGGTTCTACTATAGATAATCTATTACTATTACTTCTTACTGCTTTTATTACAACTACATGAATCCTAATTTATAACTATATAAATAATAATGGAACACAAATATTTTGTATTGATAGCAAAACATTTTCAACAGTTAATTTTTGTTAGTCTAATCCCCCACCAGAACAAAAGATTATAAAATAAATTGTACAACTGCATTTTATTCCAGTTGTGACATAACTGTCAACTTCTGATAGGGCGCCGTTTGTGTGTAGTGGGAATGTGTGGAAGCCGGTCTTTAACAATCACAATGTCACATCACAGCAGGCAACATTTTAGAATTAACTATACAAGTATTCAGCTGTCTACATTGGGAAGCTGTGGCTGTGTAGTAGAGCATCCAACTGTGGGTCGAAGGCACCAGGGTTTGAGGGCACCAGGGTTCGAGGCCACCTCCCACAGTTTCAAAACTTGGACAATTTTCATTCAGTCCACTTTGCCTGTGTCTTTCGGAAGAGACTAAAAAATATCGGTCCCTTCCACCTGGTGTCTGCCGGGAGAAGTTAAAGATCACACATGGAGTAAAATGCGTAACCTGCTGAGGACTCCATCTCTCATGAGCCACTGCAGAAGTGTTCTCAAGTCTCAAGTGGTTTACTCCAAACAGCCCAAACTTGGGCTAACGCAGGAGTTTGTGGTGGACTGTGCGCATGCGCTGTGGGTGGTACATTCGATTAAAAGACTAGTATCATTAATGTTGCTGAAATGGTTTTTATTTGATAGTTTTATTTATTTTATGTATAGGATGTTTAACGAAATTTTTTAATAGGTTGGTTGTGTGTATGGACACTGTCGCTGCCCTGCCACATGCACACATAGACAGTCTCCATACCCACACCCTGGATAAGTTTACGCTGAGCACTGTGTTTTAAAGGCAGTTTAGGTGAGGAGGTGTGGTGAAAGGGAGTTCCATAATAGCTTCTTGAAATGATTTTGGGTTTTTTATGTTGGTAATTTTTGATGGAATCATATTCCATATGCGAATGGCTCTGGGATAAAATGAAAAGACCATTGCATTTATACGACACTTGGGGGCTATGTATTGTCCACGGGTTCGAGAGCGAGTTAGTAGACCTGAAGGGGGGGTGATCTCAATAATGTTGTTTAGAATTTTGTAGAAGGTAGTGGCTTGTTTGATAATGCGCCTTCGTTCGAGGGTTGGCCATCCAAGGGCAGTAATTAGATCTGCTGGATTTGTGTTTCGTCTGTAGTCATTTTTAACAAATCTGGCAGCAGAGTGTTGCACTCTTTCAAGGCTTTTAATTTGTGAAAAGGTGTGGGGATTCCATATGGGTGAAGAGTACTCAAGTTTTGGCCGGATTAGCATGTTGTAGGCTGTTTGTTTAACTTCGGGTTTACATGGGCCAAGAGTTCGTTTAATCATGCCTAAACATTTCGAAGATTTTGAAGTTATGTCAGTGACGTGATTTGTCCAGGTTAATTTGGAATCCAATTTTACTCCGAGGTATGAGTGGCTGGATACGGTGGATAATGGCTGGCCAGAAAGCGAGTACTTGTGTGTGCTGGGTTTAGTTTTGTTTGTTATTGGAAGGTGGACGCATTTATATACATTAAATTCCATTTGCCATTTGTCTGACCATGTTTGGAGTTGGTTTAGGTCAGTTTGGAGAATTTCGTGGTCGTTTTTGGAAGAAATTTTACGATATATAATACTATCGTCTGCAAAAAGGCGTATAGGAGATTTGATGTTCCCATTTATGTCATTTATGTAGAGTAAGAAGAGGACAGGTCCTAGAACTGAACCCTGTGGGACACCAGATGTGACATCTGTGATGTCCGACAGGGCACCGTTAACTGAGACTCTCTGTTTGCGGTAGGATAGAAAAGATTTGATCCAATTTTTAGTGTTTCCAGTGATTCCGTAGGAGGTCAATTTTGATAGAAGACGTAGGTGAGGCACTTTGTCGAAGGCTTTAGCAAAGTCAAGCAGGATTGCGTCAATTTGGGTCTTATTGTCCATAGCAGTCATCCAGTCGTGGACTGTCTCAATGAGTTGAGATTCACAAGACAGTCCCGACTGGAATCCGTGTTGGAAGTGGAGAATGATGTTATGCTTGTGCAGGTGTTTCCACATGTTGCTTAGGATTATATGTTCCATTACTTTACAGAGGATGCAGGTTAGTGATATGGGTCTGTAGTTAGCTGGGTCAGATTTATGGCTCTTTTTGTGTATAGGAGTTACTAATGCTTGTAGCCAGTCATTAGGAAGTTTACCTGTGTTGTATGATTGTTGGAAAATTTGGGTGATGATGGGAGCTATCTGCTTTGCAGTTTCTTTAAGGACTCTGGCTGGGAGTTCATCTGGGCCTGTAGCTTTGTTCTGGTTTAGATTTTCCAGCTGCTTTATTACGCCATCTATGCCAATTTCGAGAAGGGGGATGTTGGGGTAAGTAGAGGGGGCTATTTGGGGGATGGGGTGCTTTTCTTGGGTAAATACAGAGCTAAATTGGTTGTTTAGGGCATTTGCTTTATCTCGATCATTAATTATTGGTTGGTCGTTTACTCGAAGTGTGGGGATGCCAATGTTTTCTCGTTTATTTGCCTTAATAAATGACCAGAATTGTTTTGGATTAGTTTTCAGGCTGTCTCCAATGTGGTTGTTAACATAGTCTTTGTAGGATTTTGCTAATGCTTTAGTAGCTTGCTTTCGGAGTTCCTTAAATTTTTCCCAGTCACTGTTTAGTCCAGTTTGCTTTGCCTTTTTGTGGCTTTTGTTTCGTCTTCTCTGCATTCTAATTAGTTCACGTGTTATCCAGGGGAGGTGGGTTTTAGCTTTTGTGTATCGTCTCGGTATGTTATTGTTAATCAAGGTAGTCAGGCGTTCGCGGAAAAAGGTCCAGTTTATGTCTATATCCTGTGAGTTGGGGTCGATGTCGAAGTACTCAAGATTTAGTTTGTCTATGTCGTCTTTGAGTTGGTCCCAGTCTGCTGATTTGTAACTGTAAACTTGGTGGGGGGGTTTCTTGTTGCGGACTGGGTTTAAGTTGACATTGAAGGTCACGGATTCGTGATCGCTCATACCAGGAGTGGTGTGGGTGTTGATGATAATGGAGGGATTTGAGGTGAGTATGAGGTCAAGAATGTTGCCAGAAGCGATGCGTGTGGGGTCGTTTACCATGTTCTGCAGCCCAAAGTCGTTAGTTATTTCTAGTAGTTTGTTATGCTTGCTGGCAGTGCTGTTATTAGTGGTCTGGTGATTTGTCCAGTTGATATCAGGGAGGTTAAAATCTCCAGCTATGACTACGTTAGGGGGAGTTTTTTGTGATCTATATAGTTTAGTTAGGGAGTCGTGGAGAGCTTCAAGGGATTGGAGGTGGTCATTTGGGGGTCGATAATAAGATGCAAAGTATATGCATTTGTTTCGTGCAAAGTGAATTTTTGTCCAAATTATTTCACAATTTGAGTTTAAATTTTGGAGGGGTTCAGCTACAATGTTGTCACGGAAGGCTATAAGGACTCCACCGCCATGGACATTCCTGTCCTTTCTGATGGCCTCATAGTTGGGTGGTAGGAAAGAGTATGTAGCATAGTTTGCATCTAATTTAGTTTCAACTAGAAATATGATGTCTGGATTATTATATTGAATAGTTGCCTTTAGTTGGGTTGCTTTTTCTATGCTCTTAACGCTGTTGGTATTTATCAAAATTCCTTTAAGTGTGTTTCCTTGGGTTTTCTTGTGGCGTTCGGGGGTTGAAGTGTTTTGGGGGTTTGGGGCAAAAATTAAGCATGCATTTTGTGATGTGTGGAGTGTTGGGGTACTAAGCGTGGAGCTGTCAGACTGGGTGTTGGTAGAAATGGATTGCTCATTTCTAGATGGAGAAGTGGTAATATTTGGAATTGGGCACCCATATGGGCCAGGGTTTGGGTGGATGTCGCCTGAGAGTGATATCAGTCTGCTGAGGTACAGATGTGTAACAATGTCTGATTTGAATTTGATTTTGGGTGGGAATTTAATTCGGGGATTCAAAGTTAGGGCATAATATTTTGGTTTAATTTTGAGATTTGATCGAGATACGCGTTGACATGTTCCAATGATCGTTGCTATTAGGAGAGTGACGGTGATTATCTGCGTTAGCCCAAGATTAATCCGCGTGGAATGCTGGACTAGGTGAGGCGAATATTTCCTAAAAGGACATCTGAATTGGAATACATTTTGTAGCATGGTTTTCAGAAAGTTAGATCCAAATGCAAACAGTGGCGACTTGAAGAAAAGTAAGCTTACTAATGAAATGCTTAGCGATAAAATGAAAAGAACTCACCCGGACGGCGCCGGCAGTGGTAGTCCGCCATCTTTGAAATTTTGGTTCATGTGTTGCGGTAAAGGGCGTTGTTTTTGTTAGTTGCGTTTGTTGTCACTTGGTTTGTCTGTTTCTGCGTGATCAGTGGATTATGTTGAGTTGTTGTACCAATTGTGGTCATTTGTTGTGTTGGTGAACATGTTGTGTTGAGTGAAATGTGTGGAGCGATGTAACGGACTCGTACCACCCCGACGCATGCGCAAGTCATGCTCAGCCAATTCTTTGCAAGAGGATATGATTGAATGAATGAAGCTGACTACGCGGCCATGATGCCTCAGTGACGTACCTCAGCGAGCATCCTTGTCCTCTCCGTAACGCCGCCACTACCCTGACGGTACCTCTCCTTGGTCTCGGCCAGCTGGTCCTGCATGGAGCGAAACTCGATCAGTTGTTGCTCCAACTGTGTATTGAGATACTTCTCGCGAACGCTGATCTTCTCGAGGGTGCGAGTGATTTCCTCGTACAGTTTGTCGAGGTACGTGTGTGTCTCCTTCAGCGACGAATCAATTCCCGACTGGTGTACGTGCATCTGTTCGACGTGCACACGCCAGTCCTGCCAAGAAACACACAGACATCTCAACACACAGCTAGCATAATAGCTGAACATTTTTCAAATGGTCCATTGTTTTAAACAAAACGAAACAGGCCATTAGCAGGTTTTTATATGAAGCCTCAATACCAAATACTATCATCATTGTTCGAGAGAACAATTCCTAGGAGTCGTACATATTCTTCTTCAATCAAGGAGGGCCCATTGAAAATATTTTTTATCTGGTCAATTGTTTAATGAATACAAATTAAAAACAGCCGATATCAACTTCAAGATTACGTTAGAACAACCATCGTCATGTATACCGAAATATTGATCCTTATGATCAGTGATACACATATTGAAGATTGCACACATTACCTTGTTGTCAGTTCTGACGGTGATCTTGAGCTGCGGAAGCACCCGTTCCACTTCCAACTTCCACTCAGCGGCATCTGTACTCGACTCCATGATCATGTCTGGCTTGCTGGCGTCAGTTGCATCCTATAAGCAAATCAAATCATTGGGTCTATTCTATTTGTAGTGGTCTGGGGCAGAGACGCTCTGGACAAACAGAACAGCTCAGAGAGGCCGCCTGGTTAGCTACAGTTTCTCTGCTCAATTTCGGAGAGAAACCATCAATACGGCAAACAATTTGTCCAATCTCTCACTATTTAGTACAAATCAGTTCTGTGAACATACTACTATATAAATGACATTTTAAATGCGTTCATACATCACATGTGTGCAAAATGCAAAACTAGCATAAGTGAGTGATAATACAGGTGTTTTCACATCTCTCCGGGTCTATTACCTCTCTGGATTCTCCACATCTGCTACTCTATGCATGAACATACAAATAGAATAGGTCCTAAAGTAAGCACACACCAGATGGCATGGCTACTGCAGCAACTAAAATGTGGTAATATATAAACACTTCCAACAGAGCATTAAAAGCCATCGGTGAGGTGATATCTAGAATGATGACACGCTATACACTCACTGTTTTTGTTCCTAGTTTTGTGAGGTCATCCAAACCCAGGATGTTTTCTTCCTCTTCAAAGTCACTGTCTTCCTCCAACTGCAGCACAAAATATAATTATTGAACAAAAACATGTTTAAAACAGCGCTTCATTGTGCAGAGCTGTGTGTGTGTGCATGGGTGCATGCGGACATACACGACTGATTTTGAGATATCCAGTAATTGCATAGAATTCACAGAACTGGGGCAGCTTGAAGTAATATATAATTTACTAAATGTCAGTAATTAAAGTTGTTTTTTTAATTATAATTTTTGCATGTTTCATTTCAGCCCCATTTTGCACAAATAATTTTTATATTCTCGTATTGACTATGATATGCTTGCTTGTTTGTGCAAACGTGTTACAGAGTATTTAGTTTTGGTGAAAAAATCAAACAAATGATTCAATTATTTTTTACTAGATCTGGTTAAAATTTGGCAAAAAAATGCAACAGTTTTATATATTATGGCAAAACACTACTCACACCTTTGCAAGTTATTCAATGATCAACTTCAATTCTTTCAATAATTTTAAAAAGGGTGCACAGTCTTCTATTAAACCAACAGTAAACACTGCTTAATAGAATCACTTCAGACCGGATCAATATACTAAGCAGCCGATTTATTTAACGGGCACATTTTAATACAGCAGGAACAAGTAATGATTCCAGATCTGAATGATTCCGTCCCAGTTAACATATTTGATTTTACTAAAATAAATGGCTGATTCTGCGATCCGCGATTCAGTTGTCAATGTACCTTATTCTTGATGTGCTACATCAGTTGAGGGATTTTTAAGCCATCAATAAATAAATAGCTACAATTTTACTCACTTCGTCCTTGGTGTCATGCATATTATTCAGATCCAGTTCTGTGTCATCTTCTACGATGTTTTCTTCATCAAGTTCTTCTTCTGGATAAGTAGGCCTAGAACAGCATTAACAAGCTCGATAGAGGCAGAGCCATTCCATGTGCTACTTACAGGAAGAATGAACATCACTTGAATACTTTATACAACATGATGTTTATAATATTACATCAGCATCTTGTACCAGCAACACAAATTCTAGTTCATAAATTAAACTGATTAATGGTTGTAAGTTTTTTTTTTTGCACAAAATTGTAAAATTGTCTGTTTGATTTTGTGCTTAAAATACTTTTTCTGAGGAGTGGGTAAAAATGTGAACCAAAGAAAACGCCCTAATGTGAAGGCCAGCTAAAATGGTACTGACTTTTTCCATGCAAAGTTCTTTGCTTTTAGTGATTCGTCTGCGAGTCGTTCTAACACCCAGATGCACTGTTCACCGCACCCCGTCTTCAACTTGCTGGGTGGAAAGTCTGGGCTGTAACCCTGACAGCAAACAAAAAATTTCCCATAAGGAAACAATGCAGCAAAAAAACTATTTAATGCCACCAAAGTGTGTTCTTAAATAGCAACACGGAGCATTCAACAGGGTGAGATAACTGTAAACAAACATTCAACAGGTTGAGATAACTGTAAACAAACATTTAATAGGGTCAGTTAACTGTAAACAAACATTCAACAGGGTGAGATAACTGTAAACAAACATTCAACAGGTTGAGATAACTGTAAACAAACATTCAACAGGTTGAGATAACTGTAAACAAACATTTAATAGGGTCAGATAACTGTAAACAAACATTCAACATGGTCAGATAACTGTAAACAAACATGAAGAAAAGTCACTATCAAGTCCAAGCTGAGATACTCAGATTTAGTATACCTTTACTCAAAGAAACAACTTCATACTAATTCGACCATACTTTAATCCACTTTACCACAATATACTATATATGCTACAAATAATAAATATTATATTGCTACCTGTATGTATATGCCAACATTTTTAATTGCAGAAATTGTAATATAGAAATTATTGACATTTATCTTACACGTGAATATTAAATGGAGTTGTTGCTAATCAACTTAATTAACCTAAAAACGCACGAAATCAACTTACAAACTGTCGCACTTCTTCCAAAATGCTGGAAATTGTAGCATTTGGATCATCAAACTAAAAAAAGAAAATTTGCTTTTATTATGCACTGATTCTCTGTCCATTTACACATCACTTCTCGTCCAACACATGCATGGTTGTATCAGGCAATTATTATTTATTCGTTATTATGGTGATATGCAACAGTATATCAAATTATACTAATCTCTATCCAGTGAATACTACTTTATTGTTGGTTGATTAGTTGCTGACATACTGACATACACATTGGTGATACCACACACTGGTTAACAAAACAATCAACAAAATAGGGTAGAAAATTACAATGACCAATCAATCTTAAAGATCATATGCAAATATTCCAGAAATCGTGATATATGATAACAAACAGTTGTATTAGTAGCTTGGAATGCATTAACAAATAATGTTATTGGCTACTCTTCAATACTAATTATATTAGTGGCAAAGAAGCCCCAAGCGATTTGACATTTCGCTGGCAATGTCCATTAGTCTGGCCAAACGAACATCAACAAACATTGTCATTCCATAGCAACGCAGAACATCTGTGTACGTTAAAAGCTCTTGCAGCAGGGCAAAAAACAATGAATTTGGGTGTGACACCAGTTTCATTATTTGAAACACTATTAAAACACTGCTACATATATAGATTTTAAATAATAGTCAGCATAGACCGAGAGGCACTTTGTGCACTGTGCTACGACAAAATCGCAAAGGGCAAGCCAATGCAAAGGCACGACAGTTCTACTCAAAAGATCGACACAGTTGTTAAAAACTACATATATCAAAATATTTTGGCAGTAAAATCATAGTGTCCACATATTTCTCCATGTGTTCCAATATTCATAATCAAACCACCGAGTAACGCAAAGACAAAGTAGGCCACTGGTCCAACTTCCAAGCCTAGGCTAGACTCGACGACTGTGTCTACTAGCTTGTACAAACTAAACATGGAATTTAACAACAGTTTGATAGATAAGTACACCTGGCACCACCAAAACAACACTATTGTAAATACATTTACATTTACGTTATTTTTGAGGTTTTGGATCCCAGGCATTTGTTTACTTCGGCGTGAATCCAAAGGCTTCAGCCAATAAATCAGACCTGGTCTGACATAACTCGCTGTCGCTATTAACTTCGTTTTTGTGATTGTGACTGCGTTGTTGACTCGTACATGTACGGAATGACTTGAACTGTCAGAATCCACATCACTCAACATTTTGCGTGATCTAAATATTGTATAAATGCCTATGAACCGGCGTAGGCGAAATTGGTTTGTTTGGCCAAAATGATGTCACATGGCCTGACATCTACCGGCAAAAATCCACAAATTGGTTTCGGAAAGTGCCTTTGTGAATTTAGGTATATCCCCTGTTTTATGACTAAATTAATGTAACTTTTTACAATTTCATCACTGAATATGAAATAGGGGACACAGTTCTATCCAGAACGAGTGAAAACAAGTAAATGTATCCGACCTTTGCATATGATCTTTAAAGGTGAAATACAATTTTTTTCATCAGACAATATATTTTATGCAATAACCAACACAAGTCTGATTTAGTAGAGAATTGAAACAGGCCAAATAAATGACGTTTTTTATTGCAAAGTGGACTGCTTATCACGCAGCCACTTTAGGAAGAACATTAACAGGAATGTGAGCTCCTCAAAGCAAACCAGACAGGAACTGATTCATATTTGTCTGTCAAATTCCCATTTTATATAATTTCTGATGGTAAATATATTAGAGCAATAAAGATTAAAATTTGGAGTAGAACATTGTTAAATATACAATTAGATCGAAAAATTAAGTGAATTTGGGCATTTAATTATATGAAACCCATAACTGGCTCAGTATTAGTTATCATTGAAAATCGTTTTATGTTACCTTTAATTAAATTTACTACCAAAAAAGACACATCAAAAAAGTGTTGTATTAATGGCGAGTGCTGCTCACCTCCTGAGGTTGCTCAAAGTGTTGTATTAATGGCGAGTGCTGCTCACCTCCTGAGGTTGCTCAAAGTGTTGTATTAATGGCGAGTGCTGCTCACCTCCTGAGGTTGCTCAAAGTGTTGTATTAATGGCTAGTGCTGCTCACCTCCTGAGGTTGCTCAAAGTGTTGTATTAATGGCGAGTGCTGCTCACCTCCTGAGGTTGCTCAAAGTGTTGTATTAATGGCGAGTGCTGCTCACCTCCTGAGGTTGCTCAAAGTGTTGTATTAATGGCTAGTGCTGCTCACCTCCTGAGGTTGCTCAAAGTGTTGTATTAATGGCGAGTGCTGCTCACCTCCTGAGGTTGCTCAAAGTGTTGTATTAATGGCGAGTGCTGCTCACCTCCTGAGGTTGCTCAAAGTGTTGTATTAATGGCGAGTGCTGCTCACCTCCTGAGGTTGCTCAAAGTGTTGTATTAATGGCGAGTGCTGCTCACCTCCTGAGGTTGCTCAAAGTGTTGTATTAATGGCTAGTGCTGCTCACCTCCTGAGGTTGCTCAAAGTGTTGTATTAATGGCGAGTGCTGCTCACCTCCTGAGGTTGCTCAAAGTGTTGTATTAATGGCGAGTGCTGCTCACCTCCTGAGGTTGCTCAAAGTGTTGTATTAATGGCTAGTGCTGCTCACCTCCTGAGGTTGCTCAAAGTGTTGTATTAATGGCGAGTGCTGCTCACCTCCTGAGGTTGCTCAAAGTGTTGTATTAATGGCGAGTGCTGCTCACCTCCTGAGGTTGCTCAAAGTGTTGTATTAATGGCTAGTGCTGCTCACCTCCTGAGGTTGCTCAAAGTGTTGTATTAATGGCGAGTGCTGCTCACCTCCTGAGGTTGCTCAAAGTGTTGTATTAATGGCGAGTGCTGCTCACCTCCTGAGGTTGCTCAAAGTGTTGTATTAATAGCGAGTGCTGCTCACCTCCTGAGGTTGCTCAAAGTGTTTTCCTGACATCTGCAACAACCACGCTGCAATTGACGTAAACGAGAAGAACTGCTCTCCAGAATTTGTCTGCAGTGCAAAATAGTGTCTGAAACAGCAACAAAAGGTAAACCTCATCAAACTTATATTACTTCATGGTAATATATGATTATATTTAAAAATAACAGTGACGTCAGTGGTAGACGTACCAGACATGGCATCAAGTGCTTAAATATTCCAACAGCATATTTGTTAATTATTTTGTGTACCATATGTTTTCAGGCAGTTGTGAATATTATTATTTTATGGGTCCAAATACATATATTTTTTCATAGCAAATAGGGTAATTATGTTGTATCTTTAAGTTTTCTTACATTACCTCTTTCTTGTCACACAAATCTTTATGAAACTTTGGCACCAACTTAACCTAACCTAGCCTTAACTTAATAGTTGTGTGAAATGGTGCATCATGCAGGCAACAAACAAGAGAGCCACTGACACTGTTAACACCATACCTAGAGAACGGCTTGAAGCCAAGTTGCTGGCAGAAAGATTCTTCATAGTGAAGTAGCTTAAATTTATCCAGCAAATTCTCCATCTGTACAAAGGACTGATAAGCCAGCCCGGGCCCCTGCTCTACTCCCCCATCTTCGCTCCGGCGTTGCTCATCAGCCATCTTTTAGAAGCACTTTCTGAAACAATCACGTACATTTGCAATGCATGGCCTCCATATATGGCATCTTTTGCTTTTAAAAGTAGCTGACACACACCGTCCCAGTGTTTGGCTGAACATAGAACAAGTGGCACAAGCTATTCTAAAATAAAAATAAAATATAGACTCATTGGATAGGCCAATTATATATTAAATAACAATGAAACAGCACCTCATTAAATAAAAGTGTTATGTGATGGATTTTATCAATGTTCAGGAATTGATGGTACCAGCCTCTGAGTCTAATATGATATCTCAAGCTGCAATATTCCTTGGAGAAGTGCAAGACTGAACTGACCAAGACTAAACTGACCAAGATTGATGTAAAGATAAAAAATAAATAACACCTATAGGCATTATATTCTTTCTTTTTTAACTACCTCTTCTACTATATCATGCATGTCTATATCTGCCTATCTATAATTTCTTTGCCTTCTTTGACTATTCATGCGCGAGCATGATTTTTTAAATCTTCAAATTTGAAGGATTTGCTTTTCTAAGTTAATTGCGAGACCTTAGTTACGAAAGTTGCTTATTACCACGTAGTTTGACAACACTAGAGACCAGGAGACTAAGAGGAGACCAAATAGAAGTGTTTAAAATAGTGAACGGTTATGAGGATGTTGATAGGAATATATGTTCTTCAAACTTAAAGAAGGCAGTAGAACCAGAGGACACAAAGCAACATTAGTTAAGGAGCAGTGTAGGTTGGACATGAAAAAGTACTCTTTTTCACAGAGGGTGATAAATAAATGGAACAAACTGCCATATGATTGTGTTAATGCTAGTAGTAGTGTGAATATGTTTAAAAATAGAATTGACAGATATCTGATAAGGGCGGGCTACACATAGATGAGAAAATTGTTGGACTCTCGATAAACCAATGGATTCCTTGTTCACTTGCCATCTGGAACTTGTTGTTTGGGATGGCAATCTTGTTAAAATCTTGTTAAAAGTTCCAAATTAAATTGGCACAACATTCGTGATTTATAGCAGTCGGAGCCTTGAGATAAGTATACAATTAATGTCAACCCCGACAATAATCTAGTGATACACTGTACATACAAGTGATTAAACACAGCCGTAATGAAAGAACAGAAGAACGAATGCGCTCAACTCGTACGAATAATGAGAATCGGATAAACGCTCCTGGTATGGCACCTGTTGTTGACATGCATGAGCGTCATTTGTATCGCGGTTGCTAACCGGGTTTATCGAAGTTACTGCTGTGTATACAAACGCCAAAACTGCACAATGTTCTCACTGTGTTATTTCATAAATGTACACTTACGATTACACCCGTATATTTTCACAGAATTCAATTATACGACTGAAGAAACACTCCGTTCATTGTACGGTGCTGTCATCCGGGTTTTACAAATGTCAGCGGTATTTATAGAAACCGAATAAACAAATCGCCTCTAACCATCTCGTAAAGTATGCATTTGGCGTCAAGTTTACCCCAACCTAGTCGTTACTTGGGCTAATGCATGGAATATGGGGTTGGAAATATTAAGTAAAAAAATCGTATGTAATGTTTGCTTGTGTTAGTGTTGGCAAATTTGCAGATGACACAAAAGTATTCAGAAAGGTTACTAATGATACAAATAAACAAAGTTTACAGGATGATCTAGAAAAATTAGTTAAATGGTCAGAAAAATGGCAAATGTTATTCAATTTTGGGAAGTGTAAATGTATACACATAGGACATGGAAATATGGACGAGGAATATAAAATGGGGGATGCTGTACTAGGTAGAACCACACAAGAAAAGGATTTAGGAGTAACATTTAATGCTGACATGAAAGTTTCAGAGCAATGTGGGATTGCTGCTTCGAAAGGAAATCAAATTCTAGGGCTAATTAGGAGAACTATCACGTATAAGGAGAAACATCTAATTGTACCCCTGTACAAAGCAATAGTTAGACCACATTTGGAATATTGTATTCAAGCATGGAGGCCATATCGTAAAAAAGACATAGATAAGCTAGAAAGAATACAACGAAGAGCAACTAAGATGATTCCAGAATTAAGAGAACTTAGTTACGAAAGTCGCTTATTACAATGTGGTTTGACAACACTAGAGACCAGGAGACTAAGAGGAGACCAAATAGAAGTGTTTAAAATAGTGAACGGTTATGAGGATGTTGATAGGAATATGTTCTTCAAACTTAAAGAAGGCAGTAGAACCAGAGGACACAAAGCAGCATTAGTTAAGGAGCAGTGTAGGTTGGACATGAGAAAGTACTCTTTCTCACAGAGGGTGATAAATGAATGGAACAAACTGCCAAATGATTGTGTTAATGCTAGTAGTGTGAATATGTTTAAAAATTGAATTGACAGATATCTGATAAGGGCGGGCTACACATAGATGAGAAAATTGTTGGACTCTCGATAAGCCAATGGCTTCCTTGTCCACTTGCCATCTGGAACTTGTTGTTCGAGATGGCAATCTTGTTAAATCTTGTTAAATGCTGGAATTTATCTTAATACTGTGACGGCATTAATATTGCTTCCCTATCTACAACCTAGACTAATATATAGATGTTTTGAGTTGGATGCCGGTGTGGATGAACACTAAGTTTTGTTACGGAGACTGTATTAGAAATAGTAAGCACTCTTATTTAAGTCAAATTAACTTTTAATGTAGCCAAGCCACATTCCAAAAAGACAATGTGATTGGGCTTGTATTATCAGTCAAATACAGCATGTGCACTAAATAATCTAAAATCTTCTGGACATTCTCTTGATACTCATTGCTAAGGCAGATATCTGATAAGGGCGGGCTACACATAGATGAGAAAATTGTTGGACTCTCGATAAGCCAATGGCTTCCTTGTCCACTTGCCATCTGGAACTTGTTGTTCGAGATGGCAATCTTGTTAAATGCTGGAATTTATCTTAATACTGTGACGGCATTAATATTGCTTCCCTATCTACAACCTAGACTAATTAACTTTTAATGTAGCCAAGCCACATTCCAAAAAGACAATGTGATTGGGCTTGTATTATCAGTCAAATACAGCATGTGCACTAAATAATCTAAAATCTTCTGGACATTCTCTTGATACTCATTGCTAAGGCAGAACATATAAGAGCATATATAGGATGGATCAGGATGTATAATACAATGCACTACATTCAGGTCTTTGAATAATTATTATAGCTTCGAAGGAAAATTTACTTTAATAAGTAATTAACTAAGCAAGAAATATATAATTTTCAGTGTATACATGATTGATTGAATTAATCATAGTTAATCAATTAGCAATTCACTTATTTAGCATTATTATTTAGCAAGAGGAACTACAACTCCTAGAAATTCAAGCAGGAAATTCATATATACGTCCTTAAAGTTGTCCGTTTCCAGTTCATAAAGTAGTTTTTTTAGCAAAACATCCCCATTAGAGGACTACCATCTAACAATCACTAGCATTTAATGTATTAATCTACCAAGAACATGGAAGCAGAAATATTCTATCCTCATGCAACGAGTCATTGATTGTCATTGTGTCACTATCCAAGAATGGAAGGGGGACGGTTGACAAAGAAGCGCTTAGAGTGGAGGGAAGGAGAAGAGGAAGACTAGGACTGAGATTGGAGGACTGCGTGAAGAGAGATTTGGTTGGAGTGGGAGGGGAGTGGAGAGTAAGGGACAGGGGGAGTGGAGAGCAAGGGACAGGGGAGTGGAGAGCAAGGGACAGGGGGAGTGGAGAGCGAGGGACAGGGGGAGTGGAGAGCAAGGGACAGGGGGAGTGGAGAGTAAGGGACAGGGGGAGTGGAGAGCAAGGGACAGGGGGAGTGGAGAGCAAGGGACAGGGGAGTGGAGAGCAAGGGACAGGGGGAGTGGAGAGCGAGGGACAGGGGGAGTGGAGAGCGAGGGACAGGGGGAGTGGAGAGCGAGGGACAGGGGGAGTGGAGAGCGAGGGACAGGGGAATGGAGAGCAAGGGACAGGGGGAGTGGAGAGCGAGGGACAGGGGGAGTAGAGAGTAAGGGACAGGTGGAGTGGAGAGCAAGGGGCGGGGGAGTGGAGAGCAAGGGACAGGGGAGTGGAGAGCAAGGGACAGGGGGAGTGGAGAGCGAGGGACAGGGGGAGTGGAGAGCGAGGGACAGGGGGAGTGGAGAGTGAGGGACAGGGGGAGTGGAGAGCAAGGGACAGGGGGAGTGGAGAGCGAGGGACAGGGGGAGTGGAGAGCAAGGGACAGGGATGTGGAGAGCAAGGGACAGGGGGAGTGGAGAGTGAGGGACAGGGGGAGTGGAGAGCGAGGGACAGGGGGAGTGGAGAGTAAGGGACAGGGGGAGTGGAGAGCGAGGGACAGGGGGAGTGGAGAGCGAGGGACAGGGGGAGTGGAGAGCAAGGGACAGGGGAGTGGAGAGCAAGGGACAGGGGGAGTGGAGAACGAGGGACAGGGGGAGTAGTTTTTTAGCAAAACATCCCCATTAGAGGGCTACCATCTAACAATCACTAGCATTTAATGTATTAATCTACCAAGAACATGGAAGCAGAAATATTCTATCCTCATGCAACGAGTCATTGATTGTCACTGTGTCACTATCCAAGAATGGAAGGGGGACGGTTGACAAAGAAGCGCTTAGAGTGGAGGGAAGGAGAAGAGGAAGACTAGGACTGAGATTGGAGGACTGCGTGAAGAGAGATTTGGTTGGAGTGGGAGGGGAGTGGAGAGTAAGGGACAGGGGGAGTGGAGAGCAAGGGACAGGGGAGTGGAGAGCAAGGGACAGGGGGAGTGGAGAGCGAGGGACAGGGGGAGTGGAGAGCAAGGGACAGGGGGAGTGGAGAGTAAGGGACAGGGGGAGTGGAGAGCGAGGGACAGGGGGAGTGGAGAGCAAGGGACAGGGGGAGTGGAGAGCAAGGGACAGGGGGAGTGGAGAGCGAGGGACAGGGGGAGTGGAGAGCGAGGGACAGGGGGAGTGGAGAGCGAGGGACAGTGGGAGTGGAGAGCAAGGGACAGGGGGAGTGGAAACGGTTGGAGTTGGCAGTGAAATGGAATCAGTGACGAAGAAGGGAAAATAAAAATCGAAGACTGATATCGGTGCCAGCCTCACCCCGGACCATAGGGATAAAGAGGAAAGCAACAACAACATGCCAATGTGCTACGAGAGCTGTAGTAACAGGTTCCAACTTACAACAATAAACAGGCATGGTGCTGAAAAATATTGTATGCACTTAACTGTACAGTATTTATAATCACATCTCATTTTTGACTGAGATTAGAAGTCGTGCCAACATTGTCCATCAACAGAACCTTTACCGCAATTCTCAGAAACTGAGAGAAGACTGCAAGCTTTCAAGAGGAAATGTCTTCAAAGAATCCGAAAAATATCCTACAGAGAACACAATACCAATGAATTTGTAGTGCAAACCATCACTGACATGGCAGGATCCATAAAGCCAGTCCTGATGACAATTAAAAGTAGGAAACTACAATGGTATGACACATCACTCGTCACAACAGCGTCGCCAAAGAACTTCTACAAGGCACTGTGAACGGGAGACCAAGGAAGATGTGGCTCAATAACATAAGAATGGATAGATATGCCGTTAACATAGGACAAGAGGAAGATTAAGAGGAGACCCAATAGAAGTGTTTGAAATAGTGAACGGTTATGAGGATGTTGATAGGAATATGTTCTTCAAACTTAAAGAAGGCAGTAGAACCAGAGGACACAAAGCAACATTAGTTAAGGAGCAGTGTAGGTTGGACATCAGAAACTACTCTTTCTCACAGAGGGTGATAAATGAATGGAGCAAACTGCCAAATGATTGTGTTAATGCTAGTAGTGTGAATATGTTTAAACATAGAATTGATAGATATCTGATAAGGGTGGGCTATACATAGATGAGAAAATTGTTGGACTCTCGATAAGCCAATGGTTTCCTTGTCCACTTGCCATCTGGAACTTGTTGTTTGGGATGGCAATCTTGTTAAATCACAAAGATCTCCTTGAGGCAACCCAGGACAGAGACCAGTGGGTAGTTGATGAGTCATCCAGACGTACATCCCAATGATCATGTAAGATTGCTATTACAAAGCTATTTATCTTAAAAATACTGAAGGATTTGTTCAAAGTAACAGAGAACAAGGATAACACTAGAATGTGGAGCCTGACTGAGTTTGCATAGACGTATATTATTATGTTGGGTGTCTTTGATGAATGCTTGATTTTTCAATTTAACAGTCATGGATATCTGCAGGTGATTGCGAAATATGCAACTCTTTGTAATAAAATAAATCAGTTGAAATTTCTCATCAAAAATGTCACATCACAATTCCTTCAGTATCTGAAATAGCAATATGCCCTCTGACAAATGTTAACGACTTTTAATGTATTTATTCAAAAACGCGAAGAATAGATTTGTTCTCACCACACTTCAACTCACAGAGTATGATGGAGCACAAAAGACATTCTCACAAATCTGTACAATTCACTATTAATTTTATTGGTGCTTCAAATATATAAAATTGCATACATTTGCCTGATATATATATATATATATATATATATATATATATATATATATATATATATATATATATATATATATATACATATAACAAGCAATCTAGTAGTTTCCTAGTGCATCAGCAAACAATGTCTTTAGTTCAAATGTTCATGCTCCAGTTAACGAGCTGAGATGTAAATTGGTAGACTTGTAGTTTTGAAGGTGTGCGGTTAACTGGTTGTGAGCATGTCTGGAGCCATGTGACCTGCATCCCCGAGAGTGCGTAGTGACACGCGTCCGCTTGGACTAATTGTCACCCATGTGATGCTGCCATTGTATAGAGACATCCGAAGCCACGCCTCTGGAGGAAACTGGAGAGCTCTGTCAACAACAAACACAACAATGATTTTGAAGTTACTACGACCTACTCAGAATAACTAGTGGCGCCTCTGGTGCATAATATACAACTAGCACGCAATGCATCATGGGATTGATTGTTGACAGAAGTACAGCACATAATTTGTGCGAATCTGTTGCTATGTGCTGTAACAATCGCATATCTAATTATCTATGTATCACATATATATGTATCGCGTTTGAAGTTATAAAAATGTCAAATCAGCTGATTTTTACGTTCTGGTGGTAGAGTTTTGATTTACAGTGTCCACATTATTTCTCCGATATGAATGTGATGCAAGATATGTTAGGGCAAAAACAATTAGCAAATATGCTTCGTGGGGGTTTTTGTTCCTGAAAATAAAAAGTTCTAATCCCTGCTTAAATCCAATCTACATTGTCTGCATATCTAATTAATTAAATGGGGCAGAGAATCATGGGCTATGCAGAGTGAATATTAACTACAATTGAACAACTCTGAAGAGGCAAAATTTGCTGAAACAAGATTACCATAATTATGGACAGTGTTTATCAGAATTCAAAAGAAAACATCTTGAAAATTCATATCCATAAAATTATTCAAAGGTAGATTTGTGCCTTCTTGCCTGCAGACGAAGTATCTGATGACATTAGCGTGACACACGACCACTTCGTAACTGTCTGACGTTTGCGACACAGAAGCACGGTGAAAGTACTTTCTAAACGCTGCTTCTATCCGGGCGCCATCTTGGTAAAACTGCTGAAAATAAAAATACTTCTCATGATTTAAATCAAGGTTTAAAATCATGATTTAAATCACTCCAAAAAGATTAAAAAAGTAATTGATTTATTATTTTTTTTTACTTCCGATTTTTTTAATCGTTGATTTATATGAATTTAACACAAATAATTGTTTACAAGCATCGAGATCAACAAAGTTTTGTATTTTTTTAACACAAAACACAAAGTGCGCACATTTGTGTAGCTGTATTGACACCAGATAGCCTGACAGTCAAATATTTTATTTGTGTATGTTTGAGCTATTCCCTTTCTGAATGCAGTGAAGCCACACAAACTTGTCTTCAAGAGGAAGTATCTTTTCAAGTCAGAAGCCCTGAGTTAAAGTCCACTTAGAGCTTGTGCTAGTTGTTACCAATTCAGTATGTTGACTCAATTGTTTAATACTATACCAGTCTGTATTCTGGTTAAAAACCCTTAGAGTACACAAAGCCCTGGACAGGTGCTAATCCACCATCTCAGCAAACAATAATTAGCATTGCTACAGCCTCAAACACAGCATGCTTTCCTTTCCAAGACTGATTATGCAACTACAGGGATGAGGCCTTGTGGACATTGTCTAATGTCTTTATATAAGCAAAAATCATGTACCCTCTGTTAAGACGAGAACCCAAATCGATTTGAATAGAACACGTTTGAAAGAGTTTATAAATATAAACATCTATATAAATGTATATATACCAGATTTCAAAAAAATCAAATAAAAAATCTGATTTAAATAAAAAAAATCTAGATTTTTTTCAACCCTGATTTAAAGCTGCCTACAACAAGCATAGGCGGATTTTAGGATACAACAGACGGGACAATGCTAGTTGGATGTTTGTTAACAATTCCATTGATAACTTTAACGCCCTAATGACGAATAATATTTATGGTTTTAGAAAATGTGTTTATCACATTGAAAACTATTTAATAAAATGTATGACCAATTGTATAAATATGTGGTCTAAACGGGCAAGAGCACTTTATTGCGTACCGTGGTGACTTTACATCCCATTTAAATATATTTTATTATTATTTTTTAAATTATTTATTTAACTTTTTAATCTTTTGACATAATTATATTTTTAATGTATAGCTAAATGTATATTGGTTTTTACCGAAATAAAAAAAATTCGTAATTACATTGGCTTCAGGTCTCCAATGGCCAATAGGGGGCTCTGGTGGTATTGGTGCTCCTTCTCGCAGTAAGTCACATTGCTTCATGTCATCTTGCGGTAAGACGTACTGGTGTATTTGTTTGGCTGTCTCCTGTGCTCGAGTCATTGATGAGTGGATGACAGTCGTGTAGGGCAGATTGAGAGCCTTCAGTCGCTGCCCAGTCACTTCGGCTTGTTTGAGCCCTGCAGAGATAGGTGGCATTCCTATAAACGATTTAATGCGATAGGCAGATTAAAAATATATTTTCTAATTTGATTTAGGGTTTTCAAAAATACCCATCCTACGGATGGGATAACTCGGTAGTTCGTGACTCTCACAATAACAATATTAAAAAAATTATCAGAGAAATATCTACCTGATGTCTAGCGACGCCTAGTCTTGTATTATGTAACTTGGGACAACTGAAGAAAAGACGCATGATGTTGTCAACGATTGTACATAATTGTTGGCATAGCATTATGGACAATTGTACGTAATAACTACAAAGGGTAATTTGTTTGTTCGTAGAGAGGGTAATTGGCCTGTTTCTATGTCGACTATGAGCCTAATATGAGGCAGGACCAGCCATGGATTTACAAAAATAGCCTTGTGTTATCTGTTGAATTATATGACATGACCTAGATTTGTGAGCTTCCTATCGAGGTCTGATCTGGCTTCCTGTTCGTATTGGCCATGTCTTATGAGAAGCAGATGTCGACGAGCTGTCGGCTTCGTTGGTTTTTCAGTCTCGTTGTTGTTTTCGTCCACACTCTTCTTATTCTTCGATGGTTTCTCCAGAGATTTTGGGTCCATTCTGTATCAAAGAGATATCTTGACCTTAACATATAAAATAACATACAAAGGGCAAAAGTCAGTGGACGTTGTGTTGCAAAACGTCCAGTGGAAAGTAGACACCGCAAAGAACAGACATTAGATGAACAGGCAGGGATAGAATATATGGAAAACAATGGTAATCCAGATGGATTACCATATTCAATTCAGTAATCCATCAAAAATTCTGGTAATCCACAAACACAATATAAACTACCACATATAATCAATTCGGGCAGCATACATCCACTCATTGTTTTTTTTAGTACAGCCCAAACTGCTTGCTGAACTTTCTCCGCCCATGTTCCAGTGGCTAAACACAATTTGTAGTTGTTTCGCCTTGCACTGATGAGTCTAGTAATCTGTTGCAAAATCTACGGTGCTCGGAATAACGGATTACTGTAAAAGTCAAACCCTTTGATTTAACTACAACACAACAGCAGGCTTGGAGTCAATTACATTACATGTATATTCCTATTACTAGTATATGCCAATTATGCATACCAATTCCACCTCAAAATACCAATTTCATGTCGAAATAAGAGTTTGTAAACAGAGCAACTATAAACATACTTTATGCCAAAAAATAACATCCATTTTAGAGTAGCTTTATTTAACTTCTGCATACTATGATAAATAATGACTAAAAAAAATTATACACATATATATATATATATATCCATATTATATTTTACTGATTATTTGTTGCGAATAATTTCAGTTAGAAAGTTACATGATGTAATTGAAAAAGTAACTCAAAATATCTATTACATTTTAACCAATTCCAGTTACTTTTAAATAAAATATCAATTCCAATTCTGGAATTGGCATTTCAATTCCAATTATGTAATTGAACCCAAGTTTGCATAACAGACCTAGATTCACCAGTAAGGCTGCAACAGACAATGCCATGCATGCAGTGATACGTATGCACTAAACTGAATGCTACATGCGTATAGACAACAAGCGCACCTGTCCCAGTTATTATCCCATGGCACGCTGGGTGAGAAATTTGTTGTCCAAGAAGCAAGAACTTTCTGCAGTGGCAAGAAGTTTTGTCCTGTGCTAGCTGCCTTTTTAACTTGAACTTTCGGATGATCATCGTCCTTGTTTTTCTGAATAATCCATGCCGTGCCAGCTCCAATGACCACCCCACAGATCACACGAAATGCCCCACTTGATTTCTGCCATGACATCCTGCAAAAATCTGCAAAAAGAAAAAATATTATTAAATTTAAACTGTTCATTCTAATGACATATTCATGACAATAACAAAGTTTAGTTTGTCACCGTGTGCTGAACACAGTGACAAGTTTACACGACCACCGCACAATTACTATGTGGTGGGGCGTGATAGCCGTGTGGTAGAGCGTCAGCAGACTTTCGGTCGAAGAGACCTGGGTTCGACACCACCTGCTGCTGTTTCGAAACTTGGGTAATTTCATTCACCCCACTTTGGGGCAGGGGAAGTTAAAGATCCCACACAGGGAAATGGAAAAACCACTATTGTGAAGGGAGTATCTCATCAAGCATCAAACGTTCAACTGTTCGTGGCTAGGGGGTAATGTTTTGATTTACGTTTTTAACTCTGTGAATCTGTTTGTGTGTTAATAATTCTAGATAACATCCAAAGGTAATCTTGCATAAACAGGGCCCTTATTATTACGGCTTTGTGTTTCACTCTTACCTCGCTTTATCTATCCCAAGACGTTCATTATATCATACTACATTATTTTAGGTGCCCAAATGGCACGATTGTCAAATATTGTTTTCGGGCAGTTTTAGCTATCGGAATTGCGACAAACAGCAGAGTTTGCACTAATTACACTACAATTGCATCAGAATCACAAAGGCGAGTCAACACACAAATGGGTCATATCAATATTTATTAAAAACAACAAAGTAATATTTCATTTGCTGTGCATGGCACGAAATAGATAATGGAAATATGGAAAACACAATATCTGACATTCATATGTGCCATTTGGGCACCTAAAATGACGTAGTATGATATAATGAACATCTTGCCTTGCCCGGGCCTTGGGACAGATAAAGCGAGGTAAGAGTGAAACACAAAGCCGTAATAATAAGGGCCTGTTTATGATTACACATCCAAAACTCCTACATTAGCTCATCGATGGGCTTTTTGGAGTAAACCACCGGAGTAGTTGAGTCTGAGAACCACGTGAACCACCACTAAAGCAGTCCTGAATGAAGCAGTACAGTCACATACCCCCCACAGGAATGCACAGACCCCCATGGATAAAGAGTAAATTGAAGAAACTAATAAAAGTCAGGGATCGACTTTTAAAGAAAACAAAGAAGGGATCAAAGAAATCCAAACTTCAGACAACTAAATTACAGACCTTAATTGAAAAGCACTATAAGGAAAGAAACCAGAACAGCCTATTGGACATATGTTGAATCAGTAATCACACCAAACCAGGATGACCACAACAGAAATGGCAACAAGAAATTGTTGTCTTTCATCAAACACAGACGAACAGATTCAGTAAGCCTCACCTCTTAAAAATAGAATCTTGAAGGACACCCCCCTGAACAAAGCCAGGATCCTAAATGCTCAGTTCAGCTCTGTGTTCACCAGAGAGCCCCTTAAATCCACCCCACAGGAAGCTGACCCAATACAACAGTATCCCCCAATTTCAAAATTGAATATCACCACAGAAGGCATTCCAAAAAAATCCTGGAAAATCTAAACCCTAGCAAAGCCATGGGACCAGACAGGCTTCAACCAAGAGTCCTCAAAGAAACAGTCAGAGCAGTTGCTCCTATTCTACAGATAATATTTTCTAAATTCCTTGAAAATGATAAGGTACCAGATGACTGGAAACAAGCAAATATAGCACCAATCTTCAAGAAAGGAGAACGATATTGCACATCAAATCCGCCCAGTGTCACTCACGTGTGTGTGCAGCAAACTAATGGAACACATAATCTCAAAACACCTACTAAACCACCTCAAAGTCAACAATATCCTCTTTGACAAGCAGCATGGATTTCGAAAAAGCGATCAACCGATACACAGTTGCTAACCTTCACACAAGATATCCTGGCCAATCTAAGCGGCGGAAGGCAAACTGATGTAATTATTATGGATTTCGCCAAAGCATTTGACAAAGTAGTGAAAGTACCATACCACAGAATAATTCAGAAACTTGAGAGATACGGTATCACTGGCCCTGTAAACACTTGGGTTAAGAAATTCTTGAAGGATAGAAAGCAACGCGTGACATGTGAAGGTATGTATTCGGACTGGGCTCCGGTTATCAGTGGAGTCCCACAAGGTTCAGTGATTGTCCCCTTCCCCTTTCTTATCTAGATAAACGACCTACCTAATAACCTCAAATCAACTGTCCAACGCTTTGTTGATGACACTATTATCTACATGTCAATATCCAATGGTACTGACGCGACAGCCCTTCAACAATATCTAGACAAATTGGCCAAGTGGGAAGAAACATGGCAAATGGAGTTCCATCACCAGAAATGTAGTGTACTCCACATAACCAGATCCCGTAACCCCAAATACAAACAATACTCTTCATGGCAACATACTCATAAAGGAGGACAACGCAAAATGTCTTGGTGTGGTCATAGATAAAACGAACGGCCTAAATAAAACACTGTCCTGGAATAACCACATAAATGATGTCACAAAAAAAGCAAATGCATCCTTAGGTTTCCTACGAAGAAATCTCAAAATTGGCCAGGAAAAATTAAAAACCAGTGTTTATTTCACTTCAGTTAGACCCCAGTTACCAACTTATACCCCTGGTGAGACCCTCCCAACACACACATTCTGGTTGTCAAGCTTTTCTACTCCCCCTAATCACCAAGCAATTCATCCAGTATAGCTTTTTACCCTGTACAATAGCCAATTGGAATAACCTGCCAGCCAACACAGCTACAGCACCAAATTTGGAGATTTTCACACAGAAGATCTCCAGCTTGCAACATTAATTGATGTTGCATTTTTGCTATCAACTTTTCCTCTCCTCAAATTGCAGTTCTACACGCACGCTATCATCTTTTCTCTTTCTTCCAAATATTTTATTACTTTCTCTTACAACACTTTAGCACGTGTGCACACACACCGAGTCTATAAGCCTTGAAGAGAGAGTTGACTCGTACCCGGAAGAAGAAACACTGACATTTTCAAACCCTTTTATCGCCCAACAACAGCATGAATCAATTGGTAACACGCTACATTTGTTGTAGATGCATCTACGTAAATACGTAACTGCCAGATTGATCAAATAAACGTGTACAAGACGTTCGCCTTGGATCGCCGGAACAATATCTAAGATCTGATATCAAACTTCAAAGCAAATTACACAAAATAGCATTTCTTACCGCACACGCTGTCAGTTCACTAATGTAACGCCACTGAACCACATCGTGCCGAATCCATCTCGCTCTCAAACCAACTTGTTTTACATAATAATAATGAAATGCAGTTGTGACTTTTACCAATAGCTCATTATTAAACTGTTTTGGAAACCAATATAAAATGGCAAAATACTCACACACTAACAAACAAATAACATTTGAATTGGGGTAAAGCGGAATAAAAAGATCAAACGAAACGCGCAGTTTATTTAGCAATAATCGCCATGAAACAATGGGTGTAAACAGATGCTCTTCACCGATAGCACGCATCCATCAGGGCCCATGAAAGACAACGCCTACTTGATCTTTTTCCACAAAACGTCGCTTCTGTCGCTTTCATGACATCTAGGTGAGTGCGTATTGACTCTTATGTATCATAGACATTTGTAACTGTTGGGTTAACAGGAGCATGATTGGTGTGCCGGTCACCGTAACTTCCGCTGAATGTCAGAGACTTCAGTCTTCAGCCAACTTCAGGGAACTCAACGTCATTATATGAGATGGTGAATTTGATACTTGCAAGAAGTATGAATGGCTCGTGCTGTAGTATTATCTAAAGTGGTAATGGAAGTATGAAAAGTGTCAGGATACGGCACTGTCATAGACATAGAAAAGATAGATATAATTGTAAGATTTAGACGTCTGTTCATAAATGCTATTAAATTATTAATATATAATGTGGCAGAGCCAGAGGATATGTGCATGCTCGTCAGTGGTGGATGCAAGAATTGATTTGATTCTTGCGTGCACTGCCGCAATGCATATAAGATGCATTTTGTTCCTTCCACAGCATTGTACACATCATACTGTACACATCATACTGTACACATCATACTGTACACATCATACTGTACACATCATACTGTACACATCAATTAATACATAAACACCAACATGTATCTTTTTAACTTAGGATTAAATTAATTTTAACTCTGACAGACACACGTTTTCATGCATTTAATCAGTATATTTTTGATAAAAACCTACCGCATTTCCGTTGCCATGGTGCCTATTTGGGTTCAGCCTCCTGTTAGGTTTCCCATTGGCGACCATGTTAACGTTTTGCACGATTATAAAAAAACTGGACCATCAAAAATTCTGAAACTTCTTTCCTGCCGTTGCCATCATCTCATTGACATGCTGAACGAGTTTAGTCAAAGTCTCGTACTTGTAACTCATTTAAAATGCCTGAACGTGCAATACCCGTCAATTTTTACAAATTTCTGCATGAATTACTACGCACACGTGCCTTGTTGCGAAAAAATTGCCAAAAATCCTTCCGCCTATTGAAATCATCTAAAAATCCACAGTTACATTGCCAACATGTTCTACTAGCAAACTTGTCAATGTGCCTAGCTCAAATGCAGTTATGTCAGATGATATGATTTTTTGAAAATAACACATCTCAAATTAGTGTGCCCTACATTCATGTGTAACACACCAGGAAGTCTAACTGAGGCATGATCCCATATAGGGAAGCTTTTTTTGGAGAAATTGTCCAATTTTATATCAAGTTGCGGCACAATGTATATGTAAACCCAATATGGAACACTCCTGCTTGTCACGTCATTATTATTTGTTTCACCCGGCAAATCAAAACAATGCCCTGCCCATAATATTAGCTGAAAACCAGTCACATAATTTAAATATAGGTCAATTTTGACACTTGATAAATCATTAACCATGTACACTAGATGTATAGAGCATTGCGAACAAATGAAACCTACTTACTGTCTCTTTAGATATGCCACCTACTTATTTTCAAATTAATATTTATATAATTGCTTGATTTTTAGACAAATATGGCGCAACTTTGTCCGAAAAGTGACAATTTGTCACATTTAACAGGATTTGGAGTGATTTCCATCGTGTCAGACTTGCTAAATTTTATTGTTTATGTGATTGCTTTCATGTTTCTACTTGATCCGGTACATGGCGTACTGCTTGATTGGGATACGCCATCATAAAGGGGTATCACATGACCAGATACCCATTGCGGCCAGATTTGAAAATGTTGATATACGCAATGCTTCCAGTGGCTGTGACACAACCAAAATACAACTATTCTTTCAAAATTTGCTACACAATATCACCAATGTACTGGGCCACATAACGAATGTCACCAATGACTGTTCTAGTGCAAAATAGCTACCTGCTCCCTCACAAACTGGTGCCATACCCCTTGATTTTGACCAAATTTCCATTTTGACAACCGGTCAGTACCATGCTAATTGTGATTGCTAAGGCTGTCTGTCTTTGCAAGTAAACTGTTCACTTTTCCCATGAACCTATGCCTTTGGGAATGGTTATGTCTTCTGTAAACCACTTCGTGGTTAGGGTTAGATAGGGAACGGGTTAGCTAGATATGGGGTTAGCTAGAGTTGGGGTTAGCTACGGTTAGGTTTCCATACATTCATCTCCTTGTGTCCGTACACTTACAAAGAACTGCACGCAACATGACACGAGTACTGAGACGTGGTGAATAGACATTTATGAAAATTACCGTTGATTTCCCAATCTAAAAATGTGCTTATGTTAAGCTTTCAACTTACCACAAATTATTTCGGGCAATTTTAACAGTTGAAAAATAAAAAAAAATTGTATTTATTGATAACTAAATATCTTATTAACCATCAAATAGCGTAACATATCAGCTGATGCACATCAAACATTATAGTGCAACATTAAAATGTACATTTGTTTGACATTTTTTATATATAGTAGATCAGTTATAGGATACCTCCTAAAAGAGACAGTTACGAAGTTTAAATAATAATGGCGCTTAACAAGTAATGCTCTTGTTGACTAGATGGAATCAATAAAAAATATATAATAATAATATTAACTAGCCTGACATAGACAATGTTCTAAGTAAACGCACGCAACACGAGTCAAGTTAGCAGCTGTTTTGATTTATTCGTGTGATTCTATGTTGGACCATGTAACTGAGCCTATACACTGTCACTGCACGACTGTAGCCACATCTGAGTTGGCAATTAATAGCTCCATATTTAATAATTCTTCCTTTTGTGCAGCCTGTCCACATTACACACTCATTGTTTGGTGACAGACACACGTTTTCATGCATTTAATCAGTATATTTTTGATAAAAACCTACCGCATTTCCGTTGCCATGGTGCCTATTTGGGTTCAGCCTCCTGTTAGGTTTCCCATTGGCGACCATGTTAACGTTTTGCACGATTATAAGAAAACTGGACCATCAAAAATTCTGAAACTTCTTACCTGCCGTTGCCATCATCTCATTGACATGCTGAACGAGTTTAGTCAAAGTCTCGTACTTGTAACTCATTTAAAATGCCTGAATGTGCAATACCCGTCAATTTTTACAAATTTCTGCATGAATTACTACGCACACGTGCCTTGTTGCGAAAAAATTGCCAAAAATCCTTCCGCCTATTGAAATCATCTAAAAATCCACAGTTACATTGCCAACATGTTCTACTAGCAAACTTGTCAATGTGCCTAGCTCAAATGCAGTTATGTCAGATGATATGATTTTTTTAAAATAACACATCTCAAATTAGTGTGCCCTACATTCCTGTGTAACACACCAGGAAATCTAACTGAGGCATGACCCCTTATGCTCCAGGGGGAGCAGAGAAGATTTGTTGGCTCCTTATGCTCCAGGGGGAGCAGAGAAGATTGGGTGATTGAGTATCAGGTTTTGGGTAAACAAAGGCAAGATAAGCATTTCAATCAGGCCAGTGCAAGCAGACTGGAGAGAAGACTTGTTAGAATTTTAGTAACAAACGTGCATGAACAATATGTTTCTGATATAAACAATATTATTGACTATTTACAGAGTTTAAATTCACACGTGGCATGTGTGATTGAATGATGTCGATTAGCCAGAACACAGCACATTGCTTGGTTATCCTACTCCTTCGGCTCTGTGGCGTCTACACTGCAACTGGTAAGTCAGATAGCATACCACGCATGCACGCACGCGCGCACACACAAAGTTTGAAGTTGTGAAAAGAAGTATGTTGAAAGCACAGATGCAGACATGGGGTAATAGTAATACATGGGGTAATAGTAATACACTGTATGTAATAATCAGTTTTGTCTGTAATAGTTGTTAATAGTAGCATATGAGATTTGTTTGAAAATAATTGTAGCAACTGAAATATCCTAATGTAATTACCTATTACTTTTCTGTTACATACATATCACTGCAAACATACATAAAAATCTGATTTTTACTATATTACCACATTAGGAGGGATAGGACCTGTTAACAATGTACAAACAATGGCCAAGCCATCATCGAAACAACATGAAAAGCCCAGTAGTTTATGACTGCAGAAAATACCTGCTCAATAAAACAATGCAGGATCAGCAACGGTATTAATAACCTAATAATAGTAATATATATCATAGTAATATATACAAATTATTGTAATAGTACTAGAAGCAGTATGAACTAACAGAACCCATGTCTGACTAAATGTGTCTTTTCTCTTTCCCTCTTTCTCTCCCTCCACACTCCTGTCCTCTCCTCATTTCTACCTCCTCATCTCTGTGTGCACAAAATGGACAAACATCAGCAGTATCCCTACTTTAGTGATTAACAATTCATGAGGCCTGCCGCCCCAGTACAGATGGTGGTTTTATGGCAGTCTCGTTAATTAAACTCAGTGCATCAATAATTAAACGAATTAATAAAGAAGCGCATCTCCAACATTGCGAAATCACACAGAACATGCACGCATGTGTGCAGCGTAGCCGTCTATGTGCACACTGACCACGTGTGACCAATAAGTAAGAACAATCACCTGACTATCACTAATTGAAGAACTATGATAATGTCGTTAATATTTTTGCAACCCATGTGGTGGTAGTGTAAAAATATCTGGCTGGATTCTGCCTCATTTCAGCTAGATACTACCAACTAATTATAGTTGAAATCAATAAAAGCCATTTCCTTTTAGCTGTTGTTTGCTACTGTGCTTAATATGGTTGTTGCTTCCGCTATGATCCTGTGTTATTGTATAAAGCCCAACCCTGATTGTAAATTACATAAACCTTTTTAAAGCTTAAAAAATGGGTTTGGTTACAGCAGTGAGCTGTATGATATATTTAATAAATAGAATGTGCCACTCCTTCTAACAATAATTATGTTAACTTGAAAGGTTGTAGCGAATAATTTTAATGTTTCGGAGTGAATATCCTGTTTTAATTGTATATAGAGGGGAACATAATTTTTTTACGTGAATTAATTTAATGCCCGTCACATGAATACTTGACTTCGGTAAACTTTGTCCACAGGTGTTAGGAATTATTGACACCTGTTGGAAAATGTACTGAGCAGCAGCGTTGATAATTCGTAGACAGATAACGGTCAAATTATATTACAAAATTGTGGTCCACTAAGAGTAAGACACCTTTGGGTGGTTGAAATGTTGGCATATATTTATTTTATTATGTACAGTTGAACCCACTATTACGGTCACCCTTGGGACTGGGGTTGAAGTGACCTGACTAGAGTAGAGAGGTGACCACATTACCGGGACTAAATTTACTGTTATGGAAACAATTTGGGACTGTCCCAGGATAACCATAATGGTGAGGTGGCTGTATTACTGAGGTGACCATGATGGTGAGGTGGCTGAGGTTGCTGTATTACTGAGGTGACCATGATGGTGAGGTGGCTGAGGTTGCTGTATTACTGAGGTGACCATGATGGTGAGGTGGCTGAGGTTGCTGTATTACTGAGGTGACCATGATGGTGAGGTGGCTAAGGTTGTGGTATTACTGAGGTGACCATAACGGTGAGGTGGTGGTATTACCGAGGTGACCATAATGGTGAGGTGGCCGTATTACCGAGGTGACCGTAAACCAAACAGGGTCCAACTGTACATAACATGATTTTACAATGAAACTGATCAGACTGTACCTTTATATGCAACAAGTTTTTATTTGATCCAGAAAAGTGTATTTTTACCCCAACTCTCATATTTTATTTATGACACGTTGCAGAGTTTCTTGTCCAGCCTCAGTCGACCGCCGTCCTTCTCGGCTCGGACCTGACCCTGGACTGCGTTGCTCGTGACACACAGGTGATGGAAGGAGACATGCTGTACTACTCGTGGGAGTTTCAGCACAAGAACGTTGCTATATCCCTGCCCAAAGCACGTATGTTTGGTAACCACTCTATCTTTGTGCCGAGACTGACAGACGATGACCTGGGCGTGTATCAGTGTGTTATACAAAACTTGGATCAGTCGGTGACCGTGAGTCGAATCGCAACTGTTGTTCTGGCATGTAAGTATTCACGCTTCTTCCCCCCCTGGTCCCATGTTGGGTGGGGGCCACATTCCTTAATCTATTCCACCCTCTCAACGAGTTGTTTCCACCCTTCGCAATCTTCTGCCATTCTCTCCTGGGACAAAAGCCCCCCTGGATATAATCCCCCCCCACCTAAATGGTGACTAGAACAAACCACCTTCCCAGCATTGCTAAAACATACAGTATAAGTAATAACCGTTATTTCCACTTGTCAATATTTAGTTGCATATCTTTATGAATGTGTGGCGATGTCGTCACACTCCCACTGAATGCGGTTCTTCTTGGCTTTGTTGGTGTAAATGTACCCATTATAGCACAACTTATTTCAACCTTTGTTACTCTTTATGACCTCCGTGTCGAGATTTTTATGTCTGTGCAGCTATATATATACCCCTCTTTAGACAGTAGCTTTGAATTTACTGCCACAGCTTGTGAAGCCACCTAGACAGACAGAATGGAGACAGGAGGTCCAGGAACGATTTTTTCTTCCTAGTCTTAACTGAGGTGACCAATCAATCGAGAATTAGAAGGCAACACACAATAAATTGAACAATAAAAAATATTTAGTTCTATATAACACTATGAAATATCATAATAAATAAATAAATAAAACAATGTGTGTGTGAGGACTGATGACGATGATTTGAGGGGGGGTTTTTGTCCTAGCTGTCATTCACGTGTCATTCCGGGGGGGATTTTGTCCTACATTCCTGTTAACTTCTGCCCTTCCGAGATCTCCCTGTTCTCTTTGTTAATCTTTCTTCACTCATTCTCTGTACGTGTCCTGTCCATCGCAGTCTGCTCCCCGCTACCTTCATCCTCGGGTGTCTCTTTATTCCAATCTCTTCTCTTACGACACAAGGCTTTTTGGTTATATTGTCGTCATCCTTTCGCAAAATGTACATGACCCATCTCTGTCCTACTGTGATTAGGAAGTCATTTATGTTAATTTGTGCAATTATAATATCATCAGTTCTTTGTTGGAAACCTTTTGTGGCCAGAATATTCGTATTATGTTTTGAAGGCATTTTGTGTGGAAGGTTCAAAGTTCTTTCAGATTTGTTTCCGTTATATGCCAAACATTCTGAGCCATATCGTAGAATGGACAGAACATAGTATAACCCCAGCTTCATTTTAAGTTGCATATTTTCACAGAAAATACTAGCATGATTTATTAAGTTTCAAGAATAGCCATATAGGTTTGCCAGAGCATGTGATATAATGATGTCTTTTTTAACTTTTTACCATTTGTTTATTAATGTGTTCTCATTTTATGTTTTAGATCATTACTAATACTTTACTGAACGTATGGTTTATGTATTTATTGAAATTTATTATTTTCAAATCACATTTACAGGTAATCATACTAATTCAATGTTTTAATGTCAACAGAAGCATTTAGTTAAAAAAAAAAAAATTATATTTATTTTAATTTCAGTATAATTATATTGCAAATCTTTTATTATTCTACTCCATCCCTCTGGTTTCAGACCTAGACGAGTTTCTACTCCACCCCAAATCCCAAGTGGTCTCGGTACTCTCGGAAGATTCAATCATCAGCCTGCAATGTGTCACAGGAAAAAGTGCACCCCCACCGCTTGTACACTGGGAGAAAGATGGCGCCCTATTCGAGGGGGGAACCCAGGAGGTCACGACCTTTGGCAGTGTCACCCATGGAATAATAGGTCAAAAGAGCATGAGGTTAAAGTTGATGGTTTACAAGGCTGCTGAAGGCGTGTATGAATGTGTGGCTGAGAACGAACTGACCGGAGGTGTGAGTCGGAGTGACCATGCCACGCTGGACATACAAGGTGAGGTCTGATGGGGTCATGGAGGTCAGATTGGGTCACACATTAATACAATGTGCAGGATATAAAACATTGGTGGTTTTTGATGTGTCATGATTTGTCAGATATAATGATGATGATAAATGTTCAGTGGGGCCGAAATTCTCAGCGACTCAAGAAACAACAAATCAAAATCGTTATGCATGATATCATGAACGGGAATGTTTCTATCAATCTTCAGGTGTGCACCATTTCAACCAATCGATCTGTGCACCCTTTCGTAATCAATATATCTATTTCCAATAATAAAAACGAATACATAATTAATATATGAGTTTTTAGCTACTGCCAACAATGTCCTGGCTGGATAAACTACTTGCAAATATTGTCATGGTTACTGTTGACAAACAAGATATAAAGTCAGGTGTAGAATTGCTATGTATAATTAGAAAATATTGGTTTCCATACCGTTCTAAATTTCTACTACTGAAGCCTTCATATTGTCAACATTTGTCTTACCCAGAAGAAACCAAAACACCCACAGATAATAATAAAAAATTCAGGCACTAAAGCTCGTTCCTCAGTTGATTTAGCTAATCATCAGGTTTATTGCTGTTCAAATCTGTAGAGTGTAATATGTGTAGTTAATTTAATTAAAAAGTGCATAGTTTTGTTAAAATCATCGAAAGAGCTGAATTTGATTGTTAGATTGGGTAACTTGCAAAAAGTGTAAATAACCTTATTTTAAAGCCGGACCACCTGTGTCCTTTCTTTGCCAAAATATGACTGGATACACTCAAAAATAATTTCATAGGTTGTCCAGTGATTTCACCAGAACTAAGTAAGACATTTTTACGTGTTGTACCCAATGCTTGATAGGTTCGATTTTTTTTGCAAAAAGAGTGAGACAAGACAAGCGAAAAATTCAAATTGAGGAACAGCCTTTTATTTACTATGTTTACATTGAGCAAGCCCTTGTCCAGTTTTAACACAGCACCTTTCAAGAGAATCACCGGTATGTTTGGTCCCCTTTGTTTCAGTCGCATTGAAGATACCCTACATTCTTTTATTTACTATGTTTACATTGAGCAAGCCCTTGTCCAGTTTTAACACAGCACCTTTCAAGAGAATCACCGGTATGTTTGGTCCCCTTTGTTTCAGTCGCATTGAAGATACCCTACATTACGGAACCTCTTGCCAAGCACATTATGGCGACAGACGGCGGTCCCTTCACCTTACTGTGTCCTATCCAGGGGGAGCCACTTCCAAACTTCACATGGTTCAGAAATGACGACCCGGTACTGAGTTCTACCAACACGGTGCTGTCTTATTATGGCAAACTCACAATTAGCCGCGTTCGCAGGTTTCACGCTGGTCTGTATTACTGCAGTGGAATCAATGACCTGGGAAGCGTTTCCACAGACAACATCAATGTCACAGTGGCATGTAAGTGTATTTCAGACATAAAGTTATGTCAGTACCTTTTGGAATAGATCTAACTTTTTTAACTTGCAGTGTCTAGTCACGGTGCTCATGTGAACGTGCACATAATTTAGCTGCGCGTTGTATCACCCGATAAAGGGGGCAACTTATCGCTTGTGTAAACAGGCCTTGAGTCATCTGTCATTCTCTCTCTCTGTGATGTTTGTAGATTTAGACGTCAACTTTGTGACATCACCACGAGACGTGACAGTGACCGCCGGTCAGCTGCTAGCACTGCCGTGTAGGCCTCCCGACTCGTACCCGCCTGCCCGGCTTCTCTGGTATCGCGACAACGCCCCATTTGTAGAGCGTCCTGAGGGGCAGTTTGCGGCCTACATGAACACGTCGGGGGCGCTGGTGTTTGTCAGTGTGCAGCTGTCGGACGAGGGCGCTTACCTGTGCGTGGCTGAGAACAGTAGGAGTGTTCCGACGACACGCAACTCTCACCCGGCCATTGTCACTGTACAAGGTGGGTAAATCAGGGTTCTCCCTATGTTGAGGACTGGACATTTTCAACAGGGGTTTAGACAATGGAGTCACATGTATGTGTGCAAAAATTGTCTAGGTCATATTGGGGTGTCTTACATCCTGACACACAGACATAGATGTCGTCATTACCTCTTTAGGGTGAGAAACACGTCACTTTTCCCCTGGTCCACTTTCCTACTTTTTGGATCAAATGTCCTGCTTTTTTTGTGATTTTCAAAAACAATACACCGTAAAAATGATCTCTGTGTTGCACATGAGGCCTTTCCAAGCACATCCTAGTTTTTTGGTCTCAGGCGATTAATAATTTTCTCGTGTGTTCATTCACTATGAACAAAAATGGAACAGTGCATTAAAAATGGCAAAAAGCAAAAAAGAACGAAAGTTTAGTCGATGAGGGGATGAGGGTGTTTTAGTGGATGAGGGTGTTTCCTGCTTTACATGAGCATTTTCTTGATTCTTCATTAGACTTTTCAGCTTTTCCATGAGCAGATGTTGGTCATGTTGGGGTGTCTTACATCCTGCCATACAAATCGAGTAGACATGGTGCAAGGCATCACTTTCACAGTACCGATACGCTAGACATATCACTATGTGGACATAACTGTGTGATCACAGCAGTACATTTTCAGTTGACATCACTCTAACAGTGTGATTACGGCAGTACATTTCATGTTGACATCACTCTAACAGTGTGATCATGGCAGAACATTTTATATTGACATCACTCTAACAGTGTGATCACGACAGTACATTTTAAGTTGACATCACTCTAACAGTACATTTTAAATTGACATCACTTCAACAGTGTAAGTTAATATCACACCTAGAGTGTAGAGTAGGTTAATAGCAGGGTTATTATAGGGTAGGTTGACTGTAACTTCCTTTAACATAGAGACCAGACAGACAGAATTGTTTATTTATATCACCAGAAAGGTGACATTTCCATCTTAATTTCCATGTGCCAGGTCCTGTAAGTGAGTTGGAAAGTTGTACTTAATGTTATGAAACAACAGGATGGGAAACTGGTTGACAACAAACACACAACCACTTGCTATGAGGCAAATGTTATGCCATTGAGCGACGAACCCCAACATCTGCTTCCAGCAATTGTGGTTACATTTACACTGAACCTATAAACAGGGGCGAATGCAAAATTTTTCATTGGGGGGGCCAAAAATTTTTTTTTAACGCCAGCTATAATGGAAACAGTGTTTCTGGAAACACTTCGCCACTGGGAATCTGTATCTCTATTTTTGTACTGCCAGACAACGTTTTTAGTAGGGACAGTTCACTAGTATTACCGGTATCAGTATATAATGAAACCATCTTGTTTCAGCAAGCCCATTACTAGTGGAGCCTCCGGTGGCAACCCAAGTAGTGAAGGGGCGTTTGTTACGATTGCATTGTGTGATGACAGGCAAACCTCGTCCCTCTGTCACATGGTACCGCAACGATCAACCCGTCGTAGTCACGGACAGACTCAGCTTCAGGTATGGTCACACAGCTTGTAGGGCATTTATATGCAAACATCAGGTATAATATTGTAGTTTATTATAAGGGCACTTATTTTAATGATAATGCAAGTAATATGCTTTGTTTCTGTCTGTCCATGTCTGTCGGTCAGTCAGTCATAAAAAGCTGGAAATTTCATCAAAAAAGTGATATTTTGTACACAAAATGGACCTGTGGACATAATGTGGAGGCTGCCAACATTGCCCTGTGTGTTAACATTGCCCTGTATGTTAACAGTGCCCTGTATGTTAACATTGCCCTGTATGTTAATAACATTGCCCTGTATGTTAACATTGCCCTGTATGTTAACATTGCCCTGTATGTTAACAGTGCCCTGTATGTTAACATTGCCCTGTGTGTTAACAGTGCCCTATATGTTAACATTGCCCTGTATGTTAACAGTGCCCTGTATGTTAACATTGCCCTGTATGTTAACATTACCCTGTATGTTAACAGTGCCCTGTATGTTAACAGTGCCCTGTATGTTAACATTGCCCTGTATGTTAACAGTGCCCTGTATGTTAACATTGCCCTGTATGTTAACAGTGCCCTGTATGTTAACAGTGCCCTGTATGTTAACATTGCCCTGTATGTTAACATTGCCCCGTATGTTAACATTGCCCCGTATGTTAACAGTGCCCCGTATGTTAACATTGCCCCGTATGTTAACATTGCCCTGTATGTTAACATTGCCCTGTATGTTAACTGTGCCCTGTATGTTAACATTGCCCTGTATGTTAACAGTGCCCTGTATGTTAACAGTGCCCTGTATGTTAACAGTGCCCCCGTATGTTAACATTGCCCCCGTATGTTAACAGTGCCCTGTATGTTAACATTGCCCTGTATGTTAACAGTGCCCTGTATGTTAACATTGCCCTGTATGTCAACAGTGCCCTGTATGTTAACAGTGCCCTGTATGTTAACAGTGACTTTGGCCAAGAATTGGTCCTCCGAGACATCATGAAACATGAGCAGGGTGCTTACCACTGTGTTGGAACCAACAGACTAGGGGCTACTAAGAGTGCCCCCGTCACTGTCACCGTTCTTGGTAGGTCTTGTTCTAATCTCTCTGTCTCCCGCAGTTAGGGAAGCCAACTCCGTTGCAGCAGTCAAGATCAATCTCTTTCCTGCAGCCTTTCGAACACTATTACTACAGAATTGACATTTTAATGACTAGGACATTAATTTAGTTGATTATTTAATTTATTTAATTAACTTATTCAACTTATCTTTACTTGTCTTTCAAGCAAATTTTTTTTATACTTTTCAACTCATTTAAAATGAACTTACCATTAACTTGTTAGTGCGTTTTAGCAGGTTTTTAACCCAGACATATGGTGCATTACATATGTATAAAAATAATAGAATAAATAATGTCCTGGTCTGACTTGATATGACAGATGTTGACAGCATACAGCCTTGTTTCTGTGTGTCATGCCAATCCACATTTTGCTAACAGTTTTTAGCAAAATGTCTGGTATATGTAATGTATAGTTGTATAATGTATGGTTCCCAACTGTGGTACATGCAATTCTGTAATTTCATACGTACACAATAAATACTTTAAATCACAGCTGGAACTGCTTAAATAAATGTTGCCATCATTTGGAAATGTAATTGCATTATAGAAGATGCCATTTTATCAGTGATTGGATCATTCGTCTGGTTATGTAGACAGTTTACGTGCAAGTAAAATACCAAAGAAACACACACACACACACACACACACACACACACACACACACACACACACACACACACACAAACGTGTGTGCACAAACACACACACTCATACTCACACATACTCAAAGGTAGGGTATACATTACACACTTTGCATGACTGGTGTGACAGTTCTTACAAAGTGTGTTTTGTGATGTGTTAACAGTGCTTCCTGAGATAACACATGGAGTTGAGAACATCACAGCCATGGAAGGTGAAACCATACAGCTGCAATGTGTAGTGTACGGCTCACCACAACCAAACATCACTTGGTATCGAGGTAATCACATTTATATAGCATAGCAATGTGTAGTGTATGGCTCACCACAACCAAACATCACTTGGTATCGAGGTAATCACATTTATATAGCATAGCAATGTGTAGTGTATGGCTCACCACAACCAAACATCACTTGGTATCGAGGTAATCACATTTATATAGCATAGCAATGTGTAGTGTACGGCTCACCACAACCAAACATCACTTGGTATCGAGGTAATCACATTTATATAGCATAGCAATGTGTAGTGTATGGCTCACCACAACCAAACATCACTTGGTATCGAGGTAATCACATTTATATAGCATAGCAATGTGTAGTGTATGGCTCACCACAACCAAACATCACTTGGTATCGAGGTAATCACATTTATATAGCATAGCAATGTGTAGTGTATGGCTCACCACAACCAAACATTCGGTTCAACTCAATTCCTGAATTTGAATTGAAAGATTTTGAGCAAGTTGAATTGGAATTGGAATTGAAAGAAACTTAATTGAACCTCATTTGCTGGTGGGATCTGGTTTTATTTCCAATGTGATCTGAGGTGAGAACATTTGTCCAAATTTGAAAGGGTCTGCCATGTGGCAGTTGGAAAAAAGAACTCGGAAGTTCTGCTCAAATCAAACTATGGTGGGGTGTGATGAGCTTACTTTGAATTCAAGACAGGTTGCAACTCCTGCTCTAAGATAACATTTGTTGTCTGCCTGCACATATCTGAAACCATGCCCTTGGTGTGTGCTAGGAATGTGTGAAGCCAAGGGGGCATCCCAACAATTAGTAATTGGCTTGCTACTCCTGCATTGTTTCATTGAGCAGGTATTTCTGAAACCATAAAATGATCAGCCTACTGGTCTTTTCATGTTGTTTGAATAACGGCTCAGCCATTGTCTGTACATTATTTACAATTACTGGCAGTTGGAATAACATGCAAACAAACCTGATATTTTGTAAATTTGCAGCAATATATATACAATAGAAAAGTAATAGACTATTACCTATTACTTTAGGATCTATTACAGTTACTTTTGAAAAAAGTCACTACCTCCATGCAGTAGTGATCATAGCTCGAAAATACTCTAGTCATTGATATCTGGCTAACTTAGAAGAAGTTCCTCTATTATTATTACAGAAAACAATTTCTGTTACAATTACATAATGCTATTATTCGATGTGTTTGCTGTGGAAAAACTACCATAGAATTAATTTCGGAAATTGGATTGGATTGGATTTGAATTGAATTGGAATTTAAAGATTTGAGCTGGAAATTGAATTGAAAAAAATTAATTTGAAAAAATTATTTGAATTGGAATTGGTTAAAATGAATTGAAAGGAATTCGAATTCGAATTTGTTCACAGTTTTCGGTGAACGGTGGCGTTATGGCCCCACCTTTTAGGTTACAAAAATATATAGAGTAGGAATCTTAGCAAGTAGTGTAGTCCAGTAATGCAGTATATGCAAATAGGTTGTGTCGAGTATTGTCGGTATTGGGTAATGTTTGAATGTGCTGGTGATGATGCCAGGAATTGTATTGTGTTGTAGGAATATTACTACATGTACTGTATTGCTATGTCGAAGTGTGGGCGCTGGGAGCATTGTGTCCAGGCGGCTTTGTATGAGGCTCAGCCACATGCTTGGCGCATGTTACAGGGTCCACACTTCATGCTTTTAATCGGAATAATATGCCATTAGGCATACTCTTAATAAACGTCAACTCTCATATATATATATATAGCATAGCAATGTGTAGTGTATGGCTCGCCACAACCATACATCACTTGGTATCGAGGTAATCACACAAATATATATATATATATATATATATATATATATATATATATATATATATATATATATATATATATATATATATATATATATATATATATATATATATATATATCATAGCAATGTGTCACATGTTCAATTGTAACTGTTGTTATATTTTCATATGTGTACATTTATTAATACTTATATTTTATCATAGCATGCACTTTATATATACAATAATTAACTATACAAGAACAATAAACTTGCTGTATTCGACCTGTTAAGTGTACATGCCCTAATTAGTATACAATCCCTTTTTAATGAGCAAGATCCATAATTATTGTGATTCGACTAATGTAGAACAACTGAAAAGTGTCCTCATCTGGTGTTAAACAATTGGCACCACTTTTCAGTTGTTCAAAACTAGTCACCAAATAACACCGCGCTGTAGCCGTCATAATGAAACATATTTACATTTTATTCCCCATCAAAGATGGCACGGAACTGAATCTGAAGTCTGACCGACTGAGACAGACATCCACGGGTCTCGAACTGAGCTACTTGACCGGAGCTGACTCGGGGCGCTATCGATGTCAAGCAAGCAATGTCGCTGGGTCAAGCTCAAGCGAGGGTACACTGCTAGTGCATGGTGAGTTGAACACACAGGTTGGGGCAAATGCCAAGACGTGCTATGAACATTATTTACATGGATATGACCTGTATCAATGCACTAGCAATACCACAAGTCAGAGCTACTTGAAACAAATCAAACAGCTGCAATGTAAACTGCTTCCAACTGCAATGGATGCAGCCTGAACAGTCTTGCTCATTAAAGTACGACCACCACTGTTTTATTCAGAAAAATTATGAATAAGCTTATACAGCAGTATAAATTATGTTGGGTCTCACACATTTTAAAGAGTAGACACATACACGTTTGTTAACAGTAAGAGGAAAGATGCTGCTTTGGTATTTGCAGCTGTAACCTTTGTGTCTGATGACTGATTCGATACATCGAGGTATGCTCAAAGTAATTTTTTTTTAAATACTCGCTTGATATTTCAAAGATCCAGAAATGCTTGATTACTTCAATCAACCCTGGCGTTGAGCTGGGCTGTTTTGCAGCAACTTTGTCCTTAATGTGCTGCCACATGTCTGTGTTTACTCTTACTCAAAGTTTGTGAGACTCAACAGAATTTATACTGTTTTAAAATCTTACTCATAATTTTTCTGAATAAAACAGTGGTGGTTGTACTTCAATGAGCAAGACTGTGATATGCAAAGTTTCACCCACAGCCACTTTAACCCAGATTGAAACAAAACAAGACAAAGAACTGTCATGTATGTGATCACAGAGACATCATTTTATAATCTAAATAATAGTCATTATTTTTTTTCTTATTATGTACATGTATGAATAGTCTTTGTACCATAATTGCAGCATGGCTGAATGCTTCTCAGAGAAGTTGAGTTTGTGTTAGAATGAACACGTCTGCCAGAGGGTAAAGTGTGAAGCTTGGATAATGCGTAGTATACGTTACCTTTACCTTCTGTCCTGTATACAATACTGGAGCTGTCTTGTGTGTTGCAGTTCGGCCCACATTGATTTTTTTCCCGCGAGACAGACGAGTCAACCAGTCACAGTCCATCATCATGTTCTGCGATGCAGAAGGTGTTCCTAAGCCGAACATAACATGGCTGTATAACGTAGGCATACCAGACCACAACTAACAATATTTTACTCTTTAGCTACAGTGTATTTTCTAATAATTATTTTACTTTTACTGTAGATAACTAGATCTTTTTAAATATGTGACTATTTTGTAGTAATTATTTTGATTGTATAGATGTTAATTGGTGTAGGTACTGCTTAGTTACAGTGCTAAGATGTTGATTGGTGTAGGTACTGCATAGTTACAGTGCTAAGAAGCCACTCCTAAATATACGTGTGTGTGTGTGTGTGTGTGTGTGTGTGTGTGTGTGTGTGTGTGTGTGTGTGTGTGTGTGTGTTTATGTGTGGGTGTGATGTATGTGTGGTTTGTGCATGGTGTGTATATAGTGTGTGTGTGTGTGTGTGTGTGTGTGTGTGTGTGTGTGTGTGTGTGTGTGTGTGTGTGTGTGTGTGTGTGTGTGTGTGTGTGTGTGTGTGTGTGTGTGTGTGTGTGTGTGCATTCATGTTTGTGGTGTGTGCACGCATGTGCGCATGTGGGCACGAGTGTGTGCGCGTGTGCAGAGTCCATCATTGGCATAAATTATTCATGGTGTAGGGTTCCACATTGCTGCCAGAGGGCGCATCAGTAGAGTCCCAGAGGATTGCGATATCATCAGTTCAGCCCGTTCACACCGGCTGGTACACTTGTGTGGCAACAAACCACCTGGGAAAGTCAAATCACACAGCATTCCTACTCGTCCAAGGTAACGTCTTGACCATCATGTAAAAATGAAACAGTTTACTGTTACAGAACAATTTTCACTTTATATCTGTGTTTTCAATTTCCTGATGATTTGTGTGTGTAATTTTACATATTTAAACAGCTTAATTTCTTTTATGCTCGTATTGCGTGATGATGGAGAGGACCCTTAATATGGTCTACACTGCTTCCACCCTACCCAGAACCCAAAGAGGACCATCCCAAAAACATAGCCTTCCCATAGCCATTAGAACCCAATACATAACCTTGAAGAACCTTGCAATTCAAGGAACCACCTCTAAAAAATAACTTTTAAATCTGCCCTGCAGTGTTGGTCACTCTCTCTCGTATATAAGAAGTGGCATATTTAGGAGGGCCATTGGGCCATGACCCTCCATTTGGCCTCCCCTTTGGCCTCCCCTTTGGCCTCCCCTTTGGCCTCCCCCTTTGGCCTCCCCTTTGGCCTCCCCTTTGGCCTCACCTTTGGCCTCACCTTTGGCCTCACCTTTGGCCTCCCCTTTTGCCTCACCTTTGGCCTCCCTTATGCCTCCCTTTGGCCTCCCCTTTTGCCTCACCTTTGGCCTCCCCTATGGTCTCCCCTTTTGCCTCACCTTTGGCCTCCCCTATGGTCTCCCCTTTTGCCTCCCCTTTGGCCTCACCTTTGGCCTCACCTTTGGCCTCCCCTTTGGCCTCCCCTTTGGCCTCCCCCTTTGGCCTCCCCTTTGGCCTCTCCCCTTTGGCCTCCCCCTTTGGCCCCCCTTTGGCCTCCCCTTTGGCCTCCCCCTTTGGCCTCCCCTTTGGCCTCCCCTTTACAAGATCCTGGATACATCACTGGATATAAGAAACATTGGATATATGGAACAATTTGGCCATTTCACAACACATCCATATAGCAAGAGTCCATTTGATGTGACGTTCGAGAAGATGTCATCTGAGTTAAATGGCCGCTTTTCTATTTCTGATAGAACAGTTTATAAAATACTAGAAGTGATGTTGTATCCACCCCTCACCCAAAGTAAAGACAAGCAGGGCAAAGAACTCATCAACTGGTGCCTCCAGTAGCAGTTATTATATGTGTTCTCAGAGTGACATTATTTTATAATGTAGATAATACTTCACTGTATATTAAGTCATTATATATTTTAATAAATGTGTACAGTATACCTTTTTCCTAGTAATCCATTTATGATATATAGGTATACATTATTTTTTTAGTTTCTTTGAAATAGTTTCTTACCTAAAACACACGCATATAATTTTAGCAAATGCATATGTTGAACCTGTGTTTTTATTCAGTCACATGATTGCAAGAAATCTGTTATTATCATTATTAAAGCTGTTTCCGTCTTGCAGTCATTGGCTAGTCTGACTTCTGTTTAACGCAATGTTTCAGTGAAACCATACGTCAGTTCCATTACTGGCAGCACCGTCATCGATCGGGGAGACAGTCTTGAAGTGTTGTGTCATGTGACTGGAGTTCCTCAGCCGACTGTGCGATGGCTATTCCAACATTTTGTGCTCGTACCGACACTTGATCACAGGCTGACATTTGGCAAGGACAATTCTATGACCATTCGTTATGTGACACCCGTCGATGCCGGCCAGTATAGTTGTGTTGCAAACAATGAAGTTGGAAGTCACAGCATGGATTTTGTAGTCACAGTTAGAGGTATGTCTAAACAGATTTATTGTGGCTATTAATTAATTGCTGAATATGTCTAAGCTTCTAAACGTTTATGGTATGATAGCTTTGTCAGATAATGGTGATTAATTCTAAGACATATTATGTCCAAATATAATGTAACACATCACAAATGTGATTCGTGTATTGGTGCTCATGAAAAATGGTAACTGGGATGCTGTAAAATGTTTGTGGATTTTGAGTCTGCATAAAGATGATGATAATAATAATATTAGGTAGTTAATTACAGTTAATTTGAAATAAAGAAATGAATCTGCCAAAAAAAATTCACTGTGATAATAGGATAATGGCGGGACACGGTGGGCTTGCCGACAAAATTAATTGATTAATTTTTCAACACACGTACCTATGCTTCTGTTGACAGATCTGCCTTTGGCTCCACATATAAGTTCTGTGCGTCCTCTGTCCATGTCGTCTGTGTTGGTGACATGGCAGCCAGGCAGAGACGTCTCCAATAAAAACTTGACATATTTTGTTATTCAGTTCAAACAGAGGTGGGTGGTTCAGAGTGATGTGTCAAACTGTCACTGTGATGTATGATTGCACACACTCAGTTCACGTAAATGTATGTAATACATAGAGCTCTCACTAACAAAGATAAAAAGGTGCATGTATTCTTATATGGGTGTTTAGCGTTAATTACGTTAACTGAGTGACATTATAAATTATTTAGTAAGTAAAGTTCTAATAACCATTATGTGTGAATGTGACAATCAAAATGAGTTTTTCTTTACAGAAATGCATTGACATTTGATAGTTTCAAAGATGACATTCCAGTGACCTTGACCTCTTATGAAGTTGACACTCTGTTGCCTGCCATTGACTACTTGTTCCGTGTTGCCATGAGAAACGACCTTGGCAGAAGCCCCTACAGCAATGTCATAGAAGCATGTACTTTTGAAAATGGTACAACCAATTCTTTCTTTTCTATAACCAATTTGTTCTTTTCAACACTCCTGCACCACAAAGCAAACTTAAATGTATATCCAAATTTGGAAATGTCTCCCAGTTCATCCAGTAAGAGCCAGTTTTTGTCATACCACCAGATAAAGGGGTGATGCAATTACTGAATAAATATACTTATCTGACAACCAGTATGAACTATGTGAATAGAATTTGGTAAATTTATTTACGGGGATACACTGTATATGCCAACTTATGTCACAAAGTATGAAATATTTCGTACTACAGCTCAGAAGTATATACTGTTGCAGCTGTGAAGTATTTACTGTTAACATGGTAAAATATTTCCAGCCACAACAATGAAGTATCTATGGCTATGGTTGTGAGGTATTTACTTTCTGGGCTGTCAGATATTTACTGCCACTGCAATGAGGTATTTACTGCCGCTGCTGTGAGGTATTTATGTCCTTGGCTGTCAGGTATTTACTGCCGCTGCTGTGAGGTATTTACTTCCTTGGTTGTCAGGTATTTACTGCCACTGCAGTGAGGTATTTACTTCCTCAGCTGTAAGGTATTTACTGCCACTGCTGTGAGGTATTTACTTTCCTTGGCTGTTAGGTATTTACTGCCACTAGTCATGTATTTACTATCAGAATCGGAAGTGTTATTTGACCCACAGATTAAACAGTACAGTTGTCAATACACTGTACAGTGAAAACCTACAGCTCAAGTAACATGTGTTAATAAATGACAAGTAATACATGTATTGTAAATTAAAAAGTACAATATATAATAAAACTGAAGTATAATGACATTACAGTAACCTAGACATGGACCATCAGTTTTCTGTAGATAAACTTAAAAGGGGTCAGGAAGACTGCCACTAATACCAATAATCCCAAGTGTACATTTACTGATATGCCTTTCATCAATTTAAACATGTCCATCACTCATAATAACATGTTTTTGTGGTGTAAAAATGCCGAAACATTTACCAAGAAGTCACAAAAAAACTAAGAAGTAAATAACATGTTTACAGCTCCGAGTTCTCCACGCAACTTCCGGCTGCTGTTCCACAACGGCACAGCTGTTGAGTTACAGTGGGAAGTGCCTCGAGTGAGAAACGGCGATATTCGCACCTACCAAGTACAGTACAGGATCAAGTTCCAACAAGGTCTGTGTTATTGTTATTGGATATTCTACTAAGCAGATTAGATGATTAGGTATACTAAAGGTGGTAAGTAAACTTAAATTTTTATATAGTGTAGTATCCAATCCATAGGACGGCTCAAAGCACTTCACCTCCTGACAGACTTGTTCACTCCAACACCAACTCGACTTCTCAGGGGAGCATTCAACCATGCTGACATTACTACCCGAAGACAACTTATTCACATAAATCCACCACTGTCTATTGAGGCAACGTGGAGCAAATTATATTACCCAAGCATGACAGCAGAAAGAGGATTTGATTGAGAGTCCGACGGTCTGACCATTACTCTACTGTGCCCTCTGTGAGAGATACTAGTTTGTAGCTTTAGTAGGAGTATCCCCAACCCTTATTTAAAACCACCACAAGAAGCATTTCTAAGAGTATCAGCTAACTATGATTACAGTCAAGCAAATCGCTTATTATGTCTTGTGTGACATTCTTTTCATCTGTTAAACAAAGTAATTTGTGGATGTCAGTCTGACTGTCTGTCTGTCTGTTTGTCTGTTCCCTCGTAGCTCCGTCAGTTTGACATGTATGGGGCTGAATTACGTAGGTGCACCCGGGGCCACGGGGGTGTTTCTTACATTAAAAGAAATAAAAATTTCCTCCAGGGGGTCGGGATATTATGAAGGAACCTGTGTGGACATTTGATGAAGATTATTTAACTCAGAACAATATTACGTACAATATGTCAAACGTCCTCATACGTTCTTTCGTATGGTACAAATGCTTCATTACATGAATCCGGTTGTTGTACATGAGTGTTAAGGTATGAAGGTGTGATTGCCATTGACATTGCCCAACCAAAACATGACTAGTTAGTGCAAGGATTAGTGCAAGGATTAGAGCAAGGATTAGTTCTCCCATGGAACGCTGTGCAAATCAGCTAGTATAGACTTAAAATGCTGTAAATCTGGTCAACATAGTGTAAAGTATATGCCAGTTTGATTTAATTAGTTTTTAATAACTAATTGTATTAAGTCATTAGGAGGTGTTTAACCGATATATTAAGCCTAGACTAGTGACAAAAAAGCAGGTTTCGAAAAGCTTGTAGTTAAACCACCCAAGTGGATAATAAAATCCATATGGTGCCAAAGATTGATGATAATGTTATGACACTTCCGTCCTCCCTTATAGAAAACAAATACAGCCGTCTAATCCTGACATTTACTGAATTGTTTTGACCTTGGAGGTTAATGAAATTCCGGGAGCTGGAAGAACCCTGGGAACCCTGAATGGGCCCAGCTCCAAAACGTTTAATTTACCAACTTGGCAAGGATGCTTCCAGAAGACGATACTGTCCAGTGGTTGAGACGGAGGGTGGTGTCACTGTCCAGTGGTTGAGATGGAGGGTGGTGTAACTGTCCAGTGGTTGAGATGGAGGGTGGTGTAACTGTCCAGTGGTTGAGACGGAGGGTGGTGTCACTGTCCAGTGGTTGAGAAGGAGGGTGGTGTAACTGTCCAGTGGTTGAGACGGAGGGTGGTGTCACTGTCCAGTGGTTGAGACGGAGGGTGGTGTCACTGTCCAGTGGTTGAGACGGAGGGTGGTGTCACTGTCCAGTGGTTGAGATGGAGGGTGGTGTCACTGTCCAGTGGTTGAGACGGAGGGTGGTGTCACTGTCCAGTGGTTGAGACGGAGGGTGGTGTCACTGTCCAGTGGTTGAGAGGGAGGGTGGTGTCACTGTCCAGTGGTTGAGATGGAGGGTGGTGTAACTGTCCAGTGGTTGAGACGGAGGGTGGCGTCACTGTCCATTGGTTGAGACGGAGGGTGGTGTCACTGTCCAGTGGTTGAGACGGAGGGTGCTGTCACTGTCCATTGGTTGAGATGGAGGGTGGTGTCACTGTCCAGTGGTTGAGACGGAGGGTGGTGTCACTGTCCAGTGGTTGAGACGGAGGGTGGTGTCACTGTCCATTGGTTGAGACGGAGGGTGGTGTAACTGTCCAGTTGTTGAGACGGAGGGTGGTGTCACTGTCCAGTGGTTGAGACGGAGGGTGGTGTCACTGTCCAGTGGTTGAGACGGAGGGTGGTGTCACTGTCCAGTGGTTGAGACGGAGGGTGGTATAACTGTCCAGTGGTTGAGACGGAGGGTGGTGTCACTGTCCAGTGGTTGAGACGGAGGGTGGTGTCACTGTCCAGTGGTTGAGACGGAGGGTGGTGTCACTGTCCAGTGGTTGAGACAGAGGGTGGTGTCACTGTCCAGTGGTTGAGACGGAGGGTGGTGTCACTGTCCAGTGGTTGAGACGGAGGGTGGTGTCACTGTCCAGTGGTTGAGACGGAGGGTGGTGTCACTGTCCAGTGGTTGAGATGGAGGGTGGTGTCACTGTCCAGTGGTTGAGACAGAGGGTGGTGTCACTGTCCAGTGGTTGAAACGGAGGGTGGTGTCAGTGTCCAGTGGTTGAGATGGAGGGTGGTGTCACTGTCCAGTGGTTGAGATGGAGGGTGGTGTCACTGTCCAGTGGTTGAGATGGAGGGTGGTGTCACTGTCCAGTGGTTGAGACGGAGGGTGGTTTAGCAAGTTGAACCAATGATAAAGCATACTTTACTTGTCAAATCTTTTCGAATTTAAGAGTCTATATAATTAGTCGTGATGTTTACATTATAGGCTTTCCTTTACGGTTTACAGTGATATTTATCTTCACTGTTTTTTTTGTTTTGTCAACGTGAGTGATTATATTGCTACTATATATGCAGCCTTCTGATGTACACAATTAAAATCGCTTTGAACCTGGAACAATGCATTGACTACACTTCTGTAGTACTGTAGTACTGTAGTACTCTATGTACTCATTGGTTGAGTGAGTACAAGTTCAACCATAAATCTCGACCTGGTGAGTGCAAAGAAGATGGACAATTAAATCATTCACAAATACATCTGTTGAGAAGTGTCTTCCCAGACCATTGCATGCAGCCCAGCAGAATATAAGTGGAGAAGGCATATCTTACAATAGGATGAGTAGTTTTTTAAGATGTGACATATCCCCATTTCATGACCAATGTGTCCCTATAACCTGACAACGTGTATGTAATTTGTGTGCAGAGTTTAGACATCGTGTAAACATTGAGATTCCAACGCTGCCACTACAACGTTACGTGTGTGCGACACTGCGTCCGTTCACGGCATATCAGTGGAGAGTACGTGCTGCCACCATCCAGGATTCTATGACACTATGGAGCACCTACACAGAAGTACTTGACGTAACCACTTCAGCTGCTGGTGAGAAGACCTCCGACTGCTCTAATTTATTACTTCATTCTATGGAATGAATTACCAATGTCTGTCAGAACATCAAGCTTGGTGGCATCGTTGAGGAAAACCCCAAAACCTTCCTTTTCCATCAAGTGTAATCTGGACAAACCTAGCTAACGGCAATGAACCTTGTTGAACAACTGACCTTTTAAAACAAATTTTATCTGAAGCATTATGTCCTATTTTGTTATTCATGCCACAGTTCCTTTTTATTCAGCTTTAGTAGTCATGTATTTTTAATTAATTAATTATTTATAGCTTTAGTGATGTTTTACTTCTAATTTTTAATTACATATAATATTTAAGTATATGTATTTTCCTGAATACACCAATAAGAAAGTCACCCAATTTCAGTCGTGTTTTGCATTTCATTCACGCTGGCTAACATGTCAGCCCTCAGTTAACCTCACTCTCAGTTTTAGAACACATGCTGAGTAAACCACTGGTGTGATATTCCTGATTGTTGTTCACACATGATGTGTATATTTATGTTCAATAGCTCCGTCAGACAGTCCAACCAATGTCCACCTGATTATCCAGTCTTCATCAAAAATCCTGGTCTCATGGGAGGTAAGGTATTCTACGTCAAACGTCCACATAGGTTCCTTCGTGATGTCCCCACCCTGGGGAATTGTAATGTTTTAATGTAGGACCCTCCTCGTGGGCCCCATGCATGCCTACAAAATGTCAGCCCCCTACATGTGAAATTGATGGAGATATGAGGGAACAGACAGACAGACAGACAGAGCAACACGCTACTTTATAGTAAAGAAAAGAGCAAACAGTTTATTCACCCACAAATCAATGCATTCATCACCAACAATCAACCATGACACAAAAGCTGACACCCGAAAACCTTACTTTTCTTTCCTTTCCCCTAACCATCAACCAATAACTTATTGATGCAGTTATCACATCAGAATTAAGCAATGCGTTATGGGAAGTGTGGCGTCTGTGTCAATTATAATTTCTTTTCAATGCACTGATTTTTAACGCAGCTATTTCTTTGTTTTATATTGTAATGCACTAAAATAAATGAGACGATTCATATATCTAAAATATTGTCTAGGAGTGACGCTGTTGAAAATTACTTTTTGGCAAAGAAAACCAGGCTTGTCAATATAATTTCCCAAAATTAGTGCTTTTTGATCTGCCAGGTGGCACTGCTGATATTTAGTTGTTGGACGAAATTATTGTAGTCTAATGTGGATATGTTTTTCTGCACAGCCCATGTCTTCAGACAGTGAGAATGGCGCCTTGGAAGGCTACTGTGTGCTCTACCGAGAACTGCATTCCGGCATGCCAAAGATGGAGAAATGTGTCCCACCTGGGATCCTTGATGCCAAAATAACTGGGTTGTTACCATGGCGATATTACGAAGTGACAGTCATAGCATATAACAACATTGGGCGAGGTGTAGAAAGTAGGCCAATGGCAGCACGCACGTTCGCTCAAGGTTTGTACCAGTTGGTGCAAATGCATGCACATGCATTTATTTGCGTGCTTTTGTATACACACATGTACAGTTTGTACACACACACACATGTACGGTTTGTACACACACATGGGGCATGGTGACTCTCAATCCTTTTCGAAGTTTGGGCAATTTTGATCACTCCACGTTGCTTCAGTTCACTCAGCTGTATAAATATAAATGAGTACCTGTCACTAGACTGGTGGATATGTGAACGAATAGTCTTTGCACAGTAATTGCAGCATGGCTGAATGATTCCCAGTGTAGTTGAGTTGGCACTGGAATGAACAGGTCTGCCAGTGAGTTGAATGTAAGGTGCTTTAAACAATCCCAAGGATTGGATGCCACGCTGTATATAAGAACATACCTTTATCTTTAAACAATCCCAAGGATTGGATGCCACGCTGTATATAAGAACATACCTTTATCTTTAAACAATCCCAAGGATTGGATGCCACGCTGTATATAAGAACATACCTTTATCTTTTAACAATCCCAAGGATTGGATGCCACGCTGTATATAAGAACATACCTTTATCTTTTAACAATCCCAAGGATTGGATGCCACGCTGTATATAAGAACATACCTTTATCTTTAAACAATCCCAAGGATTGGATGCCACGCTGTATATAAGAACATACCTTTATCTTTTAACAATCCCAAGGATTGGATGCCACGCTGTATATAAGAACATACCTTTATCTTTAAACAATCCCAAGGATTGGATGCCACGCTGTATATAAGAACATGCCTTTATCTTTAAACAATCCCAAGGATTGGATGCCACGCTGTATATAAGAACATACCTTTATCTTTAAACAATCCCAAGCATTGGATGCCACGCTGTATATAAGAACATACCTTTATCTTTTAACAATCCCAAGGATTGGGGCCACGCTGTATATAAGAACATACCTTTATCTTTAAACAATCCCAAGGATTGGATGCCACGCTGTATATAAGAACATACCTTTATCTTTTAACAATCCCAAGGATTGGATGCCACGCTGTATATAAGAACATACCTTTATCTTTTAACAATCCCAAGGATTGGATGCCACGCTGTATATAAGAACATACCTTTATCTTTAAACAATCCCAAGGATTGGATGCCACGCTGTATATAAGAACATACCTTTATCTTTAAACAATCCCAAGGATTGGACGCCACGCTGTATATAAGAACATACCTTTATCTTTTAACAATCCCAAGGATTGGATGCCACGCTGTATATAAGAACATACCTTTATCTTTAAACAATCCCAAGGATTGGATGCCACGCTGTATATAAGAACATACCTTTATCTTTAAACAATCCCAAGGATTGGATGCCACGCTGTATATAAGAACATACCTTTATCTTTTAACAATCCCAAGGATTGGATGCCACGCTGTATATAAGAACATACCTTTATCTTTTAACAATCCCAAGGATTGGATGCCACGCTGTATATAAGAACATACCTTTATCTTTAAACAATCCCAAGGATTGGATGCCACGCTGTATATAAGAACATACCTTTATCTTTTAACAATCCCAAGGATTGGATGCCACGCTGTATATAAGAACATACCTTTATCTTTAAACAATCCCAAGGATTGGATGCCACGCTGTATATAAGAACATGCCTTTATCTTTAAACAATCCCAAGGATTGGATGCCACGCTGTATATAAGAACATACCTTTATCTTTAAACAATCCCAAGCATTGGATGCCACGCTGTATATAAGAACATACCTTTATCTTTTAACAATCCCAAGGATTGGGGCCACGCTGTATATAAGAACATACCTTTATCTTTAAACAATCCCAAGGATTGGATGCCACGCTGTATATAAGAACATACCTTTATCTTTTAACAATCCCAAGGATTGGATGCCACGCTGTATATAAGAACATACCTTTATCTTTTAACAATCCCAAGGATTGGATGCCACGCTGTATATAAGAACATACCTTTATCTTTAAACAATCCCAAGGATTGGATGCCACGCTGTATATAAGAACATACCTTTATCTTTAAACAATCCCAAGGATTGGACGCCACGCTGTATATAAGAACATACCTTTATCTTTTAACAATCCCAAGGATTGGATGCCACGCTGTATATAAGAACATACCTTTATCTTTAAACAATCCCAAGGATTGGATGCCACGCTGTATATAAGAACATACCTTTATCTTTAAACAATCCCAAGGATTGGATGCCACGCTGTATATAAGAACATACCTTTATCTTTTAACAATCCCAAGGATTGGATGCCACGCTGTATATAAGAACATACCTTTATCTTTTAACAATCCCAAGGATTGGATGCCACGCTGTATATAAGAACATACCTTTATCTTTAAACAATCCCAAGGATTGGATGCCACGCTGTATATAAGAACATACCTTTATCTTTTAACAATCCCAAGGATTGGATGCCACGCTGTATATAAGAACATACCTTTATCTTTAAACAATCCCAAGGATTGGATGCCACGCTGTATATAAGAACATACCTTTATCTTTAAACAATCCCAAGCATTGGATGCCACGCTGTATATAAGAACATACCTTTATCTTTTAACAATCCCAAGGATTGGATGCCACGCTGTATATAAGAACATACCTTTATCTTTTAACAATCCCAAGGATTGGATGCCACGCTGTATATAAGAACATACCTTTATCTTTAAACAATCCCAAGGATTGGATGACACGCTGTATATAAGAACATACCTTTATCTTTAAACAATCCCAAGCATTGGATGCCACGCTGTATATAAGAACATACCTTTATCTTTAAACAATCCCAAGGATTGGATGCCACGCTGTATATAAGAACATACCTTTATCTTTTAACAATCCCAAGGATTGGATGCCACGCTGTATATAAGAACATACCTTTATCTTTAAACAATCCCAAGGATTGGATGCCACGCTGTATATAAGAACATACCTTTATCTTTAAACAATCCCAAGGATTGGATGCCACGCTGTATATAAGAACATACCTTTATCTTTAAACAATCCCAAGGATTGGATGCCACGCTGTATATAAGAACATACCTTTATCTTTTAACAATCCCAAGGATTGGATGCCACGCTGTATATAAGAACATACCTTTATCTTTTAACAATCCCAAGGATTGGATGCCACGCTGTATATAAGAACATACCTTTATCTTTAAACAATCCCAAGGATTGGATGCCACGCTGTATATAAGAACATACCTTTATCTTTAAACAATCCCAAGCATTGGATGCCACGCTGTATATAAGAACATACCTTTATCTTTAAACAATCCCAAGGATTGGATGCCACGCTGTATATAAGAACATACCTTTATCTTTTAACAATCCCAAGGATTGGATGCCACGCTGTATATAAGAACATACCTTTATCTTTAAACAATCCCAAGGATTGGATGCCACGCTGTATATAAGAACATACCTTTATCTTTAAACAATCCCAAGGATTGGATGCCACGCTGTATATAAGAACATACCTTTATCTTTAAACAATCCCAAGGATTGGATGCCACGCTGTATATAAGAACATACCTTTATCTTTAAACAATCCCAAGGATTGGATGCCACGCTGTATATAAGAACATACCTTTATCTTTAAACAATCCCAAGGATTGGATGCCACGCTGTATATAAGAACATACCTTTATCTTTTAACAATCCCAAGGATTGGATGCCACGCTGTATATAAGAACATACCTTTATCTTTTAACAATCCCAAGGATTGGATGCCACGCTGTATATAAGAACATACCTTTATCTTTTAACAATCCCAAGGATTGGATGCCACGCTGTATATAAGAACATACCTTTATCTTTAAACAATCCCAAGGATTGGATGCCACGCTGTATATAAGAACATACCTTTATCTTTTAACAATCCCAAGGATTGGATGCCACGCTGTATATAAGAACATACCTTTATCTTTTAACAATCCCAAGGATTGGATGCCACGCTGTATATAAGAACATACCTTTATCTTTTAACAATCCCAAGGATTGGATGCCACGCTGTATATAAGAACATACCTTTATCTTTAAACAATCCCAAGGATTGGATGCCACGCTGTATATAAGAACATACCTTTATCTTTAAACAATCCCAAGCATTGGATGCCACGCTGTATATAAGAACATACCTTTATCTTTAAACAATTCCAAGGATTGGATGCCATGCTGTATATAAGAACATACCTTTATCTTTAAACAATCCCAAGGATTGGATGCCACGCTGTATATAAGAACATACCTTTATCTTTAAACAATCCCAAGTATTGGATGCCACGCTGTATATAAGAACATACCTTTATCTTTAAACAATCCCAAGGATTGGATGCCACGCTGTATATAAGAACATACCTTTATCTTTAAACAATCCCAAGGATTGGATGCCACGCTGTATATAAGAACATACCTTTATCTTTTACGTGTAGAGAAAAAGAATCATCACTGTGCAATGGAAAGTTTAGTATAGAAAATTATGCCATGTAAAGTTATGACATTACACAGAGAATATAGTGTAGAGAAGTCATGTCATGTAGAGAAGTCATGTCATGTAGAGAAGTCATGTCATGTAGAGAAGTCATGCCACATGAAGAAGTTGTGCCATGAAGAGAAATTGTTTAACATAGCTAACTCTCACCACTTGAAGAAGTCGCAAAATTTAGTGGAACCATATTATGTGGAGAATTCACCTCACATGGTCATGTCACATAAAGAAGTTACATCACATAGACAAGTCATGTTGCATAGACAACTCTGCCAATCTCTGTGTCAAGTGATCTAACATCTCTTAAAGTGCTGTTCACTTTTGAAAATGTATACTGCATGTACTTGTGATAACGAAAACAAAAAGTCATCTATTCATACATTGCGTTGCATCAACAACACACCCCATAATCACTACAATAGTGGCACTTCATTTACGCTGCAGCTCCAAGTGGACAACCTAGAGACATTGAACTGCAAGCATTGCCAATGTTATCCATCCAAGTTCGTTGGAAGGTAAGCAGGCTTGACACATGCAAGTATGTATGTACACTGTGGGTAAATTTGCAGTTTGATATAAAACAGGTATAGCTACAATGTAGGCAGCTATAACTTTATTCCACACAATTATATCTACATTGTAGACAGGTGTATCTGCATTGTAGGCTGTTGCAACTTTATTGCATACAGGATTAGCTACATTATAGTAGGCAGTTATAACTTTACTGCACACATTGTAGGCAGTGATAACTTTATTGCACATGCACAGGTATAGTTACATTGTAGGCAGTTATAACTTTATTACACACAAGTATAGCTACATTGTGGACTGTTATAACTTTATTGTACACAAGTATAGCTACATTGTGGACTGTTGTAACTTTATTGTACACAGGTATAGCTACATTGTGGACTGTTGTAACTTTATTGTACACAGGTATAGCTACATTGTGGACTGTTGTAACTTTATTGCACACATGGATAGCTACATTGTAGGCAGTTATAGCTTCATTGCACATAGGCATAGCTACATTCTGGACTGTTATAACTTTATTGCACACAAGTATAGCTATATTGTAAATGAATAAACAGGATGGAGTTTAGTAGTATGTGCAATGTTTATGATTGTCATCAGTCTGAAAAGGCACTCCCTTTTTGAGAAATCCACAAATAAAATAATTAAGATTTTAGTATGCCTATGCAGTGACATAATGATTCATTTAACTAGTACATAATTATCATAAATCATTTAAAGTGCCTAACTATTTGATGACAAAATGGACGACCCTCAACAGACAAACATGTGCAACAGAAATGTAGCATGTGTAGTTATCAGTTGGATACTAACTAAGCATTAGTTAGTACATCTGTAAAGTCCAGCCTGTAAAACAGCATTTTTGTTGCACTTGACCCCGTAAAGTCTTTTGTATCCAGTATTGGTCAGATTTGGGGTAAGTTACAATGTGATTGGAATTGAAACAGTTCTGGAATTGGAATTGTTGTTTTGTTTTTAAAAGTTATTGGAATTAGTGAAAAGGTAATAGTATTTTCAGTTACTTTTTCAGTTACATTTTAACTTTTTTACATTTTAAATTAGATGTTATTTTTAGACATTAAGTACTAGTATGTCTACGGTTGCTCTGTTCACAAAGTGTAATTTCGATATGGAATTGATAATTGGAATTGGTATTTTGGAATTGGTATTTTTGGTGTGTAATTGGAATTGGTATGTGGAATTGGAATTGATATGATGTATTTTTTTACCCCATGTCTGGTATTGATACTACACAGATATTGATGTGACATCGTGTGTTGTGTTATCGTGTCGCAGCGATTACCGCCAGAGACAGAAAACTGCGATGTGTCTGGCTATGTGGTCCGGTACAATCTCTTCACTGGATCAACCACTCACAGCATCTATGTGGCCAATGAGGGTACACTGACGAAGGTCATCAGGTGAGTAACCCCAGACATGCAAGGTACTGACCGCTGGTCATTTTAGAAGACAAGACGATGCAGTAAAATAAGTTGTCACAACTTGTCAGTATTAGCTGGTGTTGCTCTGTCATAATATTGTGCAGTATTTTGCTGAATTAAAGTTGGCCATTGATCATTTCCCCACTTATTGATTCAATAGTTTATTCACTCATTCATTCAGTCAACTCTAAATAGTATTGTAGGATGTTGTGTCATTGCTGATTACGACATGCTAGCTCGTTTGTGCAATTTTTTTATGTAGTTTTTGTGAAATCATCAGACAAACTATTAAATTATTTAATGCTTCATGCAGCATGTATGTGGCATGTGATCGGCAAGAGGATGGAAGTCACGCCCATAATCAGCCTGGACCCCGTAAGGTGCTTGCCGTTTTGGATATCCACTATTTTGAGCCTTGCCAGATCTAACAACTAAAGTCGATTCTTTCGATGATTTGAAAAAAATATGCACTTTTTAAATTAAGCCGACAGCGTATATTACATAAATATTCACACACTACATATTAGGACATTATCGAACCGGATTCGCGATAGGCTAAATCAGTTGAGGATGGAGTTTTAATGCGAATGTACTGCTGTGTTTGCAGTGGCCTGCAGCCATGGAGTGTGTACACAGTGCAGGTGCAGGCCTTCACTACTCAGGTCGCTCATGGCTTCGGTCCTCTCAGTCCAGAGAAGACTGTCCGCACACTCGCCAGTGGTAACTACAGTAACTATGTAGACAGATGGAACAGGAGGACAATGACAGACTGGCTGCTTTTATGAATTTCAGCTATGTAGTGATAGTCATGTCTTGTGTAAATGTATCATTGACACAACAATGACAGCTAGTAGCATACATAAAGAAATAGTATATTTATATTCAAAGTGAGTATGATTAATAAGTGTAGATGTAGCCATTAACTAGTGAAACTCATTATAATGTGACTAATTTATGATCTTGTTCTCATAAGTTCCTTGCCTCTGACATCACAATGACACAAACATTACAGTAGTGTCACAATGACACAACCATTACAGTAGTGTCACAATGACACAACCATTACAGTAGAGTCACAATGACAAAATCATTGTGTTAGTGTTGCCAAGACATAACCATTGTGTTAGTGTCACCATGACAAAACCATTGTGTTAGTGTCACCATGACATAACCATTGTGTTAATGTCACCATGACATAACCATTGTGTTGGTGTCACCGTGACATATAATTGTGAAATATTGTTGTTGCTCTGAATTTAAAACATTCAAAACCAAGAATTCATGTCATGACACAGTGGCACAAGTCATTGACTGTGTCGTGCAAATGGAGGGTCAAATTATTAGTGCTGCAATTGCAACAAATTCAATGTGACGCTGTATCATGTCAGTGTAATCGCGCAGTGTCACTAGGTTGAAGATAGCATAACAAATATACACGGGCATATTGGTGACAAGATTCCACAATCCTGATGTTGTTATTTGCCATCCAAGCCAAAGGCCCAGATGGCAAGTGGACAAGGAAGCCATTGGTTTATCGAGAGTCAAACAATATTCATCTACTTATAACCCTTGAGACACCTCTAGGTAACCCCCCTGCACTTCTAGTTTAAACATTCTTTAAACTAGAAATGCAGGGGGGTGACCTAGAGGTGTCTCAAGCAGAACAAGAGGCCACTAGCACAGATAAACCAATATCAAATCATCCGAAAAACATCTCTGAAAAAGGTTATAGATGCGTATGTTTAAATGCAAGGAGCATAGTAAATAAGAAAAACGAATTAAACATTATGGTAGAAGATATTGACCCTCACATAATTGGTATAACTGAATCATGGGCCAACATAGATATAACAGATGCTGAATTAGGACTGACAGGATATGTAATGTTTAGGAAAGATCGAATAGGAAGAAGGGGCGGGGGAGTTATTTTATATGTTAAAGAATCTATTCAGGCTTATGAAATAAAACTAGAAAGGGAAGCAGATTGCGATGAAGCTGTTTGGTGCAAAATTGTTTCAGGAAATTCAAAATTAACTATTGGATTAGTTTACCGAAGTCCAAACATAAACGAAGAGGACAACACAAAAATAAAAAATGCTATAAAGGAAGTTAGTAAAGGGGAATGTATCATAATGGGCGATTTTAACCATGGACACATACAATGGAATTCTCTAGAGAGCACAGGGATTGAGGACCAACAATTTCTATTTTTAATCCAGGATAGCTTTCTTACTCAGCACGTACTAGAACCAACCAGGGGAGAAAATGTATTAGATATAGTTTTGTCATCACAAAAAGAATTAGTGGACAATGTAAAAATATTTGAACCATTGGGTAATAGTGACCATAATCAAATACATTTTGACATCAATGTAAAATCAGAAAGTAAAAATAAGAAAACGTACAAGAGAAACTTCCACAAAGGTAACTACAAAGATATGAGAAAATACTTAGCAAAGCTAGATTGGAATAACATGCTGATGAATAAGACCGCAATTGAATGTTGGAATATTCTAAAATATGAAATTGAGAGTATCATCGATAAATTTGTTCCCTTCCAAAAACAAGGAAAACGGTGTAGAAAGAAACACTTGTCAAAAGAGGCTATTAGAAAAATAATGCTAAAACAAACTATGTGGAGGGTTTATAGGCGTACCAGAAAGGACGAAGACTATGCAAAATACAAAGAGGCACTTAATGCAGCTACAACTGAAATCAGACAATCTAAAAGAAGCTATGAGCAAAAACTAGCATGTAACATAAAAAATGACAGCAAGAGTTTTTATGCATATGTCAGGAGTAAACAAAACGTACAAGACAAGGTTGGACCTCTAGAAGACAGTGCTGGAAATATAATATCACAGGGGTTTTTAATGGCTGAAGACCTAAATGGTTACTTCAGTTCAGTGTTTACCAAAGAAGATATTAGTTCATTACCAGTTGCTGATGCTAAATTTCAGGGGGCTAAATCTGACTATTTAGGTCCGTTAGTTGTAACTCCAGAATTGGTAGCTAAGAAAATAAAGGCAATGAAGGATAACAAATCACCGGGAGTGGATGGGATTCCTCCAAAATTACTAATGGAAACAGTAGAACAAATCAGTATACCACTTGCAAGAGTATTCGACTTGTCATTAAAAGGGAGTTGTTCCGTTTGAATGGAAAGAAGCAAACATCATACCATTATTTAAAAAGGGTTCGAGAAATAAGTCAGAGAATTACAGACCAGTTAGTTTAACGTCAGTGATTTGTAAATTATTAGAAAGGTTAATTAAAGACCATATGGTGGAATTCCTCGTTAAGCATAAATTATTAAATTCATCTCAACATGGATTCCTTAAAGCGAGGTCATGCTTAACAAATATGTTATGTTTTTTGGAAGAAATCACTAAGTGGATAGACGTGGGATCGCCAGTAGATATTATCTACTTAGATTTTCAGAAAGCTTTTGACAAAGTGCCACATCAAAGATTACTACTTAAATTAAAAGCTCATGGTATCGGGGATAGCATAACTGACTGGATAGAACAATGGCTGACTGACAGAAGACAACGAGTTGTAGTAGATGGAGAAGTTTCAAATTGGAAATCGGTTTTGAGTGGGGTACCTCAAGGATCAGTATTAGGACCTATATTATTCTTAATTTATATCAATGACTTGGACGACAGTATAACAAGTAACGTACTGAAATTTGCGGATGACACAAAACTGTTTAGAAAGGTTAATACTGATGGTGATAAACAACATTTACAAAACGATCTAGACAGATTAGTGAAATGGTCTGAGAAATGGCAGATGTTGTTCAATTTTGGGAAATGTAAATGCCTACATACATGACATAGGAACTCGAATGTAAACTATAAAATGGGAGATACTGTTCTGGGTACTACTGTAAAAGAAAAGGACTTAGGAGTTACAATAAGCGCTGATATGAAAGTTTCAGAGCAGTGTGGTAATGCAGCTTCAAAGGGTAATCAAATTCTTGGATTGATTAGAAGAAACATAACATACAAGGGAAAAAAGTTAATTATACCTCTTTATAAAGCAATAGTTAGACCTCATTTAGAATACTGTATACAAGCATGGAGACCATATCGTAAGAAGGATATAGATACGCTTGAACGCATACAAAGGAGAGCAACTAAAATGATTCCAGAACTGAGAGACCTTAGTTATGAAGAACGCCTGACAGAATGTGGTTTAACAACTCTAGAGACAAGGAGGTTAAGAGGAGATCAGATTGAAGTTTTTAAGATATTGAATGGGTATGAAAATAGTGATAGAAATATGTTTTTCTCACTCAAGAAGGATAGCAGAACTAGAAGACATGAGGTAAAATTAGTAAAGGATCAATGTAGATTGGACATCAGGAAGCACTCGTTCTCACAGAGGACAATAAATGAATGGAACAAATTGTCTACAGATTGTGTAACTGCTAGCAGCGTGAATATGTTTAAAAACAAGGTTGACACATATCTCAGGAGGGCGGGCTATAAGTAGATGAACATTGTTGGACTCTCGATAAGCCAATGGCTTCCTTGTCCACTTGCCATCTGGGCCTTTGGCTTGGATGGCAAATCTTGTTAAATCTTGTTAAACCCGCCCTCCTGAGATATGTGTCAACCTTGTTTTTAAACATATTCACGCTGCTAGCAGTTACACAATCCATAGACAATTCGTTCCATTCATTTACTGTCCTCTGTGAGAACGAGTGCTTCCTGATGTCCAATCTACACTGATCCTTTACTAATTTTACCTCATTTCCTCTAGTTCTGCTATCTTTCTTGAGTGAAAAAAACATATTTCTATCAATATTTTAATACCCATTCAATATCTTATAAACTTCAATCTGATCTCCTCTTAACCTCCTTGTCTCTAGAGTTGATAAACCACATTCTTTCAGGCGTTCTTCATAACTAAGGTCTCTGAGTTCTGCAATAATTTTAGTTGCTCTCCTCTGTATGCGTTCAAGCGTATCTATATCCTTCTTACAATATGGTCTCCATGCTTGTATACAGTATTCTAAATGAGGTCTAACTATTGCTTTATACAGAGGTATAATTAGCTTTTTTCCTTGTATGTTATGTTTCTCCTAATCAACCCAAGAATTTGATTACCCTTTGAAGCTGCAATACCACACTGCTCTGAAACTTTCATATCAGCGCTTATTGTAACTCCTAAGTCCTTTTCTTTTACAGTAGTACCCAGAACAGTATCTCCCATTTTATAGTTTACATTCAAGTTCCCATGTCCTGTATGTAGGCATTTACATTTCCCAAAATTGAACAACATCTGCCATTTCTCGGACCATTTCACTAATCTGTCTAGATCGTTTTGTTAATGTTGTTTATTACATTTATATCATGTTATTGTATCATGATCCAGTCACGATGACAGATGTCACTACACTCATGTCATGGCCTGCCATTTGTCACAGTTCCTGGACCTGTCACCAACCTTACTGTGGAAGCTCATAGCCAGGAAGTCATGTTGTCATGGCAACAACCAGAATCGACCAATGGCATCATTCAGCAGTATGTTGTGTACTACTCTTTCATTGGACGAACCACCCAGGTTGCCGTGACAACCACAGATGTGACAACGAATGACAGGGCGGTGTCAAGACAAGGTAAGAAGAGAATGTTTTGCTTAATTTTACATGGTTAATAATCAACTGATTCGTCAAGTCACACATATACTTAACTCAATTTGTCGCTCTTATTCACTCACCACTAAATTACACACACCCTCACAGTCACTCACTCACTCACTCATCCACTCATTCAGTCACTCGCTCACTCATTCACACACTCATTCAGTCACTCACAAACTTGCAATCAATCCCCCACTTAGTCACTCAGTCACTCAGTCACTCAGTCACTCACTCACTCACTCACTCACACACACACACACTCACACTAGCAAGTAAACTGTCATCTTTTGAAACATCAAGAGAGTTAACAGTTTGCAGTTGTGAAAAGAACTACGTTGAAAATATCTTGATATTACCAACCTTATTTGTAAAAAATGCATACACTTGTGAATGCCAACAGAACGGAGTCTGCAAGAAGAGGACTTTACCAATGTCACGACAACAGATACTCACATCACTGTGGCTCATCTGCAGCCTTCCAGCATGTACAGCTTTAGTGTGACTGCTGAGACTGAAGCAGGACAGGGCCCCTTCACCAACGTCACCATGCAAACAGGTAAATGCAACCGACATCTACCGTCACATTATGTGTGATAGTTCTGTCGCAAGTATCCTAAGTTCAGCTTCAGAATAGGATAAAATTCAACATAATGATGATTTTCTGGATTGACATTTAAGTCATGTGCTAAGTCAGTCACATTATGAATTCCAATTAAGTAAGCAGTATAATTATATTACTAGCCACAGATATGTGAATAAATTGCTATCACCTACTAGATCAGTGGACTTGTACCTTGAATGGATAGATGATCCGGTTTCTTGGTTATTAATATTAAGCATAATTACCTCTCAAGAAACTTGATGTTTGTTCTGAATATTTCGACTGCATCTCGCAGTCTTCTTCATCAGACTGAAGTTACGGATGTGTCACATGACCAATGTCATGTGACACAAGCTGGAATAGGACTGGTGGGAGTTCCTGGCCAACGTTTCGGTTCAGCGTAGGTTTCTTTCTGTGGATGTTAATCGCCTCCTTTATTTTTCTCCTGTGCCAGTTCTCCTCATGGTCTAGAATGTTAACGTCCTTCATAGAGCACTGATGGCCTGTGTTCAGTTTGTGTTCACTTATAGCTGATAGGGGTTGGCGACAAGATAGATGTTCTTTGATTCTTATGCCAAGAACATCCCGGTTTACCACAAACCTATCAACACCCTGAGGTCACTATTGGTACACCCAAAAGACAGAACAGCAAAGGCAGCAAAGTGTGGGGTAGTATATGACATACAATGCCCAGAATGTGACCAACACTATATAGGAGAAACAGCCAGAACACTTGGCACAAGAATCAAAGAACATCTATCTTGTCGCCAACCCCTATCAGCTATAAGTGAACACAAACTGAACACAGGCCATCAGTGCTCTATGAAGGACGTTAACAATCTAGACCACGAGGAGAACTGGCACAGGAGAAAAATAAAGGAGGCGATTAACATTCACAGAAAGAAACCTACGCTGAACCGAAACGTTGGCCAGGAACTCCCACCAGTCCTACTCCAGCTTGTGTCACATGACATTGGTCATGTGACACATCCGTAACTTCAGTCTGCTGAAGAAGACTGCGAGATACAGTCGAAATATTCAGAACAAACATCAAGTTTCTTGAGAGGTAATTATGCTTAATAGTGGACTTGTAGTTAAATACAGATATGGTGCATTAAAAAAATGCAAATATGTTTTATTTTAAAATTGTAATAATTTACTTAAAAAGCACTGTATCAAGAAACAGCATTATTATTATTAAATACAGTAGAACCTAACTTACAGAGTCAAAGTGGTGTGAATAATGAGGTGACAATATTAGAGGGACTTAGTGTCATATACTTTACTGTTACGGAAATAATTTTGGTGACCATAATAGCAAGGTGGCTGTATTACCAAGGTGACCATAATACCGAGGTGGCTGTATTACCAAAGTGTCCGTAAAATGAGGTTCGACTGTACCAATACGTTGTTGAGCCCAAATGGCCCAATTCTGGTCGAACTTGAGGTGAGCTGAACCAGTCAGCATACATGTTTACAGGGCCACCAATCTCTACAGTCGTTGTGTCCAGTGTGACTACAGCCATTGCGGTCATTCACACTGACCAGGACGAGATCAACACAGACGTATATGAACCGGTCAGCAGCTCAGCACATCAACTGAGTACAGCTGAGCTGGTGGGACTGGTCATTGGAGCGGCTCTATTGGCCCTCCTGATCATTGCTCTTGTTGCTCTCCTCTTTGTCCGTTGTTGCTGTCATGACCAACAGCCACAGGCCGGTGTGTTTGGTAAGTCACCTCTCTCATTTCTCACATGTTCTAATCTGTGGTCTGTGAATAGGCAGCTTAATACAACATTGACAAATATTCCATAATACAAAAAAGCATTGTTCAGAATATACAAAACGATAAGGAATGTAAAATTTTAAAAATCCATAGAGTTGGCACATATACACATAGGTAGGTGCTGTCAATATATCATGCCAGTTTGACTTTGAGCTCAAAAGGACTCCTGATCAAGAAAACAACATGGGATAAAATTGTCATCAAAATTAAACCCATCCAAACCTAGATTATTTTAGATATTTGTTGATGACAGTACCAACCCAGGTAGTTTTAAGGCACTCTCTTTGTACCTGGCGCTGCAGATTATTTGCTTGAATTGTGATCTCCGTGACAGATATGCACGTAATTGTCAGGAATCATCTATGTGTTGCAGTATTGAAGTCTGATGACATCGTTAGCCGGAGCAGTGCTGGTGCTCCAGCAGCGCCATCTACTGTGAATACTGAAGAATTACAGAATACACACAAGTATGTTTGTCATGCACACCCACGTAGGCATACAATATAAGTGAAAATCCAGATTTAACTAGCGTGACATGATGCTAAGGAACTGTATGGTAATTTTTATGGATCACCATAATAATTAGTGAAATGTTTTTGTAACTTTGTTACTGATTTTAATATTACTAAATGTTTGTTCTTTTTAAAATATATGCATAAATTCAATAATTTATTAAATGTATTTTTAATGAGATATTTGTGTCGCTAGTTAAATCTATCATGTACAGCCTCAGATAGCCAGACTATCAGTCTTTATTAACAAGTTAACAAGTGCAAACATAGCCTTATACAGAAAAAAATGACTGTATATTATATATATATATATATATATATTTATAAATATATATATGTGTGTGTGACTATAATTGGCCAAATTATAAGGTGAAGTTCAACTATGGCATGATTTCATATATTTTTCATTAATAATGCTAACATTTCAAGAAAATAACTTCACACATTATTGAACTTACAGTGGATTAGCACTGGTAGTTATTTTTATTTCAATATTTTAGTATCAGATATGATTATCATACATTGTGTGTGCTTTTCAGTGATGCGAGGGGTCTTGGTCGATCACATGCTCATCACATGACCACTCAGCACAATGGCGCCCTGCAGCAGTGGCCCGCGCAATCAAGGCACTCAACACATCGTCATGGCCCACCTGTGTCTGACCACTACAGTCCTGGGGCTACTCAAGGTCATGGTGTGTCCCCTGAGAGTCCACTACGAGACAGACATGTTGACCCCTATCATGCACTGGACTGGCTGCAGCAGCTCAATCCACAGGTACAATCAGTTTGACATGGTCGCTGTAGCTCTACAGCCTAGAGACTCAAGAGGGTTCAACTCAATCCACAGGTACAATCAGTTTGACATGGTCACTGTAGCTCTACAGCCTAGAGACTCAAGAGGGTTCAACTCAATCCACAGGTACAATCAGTTTGACATGGTCACTGTAGCTCTACAGCCTAGAGACTCAAGAGGGTTCAACTCAATCCACAGGTACAATCAGTTTGACATGGTCGCTGTAGCTCTACATCCTAGAGACTCAAGAGGGTTCAACTCAACCTACAGGTACAATCAGTTTGACATGGTCGCTGTAGCTCTACAGCCTAGAGACTCAAGAGGGTTCAACTCAATCCACAGGTACAATCAGTTTGACATGGTCACTGTAGCTCTACAGCCTAGAGACTCAAGAGGGTTCAACTCAATCCACAGGTACAATCAGTTTGACATGGTCGCTGTAGCTCTACATCCTAGAGACTCAAGAGGGTTCAACTCAACCCACAGGTACAATCAGTTTGACATGGTCGCTGTAGCTCTACAGCCTAGAGACTCAAGAGGGTTCAACTCAATCCACAGGTACCATCAGTTTGACATGGTCGCTGTAGCTCTACATCCTAGAGACTCAAGAGGGTTCAACTCAACCCACAGGTATAATTAGTTTGACATGGTCGCTGTAGCTCTACAGCCTAGAGACTCAAGAGGGTTCAACTCAACCCACAGGTACAATCAGTTTGACATGGTCGCTGTAGCTCTACAGCCTAGAGACTCAAGAGGGTTCAACTCAATCCACAGGTACAATCAGTTTGACATGGTCGCTGTAGCTCTACAGCCTAGAGACTCAAGAGGGTTCAACTCAACCCACAGGTACAATCAGTTTGACATGGTCGCTGTAGCTCTACAGCCTAGAGACTCAAGAGGGTTCAACTCCAGCGGCTTCTGTTTCTTAGGCAGTTTCATTCACCCTACTTTGCCTGTGTCTTTCAGAAGAGACATTCAAAGTCGCTGGTCCCTTCAACTGGTATCTATTCCAGGGAAAGTAAAACATCCCACATAGGGGGTAAATATGTAACGTGTCGTGAGGTCTCCATCTCTCAACCACATGTGTCTCGGCAGAAGCATTCGTGACTCGGCTCAGCCAATTCTGCTAACACGAGGACACAAAGTTATGTGTTCATCCCAGGATCTACCTTAGTTACTACTTCAATATTTTCCAGAATGTTTAATAAAGCGCAGATACTTAATATTTCGAACGATTTGGGGGAAAAGAGAAAAATACACATTTTGCATATTAAATTAAATTTTTTAATCACAGTTCACAAATAGAAATGGTTGTTTCCTCTCAGAAATCATCTGGTTGTGTTTCAGCACCTCTTGATGAGAGAACGGGATGCCTCGAGACCGTATCAAGTGGAGTCAGAGAGCGCTGAAGCAGGTAGCAACACAAACTAGACTGTGCATTACATTCATATATTGCATAACTCAAATACCCACCATAATCTGGTAGTTTCCTTATTGTTGAAATATTAATTATTGAACACAAATCAATTAAATAATATGACCTGTACCTAACTGAACCATTCTGTAGTATGTAATAACAACTGAAAAATGACATTTCACTTGAGGTGTGCACAAATTCAAATCCAACGTCAACAAGGCAAACACCAGAACATACCCAGGGACTGAATTAGGCAGCGACCATTACATGGTTCTGGCTACATTGAAACTCGAGCTAGATGAGATACACCACCAGAAAAACCCACATATTTGATTTGATATCGAGAAACGGAAGGACCCAGAACTTGCTAACATTTTTCAGGCTGGAATAGGCGGCAGATTTGCAGCTCTAAATCTTTTCAAATAAGCCATAAACGTCCTCACCGACAACATCAAGGAATTGTACAGGAAACAGCCATAGAAGTACTTGGCAAAGAAAGGAAAAGATCCAACCGTGGATTACCAATGACATCCTTGATCTCTGCGATTTAATGAGAAATATGAAGAACACAAAGAACTGAAACAGAGGGACAATACCGCACTGTCAATCGCATCATCAGAATGGAGATGATAAAAGCAATCATGGATCTCAGAGCAATGTGACAATGTTGAGAAAGGCATAAAAGAGAGTAACAGCGAGAAAGGCTTTGATGCACTGAAGAAGCTGACAAGAAAGCAACAACACAAGGCTAAAGTTATTAAAGATAAAAATGGCTCCCTGCTAACTGATAATGCAGCCGTTCTTACACGATGGACCAAGTATATTGCCAAGAGCTCTACAATTGCAAACTGAACCCAGATACCAGCATACTGGAAAGTAAAACCAGCAGCGCTGATGAAACAGTTGACATGCAAGTGATGAAAGAAGAAGTAGAGGCGGCACTGCGCACACTGAAAGGAGGGAAATCACCCGGCACTGACAACATTCCAGCAGAGCTACTCAAACACAGTGGCCCTGAAATGATAAAGGTCCTCACTACACTATGCCAGAGGATCTGGAAAACAGTGGAATGGCCCAAAGAATGGACTAAATCCATGATCATTCCATTCCCCCAAAAAGTGAAATCTAAGACTATGCAAAAATTACAGAACCATCAGCCTCATCAGTCACCCAAGCAAGATCACGCTATGGGTCATCTCGAATAGACTCAAAGGAAAAGCAGAAGAAATACTGGCTGAAGAACAGGCAGGATTTAAGGCTGGGAGAAGCACCACTGAGCAGATCTTCAATGTAAGACTGATTATAAAAATATCTGCTTCACCAAAAAAGATCTGATCCACAAATTCATTGACTTTAAGAAGGATTATGGCAAGTGATGAGAAACTACAACTTTGATGGAGATCTGATACAAGTCATACAGGCACTGTACGCCAACTCAAATAGTGCAGTACTTCTAAACAGCCAACTTGGAGAACTTTTCAGGACAACTGTAGGAGCCCACTCTCGCCTGTTCTCTTCAACATATTCCTCAAGAACATTATGCAGGAAACCCTCCAAGACTATTGGTGGAAGGCCAATTTGTAGTCCTCGTTTTGCGGACGGTATTGACCTCATGGGAGGCAGCGAGAGTGAACTTCAGGACCTCACAGAAGACTACCATTAACATCATGATGAACGGCCAGAACCTTGAGTAAGTAGGCTCTTTCAAATTACTTGGGTCCACCTTAAGCAAAGGAAATCAAAATACAGATCGCAGTGACTATGTCTGCTGTGTCAAGACTTAACATCATCTGGAAGAGCAGAGACATCAGCTTCCAAACCAAGGTTAGACTCTACATAGCACTTGCTGTATCCGTCCTCCTCTATGGATTCGAGAGCTGGACTCTGACAGCAGAGACAAAAGAAGCGGTTGAAACAAAATGCTTCAGGAGACTCCTCCGCATTTCATATACTGAACACAAGACAAATGAATATGTGAGACAACAAGTGGACTCCCTTGCTGGATAGCAAGAGCTCTTGTTGTCAACGTTGAAACGATGAAAGCTCTCCTAGTTTGGCCACATCACCCGACACAACAACACCGTTTTATTAAAAACCATCCTGCAAGGCACCCTGGACGACAAGAGAAGACGGGGCTGCCAGAGGAAAAACTGGCTAGATAATATACAACAATGGACACATCGAGACCTACCGACCATGTCACGCACAGCAGAGGACAGACAACGCTGGTGAGGACTGTGTGTGAATGGCGCCCCTACGACCGTCCCCGTCAAGGGATGAAGATGAAGGTGTGATCCATGAATCACTTTTGCTGCGATGAAGAATTTAGTACAGTGGAACCTCACCGTTGAGACTGGGCCAAGGTGACTGTACTAGAGGGACTAACTGTCCTATACTTTGTTGTTATGGAAATCATTTGGGACTGTCCCAGGATGACCGTAATCGCAAGGTGACCGTATCTCTGATGTGACCATAAACCGAGGTTTGACTGTAGATTCACTGAATGATACCAGCGCAAAACAGACTCTAATTTCATAATTCACAAACTAAATATTTTAAAGTGTGATTTTACTAGCTCAATGTTTTAAAGTGTCTTTCATGTAAATATGGTTTATATTTTGCAATGTTTAATGCAGAATATTTATTTGAATAAAGTAGTGCATTTTATAATATTGTATTTATTTCCATAGAAATATGAATGAATGTGATGGAATTACATATTATTGCTCACATCAGAATGTTTGTTCTTGATTTTCTGACCATGAAAAGCCTTAATTCAGGCGAGGCTTAATTCAAATGCACAGAGAACGAACTCAAAGTTTACCACAGCTCCATACAACTTGGTGTTAACCAAGTTCTACTGTATACTATTACAGCAAACCATGTCCTCTTGTCAGGCAGTTAGCCCAAAAGCATCCATCTACAGTTGTATGTGATTTATGTCTTATTAACCATCTCGCGGCCAGATCGCCCGAATCAGCCCGTTTACTCCTCAAGGTCAGAATGCCTCAATATGCCTTGCAACGGGGCCATATTTAAACTGCGTAGTGTGAAACTGTGTCACCCAGTAGTAACCATTTCTTCATGTTTGAGTAGCAAGTGTCAAAAGTTACAAACGTTGATAATTTCTGTGACTAAATAGTAACAATTGTATCCGTTGATGATTTCTGTGACTAAATAGTAACAATTGTATCCTGGATTGGCACTGAACACTGTAATTGATAAAACCTCTGAAACTGGTATGCAAAGTAATTTCAGCCAATCATATAAAAGTCTGTCATTTACTGCAAGAAACTGATTTTATATAGTTGATAAACATGAAAACATTGGTGATGTTTATAATTATATTGTAACTTTTATGTGTTCTATTGTATTGTACAACAATGTTGACGTGCAGCAGGATATGTTAAGGCAGAATATTATGAAGAAGAGCAGCAGCAACTGCTTAGTTTGACTGTAAATGTAATTATGAACATTGTCATTATGTTGGACTCCAGTGATTTGGATTTTGAGGGTTTTTGGAAGTTAGTTTAGAAGAAAGTTTTTAAAGAACATGGAAGTTGAGAGGCAATGTTTCACACTACATTTATGCAGTTTAAATATGACAATGACATAATGATTCTGATGGCAAAGTCACAAAGAAAGCGATGTTGTATGAAATGTCACAAAGAAAGCGATGTTGTATGAAATGTTGTACGAGACATGCACTAAAAAAAAATTATTATTTCAGTTTTATTTACCCTATAAGGCTAGACATGTAATTCTTTTTGCATTCTACAGCAACATGTTTCCACTAATTTATTTGTGAAAAATATTTTTTGTGAATTATCAAGAATAATTTTTTTTAATTCAAACTTTTGCAAAGCATATTTTATTAGTAAGTTAACCAAAACAAAAGTCATGCAACTTAATTTCATGGGCCACACCATACTGTTAGGTAACCCTACATCACGAGTGCTATAGACTGGGAATATTCGCTCACCAAATGGAAATCTATTTGTAAACACCTACTCGTATTCTTGCCCATAGGATATGGCCATGCTGTTCGCATCTAAAGTCAACTTATGCAACATATCTTGGCCGGTGTTTATTAAACTTATCCCGTTCTGACTTAGCAGTGTGCTAGATTGAGAATTTGCATTACTTCCAATGACCTTTCGATTTCAGTCAAAGGCACTTGATGCGTTTCACCAGAGTCGACTTCTTAGAACTACCAGGACCTTATTGGTTGCCCAATAAACATGTCAGCCCCCAGTTTAATTGAGATTTGACCAGAATCGCCCACTTTTAGAACCAATTCTGAGAAAACCACTGGCGTGATATTCCTGGTTGTAGTTACAAATGGTTAGTTTTTATTAGCTTTCAGGTGTGTTGCCTCCAAACCATGACTTTTGTTTTGTTTAACATCTCTAATTGTTTGTTAGTTACCTCATGAATTAGTTCTTCAAATATGGTGCAAATTTAACTTGAATTATATGAGAAATAAAATATTCATTTCACAGCATCATTTCATGAATTAAGGGCAATTACGCCATTTGTTTCTGTGCGTCTTTATTGGGCACGCTAGATGGCAGCACAATGCTCACAATGATCACCGAGCTACATGGCCCAAAGTGCTACTACCAGTGGCATTGTTTGTTTGACAATTTTTTATTTTAATTTGTATAGATTTTTTTAGACATTTCATTATATTAATAATCTGCATGTATATATCTTCTTTGTTTTAATCTTTTTTTTGCTTAATCGGTGCCTTGTCAACTGTCACTATAGTGCTCCAAATGTTTAGCACATAGAATGCCTCACAGGAATAATTTTAGAATATTTTTTTTTTTTTTAGTTTTATATAGGTTTTATCATAATATATTTTGTGAAGTTAGTGAATCTCATATTCTGTTGTTGCTACAGTTAGCGGTTTCTTATAAGGAATGGAAAATTGTATGGTCAACTTAATGTTTGATGTTGATATGAGAAAAGTATGTGCATTACCAGTCTGATTTTGCCCATTTATCTGTATTGTTTTTTATGACATAGCTGTAATATACTTATAGAACGATACGGGGTTTTATGCATGAGTTGCTTCAAAAAATTCAAGACAACCCCCTAAAGCAATGAGTGCATAAAACCCAGTATTGTTTGATAAGGTTTTTATTATAATTATGGGTTCATAAATAACATTTCAACACATCATACAATAAAATGGTAAAATGTTCGGCGATACCGGTTTTTATTTCACTGGACGTCATACACACAGCACATCAGCAGTAGCAATTACCCATGTAATAAATTCTTTTATCGTGATAACATATGCAATATTCTTTTAGACCACTTTTCTGGTTTTATCAGTATTCAGCCCTGTGCAAAAACCATTCATTCCTATAGTTCCGTCACACCATATTGCAGGATCCGTTCATGCAGATGCAGGATCCGTTCATGCAGATGAAGAAATGTTGTAATAAATGGCTTCTTTTCATTTTTCCAAGGTTTTACTAATCCTGCGTATGATGAAAAAGATGAGGTGAATAACCAAGGAACCATGGTGAGTTTGGAATAACAGTGATTTATCTCAAGTTCTTGACCAATTAAGTCCCTCTCTCCTGGCTCTTCTGAAGACTTCCGCAGTCTCATAACAATTTGATAGTGGTTTTAGAGAAGGCAGCTTCTTAATGGTTACACTAGTGCAGCTCCTGCATAATATAACTGTACAACATAACCTATTTGTGTGGGATTAACTGTACAACATAACCTATTTGTGTAGGATTTATGTTGCAACATTCTCAAACAAATATAGACACAGGTTATTGTAATGGGAAAATATTGAGAATATTTATGTCCAACTATTTAGCCCAACAGATACAAAAAAACGTATTGTCAAATCCATTCCTCTGTGTGCATGTGTACATGTGTGCATGTGTACATGTGTACATGTGTGCATGTATTACCCATCTACAGAGTGTAAGTGATTTGTGATGATGCAGTTCAGATAATGTTAACTGAATAACTGGAACAATGTTTGCATATACCTTATTCGACCTATTAAGCATACCTGCCCTGTTTAGCGTACACCCCTTTCTAATCAGCAATTATTGTAATTTGACTAGTGTGGAACAACTGAAGTGTCGCCATCTGGTGTTAATCAGTTGGCACCACTTTTCAGTTGTTCTACACTAATCACTAAATTCTTTTCTTTTTACATTTTTTGCCCAATTTTTTATTTATTGTACACTTATTAGATCAAAAACGGTAAACGTGCACATGTGTGAGTACATGCGTGCCTGTGTGTGTGTGCATGCATGCATCGATGTGTATGTTTATACGTGTGTGTAGTGTCTCAGTGGCTCAGTGGTTAGAGTTCCAGGCTGCAAATCAAGAGGACCTGGATTCAAGTACACCTGCTGCCATTTCAAAAGTTGGACAGTTTCGTTCACCCCACTTTGCCTCAGGTCACTCAGCTGTATAACTGAGTACCTGGCAATAGACAGTGATGGGATTCCAGCGATGGAATTATAAGAACGAACAGATTTCGTGCACAAATTGCAGCATGGTTGGACACTGTTGAAATGGTTTGTGTGAACAGGTCTGCCAGGGGCAAATGTGCATGTATGTGTGTGTTTGTATATACTGTATGTGTGTGTTTGTATATACTGTATGTGCATGTGTCATTGCCTCATTGCATGCCCTAACTTTGTGCACGTATGTACAGCTGTATGTATACTCATATACATACTGTATGTATACTTATGTACATACTGTGTACATCACCTAAATACTACATACTGATGACATGTCACTCAGTAACAATTTACTCTCTCAGCATGAGTTACTAATAATGGCTGCAGCTGCTTAGACAGAGAAACATGACCCTATCTTCATCTCAGACTTTATTACAACATACAGTCTTACATCGCATTATATTCTCCAGTTACAGCTCCATCCGGTTGGTGCTCCAAGTGTCCAATCAGGAGCTGCTAATTGCTACTTATCTGCAGGCTACCTCGTATTCATACATACAGACATACATGCATACATGTAAAAATAATATACTTGTGTTTGATGCAGTTTGTGTTGTCGTGTTGCAGCCAAGCGCGACTGTGTGTAACCGCATGAGAAGTGGAAGTGCTGCAGCCATTGCTGTTCAGCAGACCAGGAACAGCGCCATATTCCACGACAAGGACAACCTCATAGCAAATGACTCCATAGTTGTTTATGATCAAAGGACTGCCCTTTAGGAAGTTTCGTAGCCCTGCTTTATAGTTTTGAGGAAATGTGTCAGATCACATGATACATGCGGCCGTGACCATTGGGCATCATGTAAATAAGATATGCAGCATTATCTTGTCATTTAGGATAAGTGGTTTATCTTTCACCACAGGCATTTAAGTCACCTGCTTTGCAAAGCATTCAGCCATGCCGTAATCAGTGCACAGAAGCTGGTCTTTCATTTGCGCGAGTTGTCATAATGCATGTGACAACATCAACACAAGTGTTGAAATACAATGTATACAGCTACATATCACACACAACCCACATGTGTTAAAATAAAGTGTACACAGCTACATATCACACACAACCCACGTGTTAAAATACAGTGTACACAGCTGCATATTACACACAACCCATGTCAAATACAGTATTTACACTGCTATATGTTATGCACTGTTCACATGAGTAAAAATATTATTACACAACGCCCACATATATTAGTGTGAAAATACAGTGTCTACACTGCTACATGTGCTAAATACAGTATTTACATGGCTACATGTTAACACAGAGTCCACATGTGTTAAGATACTGTGTCTACACTGTTGCATTTTACGCAATACCCAAGTGTGGTACAAAACAGTATTTACACTGCTGCATGTTGCACACTCACATGTATGTCCAATTACAGTGTTTACACTACCACATGTGTCTACACTGCCCATATGTGTTAATACAATCTCTACACTGCTACACATTACACACTGCCTGCACTTGTTAATACAGTGTATACACTGCTACATATATTTTAACACATGGCCCACGTGTTAAAATATCTACAAATGTTGCACACTGCATATTTGTGCTAAAATACAGCGTTCTACACTGCTAAATGCTACACACTGCCCACATTTTTAAATAGTGTTTACACTGCTACATATTATTCATACCCATGTCGGTTAAAATGCAGTGTTTATACTGCTACATGTTACACACTACCCATGTCGGTTAAAATGCACTATACTTTGTGTTAAAGTACATTGTCCACACTGCTATCTGTTAAACAGCCCACGTGTTAAAATACAGAGTCTGTGCTGCTACATATGATATACACTGCCAACGAATGTTAAAATACAGTGTGTATGATGCTACGTTACACCTGCACATGCTTACAGCATCTGCTCTGTAGTTTTGAGTGATGTCCCAGGTTGGTAGCTCTGAATTTGTGTATATTTAATTTCTATTGATGTATTCCTGCCTGAGTCGGGTGTAGATAATTGTAAATTGATAACTGATATGGGACATTTGTGTATTTAATACATATCTAATTAATCTGATGTGATAAAAGTGGTCATTTTAAATTATATATATGCATGTTCTATTGCTTACATGAATGACAAGTAGTTTTATCTTGGTGATATATTTATACATAATATATATATATATACTTTAATAAAAACTACTTTTAATTGATAATTTATTGTTATTATATAAAATATGTATTTGATATACTAAGTTGGAAGGTAGATGGGATTACGTTAGTATTGCATCTGGGGTGTTTTAACCACCTCGTTATCTACGACAAGACTTAATGACAGCTGCTCGTTACAACTAAACAATATTTATTTTATAACATAACTGCCAGTTACATGTAACATAAAACATGTAACATAAAACATGTAACATAAAACATGTAACATAAAACATGTAACATAAAACGCATTAGCCAAAACCAACGTGAGCGCCAGACAGGCAACACCAAAGCGGAAACCACTATGTCACAAAATGTGCTTGAGTAACTGAAACATCACATTCCTCCCTATTTAGCTTTGAACTTAAAACATGAGCAGTCAATGTCAGGGTCTGTATAAGCATTGCTCATTCTACAGATAGCAATTCATACCATACCATTATCAGTTCAAACTGATAATATGCACTAACACAAGAAAGTTATTTAGAGGAAACGTTCGGTGCTCAACTGAACTGTAATATAATACGCAGTTCATGAATTACATATTAAATTTTACAAGCAGTTTGCGCACTCTGGCAGATCTGCAAAGTTCTGTAGACTCCGCGACCGCTTTACATGCAACCTCTGTCGGCGTGCGCACATCACTAGACTGACTGACAACAGTCGGGGCGACTTCTCCACCTGTCGGCCCAGTCAGTCCAACAGGGTGGTCGGCCGTAGCCAGTGACGATCTCACTGAAGGTGGTGCTTGTACACCCCTCGCCTTCTTCTCACCCATAAACGCACGAACACCCGTCGATACTGGCAGTTCTCTCCTAGCGCCGCCGTCACTCTCCTCGGGAATCCGGAGATGGATGTGTTCCATGTGCAGGGTTTGAAATGAGGGGAGTTTGGGGGGTCCAGGATCACCCATAAGGCATGAGAGAAAAAAAGAAAAATGAAAATATGTAAGCTTGGGGGGTCCCACATTTGATCGTTGTACCGATGTAATTTCCTCTCCGCTGTTGCATCTTTGCTGCGTGTGAGGCTACTCTGATTCGTCTCTGCTAGAACACTGGTTTAGACCACAATTTACAATTTAGACATTTATCAGAGTGCATTCAAAGTTGGTAAAATAACTACATGCAGGTCGCTATGATAGCAAGCAAGTCTTTTCACAAAAATAGGTGCTAATAGTCATTACAGTGCCTGAAATGAAGATTTTGTAATAAAAAACAATATTTTAGGGGACACTGTCCACATTTCTTCTCCAGACTCGGCCGTCAGTCAATCTGACGGTGACATAGACAGGACCCAGTTTGGTTTGAAGTAGTCCGGGCAGCCATTTGGGAATGCCAGCGACGTTCACCACCAGACGGCGACACCCGCATATAATTCACCCGGAGGCAGCGCTACATTGTGACGCTCCTGCGCAGCGGTTTGTTTGTCCAGGATACGATTGTCCAGGGCAGGATAAACCAGATCAAGTCTGAGGCCGTTACTTGCTGGATGGTTTGGCGCACTGCCAATGTGTTACCATTCCTTCTGCAGAACGTCAGGAATTATTGACTTGTGAAGGCAGTTCCATTGTCCGAAACCAGGGCACAAGGAAGTCCGTGCGTGGCAGACGTTTGACAAAGCTTCATTTGCGTCGCAGCAGTATTCGAAAATGTCATGACATGAGCATCGATGTACTTCGAGTGAGCATCTACAATGACAAGGATAATTTTCCCTTCTAATAGACTAGCATAGTCAATGTGTACACACACGATACCACGGTTTACCTAGCCATTCCCATGGGTGCAAGTTTACCTAGCCATTCCCGTGGGTGCAAGTTTACCTAGCCATTCCCGTGGGTGCAAGTTTACCTAGCCATTCCCATGGGTGCAAGTTTACCTAGCCATTCCCATGGGTGCAAGTTTACCTAGCCATTCCCATGGGTGCAAGTTTACCTAGCCATTCCCATGGGTGCAAGTTTACCTAGCCATTCCCATGGGTGCAAGTTTACCTAGCCATTCCCATGGGTGCAAGTTTACCTAGCCATTCCCATGGGTGCAAGTTTACCTAGCCATTCCCATGGGTGCAAGTTTACCTAGCCATTCCTATGGGTGCAAGTTTACCTAGCCATTCCTATGGGTGCAAGTTTACCTAGCCATTCCCATGGGTGCAAGTTTACCTAGCCATTCCCGTGGGTGCAAGTTTACCTAGCCATTCCCGTGGGTGCAAGTTTACCTAGCCATTCCCATGGGTGCAAGTTTACCTAGCCATTCCCATGGGTGCAAGTTTACCTAGCCATTCCCATGGGTGCAAGTTTACCTAGCCATTCCCATGGGTGCAAGTTTACCTAGCCATTCCCATGGGTGCAAGTTTACCTAGCCATTCCCATGGGTGCAAGTTTACCTAGCCATTCCCATGGGTGCAAGTTTACCTAGCCATTCCCATGGGTGCAAGTTTACCTAGCCATTCCTATGGGTGCAAGTTTACCTAGCCATTCCTATGGGTGCAAGTTTACCTAGCCATTCCCATGGGTGCAAGTTTACCTAGCCATTCCCATGGGTGCAAGTTTACCTAGCCATTCCCATGGGCGCAAGTTTACCTAGCCATTCCCGTGGGTGCAAGTTTACCTAGCCATTCCCGTGGGTGCAAGTTTACCTAGCCATTCCCATGGGTGCAAGTTTACCTAGCCATTCCCATGGGTGCAAGTTTACCTAGCCATTCCCATGGGTGCAAGTTTACCTAGCCATTCCCGTGGGTGCAAGTTTACCTAGCCATTCCCATGGGTGCAAGTTTACCTAGCCATTCCCATGGGTGCAAGTTTACCTAGCCATTCCTATGGGTGCAAGTTTACCTAGCCATTCCCATGGGTGCAAGTTTACCTAGCCATTCCCATGGGTGCAAGTTTACCTAACCATTCCCATGGGTGCAAGTTTACCTAGCCATTCCCATGGGTGCAAGTTTACCTAGCCATTCCCATGGGTGCAAGTTTACCTAGCCATTCCCATGGGTGCAAGTTTACCTAGCCATTCCCATGGGTGCAAGTTTACCTAGCCATTCCCGTGGGTGCAAGTTTACCTAGCCATTCCCGTGGGTGCAAGTTTACCTAGCCATTCCCGTGGGTGCAAGTTTACCTAGCCATTCCCATGGGTGCAAGTTTACCTAGCCATTCCCATGGGTGCAAGTTTACCTAGCCATTTCCGTGGGTGCAAGTTTACCTAGCCATTCCCATGGGTGCAAGTTTACCTAGCCATTCCCATGGGTGCAAGTTCACCTAGCCATTCCTATAGGTGCAAGTTTACCTAGCCATTCCCATGGGTGCAAGTTTACCTAGCCATTCCCATGGGTGCAAGTTTACCTAGCCATTCCCATGGGTGCAAGTTTACCTAGCCATTCCCATGGGTGCAAGTTTACCTAGCCATTCCCGTGGGTGCAAGTTTACCTAGCCATTCCCATGGGTGCAAGTTTACCTAGCCATTCCCGTGGGTGCAAGTTTACCTAGCCATTCCCGTGGGTGCAAGTTTACCTAGCCATTCCCATGATTGCAAGTTTACCTAGCCATTCCCATGGGTGCAAGTTTACCTAGCCATTCCCGTGGGTGCAAGTTTACCTAGCCATTCCCGTGGGTGCAAGTTTACCTAGCCATTCCCATGGGTGCAAGTTTACCTAGCCATTCCCGTGGGTGCAAGTTTACCTAGCCATTCCCGTGGGTGCAAGTTTACCTAGCCATTCCCGTGGGTGCAAGTTTACCTAGCCATTCCCGTGGGTGCAAGTTTACCTAGCCATTCCCGTGGGTGCAAGTTTACCTAGCCATTCCCGTGGGTGCAAGTTTACCTAGCCATTCCCGTGGGTGCAAGTTTGCCTAGCCATTCCCATGGGTGCAAGTTTACCTAGCCATTCCCGTGGGTGCAAGTTTACCTAACCATTCCCGTGGGTGCAAGTTTACCTAGCCATTCCCGTGGGTGCAAGTTTACCTAGCCATTCCCGTGGGTGCAAGTTTACCTAGCCATTCCCATGGGTGCAAGTTTACCTAGCCATTCCCATGGGTGCAAGTTTACCTAACCATTCCCGTGGGTGCAAGTTTACCTAGCCATTCCCATGGGTGCAAGTTTACCTAGCCATTCCCATGGGTGCAAGTTTACCTAGCCATTCCCATGGGTGCAAGTTTACCTAGCCATTCCCATGGGTGCAAGTTTACCTAACCATTCCCGTGGGTGCAAGTTTACCTAGCCATTCCCATGGGTGCAAGTTTACCTAGCCATTCCCATGGGTGCAAGTTTACATAGCCATTCCCATGGGTGCAAGTTTACCTAGCCATTCCCGTGGGTGCAAGTTTGCCTAGCCATTCCCGTGGGTGCAAGTTTACATAGCCATTCCCATGGGTGCAAGTTCACCTAGCCATTCCCATGTGTGCAAGTTTACCTAGCCATTCCCGTGGGTGCAAGTTTACCTAGCCATTCCCATGGGTGCAAGTTTACCTAGCCATTCCCATGGGTGCAAGTTTACCTAGCCATTCCCGTGGGTGCAAGTTTACCTAGCCATTCCCATGGGTGCAAGTTCACCTAGCCATTCCCATGGGTGCAAGTTTACCTAGCCATTCCCGTGGGTGCAAGTTTACCTAGCCATTCCCATGGGTGCAAGTTTACCTAGCCATTCCCTTGGGTGCAAGTTTACCTAGCCATTCCCGTGGGTGCAAGTTTACCTAGCCATTCCCGTGGGTGCAAGTTTACCTAGCCATTCCCGTGGGTGCAAGTTTACCTAGCCATTCCCGTGGGTGCAAGTTTACCTAGCCATTCCCGTGGGTGCAAGTTTACCTAGCCATTCCCTTGGGTGCAAGTTCACCTAGCCATTCCCGTGGGTGCAAGTTTACCTAGCCATTCCCATGGGTGCAAGTTTACCTAGCCATTCCCATGGGTGCAAGTTTACCTAGCCATTCCCATGGGTGCAAGTTTACCTAGCCATTCCCATGGGTGCAAGTTCACCTAGCCATTCCCGTGGGTGCAAGTTTACCTAGCCATTCCCATGGGTGCAAGTTTACCTAGCCATTCCCATGGGTGCAAGTTTACCTAGCCATTCCCATGGGTGCAAGTTTACCTAGCCATTCCCGTGGGTGCAAGTTTGCGTTCGGTGGCAACGTTCTGTGTTCTTGACAAACTACGCAACTACTAACCATGACGTAAATGTCTGCATCAAGTCCAGGTCACCACACAAAACTGTGAGTTAAAGCTTTCATTCGCACGATGCCAGGATGGCATTCATGAAGTTCGTCCAGTAGCGTTTCTAGACCGGGGCTGGAATAACCACACGGGATCCCCACAGCAAACATCTTTGCTCTACGGATAGTTCATCCTTCCTTTTCGTATACGGTGCAAATTCATTGCCCACATGACGCGGCCAGCCTTTCTTCACGAAATTCACAACCTTCAACAACACTGGAGCTCGGGTTGTCAATTGTGCTAGTCTTGAAGCGCTGATTGGCGTTTCATTGACAATCGAAAGAGAGACGATTGTTTCCCCTGGTATAGGGACAGGAAGTGTTTTTGTTGTTAGAGGTAGTCTGCTGAGACTAGATAGGTAGGTGGAATTAAATATGTGGGATTAAGTGGGTAAGTAGGTGGGGATAAGTTGGTATGTAGTGAGATATTAAGAGGGTAGATAGGTTAGATTAAGTTGGTAGGTAGAACATGTTACGTTGACAAGTGGGTAGTTATGCTTGTATATAGGTGTGCGTAAATTTCACTCACTCCACTCACTCACCCACCCACTCACTCACCCACCCACCCACCCACCCACCCACCCACCCACCCACCAGCTCACTCACTCACATCGTAGAGGTGCACGCCACGAAGCCCCGACAGAAAGCACCCTCCATCTGGCACGGCTGTGAGCAGCAGCGAAGAGCTGACGTGGCCCTAGACATGTCCTTTTGTCCGTACCTTGCAAGATCTCCTTTGCGAGTGTGTTATGCTCGACGTGTTGCCGAACTAGTATAGATTGCGGTGTTTCACCCTAGTCAGGAGAGGCTCTTGTCGTTCTGCAACTTCGGTAATGCATGCAAGTAATATATTTGACGCTATTGCCCAAGAGGTGTACATGCATGAAATTAACAAGAACTAACATCGAAGAAGAAAAAGTCCTTGTCCTGTATAAATGCCTGCTTCACTTTAAATCAACCCGCTTAAATGTATAACCTCACAATGCCAATCCACATTTTTAGATGTTACGCTCTAGAGTAGTGTCTACATACGGCCTGCTGGAAAGTACGCCAATGAAAACGTCATCGATTTATAGCAATGACATCTTCATCAGATCAGCCATTGCCCGTGTGGGCCGTTGACATCATCATCAGATCAGCCATTGCCCGTGTGGGCCGTTGACATAATCATCAGTTCAGCCATTGCCCGTGTGGGCCGTTGACATCATCATCAGATCAGCCATTGCCCGTGTGGGCCGTTGACATCATCATCAGATCAGCCATTGCCCGTGTGGGCCGTTGACATCATCATCAGATCAGCCATTGCCCGTGTGGGCCGTTGACATCATCATCAGATCAGCCATTGCCCGTGTGGGCCGTTGACATCATCATCAGATCAGCCATTGCCCGTGTGGGCCGTTGACAGCATCATCAGATCAGCCATTGCCCGTGTGGGCCGTTGACATCATCGTCAGATCAGCCATTGTCCGTGTGGGCCGTTGACATCATCATCAGATCAGCCATTGCCCGTGTGGGCCGTTGACATCATCATCAGATCAGCCATTGCCCGTGTGGGCCGTTGACATCATCATCAGATCAGCCATTGCCCGTGTGGGCCGTTGACATCATCGTCAGATTAGCTATTGCCCGTGTGAGCCGTTGACATTATCATCAGATCAGCCATTGCCCGTGTGGGCCGTTGACATCATCGTCAGATCAGCCATTGCCCGTGTGGGCCGTTGACATCATAGTCAGATCAGCCATTGCCCGTGTGGGCCGTTGACATCATCAATTCATTCCGGGTCCTCAACATGCATGCGTGCCTCTCACAGGCCTCACACAAACGTTTGTTGCCGTTCGCTACCGTAAGGATTCGATGAGGTTAAGGAAGTATATATATTACGTCACTATAGTATGACGTAGCGCTGTAGCGCAGACGAAATCCAAACGTTTGCCTTCAGGACAGTTTTATTCATAGCGCCTATGTAGTCGCTACGAACAAACTGTGTTAAATTTGACCGGAGAAAATGGAGAGATATGAGCTTAAATATAATGTAGAGATGGTTCTTATTGAAAGTACGCATTAACCGAAAACAACGCAAGCATCGCGATACGAAACTAAAACGGCTGTAAGCTTACCTAGCGAATGAGCTAGCAGTGCATTTGTTTTATAGATTTAACAAGATTGCCTTCCAAAGCAACACTCACAGGTGGCAAGTGTAAAAGGAAGTCATTTGCTCATCGAGAGTCCAACAATTATTCATCTATGACCCCTCCCCCCCCCCCAGTCACCGCCTTTATTTCGGCTGGATTTTTTCTCATCAAGTCAGAGTTAGTTGTAGAGACACCGAGAGGTGGCGCTCTCTTGCTCTTGTTCCTCAGATGAGGACATTTCTAATATACAAACTCAGCACTGCAACTAGTACTGCCATTTGTCCCCCAGTCGTTCTGATTTACCTTCCCTCTTATCTTATCATCGTAGTTGGCCCTACCCATTGCTAAGCGAACATGGTTTCTTGTTGTCAGTAAACAGTTTAAGTGAATTTCCTCTGGTCAGCAGCTGCTGTGCCATGCTTGCAAACCAGTGTGAGAGACAATCGCCTTAATTAATAAAAATGGGAAAGGCAGTGTTAGTTGAGTCACTGATTTAGTTGAGTCACCCATGTTGCCAAGGAAACTAAGCAACGACAGTTATTTGGTACCAGCCAATGATTGAACATGTTCTTAAAACACGATTGACGTAAAATAGGTGCCATTTGTCACAACGGTAAGAACATGCGAGTAGAAGTATTTTGTCGTTTGATGTTTTTCATAACTTTTGGTGTTTGTAATTAATGTTTGCTGGTGTGTAAACTATCAACTCATGTTCCTATACTGTTTTGTATGTACACTTACAAATGGCTTATCTATGCACGGAATAAGTTTATTTTACACCATTTCGCGCATTAAGTGAGAAGTTAATTTGAAAAGAAAGCTTAATTGTTGAAACGGGGCTAGTTGAGCCACCCAAGGGAGGGTTAGTTGAGCCACCCAAGGGAGGGTTAGTTGAGCCACACAAGGGAGGGTTAGTTGAGCAGTGGTTAAAGAACGAAGACGAGTGTTGTTTTACTCCAACATATAACATATGTAGATGTGTTGGCCGAGTTGTGTTGAAGTTTTAGTAGATAGCCTACGTAAATTACACACATATTTAGCAATTACCCATTGTGACTCAACTTATGCTACCCGTGGGTCGGCTCCGTGCTGACTTTGCAAGTTACCAGATTTAACGACCAAAGTCGATTCTTCCGACGATTTGAACAAAAACATGCACTTTTTTATTAAATCGAATGTAGATATTACTTAAACTATTCACACACTACAATAACGAACCGGATTCACGATGGGCTAAGTCAGTTGAGGATGGAGTTTAAAGCACCGTAAATAGTTACCCGGTCGTTTTTATAATGATACCGTCTGAAGGCTTGTTTTTGTTGACGTTCTTCAAGTATTTACTATTGTTTGGTACTGAAGAATTTGTGTCTCAGTCCTGTTGTCCGCTGCATACATCTGGGAATATTACAGGCACCATCTTAGAAAATTCGTCTGCTGCTGACATAGTGTGGTACACTAGCCAGTGGTACACTAGCCAATGGGACACTAGCCAATGGTACACTAGCCGGTGCGTCACAATCGTCTCGTCTTCGCTTTGGTCACGCCAGCAGCGGCATCACACCCGTGCGCAAACTATTTGATCATGCCACATTTGGTGGCCAGAACAGATTTAGTGAGCTCCACGTGTCATGCAGTGTCTCAGACGTGGCAACACACGTCAGTGCTCCTACAAGACGATACGGAAAATCGGAAATTCCGTAGACCAATCTTCTTGAGACGCAAACGGCGGTAATTCCCTAACGTCGTTGCTACCACGTAACAGCGGATATGACGTAATCAGTGCCCGTCCGTATGATGCGACACGTAACTGTTGCACGTCATCCAGAACCGATGGCTAACAACCGTCTCCATGCAACATAAGGCAGCTTTCGGATCGTATCCCATGTTGCCGCAGCACTTGTAACCCGGGAAACGCGGGCGCAACACTTCGTCGCAGCAAATCAAATAATCTGGGTCGTATTCCCGGTCGGCACACGTATCTAATGGAAACAAGAAAGGAGTCAATTTAAAGAGAAACAAAAATCATGGTTTTGGGCCTATGCACCTATAAGAGTTACTGAAACAACACAATTTGCAAGTAGTAAAATGTATCAAATAATCATGGGCAAATAAAGATAGTGGAAGCTGAGATAGCACTTGCAGGCTATATCATGTTTAGGAAAGACATACGAATGGAAGGGAAGGTGGAGCATTTGTTGTACATTAAAGAATCTATCCAAGCATATGTGGAATAACACTGAAAAGTGAAGCAGATTGTGAGGAAGCAATTTGGTGCAACATAGTTATAAAGAATTCAACATTAACGATAGGAGTAGTTTATCATAGTCCATACATGTGACAAGAGCAGTTGTAAAACTACACCATGCTATAAAGAAGGTAAGTAGGGGGAATGTGTTACAATGGAAATGGAAAATCCAAAAAACCTTTGAAAAAAAATTGACAGGTAATATAAAAATGACAGCAAGCGTTTCTATGCTTACGAAAGGAGTAAACAGAAAGTTCGAGATAAGGTCGGACCACTGGAAAACAACGGTGAAAACATAATTTCAGACGGGTTTCAAAATGAGGTCCCGAATGAGTAACTCCTGATAGCAGAGATAAAAGAAGATAATAAATCACCTGGAGTTGATGGGATATCACCAAAACTACTTACGGAAATTGTAGAGGAAATTAGTACACCACTTCCAAAAGTGTCTAACTTGCCACTAGAAGATGGAACAGTTCCTTCAGAATGGAAAGAAGCAAACATTATTTAAGAAGGGATCTAGGAATAAGCTAGACAATTACAGACCAGTGAGCTTAACATGAGTTGTGTGCAAATTACTACAAACTTTAATTAGAGACCACATGGTGGAATTTCTTGTTAAACATAAATTAGTAATAGTGTGTATACTGTTTATAGTCTATACAATGCATATTAATGCATATAACTGATAAACGTTGATTTCAGTGTAAATTGCATTATTTAACACCATAGATTAGCAGACTTTAGTGACTCACAACGTTTGAAGAGTTTACTGAACATGGTGGACGAGACAAAAGGCAGAAGACATATCACGATGACAAGTGTGGTCATGACAAGGCGCTGACTGCAACAGAAGAATACATAGTATAGATTTAACAAGATTGACCAAAAGTGCCATGCAAGTCAAAGGGCCCAGATGGCAAGTGAACAAGGAGACCAAGAGCGTGAATACTTTTTGATATCCAATCTACACTGATCCTTCACTAATGTTGCTTCGTGTCATCTAGTTCTACTATTTTTTAAGTGAGAAAACATATTTCTATCAATATTTTCATACCAATTCAATATTCAAAATAATTAAATTTAATCTCCAGAAACAGTTGTCTAGCGCAGACGTAATCATGCTTGACTTGGGTAAGTTCTTGTTCTGTAGCAGCGTAGTTGGATCGTAATACAACGTACAATGTGTTGTGATATCATAATCATGGTATATCGTTGCTCATTGATACTGTTTCTACATTCACGTCGTTGGTAAAACAAATGGCGAGATCACATCATCATTTTGTTATGTGTGCACATAAAATATTTAAGTAATCCTGCATGCCAATAGTTACCTAACTAACCAAATTATTACAAATGCACGCACGCAGGCACGCCCAAACACACACGCACAAACACACGCACACAAACGCACGCATGAAAGAAAAAGAAATCAATAAATATATCGACTTTTATAAAGTACAATCAACATATATATATATATATATATATATATATATATATATATATATATATATATATATATATATATATATATATATATATATATATATATATATACATATATACATATATACATATATACATATAAACATACATACATACATACATACATACATATATATATATATATATATATACATATATATACATATATACATACATACATACATACATACATACGTACATACATACGTACATAATACAATAACAACAATGTTATGTGGATATCATGGATGTAGTAGTACATACATACATACATACATACATACGTACATACATACGTACATACATACGTACATACATACGTACATAATACAATAACAACAATGTTATGTGGATATCATGGATGTAGTAGTACATACATACATACATACATACGTACATAATACAATAACAACAATGTTATGTGGCTATCATGGATGTAGTAGTACAAGGTGAACTGATATAATACTATTGTAATTTAAAAGTAGAATAATTATATTTCTTAAATACACTAAACACAACACATTCAGCAGCAACGTATGAAGGTCGTACACGCGGTTTTCTTTCTATTTCAATTGTCAATGTCATAATAATCGGAAACAGTTAACAATTTAAAACAATTAGTGTCTACCATGAAAACGACTATGTACTTACCGTAGCATGGCGGCCATGACTGTAGTGTAACTTGTAGTCGGTGTTCAGTTTATGGCTGCTCAATCTGCCGCCTTCTGTATCTGAGTTGCTTCGAACAAGGTTTGATTCTTCACAACTTGCCTCAACAATATATTATATTCGTCGAGTATTTCAACTGTTTACATGCCTCAAGCACGAGGTCTATCTTGAATGGAATGTGGAATGTATTCTCTGATGTACACGGAAGCTGTTGAAGCTCAGGTGGATGTGGCAGGTGTTGTTGGCACGGGCACAAAAGACGGACACTTGACAGAAACTGATACGATGTATCAGTTTCTACCGATACATCGGACGAGATATCAGTAGAAACTTCAGAAAAGATAGTATTATTTATTTCGCAACATAACAATTAATAATAATTAACTTCACTGTCGCCTACATGCATGCTCAGGAACCTGAGCTCAGAGGCGCAACAAAACAGAATCATTAAGCATAATCGTGAACAGGGACGCGCAAAAGTCATTATCAAAACGAGGGACAACCGAAGATTTATGGTGGAAATTCAAGTTGGAATATGTTTTGAGTTTTTTTCGGAAGAAAACTGGTGTTTCAGATGTTTTCAACGTGATGGGGAGAGCATTCCATACCCTAGGTACAGCGACAGAGAAAGCACGTTTGCCCAAGTAAATTTTTTGTTTTAGGCATAAGTTGTTATGAAATTGATAATCTGAACTGCCTACGGATATTTGAAAGATGCAGGATACTAGCCAAGTAGGGAGGTTGTTATGTAGATAGAGCATGATATGTAAGAACGGACAGCTTAAAATTTATTCGATAAGTAACAGGAAGCCAATGTAACTGTTTAAGTAGTGGTAGTGATGGTGAAAACCGAGGCGCCCTGAGTACAACACGTGCCATACAATTTTGTTCTCGTTGGAGTTTAGCCAAGTCTCTTTTAGCAATGTTATTTAATAGTGAATTACAACTCGTCACCATCTCATCATATATTCGTCCGGAAGACGGGCCACATAAATGTTGTTCACGATATTTCTCCATTGGTGTCTGTCCGTGATTTTTTTTAGTTCAGCAACTGTTGTCTTGAATTCATACGTAAGTAGTTTTGAATAAGTTATACGTGGTGTCCATAGCCTCCATGGTATCCATGGTCTCCTCCGTCTGATTGTCTGTGTAATTGTTGGTGTTTCCGTGTATAATTATGTATTTGTCATGTGTTCTGTCCATGCAACGTTGAGTGTTTACATAGTAGACGTGTGCAGCATCCTTCGAATCGGTCTTGCATAATTTAGGTGATCTTCCATGTTTAGGATACATATCAACATAAACAAACTAAGTCCTAGACATCTTCTAGTTGGAACATGGAAGGTATCCTGAGAATTTTGCGTCAGATGACGTTGTCACGTGCAACAACAATAAGTCGGGTGAATGGTTCCAGCGTGTGCCATTCACGATGGCTCGCCGACAGCCGCCGGGGCCCTTACTGCCGAGCAACTGCGGCGCCAGACACGGAGCACATCACTCACGTACGGACGTGTTCAAGTGTCCAATACATTCCGCAACTCGTCGACGAGAATGCGACTTGAGAAAATTGGCTGTGTGTTGATTTAAACGGAAGTAATGCGTACTGGGCCACTCTCCAAAATTATCTGACAGTTAATGTAGAACTTTTCCAGCTGTATCACTCCTTTATTTATGTCCTCAAATACCAACTAAACAAACCAATGGATTTGTTTCAACGATATATTTCAGGAAGTATGTTCTTATCCTATGATCATATGCCAACAAAGGGCTTTATATAATTCCCGATAACATAGACAAAACAACCAAAAAAATAGGGTTTTCCAAAACATTTATCTATTTCAGATACCTGCTATTTAAACTTAAGAAGACAATTCACTATTTGAAGTTTCTGATGCTAAAGCTAAGTTTCAAATATATGTAGTAAACTGTTGCATAGTCCTCAAAATAACTTTTCCTACCCAGTTTCCTCTTTGCTAATCGACCCATTTTTACTTTTACGCCCGATAACAAACTTCTTCACCATTGTGTAAATACTACAATTTAAATATTTTTCAAAGTTAACCTTGTTATGAAAGCTGTGTATAATCAACTTTCTGACTAATGTATTCTTTCATAACATACATTGTTAAAATATATTTACATTACATTTTAGCGCTGATAAAAAAATGCCAAACTAACTGGTTACGCGATGTACCAAGATATGTTATGGATTGAAACATAATTAATCAGCATAATTACATCAAAATGCATAAATACGCAGATAACAAGTAATAATACAGGTTTGAATGTTTTCACGTTAAACGAAACCCATTCAAGAGTGTAGGCCAACAGTAGTTCGCTAAAATAGTTACTCCAGGTACCAGGATGTAGCTGTGTTACCATGGCGTTCCGTGCGTGCCGTGGTAGCTGTAGTGTTGATGGCCGAGAATTCAACACGATTTGATGGATGAAACTTGAAAATTGTTTGTTTGCATTATGTTACAAGACAAGGCAGAGCAATGGCTGCCCATGTTGACAGATCGTAGTACCTCAATGGTCGCTAGGCGGCAGCACGATATATAGTGAATATCGCATTCCTCTCCTTCTTAATAAAATTGTACTAACAATCATAATTATGCAGTTATTTCAAATTGTCAACTTTCATTATGTAATATGATAATAGGCTGTTCAAACCCACAATTGCAGTACATGACAAATACAAACTTATTATTATTTAGTCATAATATAATAAAACGTCAGCTGTTAAAGTTCTGTATGACTGTACAATTCGTAAAGTCCTTGTTAGTAATTATTGTCCACTCGCCTGGTAAATCAGAACATTTGCAGAGGGAAAGTCCATAGTAGGCAGAAATTATTCATTGATGATTGCTGTCTACTGATCACACAGACATTCAAAACTGCCAATTAAAACTGAGTGTATCTAGGGGAGAGGTTACTAGCACGTCACCCCAGCTATACAATCTTTACCATTGGATTTTCTTCCTCTGCGCTCAGACTACTTCACTTTAGGAAATTCAAGATAGTCCTTGAATCTGACTGGCATCTTGTGAGAGCGGTGTGGACGAGCACTCGGAAGGCGTAAACATGGTTTAAGTGTTGTCTTCGGATTTCCCCCACTATTTGCCGTTTCTGTGGGCGGCTCATCATCGTGATCAATCATGGGCGTCTTCTGACTTACACACAATTCAGTATCGTCCATTTCAGCAGATGATTAGTCTTCTTTAGTGAGTGTGTCGACGTTACTGAGTGTGTCGACGTTACTGAGTGTGTCGACGTTACTGAGTGTGTCGACGTTACTGAGTGTGTCGACGTTAGTGAGTGTGTCGACGTTACTGAGTGTGTCGACGTTACTGAGTGTGTCGACGTTACTGAGTGTGTCGACGTTACTGAGTGTGTCGACGTTACTGAGTGTGTCGACGTTACTGAGTGTGTCGACGTTACTGAGTGTGTCGACGTTAGTGAGTGTGTCGACGTTACTGAGTGTGTCGACGTTACTGAGTGTGTCGACGGGGTCGATTCGTTTAAAGAGTGAAATGTTTCGTGTGAACGTACACGAGTGTCGGCTTGCGGTTATCATATTCTCTTTTCCACCGTGAATGGTTCTGGGTCAAAGTGTGGGGTGGTCTTGGTCACATGACGCTGGCGTATCAATACTGTGTCTCCTTTGTCTATGTTCGTTTGTCTTGTATTTCGTCGTTTGTCGGTGTATTGTTTCATTTGCCGTTTTCTTTGTTCATCGTGCTGTTGAATTTTGAACCGTGTGTTCAGTAGCGAATGAACGCTGTCAGCTGGTAGCTGAGGTAACTGTGTGCTGAAATGGCGGTTGTACAGGGCTTCAGCAAGAGGGACGCCGGTGGTGCAATGTGGTGTTGCACGATGTTGCGCACAAATCAAAACATCTCTTGTTTCCAGTTTTTCTGCTCTGTATGTGCAGTTCGGGTTGCCTTTAATAGAGTGTCCATGAAACGTTCCACCTCACAATTGGCTTGTGGCCACAATGGTGTTACGCATCGATGTGTGAACCCTAGGTCATTGCCAAAGTTTCTGAAGTCTTCACTTTGAAATGGAGGTCCGTTCGGGAAAACGACTGTAGTCGTCTGTTACCACAGGTAACATGTCACCCGATGGCAGTGGGCCAGCAAAGCCAACAGACACGTCGCACCACGGAGCTGGAGGCAGACTGGACATCTTGAGTGGTTCAGGGTTTGTTGACTTTCTTGTAGTTGTATGGCATGGTATGCACTGACGGATTCTTCTGTCTACCAGTCTATCGATGCCGGGAAACCAAACCTTTTCCCGCAGCATCCTCTTGGTCTTCATGATTCCCTGGTGTCCTATGTGAGCGAGATCAGCAGCTTGTTGCTGCAATGTTAGCGAGATCAGCAGCTTGTTGCTGCAATGCTTCAGGGATGACTATTCGTGTTCCTCTTAGGATTAGACCGTCATGGGATGCAAATTCTGACAGATTTTGTTTGTTCGACCTGACGAGTTCATCGTCCCACCTTTGTGTTCTGATAGCCTCTTGTAGTTTGTTCATAGTGCTGTCCTGTGCAGTTGCATCACGGAGTTCGTTCAGTGACATGGCTCTGGGTACCGTGTTCACGCAGACGTAGTGCACGTAATCCTCAGCAATGCTTCTGTCTGGTTTTGAGGTCGTGGACGGGTGTCGACTGAGGAAATCGGCTGGATTGTCACCATCACTTCCGGGCTTGTACACCAGATCTAGATCATATGGAGTCAGCCGCAATCGCCATCTTTCAATCCTTGCTGATGCGGGTTTAGAGCCTTTGAAGATCCCAAGAGTGGTGTGTGGTCTGTTCTCACTGTGAATGTCGATCCGTACACATACAGGTGGAAATGTTCGCTTCCCCATACAACGGCAAACATTTCTCTCTCTGTTTGAGAATATCGTGACTCAACGTGCGATAGTGCCTTGCTGGCATAGCTGATCACTCTACCATCTTGAGTGAGTAAGGCCCCAAAGCCTGTAGGGCTGACATCTACAATGACTTCGGATTGTTTCCTGGTGTCGAAGTATTCCATCACTTGGGTGCTGGCTAAGGCTTGTTGTAAATTCTGAAAAGCTTATTCATGGCGTTGGTCCCAAATCCATTGAGTGTCTGATAGGGTGAGTTCTCGAAGAGGACTCGTGATAGAGGCATAGTTGGGGATGAACCCCGACCCGTATTGGGCCATTCCCAACAGTGACTTTACCTCGGAGACATTTCGTGTTTCGATCTTCTTTGTATCTGCCGCTAGACCATCTCTTCCGAACACATGACCATAGAAAGTGACATGGTCCTGTGCAAACTTGCATTTTGCTTTGTTCAAACGGAGGCCGTGTTCCTGTAAGGGCCTCAGCACAGCATCTAGATTAGCATCATGTTCGGCCTGGTCCTTCCCGTGGACAATGATGTCATCTGAGTAGTTCTTACAACCCTTGAGGTCATGCTGGAGTTGACTTATGGCGTTCTGAAAAATCCCAGATGCTGCATTCACCCCAAACATTAGGCGTTTGTACCTATGCAGTCCGATGTGGGTATTGAAAGTTGTTATGTACCTACTTTCGTGTCTAGCTCGAGTTGGTGGTACGCATTTGTTAAGTCCAGGGTGCCGAATATTCTGGAGTCATTTAGATCAGCTATCAACTGGTCAATGGTTGGCATAGGATAGTTCTCCCGTATGGTCGTTTGATTCGCTTTCCTCAAGTCTACATGGATGCGTACTTCTCCGTTCTTCTTGGGCACAGCTACGATTAGGCTTACCCACGGAGTAGGGCCGTCAGCTTTCTCAGTGTAAACGTATTGGACCGAAGGCCAATACACAATTAAAAGATATTCTACTATTCTACAATCAAAACAAGTATCCAGGGGTCTAAATACACGCGACCGTCAACATTTCGAACATGCAACAAGTATTGCATCACGTGCGTGACCCGGTTGTTTCTGGTAATACGTTTAACTTTGCCTTAAACAATCTCGAGCGTAATGATGGCATATTGGCCTGAGACATTTGGTAAACAATGCTATCATGACTGTCACGTATGAACTATCAAGTTATCCTGTCATGGGAAAGGGCATTTTTGTTAGTTATATTAATTAGGCTCTCATCCGAGGATTTGGCTAAGTAATCAAACACAAATAAACTGTTATCAGTTTATACGATGTTTTAGAATCAACTTTAAGCTTTTATTATGTTGACACAACTGTCACATTGGAAAGTTAAATCATGCAAAATACTGTCATTGCGTAGAATCGCGATAGTGACTCTGATAGTAGCGGCGTCGTATGGCAAGTGATGGAACCTCTACTACATGCTGGAACGATGGTTTTCCATTAAATAGTAAGCAATGTTTCATTTGTTTTACTTTATGAGATATGTAAATTAATTAATTGAATAAACTATGAAACATGGACATATGGAATCGTCAAAAAATACAACATATTCAATTCTGGCAGTTGGGAATGATTATGGTCGCGTTCTGATGGCGATAGAAGGTGAATTCATTAGTCACTAGTGCTTTATTTGATTAGCAATATTAGCTTGGTACCGGGCGTAACGATTTCGTAGTTACGTACAATTAAATTGTAATTGTTTTTTACGATTGTCCCGAGTTACGTGATTTACGTCAAACGTTCACTTAAGATTTGGGGCATAAAGTTGTATTTACCATTGCCATTAGCATTGCCCTACCAATTCTTACCTGGGAAGGAGTCATACGCTCTTGCTCTGGCTGCCTTTTCTCCCGTGCAACGCCGGATAATTCGGCTAGTATTGTACAAGACAAGACAACATGTAGACAGTGTAATATATAATTTAACTAAATCATCATTAGTACATCATTATATTTTCGTCAGATCATCTGTGTGCCTATACACGGGTTCAGGTCTTTAATTTACAACCAGGACCACCACGGACCTAAAGGTATATCATACAGTATACCACCACGGACCTAAAGGTATATCATACAGTATACCACCACGGACCTAAAGGTATATCATACAGTATACCACCACGGACCTAAAGGTATATCATACAGTATACCACCACGGACCTAAAGGTATATCATACAGTATACCACCACGGACCTAAAGGTATATCATACAGTATACCACCACGGACCTAAAGGTATATCATACAGTATACCACCACGGACCTAAAGGTATATCATACAGTATACCACCACGGACCTAAAGGTATATCATACAGTATACCACCACGGACCTAAAGGTATATCATACAGTATACAGTAGCTGTATCAGTTGCATTCTTTGTAATACGACACATTACTGGGCACAACAATGGAACTCGATTGAGAAATATAGTGTTCAGGGGCACATTGAAAAGTTGAGTTACACAACAATTTGCACCCTCCATGTTGTCATGTTATCATGTTAGTGTTGATGTTCTATTGTCGAAAACGCTTACATTTGTGCAATTTGATATCAAATAGATTAATGTTACTGTATTCGTGCGAAATAGTTTTTTGTGGATAAATATTTCTTATGAATGTCACGCATCTTACTTGAAATTGGAAACGATGGCTTGGATGAATTTAAGTTAGGTTAATTTCGGTCATGAGAAAGCGTGTACGCATTAGTGTCGTGCAGTTTAACGTGCACAATAGTGATGCGTATATACACCCGTGCATCATATAGATTGGCATCTTAAGTAATCACGCTGACAATCACAGGTTAACTAGCATTGTCTCTTTATCTACTACCGTATTCTTCGCCTTTGACCATTGCGTCTTGTCCTCAGTTGTTGTCGTCAGCTCCGTTTTTACTCGATCTGAATATACGTAGTACTTCTTTGAGGTCACTCTGCAGCACACTTAACAGGGGTGTGCAGTGGAGTCCTTTGTGTTCACCAGTCGGCGACGTAAAATATCTGACAGTTCGCGCACAGAATTAGTTTTTGTCACGAATTCGACTGATGCTCTATGGTGCTCAAATTTGCCATCTCACGCAGTAACACCCTGTCCGACGCCGGCGTTCGTTTCTCCAGAGGTCGATGGGACATCCGGTGGCAAGTCAACGTCCCTACAGCACAGCAGTCGACTGAAGTTGTACATCGTTGTGAGGCTGTAGCTCCAGCTCAATGGTGTGAAGGTAGAGCGCAGGAACCTTGTCCACGTCCGGGTGTTTGCGGAAACGTGTCAACCACACGTACAGGAAGCCCGCAAGGAAAGTCACCGAGAAAAGGCCGCCGATCAGGCCGGCGACAATCACCAAGGCGCTTGTTCGATTGTCATTGGTTTCCACGTTTTCCTGTCGTAGTCTCTCGGTCGGGATCGATGTTGAGGAGAAGTCGTGCAGTGTCGTTGGATTGTGTGTAGTAGACACCCTTTCATTGACCAGCGGTTCGTGCCATGCATACTGCCGCCAGGAGCGCATACCCTTCTGCTTTGTCGTGTTCGTTCTCTCAGAATGCGTTGTGGTCGTGTGCTGTGTGTCATCATGCCACCGCTTTGGGTCCGTAGATGTCGTCGGTTGCCCTGGTATGCGAACATGTGTTTGTTGAAAGGACATCGTCTTCTGACTTGTCCAGGGCATCGTCGTCGTTGTCGACAATCTTCTTCGCAGGTTGGATGTTGTTCGTGACATTTCTCCTGACCTGAAAACAGTTTCTACAAGTTACTTTGCGGTTTGCAAGTTATTAAAATATTGTCATTGTGCAAAACGAAAACCGATCCAGGCAGTTTTCCCGAACCGGTTTATCGTTGCGAAATTTGCCTGCAATTTTAAGCGAAGTTTCCTCGGACACTTCAGCAGCTTTGAGAGGCAAGCGGAGAAGAGCCACGACAATCATTTGATTAAATCCCTCGCGATTACGCTATCGGACATGCTAACTAGAGGCGACTACCGGGGATAGTTGTACTATTACAATAGTATTGTGATAGCCGTATAACTATTGCTATAGTTGCATAACAAGTTTGAACAAGATGGCCATCCAAGACAGAAGACCCAGCTGGCAAGTGAGCTAGGAAGCCAATGACTTATGGAGAGTCCAAAAATTAGATCCGTGGATGCATCTATCGCGATTGTACTGCGATAGAATCACGGAATTGCGAATATCCAGGAAAATAGTCCCACACCGTAATTGATAATATAATCGTATATAAAACACTTCTATTACGCTAAAATCCTCAGGAGATCGAAGTTTGGCAGCGCACCAAAACAAAAGGAGTTAAGCAGTTCATAATCGATAAGCAGTTCCAGTTGTAAAAAGTTGGATTGGTCCGCCGGGGAGCTGTGGAGGAGAAGCAACTTTAAACAGGTGGGTTTTTAGATTACCGCGAAATATCGGTACATTTCCTACAGACGTAACGCTAACATGGAGTGAGTTCCACACAGTCGGTGCACCAACTGAAAAAGCTCTAGTTCCGACATTTGTCTTAACGCTGATTAGAAAAGTAGATTAGAATTAGATGATCGAAGCTGTCTGGGCTGTCTTGCAGGAGTGAGCAGTGAATGTAAATATGCTGGTTGCTTGGCTGAAAGTGTTTTATAAGTAACTGTACAGGTCTTAAAAATAATGCGATATCGGCCAATGTAATGACTAAGAAGTGGTACTGAATGAGAGAAAAGAGGAGGCCGGGTAACTACACTTGCCAAACAATTTTGCACAGGTTGAAGTTTCAAGATGTCCTTGAGGGCAATATTATGATAAAGGAAATTATTACTGATGAGTGGCGCTATCGCGAGCCTCGGAGGTAGGTGATTAAAATTGCAGAATCTGTGAGTGGCGCTGCTCTAATCGACGATTGCTGATGTTAGGTCGATAAATAAATAAAATTATCCAACGTAGGTGAAAAACCCGTTTATTTATGTTGTAACAGTGACACAAGTAACCCTGCTAAGTTGTTTTGGAATATGTCGTTACTATCGGTAATCCACTGTACTATCGACGATAATTGTCGATAGTCCAATTTACTTTCGACAATATTGCATCGTCACATCGATAATTGCGATGCATTGTGCTAGCAATACTCGTGTCAGTGACGTTACAATTTCTAACCACGAAAACAGCCACCTTTCGTCGCTGAACTTATCGCATATATATTACGCCCAAACACGTTTAGTTAAGTAAATAAATAACATTAAAGACACACGGTATGATATATATATACCATGTTTATATATAATTTTTTTCATCTAGAACGCTCAAATGTGTTTTAATTAATCACAATGTGTTAATACAATGTGACCGTTATCTGTTTAATTTGAATGTTTCAATTCGAATATCATGTTTACATTGCGTGTCGATATTCATAGACAGATAAAGGTCAAATAATAGTGTTAAATAATATGATTTTATGATAAACGATCATCAGTACCTTCAATCTCTACAAAACATACAATTCAGAAACTGTCCAGCTACATATCCGATTCATACTAAGATTGCTGTAGCTATTAGTAGTATAGTCCTAGCGGAGATCTGCGTCGTGATTACTGCCCATCCAGATTAAAGAGAGTCGGCCTAAGTTCAGACTTCCTTTTGAGAGTGCTGGCCTTGCTCCACGACGAACTAGATTATCGGGAAAGTTGGTGATTGCTCCGGGCACTACTTGCAGCATATAATGTTATCTACATCTACATTTACGCAATGACCAGTTCTCCGACAATATCAATAGATGGTTCTCAAGAACCTCAAATGTGGAAAAGCAGCTGGACAAGATGAAATGCTTAAGACACATGCTAATTTGAATCTTGGGTGAACTAAAACCAGGAATGTTACAACAATCGTTTCAACAATCTTATAACGCCTTTTGTTCTAAAAGTGGGACATAATTCCCCTTCCAAAGAAAATAAAAGAAACGGCTTAGTGGCAAAAACGTATTGTGACAAACAAAAATCGTTATCAAGATTCGGATCTTCTGTTCGCCCACTCAAACAAAGAATAACATGCACCAAACTGATTTGCGAAATATGGGTCGCGAGTAACGAAGTATGACTCAAACATGCGTCACGAATAAAGAATGACACATCGACGATTTGTTTTGGTTTGACGGATGGGAGCGCCGGCGTATCTCGTACACCCGGATGTGAGCACCGGTGTGTCTCGTACACCCGGATGTGAGCGCCGGCGTATCTCGTACACCCGGATGTGAGCGCCGGTGTGTCTCGTACACCCGGATCAACACTTTCGATTTAGTCGCAGGAACATATATTGTACGTAAACTAATAAACTCATAGTCTTATTTTAACTTATATTATGTTATACTTTATTACCTACGATTTTATACTGACTCTACGCCTATGAATAGGCTGGCCCCGCGAACATGTGGTGTGTATACACATTATTTTATTATAAATACGTGGCAGAATAAACCTCGCTAGAACTCCTGTGTATCCCTTTCCTACACTTTCGTGTGACCACGATAACGGACGGCAACTGCTGAGGTACTTACCCTAGTATTGCTACTGCAAGGAGCGCGAACGAGGCGAACGTCGCGGCCATGACGACTAACCGACTGCATGTGTTGTGGTATGCTTGACTTGGTCCACTGACTCTTATGTAATGCAGTAAGCGTCTACACAGGGACTTCCCCCGAGGCGACGTGTGTACGTATGTGCCTGTGAGTAAACCTCGCCGCCAGGGGGCTGCCGGCAGTAAGGTAACATGGGGCAAAACGACCCTTGGAGGTAAAACGGCCCCCACCACGTACGCAAAATATAAAACTCTGAACATCTCCAAATCTAGTGCAAAATAAAGTTAACTAACTGATACCCACCCGAAAGCTCAGCAACATGAAACATGCGTAATTAAATCAATGTTTTTAAATACATTTTTATCTGCACTATTATATGCACTGATCTAATAGTTTGCCAATAGTAAAAGACTGAAACTCACTAAATAATGGTGTAAATAGTTGATTTAATTGGTGACATGATAATATTATTAATCAGGTCAAGCAATACAAAATGAGCAATACAAAATGAGCAATACAAAATGAGCAATACAAAATGAGCAATAGGACGTTGTGTTTTATATACATCATGTTAAGACACATGTTTTGTCTCTGGGGCAAGACGGTCCCCATGCATGAGGGGCAAGACGGTCCCTATATTTTATCCCACACGCACATGGTCAAATTATCAAATTATCAAATGTATCAAATTACACATGACCAATTATGTGTATTACATTTAATATAATATGAACGTTGTATAATTTACGTTCTGCTAGCCTGTTAGCTGTAATTATGATGGAATATTACTAAACCAATTTTACATTACGTGTGGATTGCAATATATGTATTATGTTATCTCTCATTTAAATTTAACAAACATACCGGCCTGATATATTATACTATCATACCATTTGTATATATATATATATATATATATATATATATATATATATATATATATATATATATATATATATACATATATATACATATATATATATATATATATATATATATATATATATATATATATATATATATATATATATATATATATATATATATATATATATATTTTACGATTACGCCTACTGATTCTGTTTTGTTGCGCCTCTGAGCTCAGGTTCCTGAGGATATAGGCGCCATAGAAGTCAATTATTATTATTATATATATATATATATATATATATATATATATATATATATATATATATATATATATATACATACATGCTTTTTGTTGTATTCTTACTATTTTTCAAATACAACTTAGCTAGGTTGCTTATTTACTGAAAATAGTTTTCCAATGGGTACCACACATATCTGTCCATAATGGGAATACATTAAATACATGCTAAAGTAGTTTAACAGTGTACAGTGTGAAAACTTTCTTTAGGGAGGTCGCTCTGCCCCAGGTTACCCTATCCCTGGCAGATCTACTTGTTAAAACGCACTAACTTAATTTGATTTGGCTGTGGCCCAGTGGCGTATCTAGGATCTCGCCAAGGGGAGGCCGGGGGGGGGGTAAGTTTAGTCACCCATTGGTTTGCCATGTTACCATGTAGTGGTGCTACAGGTTGCATACGGAAAAATAAAGCTATGGGGCGGCATGGCCCAATGCCCCCATTTACGCTGCGGCTGTGAACCCGTCGTCGTTGGTCGGACGGGTAAGGGTAGGCATTTCGTGGAAGCGCCTGTTAAGCCGCGGGCGAGTCTTTTGTCCAGAAACACCAATCGACCAAAACAGCAATTTGAACGACGTACACATTATTAGGGTGTAAGGGGTGTGAGGGTGTAAGGGGTGTAAGGGGTGTGAGGGTGTAAGGGGTGTGAGGAGTGTGAGGGTGTAAGGGGTGTAAGGGATGTGAGGGTGTAAGGGGTGTGAGAGGTGTAAGGGGTGTAAGGGGTGTTCAGGCGCTCAACTGTAAATACACTCTTGTCAACCTCACCTCCCTGTGGTTAACCCTGGTAACCAGTACATTGTGCTGGGCTAACGAGGCTATGGCTAAGGGAAGGAAAACACCGAAAATAAAACTACTGCAGAGGGCCAAAAAACCCTCCCAGCTCAAATGATGTTACGGAAACTAGAAGCGAATTTCAAAAGCCAGCTTGTGCTGGAAGGCGACGGCCCAGATACCAGCGGATGATGACATCATTTATTTGAACAGTATGACGCTTCCGGATCAAAGCCAAACGGAAGTTCGGAGGCTGACAACGTCGTTAACCAAGCCAAAAGTTAATGTAAATATAGGATGTTGGAATGTGAGAACGTTATACTCTATAGGGAGATTAGTCCAGCTTGCAAGAGAAATGGAAAAATATAATATAGATGTCATGGGTATTAGTGAATGCAGATGGATGGGACAAGGAAAAGTCAAGATGAACACCGGAGAGAGTTTAATTTTTTCAGGGAGAGAAGTCAACATACACAGACACGGAGTAGCAATAATGATGACGAAGAAAGCAGAACAAGCTTTGATGGAATGGAAACCTATCAGCGATATAATTATTTATGCTAGATTCTTCTCCAGGTATGTAAAGCTATCGATCATACAAGTCTATGCACCAACGAATGAAGCCAACGTCGAAGATAAAAAAAATTTCTACGAACAGCTTCAGACCGTTGTGGACAGTGTTCATAAGCATGACATACTCCTAGTGATGGGGGATTTAAATGCCAAAGTTGGAGAAGACAACGAAGGATATTAAAAAATAATAGGAAGCCATGGAGTAGGTGAAAGATATGAAAATGGAGAAAGACTTGTTGACTTCTGCGGACTCAATAACCTTGTGGTAACAGGTACCATTTTTCCACATAAAATGATGGTGTCATTCATAGTTATATGCAAGGTCTCAATTTGCAACACTATAATACTAAAGAAATAATATTAAGCCCTCATTAACCGGAAATACAATTTATAATCAGTTTATATTAATTATTAAAATTAATAATCTGTGTTTTGTATTAATGTTTTTATTATCCAGGCCCAGCCAAAACTAGGCCCGGCCCGCTCATACTAGGCCCAGGCCCGGCCCAAGCCCGATGTATTCAATATTTTGTCACCCCAGGCCCGGCCGGGCCCGCAATATGTAGACCCAGGCCCGGCCAGCGAAATTTAGTAGAGGCCCGGCCCGGCCCTTGTAGGGCACTAATAATACACATTTAATCCCGAAACATACACACATACATACATACATACATGCATGCATGCATACATACATACATACATACATACATACATACATACATACATACATACATACATACATACATACATACATACATACATGCACACACACAGTGGACTCCACGACCTATTTATTTAAAAAAAAATTATACTTAATTATTGCGGAATCAAATATGTTCCCGCTGAATTAAAGTGTGCAGCTTAGTGAATCAAATTGCTTTGTCCCGAAGTGTTTCTATTAAGAGGTGTCCACTCTACTCAACAACAAAGACGAGTGCGTCGTTCCCTCGTGCAATAGACGAAGCCCAACGATGTTATCTGTGGGTGACCGGGTGCTCCAACAACTCTGCTCTCGTGTCGTGAGTCATTAGGCGTGCAGCGGAGCGTGACGATTGTTCACTCGTTTGTGTTACTCGCAGTAATCCTGTGAATGGATGCGACGGAAGTGCACATAGGGCACCTCGTCAATCTTGCAGCAGCAGCAGCAGCAGCAGCAGCAGCAGCAGCAGCAGCAGCAGCAGCAGCAGCAGCAGCAGCAGCAGCAGCAGCAGCAGCAGCAGCAGCAGCAGCAGCAGCAGCAGCAGCAGCAGCAGCAGCAGCAGCAGCAGCAGCAGCAGCAGCAGCTGCAGCTGCATTTGATTAATATTAATAAATGGCACCTGAGTACTTTGACGTCGTATTGGTGACCACTCAGTACTCGTACGTTAACACTTGTACTTCAGTATTTGCACTTCAGTACTTGTAGGTCTACGTTATTATTGTTTAAATTACTTGTTAACTGTTGTGTACATTATACGGGTATAAAGTATATATGGTAACGTTTGTGTTATAACTACTGTACATGCATAGTCAGTGGTCAATGAGCTGCTTCCGTGCAGCATGTATACAAGGTATTGTCTAATTTAATAAATGAGTGTATCTTATTTTCACAAACGTTCAGCTGTAGATACATTCAGGGTGAATGCAACATATTTTTGCAGTGGTGTAGCTAACTGGGTCATTGGGTCATGTCAGGGTGTTCTTACCGCTCACGTTTACAATGGTAATATTCCGAAACGGATCAATATAGTTGTAGATATATCTCAGCTCATTTGGTACATTCTATTAATTGACTAGTCTTATTATTCTAAATATATATTAATGTTTGAGAAATTGCAGCGCAGAGCAACTAAACTGGTCTTAGGATTTCAGGATTATTCATATGAGGAAAGATTAACAAGATTAAAACTATACTATAAAACATTTGGGAAATGTAAATGCCTACATACAGGACATGGGAACTTGGAAGTAAACTATAAAATGGGAGATACTGTTCTGGGTACTACTGTAAAGGAAAAGGACTTAGGAGTTACAATAAGCGCTGATATGAAAGTTTCAGAGCAGTGTGGTATTGCAGCTTCAAAGGGTAATCAAATTCTTGGATTGATTAGAAGAAACATAACATACAATGGAAAAAAGGTAATTATACCTCTTTATAAAGCAATAGTTAGACATCATTTAGAATACTGTATACAAGCATGGAGACCATATCGTAAGAAGGATATAGATACGCTTTAACGCATACAAAGGAGAGCAACTAAAATGATTCCAGAACTGAGAGACCTTAGTTATGAAGAACGCCTGCAGGAATGTGGTTTAACAACCCTAGAGACAAGGAGGTTAAGAGGAGATCAGTAGATGAAGTTTTTAAGATATTGAATGGGTATGAAAATATTAATAGAAATGTGTTTTTCTCACTCAAGAAGGATAGCAGAACTAGAGGACATGAGGTAAAATTAGTAAAGGATCAATGTAGATTGGACATCAGGAAGCACTCGTTCTCACAGAGGACAATAAATGAATGGAACAAATTGTCTACAGATTGTGTAACTGCTAGCAGCGTGAATATGTTTAAAAACAAGGTTGACACATATCTCAGGAGGGCGGGTTATAAGTAGATGAACATTGTTGGACTCTCGATAAGCAAATGGCTTCCTTGTCCACTTGCCATCTGGGCCTTTGGCTGGGATGGCAAATCTTGTTAAATCTTGTTAAATCTATAAATGTTAGAAGAACGGAGATTATGTTGATATTTTATTGAGACACTTAAATTATTTTAAATGGGAAGAAGAATCAGACCATCTAAGAAGTCATAGTAAGGAATTAAATAAATAATAATGCATGAAGTTATGCAGGCGAATTTATGTAAGAGTAGTAGCTTTTTGGAATTCCTCATATTATATCTGCACGTCCGACTAATATTATACAAACAGAATAGATAAAGACAGAGCTATATGTAGATTAATGATAAAAGGCTAATCATTAGACTTCAAATGTGTTTAAGCCCACAATTAAAAAGTCATCAGAGCCTCGAAGGACACGCGCCTCCATTGCTGAGAACCAGGTTTCGAACAAACATCCCTGGGATAGGTTTGAACTAAAAACTCCGATTTTGTATGCCTGCGTTTTGTGTCATTAAAATAAAAATCCCTAACAAATCGGGCGAAAAGTGTTATTAAAGACTGGCGCGTAACCTGAGCTCATTTTTGAAGATATATGTAATAAATAGAACACGTTCAAGTGTGAGTAAAATGACCTCCGCTCTTCACTGTGTTCCAACAAACGATAGACGGGTTGCTCAGGTCGTGAGTGCATATGCGTTCAATGGAGCGTGACGGTTTTGTTACTTTTTTGTGTTAGTCCAACTGACTAGGTCACAGTGACTATGTTGTTATTGGTACATAAAGAGGATGGCAAAAAATAGATCCAATCATGGAGTTGTGTGGGTTTGAGGGTCAGTTACAAGTTCTTGTTGATAAACAAACCCTAACGCCGCGAGCTGGATTTACACCAAACACCCTTGGTCCATGTTTGGAACCGACACGTTCACTTGAGTCGTAGGGGCTGACTCGATTCGGACTCGATTTGTCCAATTTGACTTGTCTTGGAATTCAGAGAAATGACTATTTATATATATATATATCGGGGCACTGGGGCACTGGGGCACTGGGGCCAGTACCCCGGCTGTCCCTAGGTTAATCAGCCTATGCATGAAAGGCACCAGAGCAAAAACGTTATCGGAGTATTTGGGATTGCAGCAGAGCGTGACGTTATTTATTTATCTGAGTCCGTCGCAGTGATCCTATCAATGTATACGACACATTAATCTTACGTAATCGGAAGTGGCGAAAGGGGAAGCAGTCGTGGTGTTGCATAAGATTGGGTCAACACAAGTACTTGGCCCTAAATACAAGTATTTGTCCCTAAGTACAATATTTCAGTAGTTCCAAATGATCAGTACATGTACTTTATGAAACGTACTTGGCATAATATGAAGTACATTTCAAGTGCAATCGTACGTAATCAGGATATACATTTAGAATGTAACATTTATTTATCCGGTTCCGGAAATGTTTCTGGAGTTACAGTGTCCACCCAGGCAGTGAGAACCAGACTCCATGCAGCTGGCCTGAGCGCGAGAAGACCAGTGGTGGGAGTTCCACTGACAGGCAGCCATCGACACAGAGCTTCCGCACGCTTAAGTGGCTTCTTCGGGGCATCAAAGTGCACCGAACAAATTAGGATAGCTACTAAATGTAGCACTCTTGGAATATTATTCAACTGTTCCGATCAATAACGACAAAATGGTTCTAATACCTTGAAAATCCGCATAATAGGGGGTGACCCACTTTCTGCTATGATATGACGGTCAGGCCTGACCGCACTGACTTGAAATAACACTTGAAATGCCAAGGATAATTCTTGATTACTAGTCAGACTTTTTAGAACATCGCTAAATTTAACCCCTTCTGTTCTGTTACTAAGGGTGGTAAATACGCTCTTCGCGGTACAGCTGTATTTTGTTTATGCCGCTAATTAACGAGTCGTCCAATCCACTAGGGCCACATAGTCCTCAGTGTTGAGGACTAGGTTTTCAACAAACACCCTAGTCAAGGTCTGAACGAGAACGAAACACGAATTTTCAAAAAAATTCTTAAGTGAAACTTGCCACACGTTAGAGATGATACTCCGGAATTAGTTATGGAATATATCAATTATTCACTCACAGTTTACGAGGCTTTGCATACTCATACTGTCAGCAAATTCACCATAACTAATAAAATATACATATATAGATGGATACATATGTACATTATTTATATTATATGTACATTATTTATGTGTTTTACACATAGCAAATAATGCTTACAAATATATATATATATATATATATATATATATATATATATATATACATATATATATATATATATATATATATATATATATATATATATATATATATATATATATATATATATATATATATATATATATATATATATATATATATATATATATATATATATACACACACACACACACATATACACACACACACACATACACACACACACACACACACACACACACACACACATCCTCCGCCTTCTTCACGACCTCCTTTGGTTCCAAGGGTGTCGGGCTCTTTTTGTAGCGGACACGAATCAGACATTGCCCGTCTTTGAACTTAATGAGGTTGACGCGATGTATTTTCGAGTCGTCGTCGTATTGGATGGCCATTGCTCCACTAACGTAAATCCCGTGGCCATAGAACTTACACAGGCCCAATTTACCGGTCACGCCACTTCCAGATGGTCCAGATCCATCGGTTACTTCGGCAGTTTGTCTCCTTCACTTAAATATATATAATATGTGCCGATTATTGTGGTGCGACGGACGGGAAAATAGTTGCGGCGAGCGAAGCAAGACGACTGCAGAAACTCGTCGACGCACCCAATATTCTAGCATGCGAACTTTGCCTCGAGGGCTTCCGACCAACATTCTGTGTGTGCCAGTTGTGGTCTCCAAATACGAGTAGATTCACATACTTGGGTCACTGAGATGTACTTGATATAAGGTGTTTTGAATTAACAGTCCCATAAAGAAACTCTGATTCTTATGCTACCTCGGTCTAGTGCATTTCCTAAATGCAGCATTCACGTATCATATATTTAGGTAGCCATATCGCTGAGAACATTAAAGTAGGTAACTACGCTGCAGAGTATTGTTGACTGTACAATATAAAACATTTTGTCTTTAGGCAGTGGAACACGCCTGCTAAAACGGGTGCGAAACACTTAAGGAATTCCTTAGTTAACAATGAGCAGCCCCCTAGCTTAATGAGAATAACATGGTCAAGATGTACATAGATGTTGACAAATAAAACAGTGAAGGCAATTCAGGGGCAGTCTCATGTCACTGATGTGAAACCAGAGACAGCCTCGTGTCAGTGATGTGAAACCAGAGACAGCCTCGTGTCAGTGATGTGAAACCAGAGACAGCCTCCTGTCACTGATGTGAAATCAGAGAGAGCCTCCTGTCACTGATGTGAAACCAAAGACAGCCTCCAGTCATTGATGTGAAACCAGAGACAGCCTCCTGTCACTGATGTGAAACCAAAGACAGCCTCCTGTCACTGATGTGAACCCAGAGACAGCCTCATGTCACTGATGTGAAACCAAAGACAGCCTCCTGTCACTGATGTGAAACCAGAGACAGCCTCCTGTCACTGATGTGAAACCAAAGACAGCCTCCTGTCACTGATGTGAAATCAGAGAGAGCCTCCAGTCACTGATGTGAAACCAGAGACAGCCTCCTGTCACCGATGTGAAACCAGAGACAGCCTCCAGCAGAGTTTTAGCCAGAATTTTATTATTACCAATCCAAAAGTGTAATATTAAAATTATTGCCAGTCCCCTTATTGCGGCCGCGTAGCACGACACAACCAGGTGAGTTTTTTAAGGAAACAGTGATTCTGATTTTTTTTCATTTCTGACAATAAAAAAACATATGTAAAGATTAGAGTATTATACAGTTTTATTTCAGGTCTATTCCAATAATTTCTAACCCAGCAGCTTCATGTCACTGATATAAAAGCAGAGACAGCCCCCTGTCACTGGTGTCATACCATGACAGCAGCGAGGGAAGCCCCCTGTCACTGGTGTCATACCATGACAGCAGCGAGGGAAGCCTCCTGTCACTGGTGTCATACCATGACAGCAGCGAGGGAAGCCTCCTGTCACTGGTGGCAAACAATGACATCAGTGGAGGCAGCAGTATTAGAGGCAGTCACCTGTCAATGATGTATATTCATGACTGTAGTGGGGACACCCTCCTGTCATGAATTTATATCAACAGCGGGGGTTGTACTATGAATTTTGTTTTCTGTTTCATGATCACTTACAAAGATCCTTTTTCTAGGTGCATTTAAAAAACAAAACACAGCGTCAGAAAAGTATTAGTTTTGTTTCTTTGAACTCCAAGATGTTACGCAAAACAGTTTATATCCGACCTCAAATGCAACAGCAATATTGTTGTATTACTTGCGTTTTACCATTTCATTACTTCACATCTGTTGCGGGTATGTCAACTCGTTCTTAAACGCATGAACGACAGTAAAATCACTGTCCTATTAAGTTATAACGAATCTTAGATTTATAGATTACATCACATGTAAAATTAAAGTAGTCTTCTTTGAAATAACGTATAAACACTGATAAGTAGCGTTTTGTGAACCTGTGCAACCCTTTCTCTGTTTGTGTGAGAAACACAACTACCATGTAAGTTAAAAAATGGGCAGTCTGTCTAATTTATTTTCATTGACTGTGACAGGACAAAGACTGCCACTGTGTACACTGACTTGAACATACAACAGTGTGCACAGCCAGGAAGTACATCACAAGAACAATGAATGTACAGAAACAAGCTGGTACATATTATTAATTGGTATAAATAACGTTAGCAAACAGTCAAGACTGGTTTGCAAGATTAAATTGACCAAAAACACCTTGTTGCTGCTCTATAAGGTTCCAGCATATAGAATACAAGGGAAAAAGATCCACAAATAAAAATTGCACAAGCATAGTAACAGCGATACTATTTACAATCCAATAAACACAAAAGCGGGGCGGAGGTAGTAATCCCCCAGGCCCCACCCGCTTGCTGGTGGGGTCCCGCTACCCCAGCTAAAGGGCTGCGCAAACGAGGCGCTGCCAGAGTATTGAGCACTGAAATAGGCCTCCGATATTGCCTAGTGAAGATGTTCTAGACCAGCGATTCTCAACCTTTTTACCTCCAAGGCCCCCTGTGTCCAATTTAAATAAATGTCACAGTATATCAATATGTCAGCTTGGATTAATCTCAGTTTAATTTAATATGGTCAGGCCTTTAAGCTTTACTTATTCAATAACAACCATGCTAAACTGCTTGTTGAACATGACTCACATCAGTTAGTATTCCAAGACATACATTTCAAAATAAATACACTAATACAGAGTACAATCACTGTGGACTGTTCTCGTGGTAGCCTTACTACAAGCTCTAGTCACTCAATGTGAGGACTGCTGCTGGTGCCTGCCAATAATACAGTCACTGTGGACTGTTCTTACGGTAGCCTTACTACAAGCTCTAGTCACTCAATGTGAGGACTGCTGCTGGTGCCTGCCAATAATACAATCAATGCGCAGGGAGATCTTTGACAAACAGGCACGCATGTCATCCTCATTGGTCAACCTGGCCTTGTATTTAGTTTTCAATGCTGTAATGGCTAAAAAAATCAACCTCACACAGGTAGGTGGACCTCACACAGGTAGGTGGACCTCACACAGGTAGCTGGCGCTGAATGGTATCAACACCTCTATTGCTATATCAAGACATACCCGGAACTCAGCTCCACACTGGAACCAGAATGTTTCCAATTGCACTTCATTGAAACGAGCTCTAATGGTGCCATCAGACGATACGTCAATGTGTTCTTCCAAGTGTATGGATGGGGAAGTGGCTGGAAATTGTTCATCGATGTTCTCAGTAAATGGGTTTGCAATCCACTGGTAAGAAGCTACTTGCTCCTCTGTGAGTTCAGGGAAGCAACTGTTAAAGTTGTCCAACAACCCTGACAGGTGCACTGTCACCTGACATTTGATGACAATGAAATACGTGTGTCTCCTCAGAATTAATGCAGGCATATGTTGAAACATGTCAGTGGTTCCTGATGAGCTGGTTTATTTCACTGAATATGTCTGCAAGATAGCTGAGTTGAGCAAGCCATTTCTCACCGCTCAGTTACTCCGCCAGATCAGGCCTGTTGTCCGAGAGGAAAATACACAGCTCCTCTCTTAGGCTGAACAGGCGTGTGAGCATCCGCCCGCGAGATAACCACCTCACCTCTGTCTGCGTGAACAGGGAGTGGTGGTCAGCGCCCACTTCTTCACTGATAACCTGTAGTTTGTTGCTCTTGCTCTAAAAAAAGTTCACAATGGTTACGGCAGTGTTCATAACCTCGTGAAGCCCCGGTTTGATGTCCTTAGAAGCAAGCGCGTCTATCTGCAAGAAACAGTGTGTTGAAACGGCACGGGGGGGGGACAGCTTTGATTCGTTGTACGACTCCCGCGTGCCTGCCAGTCATCACCACGGCGCCATCTGTACAGAGGTGGAGTTTGTCCAGTTCGTTTGCAAAATAAAAAGTCCATCCCTTGTTGTACAAGACAAGACAACATGTAGACAGTGTAATATATAATTTAAATAAATCATCAATAGTATGGACATCATTATATTTTCGTCAGATCATCTGCTTGAGCATATACGCGGGTTCAAGTCTTTAGTTTACTAACATGACCACCACGGGCTTAAAGGTATATCATACAGTATACCACCATGGGCTTAAAGGTATATCATACAGTATACCACCATGGGCTTAAAGGTATATCATACAGTATACCACCACGGGCTTAAATGTATATCATACAGTATATTGTCGCTGTATCGGTTGCATTCCTTGTAATACAACACACAACTTTACACAGCAATGGAACTCGATTGAGAAATATAGTATTCAGGAGCACATTGAAAAGTTGAGTTACACAACAATTTGCACCCTCCATGTTGTCATGTTATCATGTTAGTGTTGATGTTCTATTGTCGAAAACGCTTACATTTGTGTAATTTTATATCAAATATATTAATGTTACTGTATTCATGCGAAATAGTCTTTTGTGGATAAATATTTCTTATGAATGTCACGCATCTTACTTGAAATTGGAAACGCTGGCTTGGATGAATTTAAGTTAGGTTAATTTCGGTCATGAGAAAGCGTGTACGCATTAGTGTCGTGCAGTTTAACGTGCACAACAGTGATGCGTATATACACCCGTGCATCATATAGATTGGCATCTTAAATAATCACGCTGACAATCACAGGTTAACTAGCATTGTCTCTTTATCTACTACCGTATACTTCGCCTTTGACCATTGCGTCTTGTCCTCAGTTGTTGTCGTCAGCTCCGTTTTTACTTGATCTGAATATACAAAGTCTCACTTCTTTGATGTCACTCTGCAGCACACTTAACATGTTTGTGCAGTGGAGTCCTTTTTTGGACAGTGGCACACCGTTCAATTGTTCACCAGCCGGCGACGTAAAACATCTGACAGTTCGCGCACAGCATTAGTTTTTGTCACGAATTCGACTGATGCTCTATAATGCTCAAATTTGCCATATCACACAGTAAAACTCTCTCCGACGCCGGCGTTCGTTTCTCCAGAGGTCGATGGGACATCCGGTGGCAAGTCAACGTCCCTACGGCACAGCAGTCGACTGAAGTTGTACATCGTTGTGAGGCTGTAGCTCCGGCTCATTGGTGTGAAGGTAGAGCGCAGGAACCGTGTCCACGTCCGGGTGTTTGCGGAAACGTTTCAACCACACGTACAGGAAGCCCGCAAGGAAAGTCACCGAGAAAAGGCCGCCGATCAGGCCGGCGACAATCACCAAGGCGCTTGTTCGATTGTCACTGGTTTCCACGTTTTCCTGTCGTAGTCTTTCGGTCGGGATCGATGTTGAGGAGAAGTCGTGCAGTGTCGTTGGATAGTGTGTAGTAGACACCCTTTCATTGACCAGCGGTTCGTGCCATGCATGCTGTCGCCAGGAACGCATGCCACCCTGCCTTGTCGTGTTCGTTCTCTCAGATGGCGTTGTGGTCGTGTGCTGTGTGTCATCATGCCACCGCTTTGGGTCCGTAGATGTCGTCGGTTGCCCTGGTATGCGAACATGTTTTTCCTGAGAGGACATCGTCTTCTGACTTGTCCAGGGCGTCGTCGTCGTTGTCGACAATCTTCTTCGCAGGTTGGATGTTGTTCGTGACATTTCTCCTGACCTGAAAACAGATGCTACAAGTTACTTTGCGGTTTGCAAGTTATGCAAATATTGTCATTGTACAAAACAAAAATAGCTCCAGGCAGTTTTCCCGAACCGTTTATCGTTGCGAAATTTGCCTGCAATTTTTTTGCCAGCGAAATTTCGTTGGACACTTTTGGACACCTGCTTGGAGAATCAATCGGAGAAGAGCCACAACAATCATGTGATTAAATTCCTCGCGATTGCGCAAACTATCGAACATGCTAACTAGAGGTGACTACCGGGGATAGTTGTACTATTACAATAGTATTGTGATAGCCGTATAACTATTGCAATAGTATTGTGATAGCCGTATAACTATTGCCACACTATTGCTATAGTTGCAAAACAAGATTTAACAAGATGGCCATCCAAGGCAGAAGACCCAGGTGGCAAGTGAGCAAGGAAGCCAATGGCTTATTGAGAGTAAAAAAAAATACATCCATGGACGTATCTATCGCGATAGTATTGCGATAGAATCACGGAATAGCGGATAATAGTCCCACACTGTAATTGATTATATAATAATATATAAAACACTTCTATTGCGCTAAAATCCTCGGGAGACCCAAGCTCGGCAGCGCATCAAAACAAAAGGGGTTAAGCAGTTCATAATCGATAAGTAGTTCTACTTGTGAACAGTTGGATTGGTCCGCTGAGGAGCTATGGAGGACGAGCAAGTTTAAACAGGTGGGTTTTTTGCTTGCGAAATGTCATTATATTTCCTACAGACGTAACATTAACAGGGTGTGAATTCCACAGAGTCGGTGCAGCATCTAAACATGCTCTACTTCCGACATTTGTCTTAACACTGGGAACAAAAAGCAGATTAGAATTAGACTATCGGAGCTGTACGGGTTGTCTTGCAGGAGTGTGCAGTGAATGTAAATATGCTGGTTGTTTGGATAACAGTGATGGTGTTTCAATATGTCTTTGAGGGCAATATTATGATAAAGGGAATTATTAATGATGAATGGCGATATCGCGTAGCGTTGGAGGTAGTTGATTAAAAATGCAGAATCAGTGAATGACGCTGCTCTAGATGTTAGGTCGATAGATTAAAAAAATTATCCAACACAGTTGAAAAAACACGTTTATTTATTTCATAACAGTGACACAAGTGGCCCTGCTAAATTGTTTTAGGAACTGTCTTTACTATCGATAATCCATTGTTCTATCGACGATAACTATCGATAGCCCAATTTACTTTCGACAATAATGCACAGTCACATCGACAATTGCGATGCATCGATAGTTCTTTGTATTGTTCCACCCTAGTGCAAACAACAATAGTGCCAGTGACGTTACAATATCTAACCACGAAAACAGCCACCTTTCGCCGCTGAACATCTCGCATATATACTACACCCACACAAAGATTACACATACAGGGTATGATATATTTCATCGTAAGACCATGTTATATATAGTATCAATTATATCCATCCTTTCATCCAGAACGCCCAAATGTGTTTTAATTAATCACAATTTATTAATATAATGTGACCGTTATCTGTTTAATTTGAATGTTTCAACTGGAATATCATTTTTAAATTGCATGTTTATATTGAAAGACAGATAAAGGTCAAATTATATTGTTCACATTTAGGCGGTCAAAATGTTTATACTGAATAAAATGATTTTCTGATAACCGATCAGACTTTGTACCCATAATTTCTTCAAAACATATAACTCAGAAACTGTCCAGCTACATATCCGATTCATACTAAGATTACTGTAGCTAATATTAATATAGTCGCAGCGGAGATCTGTGTCGTGATTACTGCCTAACCAGATTAAAGAGAGCCTGTATATAAATCTAACTTAACCTTGACCTGAATAACAGCCTGTATCCTGCACTAATAAACGTGTCGTCAGCCTAAGTTCAGACTTCCACAAGCCTTTACATAGTACGGGCCTCGACAAAGAAAACTGTCGCAAAACGAGAACAGCCTGAGCCGTAGTCGTTCTGACCTTGAATGGGGCCGGCGGTGTGGCGGTAGAACGCAGGACTGAAGATTCATTGAATGCGCAGTGGAGCGCGACGACATTTTACAGGGAGGTCAATGTGTCACAAAACGAGAACAGCCTGAGTCGGAGTCGTTCTGACCTTTGATTGGGCCCGGTGGTGTGGCGGTAGAACGCGTGATTGTCAGTCGAGTGGACCGAGGTTCGAATCTACCTGCTGCCGTTTTGAAACGTGGGTAATTTCGTTCATCCCAAATTGCCTGTGTCTAAAAGAAGTTGGTCCCTTCTACCTGGTGTCTATGCCTAAGGATCCCATAGAAGGAAACGAAAAAACCTGCTGTGGACTCACAGCATAGTCGTCTCTATTTCTCACCCACCATCTATGTATGCATGTATGTATGTATGTATGTATGTATGTATGTATGTATGTATGTATGTATGTATGTATGTATGTATGTATGTATGTATGTATGTATGTATGTATGTATGTATGTATGTATGTATGCATGTATGTATGTATGGTGTGAATGCACACAGCTCGACAATACTGAAGTCACATGATATGTGACTAACATAGAGGAACACTGAGAAACAGGGCAGCCATGGTGTTGTGTCGTATTTTCGCTTACACGTATATATATATATATATATATATATATATATATATATATATATATATATATATATATATATATATATATATATATATATATATATATATATATATATATATATATATATATATATATATATATATATGTCGTAGCATAGTGTTAGCATTATCTAAATAGTATATACAATTAGTTTTTCAGTAATAAACATGATACAAAGAGTACAGAAGGCGCAATCCATTTCATGACATGTGCTATATGTTTACATATGCGTATGCATAATTATATAGATAAAGTGCACGCAACACATTGTTACATCGTTTAAATTTTTATATGGAGCAATTTGTGAATCATTCAGTGCAGTCTTATTTTACTGGTCACAAAAGCAACATTTTAACAAACATCTGACAACAAATGAAATTCGCCGTGAAGAAACTCTCTATGTGAAGCAAGATAAGGTGTAAGAAAGAATCAACATTCTTATAAAGTTGGATGAATTAATACCTGGAACGTTGTAGCAACAATCTCAACAATCTCATGAATTTAGATGTATTAAAACCAGGAACGTGCGTGTGGAAAACCAGCAGTTGTGGTAGCAATAGTTTCTACAATCTTATAAAGCCACAGTTGTTGTAGCAATAGTTTCTACAATCTTATAAAGCCACAGGTGTTCTAAAAAGTGTGACATACTTCCCCTTCCATAGAAAAAAGAGAAACATCTTAGTGGCAAAAAAGTATCGGGACAAAAAGAAGAACCATTGTCAGGATTCATCTCCCACTCAAAGAACAACATGTAACTGATCTGCGAAATAGGAGTCACGAGGAACGGCAATTTACAAAGAGGTTTCACTCCAACATGCGTCACGAATAAAGAATGACACATCGAGCATTGTTTTTGCTTGACGGATGGGAGCGCCGGTGTACCTTATGCACTCAGACCAACACTTTGGAGTTAGTCGCAAGAACAAACTAATACACTCATGAAGATTTATTTTAACTTACTTCACCTTGTCACCTTGTGCCGTCGAGTCGTGTCCGACCCCTGGCGACAGCCGCGGTAGCTCCTCTCCATTCCACTCGCTCTCTGGCGTCCCGTCTCATAATGTTAATAGAGGGGCCCTCTACGTCTTTGATAGTGTCTAGCCATTTTGTTCTTGGTCTCCCTCGCCTTCTTTTCCCTCTCATTCCCCCTAGCATCACATCATTCTCCATTCCACTTACTTACTTACTTACTTACTTACTTACTTACTTACTTACTTACTTACTTACTTACTTACTTACTTACTTACTTACTTACTTACTTACTTACTTACTTACTTATGTTCAATAAGGAATATGTGTAAATATGTGAAAGCTTTGAACTTGTGTTTTGTATTTTTGTATGTCATATTTTACTTAATGTTATACTTTATTGCTTACGACTTTACAATGACTACGCCCCTATGAATGGGTTGGTCCGGCGAACATATGGCGCGTTTACAAATCGTATCATTTTATTATAAATAGTATACATCCGTGCCAGAATCAACCTCGCTAGACCTCCCGTGTGTCCAGTTTCTGAACTTTCGCGTGACCACGATAACGGACGGCGACTACTGAGGTACTTACCCTAGCATTGCTACTGCAAGGATCACGAACGAGGCGAACGTCGCGGCCATGACGACTAACCGACTGCACGTATTGTGGTGTGCTCGACTCGGTCGGCTACTTTTTTATGTCAAGCTGCAGGGGAACTAACTTGTTTACGCGGGGAAGTGAGTCAGCGTCATTAGGGCGTCTTCAAAAGTGTGCGCCCGCGCATTTCATAGAATTATAAAGAGCATAGTAGAATTGGGTATGGAAAACAACAGCAAACAACATATTCTATAGAAATATCTGCAAAAATCATATAGATTATTCTTTAGAAAATCTAGAAAATATCCTATTAAACTTATATATCGAATATTTTGTAATTTTTTGTGAGGATGGTGTGTGCGTGCGCGTGTGTGTGTGTGTGTGCGAGTGCGTGTGTGCATGCGTGCGTGCAAACGTGCGTGCGTGCGTGCGTGCGTGCGTGCGTGCGTGCGTGCGTGCGTGCGTGCGTGCGTGCGTGCGTGCGTGCGTGTGGAATTGTCTGATGTTTTTCAGCATTATGCTGCCAGCTGAGATTTGGCGCCACTGTGCGACCTCGATAGCTCTTAAAGACAAACCGAAGTAACGCATTCAGCGCCACTGTAGCGCGTAGTGGCAGTGGCATTAACCAGCACTGCGACCGTGGCGCTCACTGCGGAAGGGGCATGAAGTAGCGTTGCAACACCGTGCGATTGAGTTTTCGCCGTTTCTGATGGGGAATGCGGCAAGATGCCGCAAACAAAAGGATACGACAGGATACAGTCTGTGTCGAAAGAAAAATTTTCCATGCGAAAAATGAACAACTACATCAAAAATCTGATGCGGAACCCTCGATATCGGTGGCGGTAAAGGGTCACAGAAACAGCGTCCACAATACAAGCCCTACTACTAGTACAGTAGTACTACTATTACAGTAGTACTACTAGTACGGTAGTACTACTAGTACGGTAGTACTACTAGTACGGTAGTACTACTAGTACGGTAGTACTACTAGTACGGTAGTACTACTAGTACGGTAGTACTACTAGTACAGTAGTACTACTAGTATTGCCAGTGCCACTGCCCTGGGGCAACTGACACCGCTGGCGCTACTGAGAATACACACAAAGACATACATGTTTCTGTCGGTAGACGGATTATTAAAACTAAACTAAAGCTAAACTTGTAATAAATTCTAGTGTTAATTATTAAGAACAAATCTTCTGCCCTATTTTCGGACTTATTTTCTTGCATTTATATACAATTTGTGGCCTTATTTTTTTATCCGATTTGATAACAATTATTGGTATTGTGTAGGAAGAAAGATTGAATTTTTAACTTATGTAGGGCAACTAAATGAATAATGAATGTATTGATATCAGTGACATCAGTATATTATTATATACACAGACGTGTGGAAATAATGCCACCACATCCCCGGTGGGCTTTTGATCGAAAATAATATTATTTGTACAGTTTGTTTTGTATGAACTTCGTTGATGACGCCAGTGATGCCGTTAAACATGTTTTTTTTGCCAAAAAATATTTTTTTTGGGAATTTTCATGAATGTTTACCTATTATTTCCATTTTTTTAGCATAAGACCACCTGATTTGTCAACTTGTGTGACTGATATAACGAAAAAATTTTCGTGGAAGACGGACTAGATTTTCTTCCTTTAGAAGCGTAACTGTTGATGTAAAACTATGGTAGATAAAGTAGATTGGCATTTTGGAGAAAATAACGCTAACATGTATATTTTGCAAAGCAAAATATGTTAAAAGTTTGTAAATTTGTCGAGGACGATGTAAATGAATGAATTATTAAAACATTTTGGTATACATATACGTGTGGGAAGAATGTGACTAATTATTTGTATTTATGCCATTTTTGCCAAATTTGACCCGTAACTGTACTTTTTTAATGTCTCATATTTTTAATGTCTCATATTTTTAATGTCTCATATTGATGTATCCATTCAGCATTACTATCTGTGCAAAGATTATAACGGTGTAATGACTTTTAGATACCTGTATTAAATTGTAAAGAAAATAGTCGATAAATGTCAATAAAAGTAAAATTTCTCTTTCGTTCCAATGTATTGAGAACTCAGTTTTAGCACCGAAAAAACGCAGTAGTATTTTAAGCAACATAACTCATTTTCTCTTTGTTGCATTGTAGAAAAGTTTTCATGCATGTCTTTTGATCTATGGTAAACATTTTCCATGAAAATCTCGTGTGGGGTCTAATGTGGTAAAAAGGACTTCCGCCCCAACTTCATATATTATGTGGTGTTCGTCCCTACCAGCGCATGTGTGCTGTGCGCTTCTTCAAACAACCATGCTAAGCATGTGTGCTTTGATGAGAAAACATCCGTGTTAATTTCACAGCAATCCGTTGAAAGGAAGAGACCGCTCACACAACACAAACTATATGCCATTGTACACACACACACCACGCACGTGCACGCACGCACGCACGCACGCACGCACGCACGCACGCACGCACGCACGCACGCACGCACGCACGCACGCACGCACGCACGCACGCACGCACGCACGCACACACACACACACACACACACACACACACACGCACGCACCTACGCACGCACGCAAGCGCGCAGACGCGCACAGGCACAGTGGACTCCACTTAACAGAATCGCGGATGGCAGAACTATGTTCCCGCTGAATTAAAGTGTGCAGCTTAAGTGAATCAAATTGCTTTGTCCCGAAGTGTTTCTATTAAGAGGTGTCCACTCTACTCAACAACAAAGACGAGTGCGTCGTTCCCTCGTGCAATAGACGAAGCCCAACGATGTTATCTGTGTGTGACCGGGTGCTCCAACAACTCTGCTCTCGTGTCGTGAGTCATTAGGCGTGCAGCGGAGCGTGACGATTGTTCACTCGTTTTCGACGAGCTAACAACGTCAAACTTCGGCGTTGTTACGAGTATGTTGTCCACTTATGTACGTTGCGTACCGACCTACACTCGACGTCCAAACAACGTCAAACTTCGACGTCGGTACGACGGGGGTTGATCGACGTTGCATAGACGTTGTGTAAATGTTGTCCGCCTGCTGGGCCCGGGGAAATCCCTACGAAAATGTCCAGGTCGTACGACCAATCACACGGCAGACTGCTACAAGGACACAAGTATGAGGCGCCGTAGCGGCTAAAAGGGTGATGAAACGGCAACACCTGTCGAGTCCTGCAAGAACCGTCGAGTTATGTCTCCGAGAACCGTTAAGTCTGGTTACCACTGAAAATAGCGCTATAGGATGTGCAGTGACGTAATGCCGCAAAAACATAATATATGCTACCCACATAAAAGTGACTAAAAGGTACCATAACAGAGTAATTGATATTTACTATATTTTCATGAATCACATACTCACAAAGTCATTCTCACAGAGGACGATCATCAAAAAAATCATCATATTTAGTTCAATGTTCGCTTTTATTTAATTTCGCTGATTGGCAATGTGTAGTACTAATTATTTCTAAGTGTGGCTTATTAGGGACTTAACAACTAAACTGGTTATGACGTTAGCAAATAGGATGTGCAGCTAGAAACTATTTAAAAAAATTTTTAATAGTTTTTGCAATGTATGCCTTTTTAAAATAAATAATATATGTGATCCCTTATGAAAATATCACCAATGATCATATTTTGAGGTTAGGTGCATACATTAAAACATTTAGAAACCTTTATTTCAGATGAAGAAGAAGATACAATTCACATAATACATATATATCCATGTTGAATTATAATTTTACATAATACAGGTGTATACAGATGTAAGTAAACATGGTATATATTAAGGTAAATAAACAAATAGGGTCAGGAGACTCCTCTTAGACTTTGATAGTCGCTATCGATGAGTCACCTTACAAATTAAAATTAAACTAATTTTTGAAAAAATAAAGTTTAGTGTACTGAGCAAATCCCTGTAAGCTGTGTGTAGTAAGCTTTTCGTTAACAATAGTGGGAATATTATTAAGTAAAAATGGTCAATTATGCCAAAGACATTTCCTTGCAAATTCGTGTTTAGTTTTATAGATATATATTTAATTCTTGATTTGTGTGTCACAATTATCCTCCAATTTTGTAAACAAACTGGTAAATTGTTATGTAAATATTTATAATAAAATTTTAATTGTTGTAATTTAAGAATGTCATCTACTTTTAACATGCTGTATTTTTTTATGGAATGGCTCTGTGTGGGAATTATAATTACTTAAAGTAATAATTCTCAAAGCTTTCTTTTGAAGTTTTATTATTCTATTTCATTGAAAACCCCAAGCCATGATTGAATAATTAATGTGTGGTACAATTAATGAATTCTATAATAACGTTTTAATTTGTTGAGATAACACGTTTTATTTTTTTTAATACCAATCTTTTTAGAACATGCGTTTGACATTTCTTCAGTATGTCTTTTCAAGTATAAATTTGTATCAATAATTAAACCTAGGAAATAAAATTCCTTAACTTGTTCAACATTTATATTATCTATCTTCATAGTAAGCATTTGTACATTTTTATTTGCGTTTTGGAATGTCATATATTTAGATTTTGCAATGTTTAATTATAATTTATTTATTTTGAGCCATTCATTTATTTTTTAAATTATTAAATATTCTAAATTGTCGTTGTGTGTTAAAAGTACTTGATAAGGTTGTGTCATCAGCGTAAATTATGAAATTGAACATTTTACTGGCTTGTACAAAATCATTGATATGTATAATACATAACAGAGGTCCTAGGATTGAGCCCTGTTGTAAGTCAGTTGTTATTGATAACATGTTTGAGCTTATATTATCAATTTGTATTATTTATACCATATTTTGTATATGGGTATTTCAAATTGATCCATTTAGGTTATAATCCTGTCTATTAATTCCAGTGCAGTATATTATGTTGAATGCTTGGGTCGGAAACTATGTTGATGGTCAAAGAAAAGTTTTGAGTCTTGTAAATAAGATGACAATTGATAAATAATGCTCCTTGCACTGGCAATTACTTGAATTAACACACAAAAAACGTGGTGAAAAAATAAAAATAAGGCCATCGTTAGATCCCTATCAATTTAAATAGGTGATAATATTTTCAATATACCTACTAGAATCTGTTAAAAATCCAAACACAGTAAAAAATAGTGCTCATTATTGAAAAAATTGCTATTCATTTCCAAATATGCTTGGTACACTTTCACTGATTATGGTCCTTATGAATTCATTCAAACTGACATACTTGTTATAGTTCATCCACAAAGTTGGTATAAAATGTCATTTGTCTTATATTTTTTAGAAATATTACTAATTATTGGTACTAAAAATGTATTAATGAAAAAATAAAAATTAGTTTGGAATGGGTTTATTTATAAAATTGTCATGTTTTATTGCACAACAAATTATAATGAAATGTGGTCTATTACTCGTCATTCACCCTATATGTTAGCAGTGTTTGATAGTTGTCAAAATGTATGCAAGTATTCGTAGCATATGATGATGACATAGTGCAAGATGGCCATGTTTAAAAGCAATGTGAACCCCAGGGGTGGGAATGTCTCCATCCCAGTTGCGAACGTAAGAATGTCACCAAATCTGACTGTACATTCATCATCTGAAATAAAGGTTTCTAAATGTTTTAATGTATGCACCAGTTGCACGTAACCTCAACATAAAATTATGATAATTAGGGATACTTTCATGAGGGATCACAAATATTATTTATTTTAAAAAGGCATACATTGCACAAACTATTTAAATTTGTTGATAAAAAGAGTGTCTAGCTGCACATCCTATTTGCTAACGTCATAAACAGTTTAGTTGTTAAGTCGCTACTAAGACACACTTGGAAAAAAATAGTACTACACATTGTCAATCGGCGAAATTATACAAAAGCGAATATTGCACTAAATGTGATCGATAAAATAATAATAACATTAAACGAGAAAAAAGTTAGTCGGACCTACCAGGGATTGAACACGGGATCTTCAAACACAAAGCGGACGCTTTACCGCAAAACCACGACAGCTCACATGGAACATTGCATGGAATTCGTTATGTATTCTGCAGGCCGTCTCGTGGCATTGTCGTTAAAATGTAAATTTAGCTTTTAAGTACGTTCACGTTGGTAGCATTTACAGGATTTTTTTCAATTCATTGTCCTCTGTGAGAATGACTTTGTGATTCATGAAAATATAGTAAACATGAATTACTCTGTTATGGTAACTTTTAGTATGTGGGTAGTATTTATTATGTTTTAGCGGCATTACGTCACTGCACATCCTACAGCGCTATTTTCAGTGGTAACCAGACTTAACGGTTCTTGCAGAACTCGGCAGAACTCGACGGATCTTGCAGAACTCGACGGGTCTTGTAGAACTCGACGGTTCTTGCAGGACTCGGCAGAACTCGACGGTTCTTGCAGAACTCAACGGATCTTGCAGAACCAGACGGATCTTGCAGAACTCGGCGGTTCTCGCAGACAGAACTCGACGGTTCTTGCAGAACTCGACAGGTGTTGCCGTTTCATTACCCTTTTGGCCGCTACGGCGCCTCATAACAATAACGTACGTGTGTGCCGTGTGCCTTCAAAGTGGGTAAACATGGATGTAACGATGTCAGCCTTCCTAGCTCTGCTCGTCGCGACCATTTTCCCGTAAGTTGCACCACACCAATCAGCATTTACTCAGAGGGACTCGCGAAGTTCGAAACAACAGCACAGTACTGAAACAACTGGTATCTCGAGAATCGATCGAGCCTGTATATGTTCCTACGTGTGTTCTGGCTATCAGTTACTATAATGACGCGTAGAGTAGTAGGGGTACAATATGGTATGGGTTTGGGAATATAGCCTACACCTAACTAGCTCAGTTGTGTATTTAGGAGGAACATTTGGTTATGCCACCTTTGGCTTTGTAACTTGTTCCGCCACTACATGGTAAAATTGTCAACTAATGGGTAACTACGCTAGCCCGCCTGCGAATTCTGTTTTCCCAAACAATATATCCATCGCTCCGCCCACCTTGCATATAGCTCCACCCACTTTGTCAGTCGTCTCGCAAGAACATATCCGCGCATGCGTGACAACCGGCGTTTCCGCTATTAATAAACTGTAGTACTGTTAGTGTTTTAGAAGAAATAAAACACCGAAAGGAGTTTATATACTTATGTAGGAAACATATTTAACTATCACGTATAAGGAGAAACAGCTAATTGTACCCCTGTACAAAACAATAGTAGGACCACATTTGGAATATTGTATTCAAGCAATGAGGCCGTATCGTAAAAAGGACATAGACAAGCTAGAAAGAATACAACGAAGTCTCAAAGAGCAACTAAAATGACTCCAAAATTGAGAGACCTTAGTTACGAAAGCCGCTTATTACAATGTGGTTTGACAACACTAGAGACCAGGAGACTAAGAGGAGATCAAATAGAAGTGTTTAAAATAGTGAACGGTTATGAGGATGTTGACAGGAATATGTTCTTCAAACTTAAAGAAGGCAGTGGAACCAGAGGACACCAAGCAGCATTAGTTAAGGAGCAGTGTAGGTTGGACATAAGAAAGTACTCTTTCTCACAAAAGGTGATAGATGAATGGCACAAACTGCCAAATGATTGTGTTAATGTTAGTAGTGTGAATATGTTTAAAAATAGAATTGACAGATATCTGATAAGGGCGGGCTACACATAGATTATAAAATTGTTGGACTCTCGATAAGCCAATGGCTTCCTTGTCCACTTGCCCTCTGTAACTTGTTGTTTGGGATGGCAATCTTGTTAAATATATATATATTTATAAAATATACAGTGAGATAATTATTTTTGCGTGTTACGAGTTAATTGACGTAATTGCAGTGCATAACGCGAAGATCTGTTGTAGTGTAGTGGTTAGCACGTTTAACTGCTAGTTTGGATTTGGAGGTTTTGAAATCAAGGCTGTCCTAGGGAAGGGATGTACTTTTGACTAAGATATGTAAAAAATTAAACAGTATTTTTAAAGATATATATTGGCTAAATGAATTTACTTTATGGTACAATATGTTCATTGTGGAGGCGATGCTATTTTATGGTAAATCGAAGAAAATGAGCATTATATTATGTTTCTACAAAATTATTATTTATTTCATAACCAATGTTATTAAGGAAGTAAAAATAGTACGTTGGAGAAAATGACGAGAACATTTATTTACACAAGTACATCATGAGAAAGTAATCATCAGATCACAAATTGATAAGTATTCAAAATAATTAAACAAAATGATATTCTAAAATAATTTGAAAACATTAGTATAATATATTAGCAAACATTTTGCTTGCACTACAATTTTTTTTATAGGCATTCTCAGCGAATTGTTGTACAATTTTTTTAACATATAGGTACTCCATAATTTCCGGTCTCGCAACTGCGATGTGCAAAGTTTTCTTGACATTTTCGTACTGCTTGAGCCAAAGCTGAGCCTCTGAAACACGATCGAGCGCAACACGAATTTCAGCTGAGTACATACACTCGTCAACAAGTTTGAATGAACATACATGACAGTTAAAACCAACAGGCAGTGTATTCTACAATAAACAATAATTTAATGTAATTAAACCAACTTCAATAATAATAGCATGTTTTTACACTTATATTTAAATCATAAATTTTAGCATAGCCTCTGGCAGACTAAGACAAAATAGACGGTTCCCTACAATCTTATGCAATACATTTATATTTCAATCATAAAATAAATATTATGTGAACAAAATTATAATAGTACATTTTGACAATTAAAAAAGTTAGAAACTTAATCTGCAATAATGTAATTAAAATTAAAATAATAAAATGTAGTTTTCACCAATAAGCTGAAAAACCATTGCCACAGAAATATTGCGAATATATTTCATGTAGTTTAAGGTCACGAGCATATCGACAATTCCTCTTTTGCACATTGGTAACCATGGTAAATATTTATAATGTAGCACTTGTACCATGCATAAATGTGCAGGGGAGTTGGGTGCCAAAATATCTGAAAATTGTGTAATAATTTGTTGAAGAGTTGCTGGTATATTGGAATACATGTATTGTCTGGGTGCTTGTGACCTAACAGATAAAATCAGAAACAATTACAGCCAGATCTTGGTAGTCAGAAGGATTATAGACCGATGACATATTTGATATGTGTCCCACACTCTGTGTCACACACTCTGTGTCCCACACCCTGTGTCCCACACTCTGTGTCACACACTCTGTGTCCCACACCCTGTGTCCCACACTCTGTGTCACACACTCTGTGTCACACACTCTGTGTCCCACACCCTGTGTCCCACACTCTGTGTCCCACACTCTGTGTCACACACTCTGTGTCCCACACCCTGTGTCCCACACCCTGTGTCCCACACTCTGTGTCACACACACTCTGTGTCACACAGATCCTAAAGCTGGCGTCTCATGAATAAAGGAAAAAATAATACAAATGAGCAAAACAGTAAACAAAACATTAAAGATATTACCAGGATAGGATAGCTAGAGTCAACAATTATTTAATTAACTTTACTGACAAACCGGCAGGTGAGTCTGACATTTCACATAATAAGGTTATATGGCCATTCTTGCGAAATAAAATTTTAATTTGCGTAGTTTCTGTTAGCTAGTACTACTAATATAAAACATTAATATAATATTATATTCATGGTTAAATTTGACATCTCCAAAAAATCACATCTCAAAAATTACTTTATCGATTTTGAAATGTACACTTTTCACGAGAATGGCACATATATATTTATTTAACATTGTTATGCATTCGGAATAATTAAATTTGTCATTCTGCCCAAATGTTAATGGATTTCATAAACTTAGATATAGCATCCCACATTGGAATAGGATAAAAAAAATTTGCTCAGCTCATTACTGTGAAAATGCCCATATTATATACAGATTGTATATTTTTTCTGTACTCATTAACTTTCATAACATATATTACATAGTTAATTAATTACTTGTTCTCTCTACAAAAATGGTGTACGTTATATTTGATTGCTAAGCCTGAGCTTCCATTTGCTACATTAAAAAATAGTTAATTACTTAGGCAGCAGTAATTGTGTAAAATTATTACCTTTTTGTCAGAACGCATGTGCTTGTCAAAATTTGTATATAACTGGATGTTGTGTGAGCAAGATTACCAAACGGGATTCTCGTAGATCAATATAAGGTCACTCTAAGAATTGCCGTCTGCTGGCCATAGAGTTACATCATTAATCATCCCCCTATAAACAACTAACTTGCTAACGGGTGTTTTATTTATGTCTGTTCTGCTGGCCCACTCTGGCCTCATTCTACACGAAATCGTGTTTGACCATGTGACCCAAAGTATGGCGGCTATTTATGCAATCTTTTCTATGTGACCGATAAATGCACTCATAAATAATTATTTGGAGCACATTTCTTCTGTTTCTTGACGCCCAAGTGTCGGTTGTATGTCACGGTTAGTGCGTGTTGGCTTTAAAACTTAAGTTATTAGCTCCGTAGCCATTTGACTACGGAAAGCCCAAATCATCGCGTTGAATAAACACGGCTCCGACTTCCGCCCCAAGCTCAAGAGTGGGGCGGACGATTCTGTCTACTGTTTTCACCAGATCAGCCATTATTGTTGTTTATATTATGTACAGATATTAGGTAATATTTGCGGAACCAAAATTTAGGATAGAAAAGGTCGATGCTATATATAAATTATAACTACAACAAGGGCAGCGATCGCATCGCGCAAGAGCTAGTCCAAGTCACTGAAGTCAGTGTGACAAACGCACGCGCAAAAAAAATACAAATCACTGATCAGCTTAATTATTATAAATTATCGTATATAGGGTTTGGTATCAAGCATGTAACATTACATAGCGCATCTAATGCAATCTGTTAATGTACGTACCTCGCTTCCAAAATTTCGTAAATGTAGCACGCGAAAACAATATCGACAGGAAAGCAGCAGGTGTGATATTTTGAAAGTTGTTTATGCAATTTGCACATGCGCAATTTTTAACTAAACAACATATTGACAGCTACAGTGAAAAGTGGGTCAAAATGGGCGGGGCGATGGATATACTGTTTGGGAAAACATAATTCGCAGCCCGCCTTGGCCTCGCCCTTTGTGAGATTCTAGATATGCCACTGACATAGCCTTAGCGTTCGAAATCGATAATTTCGAAAAATCGAAATCGATAAAGTGATGTTGGCTACTTGTATGAATAGTCCTTGACACCCTAAATAAAAAAATGGTGCCAGATTTGTCTAATAAATTAGTTTAATAAAGATCTCTTACCAACGGTTTTATGGTGACTTGGGGTTGCTGAATCCCAAAAATGATGTTAGCAAAAGGTGGGAGGGGATCTTGACACCCTAAGTTACAAAATACCCATACCACAATTAACCAACACCTCTTTTTAGATTCTGCACAATCAGATCACCATAAAATTAAATTAAGAGTTCATTGTACTAATTGTACTAATTACAAAGGTGTTGTCTATTTCGGGGGCAAATCAGGAGCGATTTAGTTTTTTGTAATTTATCGATTAATGGGCCCTCCCATATTGCATATATTGGCCAAATTAGTTTTTAGGTTCAGCACACCCAAGAATTTTTGTGTTGCCTTTAGTGGTCTATCCCGCAATGCATTGTTGGGTAAAAGTCATAAATCTTATCAATTATTTTTGTTGACACATTGCAATTTGATAACCTTTCCGAAGGACAATTTGAACGTTTCTGTTAAATGGAACGATGACTTTGTTAATATTTATGACATTTCGGTTGGTAAAAACAATATCCATACAACACATTTTACTGTCGTGATCTTTCATATGAATTTTTTTTTTAATACACGATGTGGCGATGAAATAAAATATGCTAATTTTACAACATGTATAGAGAACACTTTACTGCAATTAACGACAAACCAATAAATTTTCACATTTGAAGGTGGAATGTAAGTTTTTCCCCGGATGATTTAATGGACTGTCAAATTTACATTTTTATACAATTTCTGACGTAAATATACTACAAAAAATAAAGCATGAAGTAAAACAAATAAACAAAATAATAATTAATTGTGATGTACTTTTCAGATTCAGATAATGTTGGCATTTAATTATACGAATCCACAATCAGCTTCGAAATAGCTGACAAACAAAAATCATTGTAAATTATCTTTAATTTCGAACATTTGTGTTTGCAGGGTAGTCGAGGCGCAGAGCGATGATAACACCGGCGTCATTGCCGGTCTTGTGGTGGCACTCATCTTAATAAAGATTGTATTCATAATCACGTACTGTCGCTGTCGTCGGTCACGTAGTCAATCAATCTCCCGAGTGATTCTTGTCACAGCCGAGCAAGTCACCGACGCCAGGCCGGACTCGTCGGAAACAGTTCCGCGTCCATTTGAAGGTGGAGCGGCGAGACCGGAAGTGAGCCTCGCTATGCCGCCACCGCCGTACAGCGAAGTTATGACCCACGGCACCGCCATTGCCACGAAGAGTAACGTCGTGTGACGTCCGAACTTTGCGAATCTGGTCCAGTTCCAACTTGCAGGAATCACGTGACGGGGACGGGTGTCTCTCTTTGCGAGACATACCACCCGTTTGCATACATATCATCACAACGGATATGTATGGGAGACTGGGCCTACCAGAATGTACTGATTCACCTTCACTTACAGTTCTCAGTCAGCTTCTTCGCCTTCATCCCTTGACCGAGATGGTCGTAGGGGTCTGTCTTCTGCTGTGCGTAAGAGGGTCGGTAAGGTTTTCTTTGTGCCAATTGTGCATATAGAGGTTTTCGTGATATTGCTTCTCTTGACTTTTTTGGTGTTAGAAAACGTTTGGTGAGGTATATCACTCAATGCTCCTTGATATGTTAACACACTTATAGAGGAGTACGTGGTTTCATTGTTAGCATTTTATCATTCATGAATACCAACCAGAATGTACTTATTGGGCTAAAACTTCCTGTGATGGCTTCACTGTTTCAAGTGAAATAAGACACGGTGTCATGTTGTTATGTCAATGGTGGTGTCTCTGTAATTATCTAGTGAAACATACTTTGTGAAAGATTAGGCAAAATCAATGGTCAAGTTTAAATCTAAAAAGTGCATTCGTGATGTTCAGTGGCAAGGCATGCTATTCCGAGCACTTTATATGGGGTAAAACTGAATGTGATGACTTCGCTGTTGCAAGTGAAGTAACTAACACACGGTGTCATGGTGTGATGTCTTTTAATTATTATGTACATAGATGACAGCAGAGTACGTTCCACATTTTAGTAATTATCTAGTGAGGTATGCTATATATGGTGATGACCTTCTACTACATCGTTACATAGTGAACGGTTAGGCAATGGTGTCAAGTTCAACTCTTGGAGAAAGTGCATTCGTGATATTCTACGGCAAAGCATCTTATTCAGAGTACTTTTTCTAATGGTGTTGATTTCACTCTCGAATGGAACAGCGTAGGGGGAGTCGGGGCAGGCCCGAACTTCGCACGCCCGATAATCGACCACACCACGTAATATATGATTTCTGAACTGTGTTCAACAACTCAACTCTTTTAACCACATTTTATTATAGCTTATCCATTTATTTTTTATTATTTAACTTTGTCTTGTTAGCGCCTTTGAGCAGGTTTTTAACAATGAAACATGGTACATTATTAATGTATAGTAATAATATTAAATAAAACAATGATATCTAGTACTCACAACAGACGCCAGAACTTGCTATTTCATTCCATTACTGTATATAACAAAATAAAACGATTTTATTGGTTTTGCTATTATGTTTTTCTGTTGTTCTAATGTGTACGTTCAACCCACGGTGATACATCAACGTGTGCTTATGTTAATTTAATCTACCTTTAATTATCACGCCCTAATTTGAGTGGTTATTATATATATATATATATATATATATATATATATATATATATATATATATATATATATATATATATATATATATATATATATATATATATATATATATATAATATCGTGTAGGCAATGCGGCTGAGGTCCACTCAGCAACAGACGTGATTAATCGTCACACTACGAACGCATCAACTCGTGATCATTCCACTCCTTAAGCTATGAACCATCAGTCTCATCAGCCATCCAAGAAAGGTCATGCTAGTCATGACGGAATGGACAAGCCTAAGCACATCGAGCCTGCTACGCACACGAGAAAACAGACCAGGTTGGCGTAGGCCCTCCAAGGAAGATCATGCTATGAGTCATCTTTACCAAGTTCAAACTGGCTAGGCAACATGAAGGAATGGACAAGCCTAAGCATTCCGAACCTGCTACGCACAGTAGAAGACAGACGAAGCTGGAATAGACTCTCCGTGAAAACAACCGCTCTGACACCCGTTCGACGGCCCCGATCAATGGATCAAGTCAACTGGCTGTCTCACAATGGCAATAAACGTGACCTGGGTCAAATACCCAGTTGTTCGTCGGGGCTGACGTGATTTGTGATATTTGGAAAGGTACAACGAATGGCAGTTTCCAGTGTACATCGCATTATACACTCGGTGACTCACAGTTCACTCAGCTGAATTAAATGAGTACCTGGCTATTGACAGAGGTGAATATGTGAATAAATAGTCTTCGCGCAGTAATTGTAGCGTGGTTGTATCCTTTCCAGAGTTGACGGTGGAATGAACAGGTCTGCCACGGCGTGAACTTTAAAGCGCTTTGAACAGTTACAAGGACTGGATACCGCGCTTTACAAGAACGTCCCTTTACAGCGTAACTGAGTAAAGCGGATCCGTACAGCGACACGCACCAGGCCCCGACACTACAAAGGGAGCGCGTGTGAGTGAACACTCCCACCAAATGATTGTGATATATTTAGAAAGTGGTTGCTCAACTGCCCCCAGCGGAGTGTGGCCTGTTGTGAGAGAAGCGTCTCGAAATTCAAGCTCATCGAGACGTACCTTCTCTCAAATGTGGGACAAGAGCGGTTGAGTAGAGAGCTGGCCAATGTCACTGACTTCGACTCCGTTGTCGTTGCTCCACAGATTAGGATGTAAGAGAGTATGAAGGAGCTTTTGAGCTCGGGATCAACGTATCACTCCCGGTCTCGTTGGCCCATCGTTGTCGTTGCGGTGGTAGAGGAGGAACGAGCTCGTTGGCCCATCGTTGTCGTTGTGGTGGTAGTGGAGGAACGAGCTCGTTGGCCCATCGTTGTCGTTGTGGTGGTAGAGGAGGAACGAGCTCGTTGGCCCATCGTTGTCGTTGTGGTGGTAGTGGAGGAACGAGCTCGTTGGCCCATCGTTGTCGTTGCGGTGGTAGAGGAGGAACGAGCTCGTTGGCCCATCGTTGTCGTTGTGGTGGTAGAGGAGGAACGAGCTCGTTGGCCCATCGTTGTCGTTGCGGTGGTAGAGGAGGAACGAGCTCGTTGGCCCATCGTTGTCGTTGTGGTGGTAGAGGAGGAACGAGCTCGTTGGCCCATCGTTGTCGTTGCGGTGGTAGAGGAGGAACGAGCTCGTTGGCCCATCGTTGTCGTTGCGGTGGTAGAGGAGGAACGAGCTCGCAGTGAATAATGCTATGTTGACCTTTATTAGCTTTGAACACTATCAATTACGGTTGGCTCATATAAGTTGGGACTTTTGTTGGAGGTTATTTCATAGTTGTACTGGACATGTGAATTTGAACCACATCTATCAGTAATTTTGTTTCTGATTGATACAGTGATATTGAAGTAGCGATCATGTTTTATACCTAGGTGGTACTCTTACCCCCATATGCACTTTGCCTCGTTACACTACTGGTTGTACAACTTCCTGATTGAGCCTATGAAACACGATTATAAACACCTGCGAAACCCCAGTACCCTCTTCCTGGTCGTATGTCCAATCACACGGCAGGCTGCTACCTGAATGACCCGTGTGCATTCAAAGGGATCGGCACAGCGAGTCTCTGCAGTGGGTCAACATGGACGTCAAGTTTTCAGCCTTCCTGGCTCTGCTCGCCGCGACCATTTTCCCGTAAGTTGCACCACACTAAGCAGCACGTAGGTGGAGACGGTGTTAGTTGAGCATTAATGAGAAGTTAATTCAAACAGCTTAATTGTCGAAACGGTGCTAGGTGAGCCGGGGGGGGGAGTTGAGCAGCGGTAAAGAACGAAGACGAGTGTTCTTCCCCCAAAATACATCAAGGAATTCTTTGTTTAGAGCACATTGGAACATCGGACAAGGCAACATATTGGCAGTCAGTTACCCTGCTTGCAATTGGTCTATAAGTCTACATTAATTAAGTGTGTCGACTTATTAATTAAGCGTGTAGACTTGTAAGAGACTTACCAACCCTATTTGAATCAGCCACATATAATTATATATGCATACTAGATATATCTTGGTATAAAATGATCTACCAATAATCATAGTTTATGTGAGTAAACACAATTTTGATTTATGAATATGATTATGCCATAGATATCAAAAAGAATGAAAATGGCTCAACTAACACTTCCTTCCCCTACACTGTCAGTATTGCATGACCTCCTCCACGTTTCAATTACCGGGAGCGAACATTATTTCATTGTTTAAAAAATTCCAGTGCTAAGTCTGGGTGTAGAGTTTAAACAAAGATACTTGGACAGTTGGACCTAACAGTTGTCTGCTAAGGGTGTCCGCTTTGCCTCGGTCTCCTGTGGATTATCTTCAATTTCGAACACGTGTGTGTTTGCAGGGTAGTCGAGGCGCAGAGCAATAGTAGCGGAAGCCTTGTCGGTTGGACGATCATGGTAATCGTATTCAAGCTCATAATCATAGCTGCGTGCTGTGCCTGTCGTCGTTCAAGCACTCAATCGACGACCGAAGTGTTCATTGTCCCCGACCCAGCAGGTCATGTCAACCCCACCGTGCCGGGTTCGTCGGCAACAGTTGCGCCACCGGAAGTGAGCCTCGCTATGCCGCAGCAGCCGCCGCCGTCGTACAGCGAAGCTACGGCCCAAGGCACCGCCACTAACAGCAATGTCGTGTGACGTCCGAACGTTCGAATCTGGTCCAGTTCCAACTTGCAGGACGCATGTGACAGGGGACGGGTGTCTCTTTTTGCGAGACATACCACCCGTATGCATACACATCATCACAACGTGTGGGAGACTGGGCCTACCAGAATGTACTGATTCACCTTCACTTACAGTTCTCAGTCAGCTTCTTCTCCTTCATCCCTTGACCGAGCTGGTCGTAGTAGGGTCGGTAAGCTTTTCTTTGTGCATTCATGTATATTATCCAGCCAGTCTTCTCTTGTCCTCCGGGGTGCCTTGTAGGGTGGGTTTTGTAATGGTGGTGTGTCAAGTGATGTGACCTAACCAGGAGAGGTTTCGTTGTTTCACCATTGTACTCATTATATCGGGCTACATGTACTATGATGGCTCATGTGAAGCAACGTACGGTGTCATATTGTCAATGCCTTTTTTGAATGTTACATAGATGATCATATACAATATTTTAATGAACTGTACATTGGATGGTGTCTTGTTAATTATCGAGTGAAGCATACTATGTATGCTCATGACGTTGAAGTAGTATCTCAATCACGTGGTACTGGTCTCATTGGGAGCAGTTTGACAAATGTAGTGACGTCAAGTTCAACTATAGGAAAAGTGCATTCGTGATATTCAGTGGTGTGTCAATCTCGCCGGACCGGGCTCGTCGACAATAGTTCACCTTCCCGTTGACGGAAGTTGCGCGACCGGAAGTCAGTATCGCTCTGACACAGCAACCGCCACCGCCGCACAGCGATGTTACGGCATGAAGAGTAATGTCTCGTGACGTCTGAATTTTGCGAAATTTTGAATTCTGTGATTAAAGCACCAAACTCAGCCAATGCTTAGACTAACATATACTGATCATTTTCAGATGTTGGGTCACTCGGTATTATACCTGTTTGCACATGCTCAGTCATTTGAAAATGAGCCGAATTGTACTTGAAATTGCAAGCAGAGGCCTATATGGTACAACAGTAAATACGGACAGAATTCAGGAAGCAGTATACATTTGTTGATGTATCTATGACTCGTTACTAGTAAGAACTCTTAATGTTATTAAATTAAGTTTCAGTGGCAATAAAATTATTATTTATTTTGTTATTTCTTTCTTATATGTTGTCTATGTCTCCCTGCAATCAAGTCTTATGATGATTGCACGCCAGACAGGTACTGTCTGTCAAGGACCATGGTACCCAAACATAATAAACATTTCAATGGGTCGTCCCGGTATTCGTGATGTTAAATTCAACTGCAGTTAAGTACATTCGTTATAACTCAAAGACTCGGTATTTTATCACAGACACTTTAGCTCATGCAGCTGACGTCACCCAATCACTCAATTAATTTATTTGTTTCAAACATGTAAACAAAACAGGCTATGCGTATAATACGCGTGAGTTTTCTGCGCAATCAAACAAGGAGAAAACTGTTTGAAAAGGAGTAAATAAAAAGTAAAATAAACGTACAAATATCCACACCTAAATCGTCAAACATTGTTTGTACGCGGCCATACTTAATTGAAATAAAAATATGTTAGCTCACGCGAATAATATCAAACTCCAATCTAGCCAATTCGCTAGTGCTGTCACCTTGCGAGTAAAACAGAGTTTACTCTCTACAACAGGGTGCACGTGCAAGCTGCAATCTCGTTCGTGTGTGCCGCATATTCGGTGTTCTTCGTGATTACCTCCTCCTCGCATCTTTTCGGTAGAGAATCTGCAAACATCATCAAGAACCAGCGTCCAGTAAGAGAGTTTCCCAGTTTCCATGTCACTATTGCGTTATTCTCGATACTCACTAGGTGGCGCGCCTGTTTCTTTTTAAATGTCATTTGGTACATGATTTATGACAGGTGTTTTTATACTGTATAAAGTTTCAATCATAGATCAGTCGCTCAACTTCACAACAGTGATGCTATTAAAATAGCACAAAGGAAGATTGCTTACTTGTGCGTGTGTGTGTGTGTGTGTGTGTGTGTGTGTGTGTGTGTGTGTGTGTGTGTGTGTGTGTGTGTGTGTGTGTGTGTGTGTGTGTGTGTGTGTGTGTGTGTGTGTGTGTGTGTGTGTGTGTGTGTGTGTGTGTGTGTGTGTGTGTGTGTGTGTGTGTGTGTGTGTGTGTGTGTGTGTGTGTGTGTGTGTGTGTGTGTGTGTGTGTGTGTGTGTGTGTGTGTGCGTGCACGTGTATGTGTCTTTGTGTATATGCACGCGCGCACACACACTCGCACACGTACACTCGCTCACGCACACGTATACATGTCTACAGAGGGACATTCACGTACGGTGTCAGCACAGACTATTTGTACACCACAGTAGCAAGCCTAGCCAACAGTCCATCATGGGATTGCCTTACCGCCGGTAGATGGCACCACGTTTTCCTCATAATGACCAATGACATTTCCTCCTGGGTAATAGTTAGCGACTGCGTACCACGTCCCGTCCTTGCTCTTTCCTCTGCCTACTCCCAACTCGAGGCTTCCCTTCCACACGACCTGGGTGAAATGACCTGCGCGGGAAGAGAGATATTGGTAAATATAAATATAAATAGTCACTACCCGAAATGTCATGGTTTTGATCGCTAGACGGCGCATGGGTATAAACGGAATGCATCGCGATATCGATTGTCGACAGAAGTAACTTACAACATGTACTCCAAATAAGAGAGTCTGGACGAATTAGTTTCAACAAAGGATACATAGCGCTTACTGATATCAAGCAGAAATCACAACGTTAGCATCGGAACACAAAAGCAAATCGGCTGATCTGACATTTGAATAAATTCGAATGCGATTGAGCATGCCTTGGCACATATAGGCGATTCTCTCATCGCACGGCAAGAGTCGCGCGAATTACGTGTTGTATGCGGAGGTGGATTGCGATCGCACTGAAGCGTACTGCTGCTGACTCACTACGTCGCAATTTCGACTTAACTTGCGTGGAAACACGGAATCGCGTTCGACACACCCACGTGTTTGAGGAAACACACCAAAGCGGACCGCGGGAACGAGAACATGTGATCGCACTAATGTGGCGGCAGACTTGGAGCGCGGGAACCAGCGACTAAAAAATATATATTGGGCGGTGCAATAGATAGCTGGAGAGATTGACGACGGAGAAAACAACATAGATACAAATTTCATAAGACCGTGAGTGTTAATTTATCGTTCCATTGGTCACGTTGTTGGGATAAATCATGTTTCCTGTTGTTGTTTTTCGTGAATTTTGCTACACAACGGTGCCATTCAGAACATTATTAATTTTGTTTTAGAATAGCCCACTCGAAAGTGTTTCTTTTACATTTTGTGTGGCTATAATTACAGTATTTAGGGGCTACCAATAAAGTAAGCTATATTATGACTTTCATGAGACCCCCACCCCATCCCTATTATGCATACATTTATTTTTCACAAAGTTTGCAGACTTTTCGCGCGCAACAAAGTTGGGGTCCGTACACATATTGGAAATATCTTACACAACAGCAGAATTAACAAATTACTGTGCTCTTATCACAACCAGTCGTAACAAGGAATAGTGATCTTTGCGCGTCCCTGTTCATGACACATAGGGAGCAACGTCACTTCACTAAAAATTGGCCAACATGTTCATTTATTATTGATATATAAGATCGGGTCCATTGCATATTTGTGAAATATTTAGGCGTAGATTGTATTTGTGATGATAACCAACTTTCCAAGTTGCCTGAATTATATTTTGTTTAAATGCAATCCATCTATGTTATAAATATGTTGGAAACGGAAAGGTTATGTACACTTCCACTACTACAATGTGTATTGCAATGTAAACAACATAGGCGTATAACCAAAATGCAAAATAATATATATCAATGCTACGCTTTTATACGCATCCATAGTGTTTGCATGTTTGCAATAATGCCAAACATTATATATTATTTTCGGGTGTTAATTCACCATGTCAGAGCCAGACAAGTTGTAGTTGCATGGGTACTTACGTAGTCGAAACGTGGATGAAGGTTCCATTGCAAAGATGAAGGAGGATAAGGTAAGGCAAGGTTCAGTGTGCTTTCTTTGGGAAATCGGCTAAAGCGAAACAAAAGGTTTTGGTCCAAGCACCTATAAGAGTTAATAAAACAATTTGAAACTACAAACAACAATAACAAGCCAGCTGTTTGATTTGATTTGTAGTATGACATTATCCTATATACAGACATCTAGCCTACGTGCTGGCCGCTGTTCGCATATAAACTCAACTTGTTGCTCTCCTCTTTATCCCTAAAGTCCGGGGTGAAACATGCATTGATACTGGTCGTCGATTTTTTATTTTCTTCTCCTTCTTTACTCTTCCCGTTTCGATGCCGTCTCCCCTCCCCTTATATCTCGCCCCGTTCTCCACTCCCCTCATTCTCCACTTCCGTCACCCCTATCGTCACGTAGTCCTCCCAGCTCGGTCTTTCTTTTTGTCTTTCTACCCTCCACTCTGAACGCATCTGTTCGTTTACCGTTCGTCTACCATTCGTTCATCCAGCCCAATTTAACTGATTCCTCACCAACTTCCTCCTGAAACTACACCACTCGTCGCTTCTGTATTCATCACCACCACAATTCTCTTCACAACTTATTGTTTCCCGTCATCGCCATGGACACGCACGCACGCACGCACGCACGCACGCACGCACGCACGCACGCACGCACGCGGGCGGGCGGGCGGGCGGGCGGGCGGGCGGGCGGGCGGGCGGGCGGGCGGGCGGAATCACAAAGTGCTTTATATTAAAGATGTAGAACACCAAAGTGTCCTCTAAGTGGTTATTGTACATGTACATTTCAAAAATGCTTACAATACGAGCGCAACTCATGATCATTGCACTCCATAAGAAGGGAAATATAGGGCTGCTCAACAAAGCCATCACCCTGTCAAGAACCAGGGGTATTTCCATGTGAATTTTATTCACTAATCATACAATGATATTAGTATGATGTAACAACATGCCCCACTTAGGGTGTAGTTGTTATAGTCGACCGCGCCTGGTAAGCTTCACATATCTGCCTAACTACAATACGGAATATCAATGGTATGGTACATTTATTAACACGAATAATAAATGTGATTGTTGACAGTAATAATGCATCTAACATGGTTTTCACACAAAAGTGACTTTAACTGAAAATTGTGACAAAAGCCCCAGTCCCACCAGGGCGTTTTAACATAAAGGGTACAAAATAGTTCCACGCAGCCTCACAAATCAGAGTGCTCCAATTATTTTATTTCCAGTAATTTAGATGATGGTACATTAACATTTTAGGAGCATGACGTTGCACAATGACGCAACATAATTACCCGGGGAAACCCCAGTACCGCGATCCCGTTCTTATGACCAATCACACGGCAGATTGCTAGAAGAATGGACGTGTCACGTGTGTGCTGTGATGCGTTTGAGCATTCAAAGTCAGTTCAAATACCAGTACCAATTGAGCCGATAAAACCCGATTATAATTACCCGGGGAAACTCCTATGCCAAAGTCCCGGTCGTGTGATCAATCACACGGCAGACTGCTACAATTACACAAGCACAATGACATGTGTACCGTGTTCATTCGCGCACTCAAAGTGGATCGGCACAACGACTTTCTGCAGTGGGTAAACATGGATGTCACGATGTCAGCCTTCCTAGCTCTGCTCGTCGCGACCATTTTCCAGTAAGTTGCACCACACTAATCAGCATTTACTTAGAGGGACTCGCGAAGTTCGAAACAACAGCACAGTACTGAAACAACTGGTATCTCGAGAATCGATCGAGCCTGTATATGTTCCTACGTGTGTTCTGGCTATCAGTTACTATAATGACGCGTAGAGTAGTAGGGGTACAATATGGTATGGGGTTGGGAATATAGCCTACACCTAACTAGCTCAGTTGCGTATTTAGGGCGAACATTTGGTTATGTCACCTTTGGCTTTGTAACTTGTTCCGCCACTACATGGTAAAATTGTAAACTAATGGGTAACTACGTTAGCCCGCCTTGCCTCGCCCTTTGCGAGATCCTAGGTATGCCACTGACATAGCCTTAGCGTTCGAAATCGATAATTTCGAAAAACCGAAATCGATAAAGTGATGTTGGCTAATTGTATGAATAGTCCTTGACCCCCTAAATAAAAAAATCCGTTGTTAAGAGTTCATTATTGTACAAATTACAAAGGTGTTTGTCTATTTCGGGGGCAAATCAGGCGCGATTTTTTTATTTTTATTTAGGGATCAATAGCCCCTCCCACATATTGCCAAAATCAGATTTTGGATTCAGCACACCCAAGAATTCTTGTGTTGCCTTTAGTTGTCTATCCTTTAGTTGTCTATCCTTTAGTTGTCTATCCTTTAGTTGTCTATCCCGCAATGCATTGTTGGGTAAAATAAAAAAATCTGATCAATTACTTTTGTAGACACGTTACAATTTGGCAACCTTTTCCGACGGACAATTTGAACGTTTCTGTTAAGTTGGAAACTTTTTCATCTGTATTTAATTATGCGATTTTATTGAACACGTGATGTTCTTGCATTAAATGATCTACGAGTTCACCCAAACCATGTCTTGTTTGTACTTATAATTATATGCTCTCCTGCCGTCATGAAGTATATGTACCTATGTGAATATTATATACTATAAATTTATACATGTGCGTATGTAAGAGTGTGCTGATAACTTCCTCTCTCCGTGTATATATCTGTACATTAGCCTTTTTATGCATATCAGCCGGTCGTGTTTATAACATTTCGGTTGGTAAAAACAATATCCACACAACACGTTTTATTGTCGTGATCTTTCATATGAATATTTAAAAAAAATTACGACATGTATAGAGAACACTTTTCTGCAATTAATGACATACCAATAAATTTTCACATTTGAAGGTGAAATGTAACTTTTTTCACTGGATGATTTAATGGACTGTCAAAATTACATTTTTATACAATTTCAGACGGTAAATATACTATACAAAATAAAGCATGAAGTTCACCATTGTTAATTGTGATGTACTTTTCAGATTCAGATAATGTAAACATTTAATTATACGAACCCACAATCAGCTTCGTAATAGTTGACACATAAAAATCATTGTCAATTATAATCGCGTGCTGTGCCTGTCGCCGGTCACGTACTCAATCGACCTCCCGAGTGTTTCTTGTCACAGCCGAGCATGTCAACCACGCCGGGCCGGACTCGTCGGCAACAGTTCCGCCTCCTGTTGAAGGCGGAGTTGCGAGACCGGAAGTGAGCCTCGTTATGCCGCAGCAACCGCCACCGTCGTACAGCGAAGTTACGGCCCAAGGCACCGCCATTGCCACGAAGAGTAATGTCGTGTGACGTCCGAACTTTGCGAATCTCGTCCAGTTGCAACTTACAGGAATCACGTGACAGAGAACGGGTTTCTCTTCGTGAGTATAATTATCATCATAACGCAAGTGTACTATATGACATACATGCAAAACACAAACGTGTCCTCTTAGTGATTGTTGCATATACATGTACATGGTGTGTGTTGTTTCACTTGTATATTATTTGTACATATAAGTTTGTTAATGCGGTACTTTTTTGTTATCTAAGTTTGTTAATGCGGTATTTCTTTTTGTTATCTAAGTTTGTTAATGCGGTACTTCATTTTGTTATCTAAGTTTGTTAATGCGGTACTTCATTTTGTTATCTAAGTTTGTTAATGCGGTACTTTTTTGTTATCTAAGTTTGTTAATGCGGTACTTCTTTTTGTTATCTAAGTTTGTTAATGCGGTACTTCTTTTTGTTATCTAAGTTTGTTAATGCGGTACTTTTTGTTATCTAAGTTTGTTAATGCGGTACTTCTTTTTGTATCTAAGTTTGTTAATGCGATACTTCTTTTTGTTATCTAAGTTTGTTAATGCGGTACTTCTTTTTGTTATCTAAGTTTGTTAATGCGGTACTTCTTTTTGTTATCTAAGTTTGTTAATGCGGTACTTCTTTTTGTTATCTAAGTTTGTTAATGCGGTACTTCTTTTTGTTATCTAAGTTTGTTAATGCGGTACTTCTTTTTGTTATCTAAGTTTGTTAATGCGGTACTTCTTTTTGTTATCTAAGTTTGTTAATGCGGTACTTCTTTTTGTTATCTAAGTTTGTTAATGCGGTACTTCTTTTTGTTATCTAAGTTTGTTAATGCGGTACTTCTTTTTGTTATCTAAGTTTGTTAATGCGGTACTTCTTTTTGTTATCTAAGTTTGTTAATGCAGTACTTCTTTTTGTTATCTAAGTTTGTTAATGCGGTACTTCATTTTGTTATCTAAGTTTGTTAATGCGGTACTTTTTTGTTATCTAAGTTTGTTAATGCGGTACTTCTTTTTGTTATCTAAATTTGTTAATGCGGTACTTTTTTGTTATCTAAGTTTGTTAATGCGGTACTTCTTTTTGTTATCTAAGTTTGTTAATGCGGTACTTCTTTTTGTTATCTAAGTTTGTTAATGCGGTACTTTTATGTTATCTAAGTTTGTTAATGCGGTACTTCTTTTTGTTATCTAAGTTTGTTAATGCGGTACTTCTTTGTTATCTAAGTTTGTTAATGCGGTACTTCTTTTTGTTATCTAAGTTTGTTAATGCGGTACTTCTTTTTGTTATCTAAGTTTGTTAATGCGGTACTTCTTTTTGTTATCTAAGTTTGTTAATGCGGTACTTCTTTTTGTTATCTAATTTTGTTAATGCGGTACTTCTTTTTGTTATCTAAGTTTGTTAATGCGGTACTTCTTTTTGTTATCTAAGTTTGTTAATGCGGTACTTCTTTTTGTTATCTAAGTTTGTTAATGCGGTACTTCTTTTTGTTATCTAAGTTTGTTAATGCGGTACTTCTTTTTGTTATCTAAGTTTGTTAATGCGGTACTTCTTTTTGTTATCTAAGTTTGTTAATGCGGTACTTCTTTTTGTTATCTAAGTTTGTTAATGCGGTACTTCTTTTTGTTATCTAATTTGTTAATGCGGTACTTCTTTTTGTTATCTAAGTTTGTTAATGCGGTACTTCTTTTTGTTATCTAAGTTTGTTAATGCGGTACTTCTTTTTATTATCTAAGTTTGTTAATGCGGTACTTCTTTTTGTTATTTAAGTTAACACTTCTAAAATTAGTGTCAAGTTCAACGCTGAGAAAGTGCATTCGTGATATTCTATGGCAAAGCATCTTATTCCGAGTACGTTTTTCTAATGATGCTGATTTCACTCTGGAATGGAAGAGCGTAGGGGGAGTCGGGGCAGGCCCGAACTTCGCACGCCCGATAATCGACCACACCACGTAATATATGATTTCCGAACTGTGTTCAACAACTCAACTCTTTTAACCACATTTTATTATAGCTTATCCATTTATTTTTAATTATTTAACGTTGTCTTGTTAGCGCCTTTGAGCAGGTTTTTAACACTGAAACATGGTACATTATTAATGTACAATAATAATAATATTAATAAATAAAACAATGATGTCTAGTACTCACAACAGAAGCCAGGACTTGCCATTTTATTTCATTACCGTATATAAGAAATAAAACGGTTTTATTGGTTTTGCTATTATGTTTTTCTGTTGTTCTAATGTGTACGTCCCACTCACGGTGATACATCGACGTGTGCTTATGTTAATTTAATCTACGTTTAATTGTCACGCCCCAATTAGAATGGTTATTATATATATAATATCGTGTAGGCAATGCGGCTGAGGTCCACTTAGCAACAGACGTGATTAATCGTCACACTACGAACGCATCAACTCGTGATCATTCCACTCATTCAGCTATGAACAACCATTCTCATCAGCCATCCAAGAAAGGTCCTGCTAGTCATGAAGGAATGGACAAGCCTAAGCACATCGAGCCTGCTACGCACAGGAGAAAACAGACCAGGTTGGCGTAGACCTTCCAAGGAAGATCATGCTATGAGTCATCTTTAACAAGTTCAAACTGGCTAGACAACATGAAGGAATGGACAAGCCTAAGCATTCCGAACCTGCTGCACACAGTAGAAGACAGACGAAGCTGGAATAGACTCTCCGTGAAAACAACCGCTCTGACGCTCTGTTCGACGGCCCCGATCAATGGATCAAGTCAACTGGCTGTCTCACAATGGCAGTAAACGTGACCTGGGTCAAATACCTAGTTGTTCGTCGGGGCTGACGTGATTTGTGATATTTGGAAAGGTACAACGAATGGCAGTTTCCAGTGTACATCGCATTACACACGCGGTGACTAACAGTTCACTTAGCTGAATTAAATGAGTACCTGGCTATTGACAGAGGTGAATATGTGAATAAATAGTCTTCGCGCAGTAATTGTAGCGTGGGTGTATCCTTCCCAGAGTTGACGTTGGCATGAACAGGTCTGCCACGGCGTGAACTTTAAAGTAATTGTAGCGTGGTTGTATCCTTCCCAGAGTTGACGTTGGCATGAACAGGTCTGCCACGGCGTGAACAGGTCTGCCACGGCGTGAACTTTAAAGTAATTGTAGCGTGGTTGTATCCTTCCCAGAGTTGACGTTGGCATGAACAGGTCTGCCACGGCGTGAACTTTAAAGTAATTGTAGCGTGGTTGTATCCTTCCCAGAGTTGACGGTGGAATGAACAGGTCTGCCACGGCGTGAACTTTAAAGTAATTATAGCGTGGTTGTATCCTTCCCAGAGTTGACGGTGGCATGAACAGGTCTGCCACGGCGTGAACTTTAAAGTAATTGTAGCGTGGTTGTATCCTTCCCAGAGTTGACGGTGGCATGAACAGGTCTGCCACGGCGTGAACAGGTCTGCCACGGCGTGAACTTTAAAGTAATTGTAGCGTGGTTGTATCCTTCCCAGAGTTGACGTTGGCATGAACAGGTCTGCCACGGCGTGAACTTTAAGGTAGGTAATAAGGATTTTAACAAAAATCTTGAGTTTTCAAGATAATCCAAGAGTATTTGCTTATATGAAAACAGAAGCACACAATTAAAAAAAAAATTGCGTTTTCGCATAAATTATGCAAATTAGGTATTCAAGATGGCCACCATAATATAAAATACATGCTTTTCTCTGGTGCGCTCTAGACAAAAAAGTATTCAAGGGACAAAGTTGCAATTCAGTACATAGTTAACTTGCATGTAGGTCTACTGCATGAATATGACAGAATTGAGATATATTGTACGGTTTAAGCAAAATAAGACTAGATTACGAGAGCATAATTTTTTATGGCTTTTTTACTTAATTTTAAAATTTGGACGGTCGTAACTTAAAAACACTATAAGATATCATGTTTAGCTTTAATTCATGCAATAGGCATATTATGTATGCATCATTGTGCCAAGTTTGGTTCACTTATGTTGGTTAGTTATTGTAACAGAGCGCGTCAGCATTGGTAGCCCACACAAAAAAGTACAATTTCAGAAAACGACAAAATAGATTTCTTCACTTACAAAAATCGAGTAATTTACCTCAGAAACCACCTCATTCATATGTCTGTCCTTCCTGTGCATTCAGGTCATCCTGAAAACCTTTCTTGATGGCCCGCATAACTTTTCTTCGTTTCTTTGAACGGTCGCAAGATTTTTTGATGGACTTTTTCACACGAACGCCATCTTTCGCTATACAAGCTCAATGATTTTATTAGGCACTCGGAACACGGACAGTTTTCTCCAATATATTTGCACAAGAATTTTACATCAAAGAGAATAAAACCCTCCTGGCATAATTGTCCATCACTTACTGCAGGATAGTCGTCAGGATTGCAATTAAGTTTTACCTGCGAAGTCGATTCATTTAACACTTCCGGGTTTGCATCATGGGCGCCGCCATCTTGGCTACTTTGTTTACCTCCGTAAAACTTTCTTTTTTTGACTCTCGATCTATTTCTTTTTGATCCCATTCTACATCTATCAGTTGCTAATCATTGATCAACAATATAAATGAAATATCTATATATATATTACCACCGGGTGGCCGTTGTAAAAGATGATATTGATAGATAAAAAAAAATTCACAAAACAGCTTGTACAATTTGATGGCTCTATATAACAAGACATACGGTTGGCTAATGTTGGCCACATCCTGTTTACAGAGGATGGCTTCCTGTCTATAGTCCATTTCGAAAAATTTTCATAAGATTAATATAATTTTACGTATCCAAGGCTTAAAGTCGTTACTAAGGACATTTTTTAGTACACAATTTTGCCAGGACGTTAACAAAAACCACATTTTAGTCATATTTTATCAGGATTTCATGTAAAATGTTATTTCCATATTCAAGTATACATATAAAATCATGGAAATAGTAAGGAAAGTCATTTTAATTTTTTTTTACCAAAATCACATTTTTAATCCTTACTACCTACCTTAAAGTAATTGTAGAGTGGTTGTATCCTTCCCAGAGTTGACGGTGGAATGAACAGGTATGCCACGGCGTGAACTTTAAAGTAATTATAGCGTGGTTGTATCCTTCCCAGAGTTGACGGTGGCATGAACAGGTCTGCCACGGCGTGAACTTTAAAGTAATTGTAGCGTGGGTGTATCCTTCCCAGAGTTGACGTTGGCATGAACAGGTCTGCCACGGCGTGAACTTTAAAGTAATTGTAGCGTGGTTGTATCCTTCCCAGAGTTGACGGTGGCATGAACAGGTCTGCCACGGCGTGAACAGGTCTGCCACGGCGTGAACTTTAAAGTAATTGTAGCGTGGGTGTATCCTTCCCAGAGTTGACGTTGGCATGAACAGGTCTGCCACGGCGTGAACTTTAAAGTAATTGTAGCGTGGTTGTATCCTTCCCAGAGTTGACGGTGGCATGAACAGGTCTGCCACGGCGTGAACTTTAAAGTAATTGTAGCGTGGGTGTATCCTTCCCAGAGTTGACGTTGGCATGAACAGGTCTGCTACGGCGTGAACTTTAAAGCGCTTTGAACAGTTACAAGGACTGGATACCGCGCTTTACAAGAACGTCCCTTTACAGCCTAAACTGAGTGAAGCGGATCCGTACCGCGATACGTACCAGGCCCCGACACTACAAAGGGAGGGCGTGTGAGTGAACACTCCCACCAAATGATTGTGATATATTTAGAAAGTGGTTGCACAATTGCCCCCAGCGGAGTGTGGCCTGTTGTGAGAGAAGCGTCTCGAAATGCAAGCTCATCGAGACGTACCTTCTCTCAAATGTGGGACAAGAGCGATTGAGTAGAGAGCTGGCCAATGTCACTGACTTCGACTCCGTTGTCGTTGCTCAAAGCCCCACAGATTAGGATGTAAGAGAGTATGAAGGAGCTTTTGAGCTCGGGATCAACGTATCATTCCCGGTCTCGTTGGCCCATCGTTGTCGTTGAGGTGGTAGAGGAGGAACGAGCTCGTTGGCCCATCGTTGTCGTTGTGGTGGTAGAGGAGGAACGAGCTCGTTGGCCCATCGTTGTCGTTGCGGTGGTAGTGGAGGAACGAGCTCGCAGTGAATAATGCTATGTTGATCTTTATTAGCTTTGAACACTATCAATTACGGTTGGCTCATATCAGTTGGGACTTTTGGTGGAGGTTTTTTCATAGTTGTACTGGACATGTGAATTTGGTGTTGACGTGTTGCTGCGCTGAATCATTGAACCACGTCTATCAGTATTTTTGTTTCTGATTGATACAGTGATATTGAAGCAGTGATCATGTTTTAGACCTAGGCATAGCTATTCCAGTATTGCGCGGGGGAGGGAGGCATTTTGGTACTCTTACCCCCATATGCACTTTGCCTCGTTACACTACTGGTTGTACAACTTCCTGATTGAGCCTATGAAACACGATTATAAACACCTGCGAAACCCCAGTACCCTCTTCCTGGTCGTATGTCCAATCACACGGCAGGCTGCTACCTGAATGACCCGTGTGCATTCAAAGGGATCGGCACAGCGAGTCTCTGCAGTGGGTCAACATGGACGTCAAGTTTTCAGCCTTCCTGGCTCTGCTCGCCGCGACCATTTTCCCGTAAGTTGCACCACACTAAGCAGCACGTATGTGGAGACAGTGTTAGTTGACCATTAATGAGAAGTTAATTTAAACAGCGTAATTGTCGAAACGGTGCTAGTTGAGCCAAGGGGGGGGGTAGTTGAGCAGCGGTAAAGAACGAAGACGAGTGTTCTTCCCCTAAAATACGTAAAGAAATTATTTTTTTCGAGCACATTGTGACATCGGATAGCTACAAGGCAACATATTAGCAGTCAGTTACATTGATTGCAATTGGTCTATAATTCTACATTAAATAAGCGTGTAGACTTGTAAGAGACCTACCAACCCTATTTGAATCAGCCACATATAATTATCTATGCATACTATATATATCTTGGTATAAAATTATTTACCAATAATCGTAGTTTATGCGAGTAAAACAATTTTTTATTTACGAATATGATTGTGCCCTAGATATCAAAAAGAATGCAAAATGGCTCAACTAACACTGCCTTCCCCTACACTGTCAGTATTGCATGACCTCCTCCACGTTTCAATTACCGGGAGCGAACATTATTTCATTATTTAAAAAATCCAGTGCTAAGTCTGGGTGTTGAGTTTAAACAAAGATACTTGGACAGTACCTAACAGTTGTCTGCTAAGGGTGTCCGCTTTGCCCCGGTCTCCTATGGATTATCTTTAATTTCGAACACGTGTGTGTTTGCAGGGTAGTCGAGGCGCAGAGCGATAGTGACGGAAGCCTTGTCCCTTGGATGATCATGGCACTCATATTCAAGGTCATAACCATAGCCGCGTGCTGTGCCTGTCGTAGTTCAAGCACTCAATCGACGACCGAAGTGTTCATTGTCCCAGACCCAGCAGGTCATGTCAACCCCGCCGTGCCGGGTTCGTCGGCAACAGTTCCGCCTCCATTTGAAGGCGGAGTTGCGCCACCGGAAGTGAGCCTCGCTATGTCGCAGCTGCCGCCGCCGTCGTACAGCGAAGCTACGGCCCAAGGCACCGCCAGTCCCACGTAATGTCGTGTGACGTCCGAACTTTGCGAATCTGGTCCAGTTCCAACTTGCAGGACGCATGTGACAGGGGACGGGTGTCTCTCTTTGCGAGACATACCACCCGTTTGCATACATATCATCACAACGTGTGGGAGACTGGGCCTACCAGAATGTACTGATTCACCTTCACTTACAGTTCTCAGTCAACTTCTTCGCCTTCATCCCTTGACCGAGCTGGTCGTAGTAGGGTCGGTAAGCTTTTCTTTGTGCATTCATGTATATTATCCAGCCAGTTTTCTATTACCCTCCGGGGTGCCTTGTAGGGTGGGTTTTGAAATGGTGGTGTGTCGAGTAATATGACCTAACCAGGAGAGGTTTCGTTGTTTCACCGTTGTACTCATTATGTCGGGCTACACGTACTGTGATAGTTCAAGTGAAGTAACGCACAGTGTCATATTGTCAATGCCTTTTCAATGTTACATAGATGATCATAAACAATATTTTAATGAACTGAACATTGGATGGTGTCTTGTTAATTATCGAGTGAAGCACACTATGTATGCTCATGACGTTGAAGTAGTCTCTCAATCACGTGGTACTGGTCTCATTGGGAGCAGTTTGACAAATGTAGGGACGTCAAGTTCAACTATAGGAAAAGTGCATTCGTGATATTCAGTGGTGTGTCAATCTCGCCAGACCGGGCTCGTCGACAATAGTTCACCTTCCCGTTGACGGAAGTTGCGCGACCGGAAGTCAGTATCGCTCTGACACAGCAACCGCCACCGCCGCACAGCGATGTTACGGCATGAAGAGTAATGTCGCGTGACGTCTGAATTTTGCGAAATTTTGAATTCTGTGATTAAAGCACCAAACTGAGCCAATGCTTAGACTAACATATACTGATCATTTTCAGATGTTGGGTCACTCGGTATTATACCTGTTTGCACATGCTCAGTTATTTGAAAATGAGCCGAATTGTACTTGAAATTGCAAGCAGAGGCCTATCTGTTACAACGGTAAATACGGACAGAATTCAGGAAGTACTACGTTTTTGATGTATCTATGACTCGTTACTAGTAAGAACGCTTAATGTTAGTAAATTAAGTTTCAGTGGCAATAAAATGATTATTTATTTTGTTATTTCTTTCTTATATGTTGTCTATGTCTCCCTGCAATCAAGTCTTATGATGATTGCACGCCAGACAGGTACTGTCTGTCAAGGAACATGGTAACCAAACATAAGAAACATTTCAAAGGGTCGTCCCTGTATTCGTGATGTTAAATTCAACTGCAGTTAAGTACATTCGTTATAACTCAAAGACTCGGTATTTTATCACAGACACTTTAGCTCATACAGCTGACGTCACCCAATCACTCAGCTAATTTATTTGTTTCAAACATGTAAACAAAACAGGCTATGCGTATAATACGCGTGAGTTTTCTGCGCAATCAAACAAGGAGAATACTGTTTGAAAAGGAGTAAATTAAAAGTAAAAAAACCTACAAATATCCACACCTAAATCGTCAAACATTGTTTGTACGCGGCCATACTTAATTGAAATAAAAATCTGTTAGCTCTTGCCGTAACTATTCATACGCACATATATGAGACAGATATGACAATAATAACATTGTAACATCACGCGAATAATATCAAGCTCCAATCTAGCCAATTCGCTAGTGCTGTCACCTTGCGTGTAATACAGAGTTTACTCTCTACAACAGCGTGCGCGTGCAAGCTGCAGTCTCGTTCGTGTGTGTTGCATATTCGGTGTTCTTGGTGATCACCTCCTCCTCGCATCTTTTCGGTAGAGAATCTGCAAACATCATCAAGAACCAGCGTCCAGTAAGAGAGTTTCCCAGTTTCCATGTCACTATTGCTTTATTCTCCATACTCACTAGGTGGCGTGCCTGTTTCTTTTCAAATGTCACTTGGTACATGATTTATGACGGGTGTTTTTATATTGTATAAAGTTTCAATCATAAATCAGTCGCTCAACTTCACAACAGTGATGCTATTAAAATCGCACAAAGGAAGATTGCTTACTTGTACGTTCATGTGTGTGTGTGTGTGTGTGTGTGTGTGTGTGTGTGTGTGTGTGTGTGTGTGTGTGTGTGTGTGTGTGTGTGTGTGTGTGTGTGTGTGTGTGTGTGTGTGTGTGTGTGTGTGTGTGTGTGTGTGTGTGTGTGTGTGTGTGTGTGTGTGTGTGTGTGTGTGTGTGTGTGTGTGTGTGTGTGTGTGTGTGTGTGTGTGTGTGTGTGTGTCACGCACACGTATACATGTCTACAGAGGGACATTCACGTACGGTGTCAGCACAGACTATTTGTACACCACAGTAGCAAGCCTGGCCAACAGTCCATCATGGGATTGCCATACCGCCGGTAGATGGCACCACTCATGATGACCAATGACATTTCCTCCTGAGTAATAGTTAGCGACTGCGTACCACGTCCCGTCCTTGCTCTTCCCTCTGCCTACTCCCAACTCGTTGTCCGATGACAGGAGAATGCTTGATGCGGGAGACGAACAAGTGGATGGTGTGGATAGGAATAGTACATTGATATCGTGTTCGTAACTATCTAACCACTCCTGTACTTTTTCGTCATTGTCTCTCCATCTGCACTGATGACGGCAGCAGAGACAGCAGCAGCAGCAGCAGCAGCTTCCTCTTTGTCCATTTCCTACAACGATAATTACACAGCTGCTACTTCCAGTTCTGACACGGTGTAATTAACATACGCGGGCGTTACACGTTTCTGCTGATGGCGCGCATTCTTATCTCAGACGTTACTCGAACGTTCTGACGCCTAACGCCTAGCTGGTTATCAACATCTACCGCGTCTTGTCTGACTTCACACGATCACCTCGTGACGTGTCTGGGCACGTTTCATGGGAGGACGGAGGAGGCTCTGCTGTTTGCGAATGAACTTGCGTACGTCCACAAGTATTCGCAAGCATATTTTGTCCTGGCTGTCCAATATAGGTGTACAAACTTCACTACACTTCCTTG
>OY759272.1:2589284-2639284 GCA_963662155.1 Lamellibrachia columna
TGTCTCGCTCTATGTATCTGTCTGTCTGGCTGTGTCTCTCTCGTCTCTGTCGCCTCAGTCATGTTTGCCACGCCTGGCGTGTGTGCCGTGTGTGCCGTGTGGTGCCGTGTGTGCGTGTGTGTCGTGTGTGCCGTGTGTGCCGTGTGTGTCGTGTGTGCCGTGTCTGCCGTGTCTGCCCGTGTCTGCCGAGTGTGCTGCGTTTGCCTTGTCTGCCGTCTGACGTCTCTCTCTCTCTCCTCTCTCTCTCTCTATATATATATATATATATATATATATATATATATATATAATATATATATATATATATATATAGAGAGAGAGAGAGAGAGAGAGAGAGGAGAGAGAGAGAGAGAGAGAGAGAGAGAGAGAGAGAGAGACAGAGACAGAGACAGAGAGAGAATGTGGCCAACAACCATAGAGGGAATGAGGTTAAGATGAGATCCAATAACAACTTCTAAGATATTCAACGGGTATGAACATATTGATTAGTTATTGCATTTTTTCATTAAACAAATATATTAGTACTAACGCACTCGAGAAAACATAAAAAATCAGTGTAGATTTGACACCAGGAAATATTCGTTCTCACAGTGGACAAGAAATGAATGGAATACGTTATCTACAAATAAAGTAGATTCTGCCAGCGAGACTATGTTTAAAATAACTTAAACCTGCTTATTCGTATGAGTCATGCCCGTCGTATGACGAGCACTGTGGTTTTACCATGGTTATAGGGATTTATGGCGCCATCTTACGGACTTAGGAGGCCTATTCACGGCATACCATGTCCTAGTTTTCTAATTCTGACTAACTCCGTTGATTGGCGCCATTTGTCACAATACCCATGGTAAAACCACATTGTACGTTATGACTTCAGAAGAACAGGTGAGTTATCTGTCTGTCTGTGTCCTCTCTCTATGTATCTGTCTGTCTGGCTGTGTCTCTCTCGTCTCTGTCGCCTCAGTCATGTTTGCCACGCCTGGCGTGTGTGCCGTACATGCCGTGTGTGCCGTGTGTGCCGTGTGTTTCGTGTGTGCCGTGTGTGCCGTGTGTGTCGTGTGTGCCGTGTCTACCGTGTCTGCCGTGTCTGCCGAGTGTGCTGCGTTTGCCTTGTCTGCCGTCTGACGTCTCTCTCTCTCTCTCTCTCTCTCTCTCTATATATAATATATATATATATATATATATATATAATATATATATATATATATATATATATATATATATATATATAGAGAGAGAGAGAGAGACAGAGACAGAGTCAGAGACAGAGAGAGAATGTGGGCCAACAACCATAGAGGGAATGAGGTTAAGATGAGATCCAATAACAACTTCTAAGATATTCAACGGGTATGAACATATTGATATAGTTATTGCATTTTTTCATTAAACAAATATATTAGTACTAACGCACTCGAGAAAAATAATAATCAGTGTAGATTTGACACCAGGAAATATTCGTTCTCACAGAGGACAAGAAATGAATGGGAATACGTTATCTACAAATAAAGTAGATTCTGCCAGCGAGACTATGTTTAAAATAACTTAAACCTGCTTATCGTATGAAGTCATGCCGTCGTATGACGAGCACTGTGGTTTTACCATGGTTATAGGGATTTATGGCGCCATCTTACGGACTTAGGATGCCTATTCACGGCATACCATTGTCCTAGTTTTCTAATTCTGACTAACTCCGTTGATTGGCGCCATTTTGTCACAAAACCACATTGTACGTTATGACTTCAGAAGAACAGGTGAGTTATCTGTCTGTCTGTGTCTCTCTCTATGTATCTGTCTGTCTGGCTGTGTCTCTCTCGTCTCTGTCGCCTCAGTCATGTTTGCCACGCCTGGCGTGTGTGCCGTACTTGCCGTGTGTGCCGTGTGGTGCCGTGTGTGTCGTGTGTGCCGTGTGTGCCGTGTGTGTCGTGTGTGTGCCGTGTCTCTCTCTCTCTCTCTCTCTCTCTCTCTCTCTCTTTTCTCTCTCTCTCCTCTCATCTCTCTCTCTCTCTCTCTCTCCTCTCTCTCTCTCTCCTCTCTCTCTCATCTCTCTCTCTCGTCTCTCTCTCTCTCTCTCTCTCTCCTCTCTCTCTCTCTCTCTCTCTCTCATCTCTCTCTCTCTCTCTCTCTCTCTCTCTAACTAAGGTATCTCAGTTCTGGAATCATCTTAGTTGTTCTCCTCTGTATTCTTGAAGGGTATCTCTATCCTTCTTACGATATGGTCTCCAAGCTTGTTTGTAGTATTATAAATGAAGCTTAACTATTGAACTAATATTCTCTCTGGTAAACACTGATACGATCTATTATATTTTCAGGCTGGCCGCGATGCAAAGACGTGTTCGCTCCTTAGCCCTTTGGTAATGGCATGTAGTCTCATTGACATAAAAATCACGAGGCTCTTTTGTGTCTTTCGGAACAATCGGCAAACAACGTATTTTAATCTCTTTGAGAGTAAAAAGGGTTGTCACGCGGAAATGTCCTTTTTACAATGCGATGATTTACCATTAGTAAAGTGTACTGATCTATTTTTATATCTGAATCATTCTCCATGTAGCGACTGTGCCAATGAACTGCTTAAATTCATACAGAAATGGTCGGGTAAGATCACTGTTTATATTAGATTCAAGAACCTCTATCGCACTACGGGGAGGAACAGCGAAAAAGTAAAGTCAAAAAACATACTAGGACTCCGCAGTCTATGCAAAGCTACTGATAACAGGGTAGAGGTAATCTCCAACGAACACTGGTTGACCTTATTCAAATTTATTCGACTCAATAAATGGGAAAACATCCAATTTACTACTTCCTCGTTTGTCACCCACTTAGCAAACAGAATCAAGTACGTGGCTAAACATGTCCAAAACGTAAGTCCAAAAGGAGTCTTACATAATTATCAACTATTAATTAACAAATGGATCGAAAACATGACACCGATTGATGATCTGATCAATGATATTTTTGATAAGAATGACAGAACTGTAAAAAAACTCAGATGTGAATTTAAACACATCAGACGAGAGTATAAAAACCTCATAGCCTTCAAGTCTATGAATAACATGTATGATGTATCCACAAAACAAGTCATGCTTCCGCTGGTGATGCTGTGTATTCCATATACAGTTGAACACATGTTCGATATAGAATCATACCATTCAAACGTCGAAGCTTTGAACAAATATAAGTCTGCATGAGCTGACTTAAGTTACACTAGTTTAATTGCTGCATAATAAATATTTGTACAATTTAGCACAAGAATCAAACTGTTGTAATCGTTATGACTTTCATTATCTGCATCATTAGTTTTCGTAAGTTTAGCTTGTCGTAAAAACAAGTCTTTTTTCGTAAACAAACATACTTACAAATTATGAGATATTTAAACACCATTCAAGTACCAATATCTTATTAATGAACTGTAGTATCTACGTTTTAGAAAAGAAACAGCTTCAGTTAAATACTATACTAAAATACGCTAATGTAATAATAATAGTAATAATAATAATGTATAATTAATATAGAGCAATATATAATTAACATAGAGCAATATCCATAGGAAAACGGAAAACGCTTGACATAAAAAATTTAAGGTTATCAGCCGACCGGTTATTATAGTCAAAGTTGTGAAATATTTATAACTTAATTAGGCATCTGACAATTCTGCGATTTTTAAAATTTGTTTTTACATTTTCATCTTTATAAATGTTTATGTTTAATAAAACAATTTTATTCTAAACACATATGTAAGTTTTTCAACGCTAATAACTTAATAATAACGAACATGATAAGGTCCACGGAACCCACTTTCCAGTTAGAATAACTATGCCGGAGCTCGTTATGTGCGCTAGTGGTGGTGTGTTCAGAAAGTTCACCAAAACGTGTACCCGCAGAGCCCCGTTTATATATAATAATGGGCTGTTCTACGTCGGACATAAGATAAGTACTTTTACGGTAAATTTTATACTTTGACAGTGATGCGTTAACTGCTTATTGCCCATTAGTGTCGCTGGCACGAAACATTGTTCGTTTGCTTTGGTAATGTTTTAATGAAACATGTTGTAATGGTATGCTCTCTGTCTCTGTTAGTGATTATATAGTAATAAAATGTGTTGTTGTTTTTGGCTAAACTGTGGGTTGCATCTAGGTTCTAGTCCTATGGCTAGGCTATGTTAATACTAGTGATATTTGCACAATCTAACAGGCCTAGGAGTCACAATTTAGCGATCAGAGTCGGCCCTGGTCAACATTTTCTAATTAAATAAAGTAGTATTGATCTTAGAATTGTGACTTCTTTTCCTGCAGCTGCACTTAGCCTTAGCAACATCATAATCTACCTTTTGAGTTGTTTTTCTTTTTTATGCCTTCATTATCACTGGGCGCATCAGATATTTTTTCTCTTTGTGCTGGTCATTTGTTTATTATATTTGCTTACATTGTTTAATGATAAATGCTATTCTCTTGAAGATATTATTTATAATACCTATAAACACTCTAAAATATTCATCAACAATACTATGCGAATCAGCTTTTTCAAAAAAGTGTCGTCCGTGAGCCATATCTTTAGCATAGGGGTATAAACGTGCGTGAGGAAGTAACGAAAACAGCATCCGGTTCCGTCTCCGACCACTGCCCCCGGGACCGACCCGGCTCTGTCTCCGTTGATGGCCACCGTCACTGCACCGCCTCCGTCGACGAAAACGGTTTCGGCACAGACGCGGCTACCACCGATGGAGCCAGTGCCAAAGAAAAGGAAGACTACTTGGCCGTCGGCGACGTGCCAACAGTGTGGTAGTTCCTTCAATAGAAGGAGCACTTTAAAGCGCCACGTTGCCGACGGTCGGTGCATGAGGCTGTTGACCCGTTTTGTGGAGGAGGAGGAACTTGACGCGTTGGTGGTGAGTAAATAAAATCGTTTCCATATATATATACCTTGCTTTTCCTGTCGATATACTTCCAATAAGACTGCCCCTACAAAATGTCCTTAGCAACTGTGTGTGTGCGTGCTGGTTTATTATATTTGCTTACATTGTTTAATGATCAATGCTATTCTCTTGAAGATGATAAAAAAAATTTTGTAACCGGGCATGAAACCTTTCAGAAACGCACACGCGCTAAGTATATATCGCTTCTATATCTATTTCGTTGCACTTACCTATATACATATAATTCTTTTTGCTATGTGTGTACCAATTTTGAACCACTTCTGGTTGCGGCAACATCTAAGGCATAGTATTTTATAAACAGCGCCCCTGTTGACTAAAAATACAAAACACTGAATGTGGAATGCGGTGCCCGGTGCCACTTCCAGTTGCGCATGTGCAACGTGATCGACCTGACGACTAGTCTATTAACTACTTTCGTAAAAAGCGCCTCTATTGACTAAAAATGCAACACACTGAATGTTTATGGCGTATCCCAATAGCAATGAAGGAAAACAGTCCGACCCGGCTCTGTCTCCGTTGATGGCCACGATCACGGCCCCGCCTCCATCGACGACCACGGTTTCGGCACAGACGCGGCCACCACCGATAGAACCAGTGCCAAAGAAAAGGAAGACTACATGGCCGTCGGCGACGTGCCAACAGTGTGGTAGTTCCTTCACTAGAAGGAGCACTTTGAAGCGCCACGTCGCCGACGTTCGGTGCATAAGGCTGTTGACCCGTTTCGCGGAGGAGGAGGAACTTGACGCGTTGGTGGTGAGTAAATGAAATCGTTTAATTAAGCTGTTATATACACCTTGCTTTTCATGTCGACATACTTCCAATATTCCAATAAGACCGCCACCACAAAATGTCCTTAGCGACTGTGTGTGCGTGCGTGCGTGCGTGCGTGCGTGCGTGCGTGTGTGTGTATAACATTTACCCATAATTATATACAGTAAGAACCCCCCAATAGCGAGTACAAACACTATTTGAAAGTTGTTACGCCCCTGGCCGGCTATGTGTGTTTACGTGACCCACATTTCTAATAAGAAGCGTCCCTAGCGGGTACTCACATTATTTCTAAGTAGTAGCGCCCCTAGTCGTTTTTTTTCAAAGCACATTTATATCATGGAGCTTCCATCTATCGAGTACACGCGTTATCAGCGAGTAGTAGCGTCCCTGGTGGGCTATGTATATTTACGTGACCCACATTTCTAATAAAGAAGCGTCACTAGCGGGTACAAACATTACAAGTAGTAGTACCCCTATCGGGCTCTTTTATTCCCAGATAAACTGTCACCTAGCGAACACAAAGACAACAACGTGTTTCTTCGAACACGACCGCTCCCACGCCACGTACTTTCCAACAATGTCGCTTACAAGCCCTGTCTAAGTAATCATAGTAAGGTAGACAAAGCGTTTGCTTATTATATGTATGTTCTAAATATTTCTAAAACTGTTGCAGAAATACATAGAAGGTGATGTTGCGCCACCCTCCACGTCTTCAAAGAAGAGGTCGGCTGAGATTGTTATATAGGTAGGTTTTATTTAATGATATTGTTTCAATACCACGTATTTCTTTCAGCTAGCTGATGCAGATATATTATACGTACTGTCAACACGACAAACGATTAAGGTCATCTTATGTTTGTTACAGCGCCAAGAAAAAGACCGAGCCTCTTCTCCGGCTGCCAAGCGTCAGAAGGTACTCCCGCATTATGATTGCTGTATATGTGGGGGTACCTTCACACGCAAAGACGTGAAAAAGGTTATTGCCAACGGAAGTTGGAAAAACAACGACATCGGCAAGAAAAGGTAATTATTTTAATTACACTGTTTCAATACCTATTTGTTTCAGCTAGCCAATGGAGCTCAATCATATCCTGTCAACATGACAAAGGTTTAAGGTCAATTTGTTTGTTGCAGCGCCAAGAAAGAGAGCGGCTGTGGGCTTCCGCTGGCAAGACCGACGCCCCTACCTCTGCCTCTACCACTGCTTCCACCTCTACTACTCCCTCGGCCACCAATGCTTCTACCTCTGCCTCTACCGTTCATCTGCCACCACCCCAACCGTCAACGTCGTCATCGTCACCGCCAGCACAACCACCACACCCCATCGTCGAGGGAGATTCTACCATCCCACCTACATTCGTTGATTATATTGATAATAACACTGATTTAGTTAACATTTATGTATCGCATTGGAATAATATTCGTAACACATATCGGATGGGGCGCATCCAGAACATTTTAAATTTAAGACTGACGAACACCAATCTAAATTCTTTTCATCCTACTTAATGGAACATGTTTCACCAGCAGATTAATTCATTTAAAATAAATTTGAGTTTCGGATTTATTTTATGTAATCGCACCACAAACGAACTTCGGTATTTTCACTCATCGCAAAACGTTTCTGGTAGATATCTGGATGTGCACCTGACAACAAACATTTCGAAGATTTTATTTCCAACCTCCCCCACGACAATATTCTCACTTGGGCAATGTTGCAGCACCCACATTCACAATGGGTTCGTGAAGTAACCAACATGACCTTTTTCGTAAACCTAATTCCGGACCATCCCATAGGTACTGATGAAATTATTCTCCCCGACTACGTTTGATACAATAAAGGTTTAAACGCCTTGGTTCGTGATATATCTGAGGACGGCTATCCTTTTTATCAAGATGACTTGTTCTTTAGAGCTCTTGCACGTAGTCAGTTATCGAGCTCCCCTCGAGCTTACCGACAAATTCAGCACTAAAGGTTTGAAGAAAAAAACAGAAAACAAATTTCAAAAGACGTGTTCATGGAAGTGTTACAAAACAAGAGAAGCGGTGTCGCTAAAAACAGCGGATTTCGGGATAGAGATTCCTCGATTTATACCTACGTTCAGGAACGTTCTGCATTGCCTTATTTCTATTGAAAACATAGAGTGCAAGCCGACGGGGTCACGACACTCCAATGCCTAGTGTAGCGAAATGACGCAGGAAACTCCTACTAACTTCCCTTTCCATGTATCGGATGGTCCAGAATATAGGCGCTGCAACATTGCCATGTTTTATATGCTGAAACATTGCCATGTTTTTGATGCGCAACCATTACAAAATTACGTAGCATGTCGACTAGTCTGTTTTTTTTAAATAAAATCTACATTGTCTTGTATTAAACCGAATGCTACGCTTTCATTGTGTTTCGTGTCGACGATTTTATTGGTTTCCAAGAAACAACACGACCCGCAGACATGACATGCTGTTACTCCTAACAAAGTCGAATACACGACATATGTTGTTTTTAATTTGCGCAGTTGTGACGCAGTAATTTATTGAAAAGCGGCATTGTTATGGAAGTCACGTGGCTGTCCTGCAGTAAAAACAAGCAATTTTCCGCTTCCTTAAACCTAACTTTATTTCCGCGTGTAATCCTAATTAATTGTCTCCCACCAGAAGACGCCACCTTAATTCTAACCGATTCGTTACGTATGCGCTAAGTGCCAACTCTGTAACTGTAATTAGTTATTGCACACGAGGGCGACATCTTAACTCTAACCGATTCGTTACGTATCCGCTAGGTGCCGTCATATGCTGTATGGAAGTGACAAAAAGTTTGTAAGTTTGCAAGTCGGAAGTTTGCAATTTGGAAGGAAGGTAGAGGCAGACGGGCAGAAGAAATATTTTATTGTTTATACGTTCGTGTGTTTCTTCGACTAGGTCGATACTTAATTAATTAAGATTAATGTCTTTTATCGACAGACACGTATGTCTTTTAGACAAGTTCCTATGCAGAGGGAGAGTGCAGGTACTCTTGCACGAGTTGTTTAATTTCATCTATCCAAGCAGCCGACCCTAGTCGCTGTACATCTATGGCAGTGTACCGATGACTTCAGCAAAGTTCAATGCGACTTTCTCGTCGGCAAGACCGCCTTACAGGCGTTGCAGTTGGCTAGGGTGGTCGATTTGACAGCACTCGCAATGGTCGTTTGCACGTTTCACTATCAGATCGTCGATGCACCTCGCAAATGCTTACTTCATTTCCGCTTCCAACATTCGTCTGCGCTTCGCTAGTGGTATTTCCAGGTCGGAATGGACTTCTACAGTATTGAGTTCAGGGGAAGAAGCAACGAACATTAACAAATCATCGGAATCAGAAGCGCTCGCTGACTCTTTATCGGAGGTGGTCGTCGTTATATTGGAATCGATATCGATAGGTTTGGAGGATGAGGTCCCTGGTAGTTCGACGTCGCTTTCGCTTGCAGTCGGTAGTTCTTCTGCAGCTATCGACGATGTCAAGGAAGTGTCTACTGCTGTTGCCGTCTTTGCCACGTCCCGCTAAAAGAACATTTCGAAAATATTACATTAATGATAAGTAGCATTTTCGTAACGAATATTTTACATATATAGCCACCATTTTAGAGGACATAACGGTGTACGTATTAACTTTAATGACATTACGTTACTTACCACCAATGCGTTAATTTCCTCCGATTGTCGTCGGCGACGTGGCGGTTTAAATGATTTCTTCTGGTGAAGGTGGTATGACACTTCTCACACGTAACCGAGTCGACTTTCTTCTCTTAAGCGTCGGTGCGCGGCGATTGTGTGCTTTAATAATTATGTTCGGTCACGTGATGTTACGAAACAACCAATCACTAGGCGACTCAATACATAACGCGATATGTAGCAACTTATCAAAAACGAACAGCTGATTCGTCTATTTCGTTACATTGTTTCAAAGTGTCTAAAACGACATTCTAGAATATTATAAAAAAATTCTACATAACAGTAGTCACGTTGCGCATGTGCAACCGGAAGTGACAACACATACGTTAATAGAACTACGAAAATAAGTTTCCTCAAAATATGCCACTACACAAAAAATGCATTACATACCGTTAAAAGTCCTACTTACTTAGCTTAAAGTGTTAGCATGCATCTAAATGTCCTACTTACTTAAGGTGGTGACTGACTGAAGGTTCGAATCTTTCGATTGATAGTCCGTATACACACGCCGGTATACAGCCTGCTACATATCAACACTCCTAATATGATAGCTCTATATATTACCTCGTCCGACACACACTGATGCATCGTTGAAATGCGAGCGATCGAATGGCCAGAGTGGCGATTGCATGATTGTAAAACTCTGTTTAGTCACGTGATATTATGAAACAACCAATGAAACAGCGTGTGACATTGTTTCGAATGACGAGTTTACCAATCAAACCCGAGAACTTAAGCTGTGCTTTCGTACAAAGTAGGTCAAGTTATTACATATTTGGTCACTAGGAGGCAAACTTACTTATAACTTGACTTACGAATGATACACAATACTTATACAACGACATAGCAACAAGACACGGGTACGTTTTTGCATACTTATTCCATTTTTACAAACAAAGTTACAAATCACTGTCAAACACGGCCATCGTCAAGTTCTTCACACATTTCTCCCACTCTTCTGAATCGGTGTCGTGCAACCAATTCTTAACAGCGGACACCTGATCAGCCGACAGGTCGGCAAGTTTCACACCTGCACCTACTAAAACTATTAACCAATCTTTCAACACAACGGTTTCATTAATGTCCTGTACGGCCTCGTCAAAGTGCATGCGCATTAGAATACCAGAAGGCAACTGACAGTGGTGAATCTTTTGAGTGGGTTGGCTAAGACAGTCGAAATCACAAGCAGAGCATTGTATAAGTGAGATGCGTCGTACGTTTAGCGCTATGTGACGTGCGAGAGCCTTCATGATTATGTAACCGGGAAGTCGGCATCTTTCGTGTCGCAGGCGGTCGCGTCGACTGATGTCCCGGCAGCGGAAGAATCGGGCTGAAACACACCGTGCGGAATCTACACGACTTGCAGGTGTTTTATGTTGTAGTTGACGTACGCACCCATTGCCATTTCTGGAGGATGATGTAGACGTGACTAGATATCAAGGCATTCAGTCTGTCATACTGTAACTTCTCTGGCATTACAGCAAATTCTTCTGCTTTCGTGTCTACGAGATTGTTCCTTTGTTCGTCAAACAAGGTCAACCACAGCTGCGTGCAAGTCACCGTTTCAACGACGCACACACGCACGCAGAAATGCGCGTCGGATTTCCCGTAACCGTGTCTGACACATCGCAGCTGATCGCATACATCGGCATGCATCGTCTTCTTGTAATACCGACAACCGACATAGAACGGGGCGTTATGACGGACTTCAGCGATGGTCAACCACTTCAAAGTAAAAGTTGTTGTGTATACCTGTTCTTCCAGCCACTTCAGGTCAACGACTTCTGGGAGGGGAGGTCAACTGGTCGGCTCGTCTTCGTCGCTTTTGCTCGCTCGTCTTCAACATGTTGTTTGTCATAATGATAGCGTGATGATGAGCTCGTCGCAACCACCGCCAACCAAAAGATTGTGAAAACACGTGATTATAGCTAATACGTGGTAAATTCCTTAGAGCGTGTGCATTTCTGCAAGGTTTCATACCCGGTTAAATGCAACACAATTAAAGACAAGATCAAATAGGCCGACACATACATCAACAACCACTAACATTTATTTGATAAAGTTGAGTAATTTCACACGCTACTACAAGAATCGAGGAAGTTACAGGGCAACTGGAAGTGGCAGCGGAAAACGCCAGTGCCTCTAGCTCTACAAGTTGCAATTTCGTGTGATGGCATGTCGGCGCTTTTTTGCTATGTTTAAAAAAGGTCGCACAAGTTTCATCATGATGTCGCCGTTTCGGGGCGGATGGTCGCGCATGCGCAGTGGACACACGTGCAGGGCAATGATATATTTATTTAGTTAGCAAATTATAGGAAGTCACGTTGACGGCCTAAGGGTAGCAGTTTCGTGTGACGACATTTCCAACGCCTGTTTCTGCTATGCTTTTTTCGCTGGCGGAAGCTGGGGCCACCTCCGGTGGCGATACCTTGCGTATGCCAGAGGTACCTGTAGTTCCAATACCCACTAGGGGGCGCTACTTGTAGAAGGGAACACCCATATACGGTGGCTACATGTTGCGGAAATTTTTTTTTACTAATAGTTCTAAAAGTATTCGATGGGGCGCTAGTGTGGCCAATTATGGCGTCACTACAGCTGGGACCACATATGGTGGCGCCCTCTGGTGTTGATAACACCGGAACTAGGGTGGCACCAGCCACCACATTCCACATTTCATAAATCGTAAAGGACATCCCTACTACACGCGCGCATCAGTTTTCGTTTTTCATTTCCTGCTCGAGATCTGCGCGCGCTTTAATCGTCCCGTTCGAAAATTAATTTGATCAAGATGGCAAAAATACAAGTTGGCGCGATTTATTTCTAGTTTATCGGCTATTACGAGTAATCGAAGTTAGTAAACGTGTACCGACGCAAGATCGATAGAATCACACACGAAGCGCTGTTCTAATATTGCAGAAACGGCAAATAAAGATGTCGTTTTTGCCAAAATCAATTACTGTTGTATACGCGGTAGAAAAAAATCAAATCGAACTACGAAGGGCGGCAACAGGCTCATCAATAAGTATTCCTTAGGCATGGATTCTTTATTTATTATTTGTTGCTAACAGTGCATAACAACGTTTTGTAAAAACTCAACATAAAGATCCTAATTTACATAGAATAAAGAATTAGAAAAAAGTGCATGGTTATTGATATTTCTTAATATTTTAGCGAATGTCTTACATGTTGATAATACTAATATTTTAGAAACGTTTTGTTTTGTTTTCAGCACTACCCAACAACAGTGGCCTGTTGGTCTGAGGATACGGCTGTCGAAAGACGCAACGAACATTATCGTTAGCTTAAACGAGGAGCACACCCACCATATGAATGAAGTACATGCATTACCACACATTTTATTTACCTCTGTTTCCAGTTGTTTCTACCTACATCCTGTTTTTGCCATATGTGGCATAGACTATGATTCCATTTCTCTGTGGTCCAGTACGTATTTATTTTGTATTTACGATTCTTCAAATGTTTTACTTTTAGTCATCATCCGGTGGTTCCCTGAATGCTGTTGTATTTAGGATTCCTTACAGTCTCTCTATTCGCAGTCATCATCCGGCGGTTCCCTGAATGCTGTTGTATTTAGGATTCCTTACAGTCTCTCTATTCGCAGTCATCATCCGGCGGTTCCCCTAATCAGTTGATTACTTGATGTACTGAGACAGGCTGGAGCGTTGACAGTTCGAGAACATTAAACTCGGCGTCGAATTTGCTGTCATTAAATGGCCACAATCCGCACACTGCAAAACCATTCACGGCGGACTGAACGGTAGCAGTAGAGCTGTAAGCTTGCTCAAACAACGGCATCACATAGTATTGTGTGATTGCGCGTCCCTTGTTGGAAATTAGCCAGTTGTCGCAGGAACGACTGAAAGCAGATTTCAGTGATTTGAAATATATTCGGTCGAGTGGCTGGAGCATGTGTGTGCAATGCGGAGGAAATGTAAATAGTATGATGCCATGCTCCCTAGCGAAGTCGATCGCCTCCTAGGTTTTGTGGCTTTCATGTCCATCCAGTAACAGGATATGTGGGTCGTCTTTTGTGCAACCGGCAATCGCGGCGAAGTGCTTCAACCACGTCATGAACGTGATCGAATCGATGTACCCTGAACCACGGTCATTGACGCCACCAATTGCACCAGCAGGGGCGCCATTCATGAGAACATTCACCATTCTCTTGCGAGGAAACACGAATAGAGGCGGGATGAAAGCCCCAGCGGCGCTCATACAGCACAATGCTGTTATGTTTTTTCCACGCTCACCGCTAGACACTTTTCGAACTTGTCGTGTTCCTGTTTTACATATCACCTTCCCAGGCTTCGAGACCGTCGTGAAGCCGGTTTCATCGCAATTCCAAATGCGTGTGGCACTGTACTCCCCTGTTTGCAGGATACCTTTGTACAGCCCAAAGAACTCCATAACAGCATCTCGGTTGAAACCTTCAACTCTGGCAATGCTAGTGGCTATTGGGGCACGAATCGATAGGGACGGGCGTCGTCTCATAAAATTGGAAAGCCAATCCTTCCCAGCTAGACCACGCACTTTGTCGAAGTTGTTGGTCACGCCCAGTTTTTCGGCAATTGCGAAGGCCAAACGCCGGACATCAGTTGTCGTCAACCCGTACATTCGCTCCGACATCTCCTTCGCATAGTCGACCAATTGAGCTTCGAACGCACTAGAAAATATGCACCGCTTCCTGCCCAAGGTAACCGCACCTGGGATTCAAACATCACCGATGCAATGACGCTTTAGTGTACGTCTCGGAATCCCATAGTCAGCGCCTGCACCACGGATTCTTTGTCCCTCGCGGACAGCCGCAACAGCCAAAGCCAATCGATCGCTGCCATACGAACCCTGGGTTGAATTTCTTTTGTAAGTTCGCACCATGCTGTATCGTCTCTGAAACACGAATGTGCAAAAATTATTATCATCTATATGCATAATATATATATATATATATATATATATATATATATATATATATATATATATATATATATATATATATATATATATATATATATATATATATATATATATATATATATATATATATATATATATATATATATATATATATATATATATATATATATATATAATTATATATATATATTATATATATATATATAATTAACAAAATGTTTATTTGAATTTTTATGTGAGGGAGCGTGTGCGTGCATACATACCGTTATACATGTAATTTGTGCATGACGTATTTCTATAACTCATATGGTATGCTCATGGACTGCATATACAAACACCCCCATCATAAAAAAGCATTCTTTATACTGGTTTTGCATTAAATTCGACATGGGGTAAAGCGCCTATGCATGGGCGCTTTGCCCCAGCCCAATGTGGGCGCTATGCCCCAATAGCCACTATTCAAAATAATCTTAATTATGGGTTCTGTTTATTATCGCTCAACTTAACCAAATACACGAAAATGCAGCACGCATAACGCAGTATAAAAAGCTATTCTGCATTTTTAAAGTCTTTAGCCATTTAGTCAAGAGGTAAAGATTAATATCGATGTATGTTTGTAATATACTGCACAGAAAAAGTAAATTCGTAGTATTTATGTCATTGAGGTCAAGTTTGGAAATCGTCCGGCGTGGACAGGTCGTTCCTATGCTATAGTGAATAGTTTAATCGCCAGGTGGAGCCACACAATTCAATATTCGCCAGGTTAGCGGGGTGGGCGCTTTGCCCCGCCATGGGCGCTATGCCCCACCTTACTCTAAGCTTGTCGGTTCCAAATGGTATTCACACACAATACGTACAATTTACTAACATATTACGCCAGTCTGACAAACACTGCAACAGATAATATTTATATATCTCCAGCAGCCACTTAATTACAATTTATTAAACACAGTCAGCCAACACAAGCCATAATCGGCCAATCCAAGTAATTACATAGACCACAGTCGGTATAACAGGGCATTGAACGGGTATCAGCCAGCACAAGCCATAGTCGGCGAATACAAGTAATCTCACAAACCACAGTCGGCCAGTGTACATTATCGTACAGGCCATAGTCGGTCAATGTGTATTATCCAACAGACGTGCCAGACTATTCATACATTACAAAACAGGTATAATGTACACACAAACCCGATCTAGGAGCCACAGCTCTCATCATGAATACGTTTGCCGTAACCGTAATGAAATAAACACGTTATTATGACATCATTCCTTAGCCACCATCAGGAAATTTGTAAACTTACATCACTGACTTTTGGAGTCATAAGCCAGGCAGAGGAAGTCATTGGCTTATCGAGAGTCCAATATTGTTCATCTATGTGTAACCCGCCCTCCTGAGATATGTGTCAACCTTGTCTTAAAACATATTCATGCTGCTAACAGTTACACAATCTGTAGATAATTTGTTCCATTAATTTACTGTCCTCTGTGATATAAAATATATAGTGATCTTTTACTAATGTTACCTCATGTCCTCTAGTTCTACTCTATCTTTCTTGGGTGAGAAAAAATATTTATATCAATATTTTAATACCCGTTCAATATCTTAAAAACTTCAATTTTATCTCCTCTTAACCTCATTGTCTCTATGTTTATTAAATCACATTCTCTTATGCGTTCTTCATAACTAAGGTCTCTAGAATCATCATAGTTATTGGATATAAGTTACAAACGTGTCAAATGCAAGCTGAAGCCTTAAGTGGCTCACAAACGCTAACAAACTGACTTAATACCCAAAGTATTTAACAATTTATCATTTTAAAACCTATTCATCCTTACTGTGATTAGTGGCGAAATGTTGCATGTTTTGAAAAAAAGTTCAGTCATAGGGTCGATGGCGTGGAATCCTACATCGTGTGACTGACAAGTGAAGGGATGCACCAACACACTGTGAGCACGAGCCAATCACAGCCACATACAGTGGTTTGAACTGGACTCCCCAGCAAATGTCGCTCTGAGACGTGTTGTGTTGGACCAACGGTTCTTGAATACTTTCAAGTATTATGTCAATTTCAGGTGAGATATATACATATATAATTTTATAAATGTGTATGTTTAAAAACATACATGCATGCATACAAAGCATGAATGCATTTGCATTCATGCATGCATGCATGCATACACATTATATGTATATCTAATACCTGTTACATAATGATGATAATTTCACACTCCAATGGAGCAGTTTAGGGGAACTCCGCACACCTCATCATTGACCACACCACGTGGTATATAATTTCCGAACAGTGTTCAACAATAACATCTAAAACACAACAAACGTACTAACTCGCCATTTAATTATATTACTGTTTATAATAAATAAAACGTTTGTGTTAGTTTTATGAATATATTGTTTCTGTTATTATCTTGCATACGTCACACCAACAGTAATACATGCACCTGTGCTTATGCTAATTTAAACTACGTTTTATTATCACGCCCCTGTTAAAATCATAATATATATATATATATATATATATATATATATATATATATATATATATATATATATATATATATATATATATATATATATCGTGTAGGGAATGCGCTGGGCAGATGTTCACTTAGGGACATATATGATTAATCGTCATAGTGCTCTTTACACTACTCCAGTCAGCTCAGTTATCCAAACTCACAACATGAATCACTACCTGTGTGCAGATCATACATAGATTTACCTTTCTTTGGCTACCCCGGATACAAATTGTTCCTTAAACCAACTCAGGGATTGTCTCCAGAATATATTCCACTGGAAGACTGACAGCAAATTAAAGACAAATGCAAATAAAACAGAGTTTCGTATAATTTGTTCACAAAAGCAATTGGTAAACTTGCTTGTTTTTTCCCGACAGCTATGCTGAGCCAAACGTTCACACAGGTCGTCTAAGCACAGAATTTAGGAGTCTCCTTTGATAATACTTTTAATTTTAGGGAGCATATTTCACAAACTTGTCGTTGCTGCTTTTATCACATTCGTGACCTTCGTCGTATTCGCCGGTATAATGTATGTTGCTGTCGCCCAAACTATTGCAACTGTTCTTGTTAGCAGTAGACTTGATTATTGCAATTCCCTTTATCGTAGTATTGCTCTCAAGGACATCTTGACACCTCAACGTGTGCAAAACAGTTTGACAGGGGTTACCTGGTCTCCACTTTTCTCTTTCTCAATACCTCTAGTAAAATCATCGCATTGGCTCCTTGTCTGATATCGCATTATTTTTAAGATAATTACCTATCAAGAACTTTCATCCAAGTAACCAGCATATTTACATTCATTGCTCACTCCTGCAAGACAGCTCAGACAGCTTCGATCATCTAATTCCAATGTATCAGTATTAAGGCAAATGTCGGACTAGAGTTTTTTTAGTTGCTGCACGAACTCTGTTGAACTCGCTCCCGATTAGTGTTAAGTCTGTCGAAAACATTTCGCCGTAAACTAAAACCTTCCTCTTTGAACTTGCTTATCCTTCATAGCTCCCCAGCGTACCAATCCAACTGTTTACAACTGGAACTGCTTATCGATTATGAACTGCATAAACTCTTTTGTTTTTGGTGCACTGCCGAGCTTGGGTCTCCCGAGGAGTAGAAGTATATTATGAATTACTAGTATTATTATTATCAATTCGTAATCATTCCACTCCTTAAGACGGGAAACCTCAGGCAATGCAAAAATTCAGAACCAACAGTCTCATCAGCCATCCAGAAAAGGTGATACTACGAATCATCTTGAACAGGTTCAAAAGGAAAGCAGAAGCGAACAATTGGCTTAGACAACATGAAGGAATGGACAAGAATAAGCATTCCGAACCTGCTACGCACAGGAGTAGACCAAGATGGAGCAAACATCCGCTCTGGCACCCCTACGACGGCCCCGATCAATGGATCAAGTAAAGTGGCTATCTCACAATGGCAGTAAGCAAATACCGATGTTTGAAAAGGAACAACGAGACGTATGGGTTCAACCAACCGGACAGAACAATTTCCAGTGTATATCGCATTATACGCTCAATGATTCCATTGTAGCAGTTCACTCGACTGTATAAATGAGTACTCGGCAATGGACAGAGGTGGATATATGAACGAATAGTGTTCGCGCAGTAATTGCAGCATGGCTGAACGCTTCCCAGAGAAGTTGAGCTAATGTTGAAATGAACAGGTCTGCCAAGATTTGGATTCCGCGCTATATGGGAACGTACCTCTACAGCCTAAAATAACTAAAGCGGATCCGTGCAGCGAGTATCAGGCCCCAACAGTACAAAGAGAGTGTGTATGAACGTATGAATGAACACTCGCATCGAATGATTGTAATGTATTTGGAATGTGGTTGTACAACTGCCCGCAGCGGCTTTTTTGGGCGGCACTTTGGTATATTTGTTTTTACTTAAAAAGAGTCACACACGTCGTTATGTAAAAGTAACAGGAGAGACGGCAGGCAGCTGGAATGCACTCGATGTCCTTCCGTGGGTGGTGAAGTGGGGACACGAGACATCGTTCCCGAATTTGATCTTGTCGCTCAGAATACTCCTCACCGTCTGCGGGAGTGTCGCCTCTTGTGAGAGGCGTTTCTCGAAATTCAAGCTCATCAAGACGTACCTTCGCTCAAATGTGCGATTTAGTAGAGAGCTGACCGAAGCATTGACTTCGACTCCGTTCGTTTCACTCAAAGCCCGAAAGATTAGGCTGTAAGAGAGTATGATGGAGCTTCCGCGCTCGGGACCAACCTATCACTCCCGGCCTCGTTGGCCCATCGTTGTTGTTGCGGTGGCTGTGGCGACACGAGCGCGCGGTGAATAATGTTGTGTTGACGTTTATTAGTTTTGACAATTATCAATTCAGTAATTGTTTACTGATCCCAGTTGGGGGCTTTGTTGGAGGTTTTTTATGGCTGTATTGTACATGTGAATTTTGGGTAAAACTGTAGTCGCGCTGAATCATTAAACCACGTCTATTAATATTTTCGTTTCTGAGTGCTAATGTAATGTTAGAACTGTGATAATGTTTTATAACTAGGCATAGCTATTCCAGTAGTGTGCGTGGGAGCAGCATTTTTTATTCTTATCCCCAGCTTCACAAAACAACTGAAAAAATACACTATGACGTATTTAATGTATACACAATTACATTCATATAGTTGGGGGCAAAGTGGACACATTGCAATGGGTACACTTTCAGCATTGCATGAACGCGACCTTTCAATTACCCGGAACGAACATTATTTCAACGTTTAAAACATTCCAATACTAAGTTTGGGTATTTTTTTTTTATACAAAATATTTAGAAATACTTGGATAGTGCCTAACAGTTGTTTGCTCAGGGTGTTCGTTTTGCCCCAGTCCCCCTAGATTATCTTTAATTTGGAAAATGTGTGTGTTTATAGGGTAGTCGAGGCGCGATGGTGACGACAGCCGTGTCGGTTTGACGATCTGTTCAATCGTATTCATAATCACAGGCGCGTGCTATGCTTGTCACCGTTGACGCACTGAACCGGCGACCCAATGTACATTGTCCGGACCGGGCTCGTCGGCAACAGTTGAAGGCGGAGTTGCGCGAACGGAAGTCGGCATAGCTTTGCTGCAGCAACCGCACCGCCGTACAGCGAAGTTACGGCCCAATGCGTCGCCAGTGTCACGAAAAGTAATGTCATGTGACGTCCGAACTTTGCGACAGGACGCTCGTGACAGAGGACGGGTTTCTCTTTGCGTGCCATACCACCGCTATGCGCACATATCATCACAACGTAAGTGTACTATAATTATGACATACATGCAAAACACAAATGTGTCCTCTTGGTGGCTGTTGTATATGCATGTACATAGTATGCGTTGCTTCACTTGTATGTTATTTGCACATAAATACTTACACATAAGTGTGTTAGTGCGGTATTTGTTTTTATTATCAAGGATAACACTTCTAAAACTGCAGCTTGTGATAAAGTTTAAACGCACATTTATAACTGGACGATGCATAAATATTCATAGAAAAGTCATTCTGTGGACGTTTCTGGTGTTAGATAAAGTTAGTCTGATAAAGTACATAACTCAGTACTCTTTGACATGTTATCACATGTAAAGAGGAGTACGTTGTTTCATTGTTAGCATTTTAACATTCAGGTATACCAATAAAAATGTACTTATTATGTGGGCTAAAACTTACTGTGATGGCTTCACTGTTTCAAGTGAAATAAGACAAGGTGTCATATTGTGATGTAAATGGTGGTGTCTCGGTAATTATCTAGTGAAACATACTATTTATGTTGATGACTCTATACTAGTTTCTCAATCAAATAAATAAACTACCTCGTTACTTTGTGAAAGATTACGTAAAATCAATGGTCAAGTTTAAATCTTAAAAGTGCATTCGTGATATTCAGTGGCACTTTATTTAATTTTCGCTGTCCGACTCAGCCGGAGAGAAAACCCTGTGATTTATAGAAAGGTATTAAAGTATTTAATTGTCTTGCACAATTCCACATTACATCATTCCGCACTTTATCTTGGTCAGTCCCCAAGAGTCAAATAAAGTAAAAATATAAGTAATTACTTATATAAACACTAATATACACAATTGCAAAAACACAATTGCAAATCTCGTATCAGGTACCCTCTATAAAACGCAACAACACGGAGCCCATATTAGCTGTACTAATTTAGAAAGAATCTCACAAAACCCTTGTTTGAATACAGAACGCGCTAATGTCGGAGTCAGTACTTGTTGGGCTTGTGCAAAATCTCCATAACGAGCTGATGTCCTGGTTTCACGTCTAGACCTGTTACGCGCGGCTGGTGAAGGTAAGTTCACTTGACCTGGCGCACTTCCAGCAACATCTTGAATCTGTGTATTAGCTGCACGTTCCCCATGACTTTCCTCCGACGCTTCGGAGCTCCTGTCTCCATCCTCGTCAGACGTCTCTACTTCTGGGTTATGTTCTGTAATATCCATATCCTCAGGAATTCCTTCTGACACGCTGTACTGTCGTACGTGCAAACTCCTCAGCTTCATGATTAAATGTAGTTTTGATCACAATTCTGATGTAGTCATCATCTGCATATTCAGACTGATAATTTCGAGACTAAGTCATCTTCCTCCTGGATATCATCTGGTATGTATTACCTGGCTCCTTTGTCTCGGATGCGTTTGTGCTGCATATTCTGTTTTTCTATTGGTAGTGGAAGGACAGTGGCGGGCATCTAAAGTACTAAAGTTTGACATCAGTGACCGGAGGCTGTCCCTGGTTTGACCTCAGTGACTGGAGGCTTCCTCTGGTTTGACAACATTAATAGGAGGCTGTCTCTGGTTTGACATCAGTGACTGGAGGCTGTCCCTGGTTTGACATAAGTGACAGGAGGCTTCCTCTGGTTTGACATCAGTAATAGGAGGCTGTCTCTGGTTTGACATCAGTGACTGGAAGCTGTCCCTCGCGGGCGGGCGGGTGGAATCAAAAAGTACTTTATATTAAAGATGTAGAACACCAAAGTCCTCTTAGTGGCTATTGTACATGTCATTTCAACAATGCTTACAATACGAGCGCAACTCATCATCTAGCACTCCCCAAGAAGGGAAATCTAGGGCGACGCAACAAAGCCATCACCTGTCAAGGACCAGGGGTATTTCCATGTGAATTTTATTCACTAATCATACAATGAGATTAGTATGATGTAACAACATGCCCCACTTAGGGTGTAGTTGTTATAGTCGACCGCGCCTGGGAAGCTTCACATATCTACCTAACTACAATATGGAATATCAATGGTATGGTACATTTATTAAAACGAATAATAAATGTGATTGTTTACAGTAATAATGCATCTAACATGGTTTTCACACAAAAGTGACTTGAACTGAAAATTGTGATAAAAGCCCCAGTCCTCCTATAAGGGCGTTTTAACATAAAGGGTACAAAAAATAGTTCCACGCAGCCTCAAAAATCAGAGTGCTCCAATTATTTTATTTCAATTAATTTAGATGATGGTACATTAACATTTTAGGAGCATGACGTTGCACAGTGACGCAACATAATTACCCGGGGAAACCCCAGTACCGCGATCCTGTTCTTTTGACCAATCACACGACAGATTGCTAGAAGAATGGACGTGTCACGTGTGTGCCGTGATGCTTTGAGCATTCAAAGTCAGTTCAAATACCAGTAAATGTTGAGCCAATAAAACCCGATTGTAATTACCCGGGGAAACTCCTATGCCAAAGTCCGGGTCGTGTGACCAATCACATGGCAGACTGCTACAAGGACACAAGCACAATGACGTGATCATTCGCACACTCAAGGTAGATCGGTACAACGACCTTCTACAGTGGGTAAACATAGATGTTAAGTTGTCAGCCTTCTTAGCTCTGCTCGTCGCGACCATTTTCCCGTAAGTTGCACCACACTAATCAGCATTTACTCAGAGGGACTTGCGAAGTTCGAAACAACAACACAGTACTGAAACAACTGGTATCTCGAGAATCGATCGAGCCTGTATATGTTCCTACGTGTGTTCTGGCTACCAGTTACTATAATGACGCGTAGAGTAGTAGTAGTAGGGGTACAATATGGTATGGGTTTGGGAATACAGCTTACACCTAACTAGCTCAGTTGCGTATTTAGGGGGAACATTTGGTTATGCCACCTTTGGCTTTGTAACTTGTTCCGCCACTACATGGTAAAATTGTAAACTAATGGGTAACTACGCTAGCCCGCCTTGCCTCGCCCTTTGCGAGATCCTAGGTATGCCACTGACATAGCCTTAGCGTTCGAAATCGATAATTTCGAATAATCGAAATCGATAAAGTGATGTTGGCTAATTATGTGAATAGTCCTTGATACCCTAAATAAAAAATAGCGCCCGATTTGTCTAATAAATTAGTTTAACAAAGATCTCTTACCAACGGTTTTATGGTGACTTGGGGTTGCTGAATCCCAAAAATGATGTTAGCAAAAGGTGGGAGGGATCTTGATCCCCTACGTTACAAAATACCCATACCACAATTAGCTATCACCTCTTTTTAGATTCTGCACAATCAGATCACCATAAAACCGTTGTTAAGAGTTCCTTATTGTACAAATTACAAAGGTGTTTGCCTATTTCGGGGGCAAATCAGGCGCGATTGTGTTTTTTATAATTTACGGATCAATGGCCCCTCCCACATATTGCCAAAAGTTTTTGGATTCAGCACATCCAAACATTCTTGTGTTGCCTTTAGTGGTCTATCCCGCAATGCATTGTTGGGTAAAAATAAAAAAATCTGATCAATTATTTTTGTAGACACGTTACAATTCGGCAGCCTTTTCCGACGGACAATTTGAACGTTTCTGTTAAATGGGAGACATTTTCATCTGTATTTAATTATGCGTTTTTATTGAACACGTGATGTTCTTGCGTTAAATGATCTACGAGTTCACCCAAACCATGTCTTGTTTGTACTTATAATTATATGCTCTCCTGCCGTCATGAAGTATATGTACCTATGTGAATATTATATACTATAAATTGATACATGTGCGTATGTAAGAGTGTGCTGATAACTTCCTCTCTCTGTGTATATATCTGTACATTAGCCTTTTTATGCATATCAGCCGGTCGTGTTTATAACATTTCGGTTGGTAAAAACAATATCCACACAACACGTTTGATTGTCGTGATCTTTCATATGAATATTAAATACAAAAATTACGACATGTATAGATAACACTTTTGTGAAATTAACGACATACCAATAATTTTTCACATTTGAAGGTGAAATGTAACTTTTTTCACCAGACGATTTAATGGACTGCCAAAATTACATTTTTACACAATTTCAGACGGTAAATATACTATAAAAAATAAAGCATAAAGTTCACCATTGTTAATTGTAATGTACTTTTCAGATTCAGATAATGTAGGCATTTAATTATACGAACCCCCAATGAGCTTCATAATAGTTGACAAATAAAAATCATTGTAAATTATCTTTAATTTCGAACATTTGTGTTTGCAGGGTAGTCAAGGCGCAGAGCGATGATAACACCGGCGGTATTGCTGGTTTTGTGGCGATATTCATCGTAATAAAGTTCGCAATCATAATCGCGTGCTGTGCCTGTCGCCGATCACATACTCAATCGACCTCCCGAGTGTTTCTTGTCACAGCCGAGCATGTCAACCGCGCCGGGCCGGACTCGTCGGCAACAGTTCCGCCTCCTGTTGAAGGCGGAGTTGCGAGACCGGAAGTGAGCCTCGTTATGCCGCAGCAACCGCCACCGTCGTACAGCGAAGTTACGGCCCAAGGCACCGCCATTGCCACCATCAGTAATGTCGTGTGACGTCCGAACTTTGCGAATCTCGTCCAGTTGCAACTTACAGGAATCACGTGACAGAGGACGGGTTTCTCTTCGTGAGTATAATTATCATCATAACGCAAGTGTACTATATGACATACATGCAAAACACAAACGTGTCCTCTTAGTGATTGTTGCATATACATGTACATGGTGTGTGTTGTTTCACTTGTATATTATTTGTACATATAAGTTTGTTAATGCGGTACTTTTTTGTTATCTAAGTTTGTTAATGCGGTACTTCTTTTTGTTATCTAAGTTTGTTAATGCGGTACTTCTTTTTGCTATCTAAGTTTGTCAATGCGGTACTTCGTTATCTAAGTTAACACTTCTAAAGTTTGTTAATGCGGTACTTCTTTTTGTTATCTAAGATAACACTTCTAAAGTTTGATAATGCGGTACTTCTTTTTGTTATCTAAGATAACACTTCTAAAGTTTGTTAATGTGGTACTTCTTTTTGTTATCTAAGATAACACTTCTAAAGTTTGATAATGCGGTACTTCTTTTTGTTATCTAAGATAACACTTCTAAAGTTTATTAATGCGGTACTTCTTTTTGTTATCTAAGATAACACTTCTAAAGTTTGTTAATGCGGTACTTCTTTTTGTTATCTAAGATAACACTTCTAAAGTTTGTTAATGCGGTACTTCTTTTTGTTATCTAAGATAACACTTCTAAAATTAGTTTCAAGTTCAACTCCGGGAAAGTGCATTCGTGATATTCTATGGCAAAGCATCTTATTCCGAGTACGTTTTTCTAATGATGTTGATTTCACTCTCGAATGGAAGAGCGTAGGGGGAGTCGGGGCAGGGCCGAACTTCGCACGCCCGATAATCGACCACACCACGTAATATATGATTCCGAACTGTATTCAACAACTCAACTCTTTTAACCACATTTTATTTTAGCTTATCCATTTATTTTTAATTATTTAACGTTGTCTTGTTAGCGCCTTTGAGCAGGTTTTTAACACTGAAACATGGTACATTATTAATGTATAATAATAATAATATTAATAAATAAAACAATGATATCTAGTACTCACAACAGACGCCAGAACTTGCCATTTTATTTCATTACCGTATCGTTGTCGTTGTGGTGGTAGAGGAGGAACGAGCTCGTTGGCCCATCGTTGTCGTTGTGGTGGTAGAGGAGGAACGAGCTCGTTGGCCCATCGTTGTCGTTGCGGTGGTAGAGGAGGAAAGAGCTCGTTGGCCCATCGTTGTCGTTGTGGTGGTAGAGGAGGAACGAGCTCGTTGGCCCATCGTTGTCGTTGCGGTGGTAGAGGAGGAACGAGCTCGCAGTGAATAATGCTATGTTGACCTTTATTAGCTTTGAACATTATCAATTACGGTTGGCTCATATAAGTTGGGACTTTTGTTGGAGGTTATTTCATAGTTGTACTGGACATGTGAATTTGGTGTTGACGTGTTGCTGCGCTGAATCATTGAACCACGTCTATCAGTAATTTTGTTTCTGATTGATACAGTGATATTGAAGCAGTGGTCATGTTTTAGACCTAGGCATAGCTATTCCAGTATTGCGCGGGGGTGGGTGGGGGGGGGGCATTTTGGTACTCTTACCCCCATATGCACTTTGCCTCGGTACACTACTCTTCCTGGTCGTATGTCCAATCACACGGCAGGCTGCTACCTGAATGACCCGTGTGCATTCAAAGGGATCGGCACAGCGAGTCTCTGCAGTGGGTCAACATGGACGTCAAGTTTTCAGCTTTCCTGGCTCTGCTCGCCGCGACCATTTTCCCGTAAGTTGCACCACACTAAGCAGCACGTAGGTGGAAGCAGTGTTAGTTTAGCATTAATGAGAAGTTAATTCAAACAGCTTAATTGTCGAAACGGTGCTAGGTGAGCCGGGGGGGGGAATTGAGCAGCGGTAAAGCACGAAGACGAGTGTTCTTCCCCCAAAATACATCAAGGAATTCTTTGTTTAGAGCACATTGGAACATCGGACAAGGCAACATATTGGCAGTCAGTTACCCTGCTTGCAATTGGTCTATAAGTCTACATTAATTAAGTGTGTCGACTTATTAATTAAGCGTGTAGACTTGTAAGAGACTTACCAACCCTATTTGAATCAGCCACATATAATTATATATGCATACTAGATATATCTTGGTATAAAATGATCTACCAATAATCATAGTTTATGTGAGTAAACACAATTTTTATTTATGAATATGATTATGCCATAGATATCAAAAAGAATGAAAATGGCTCAACTAACACTTCCTTCCCCTACACTGTCAGTATTGCATGACCTCCTCCACGTTTCAATTACCGGGAGCGAACATTATTTCATTGTTTAAAAAATTCCAGTGCTAAGTCTGGGTGTAGAGTTTAAACAAAGATACTTGGACAGTACCTAACAGTTGTCTGCTAAGGGTGTCCGCTTTGCCTCGGTCTCCTATGGATTATCTTCAATTTCGAACACGTGTGTGTTTGCAGGGTAGTCGAGGCGCAGAGCGATAGTAGCGGAAGCCTTGTCGGTTGGATGATCATGGTAATCGTATTCAAGATCATAATCATAGCTGCGTGCTGTGCCTGTCGTAGTTCAAGCACTCAATCGACGACCGAAGTGTTCATTGTCCCCGACCCAGCAGGTCATGTCAACTCCACCGTGCCGGGTTGGTCGGCAACAGTTGCGCCACTGGAAGTGAGCCTCGCTATGCCGCAGCAGCCGCCGCCGTCGTACAGCGAAGCTACGGTCCAAGGCACCGCCACGAACAGCAATGTCGTGTGACGTCCGAACGTTCGAATCTGGTCCAGTTCCAACTTGCAGGACGCATGTGACAGGAGACGGGTGTCTCTTTTTGCGAGACATACCACCCGTATTCATACACATCATCACAACGTGTGGGAGACTGGGCCTACCAGAATGTACTGATTCACTTTCACTTACCGTTCTCAGTCAGCTTCTTCTCCTTCATCCCTTGACCTAGGGTCGGTAAGCTTTTCTTTGTGCATTCATGTATATTATCCAGCCAGTCTTCTCTTGTCCTCCGGGGTGCCTTGTAGGGTGGGTTTTGTAATGGTGGTGTGTCAAGTGATGTGACCTAACCAGGAGAGGTTTCGTTGTTTCACCATTGTACTCATTATGTCGGGCTACATGTACTGTGATGGCTCATGTGAAGCAACGTACGGTGTCATATTGTCAATGCCTTTTTTGAATGTTACATAGATGATCATATACAATATTTTAATGAACTGTACATTGGTTGGTGTCTTGTTAATTATCGAGTGAAGCATACTATGTATGCTCATGACGTTGAAGTAGTATCTCAATCACGTGGTACTGGTCTCATTGGGAGCAGTTTGACAAATGTAGTGACGTCAAGTTCAACTATAGGAAAAGTGCATTCGTGATATTCAGTGGTGTGTCAATCTCGCCGGACCGGGCTCGTCGACAATAGTTCACCTTCCCGTTTACGGAAGTTGCGCGACCGGAAGTCAGTATCGCTCTGACACAGCAACCGCCACCGCCGCATAGCGATGTTACGGCATGAAGAGTAATGTCGCGTGACGTCTGAATTTTGCGAAATTTTGAATCCTGTGATTAAAGCACCAAACTCAGCCAATGCTTAGACTAACATATACTTATCATTTTCAGATGTTGGGTCACTCGGTATTATACCTGTTTGCACATGCTCAGTCATTTGAAAATGAGCCGAATTGTACTTGAAATTGCAAGCAGAGGCCTATATGTTACAGCAGTAAATACGGACAGAATTCAGGAAGCAGTATACATTTGTTGATGTATCTATGACTCGTTACTAGTAAGAACTCTTAATGTTATTAAATTAAGTTTCAGTGGCAATAAAATTATTATTTATTTTGTTATTTCTTTCTTATATGTTGTCTATGTCTCCCTGCAATCAAGTCTTATGATGATTGCACACCAGACAGATACAGTGTCTGTCAACGACCATGGTAACCAAACATAATAAACATTTCAAAGGGTCGTCCCGGTATTCGTGATGTTAAATTCAACTGCAGTTAAGTACATTCGTTATAACTCAAAGACTCGGTATTTTATCACAGACACTTTAGCTCATGCAGCTGACGTCACCCAATCACTCAGTTAATTTATTTGTTTCAAACATGTAAACAAAACAGGCTATGCGTATAATACGCGTGAGTTTTCTGCGCAATCAAACAAGGAGAATACTGTTTGAAAAGGAGTAAATAAAAAGTAAAATAAACGTACAAATATCCACACCTAAATCGTCAAACATTGTTTGTACGCGGCCATACTTAATTGAAATAAAAATCAGTTAGCTCTTGCCGTAACTATTCATACGCACATATATGAGACAGATATGACAATAATAACATTGTAACATCACGCGAATAATATCAAGCTCCAATCTAGCCAATTCGCTAGTGCTGTCACCTTGCGTGTAAAACAGAGTTTACTCTCTACAACCGCGCACACGTGCAAGCTGCAGTCTGGTTCGTGTATGTCGCATATTCGGTGTTCTTGGTGATCACCTCCTCCTCGCATCTTTTCGGTAGAGAATCTGCAAACATCATCAAGAACCAGCGTCCAGTAAGAGAGTTTCCCAGTTTCCATGTCACTATTGCGTTATTCTCCATACTCACTAGGTGGTGAGCCTGTTTCTTTTCAAAAGTCACTTGGTACATGATTTATGACGGGTGTTTTTATATTGTATAAAGTTTCAATCATAAATCATTCGCTCAACTTCACAACAGTGATGCTATTAAAATAGCACAAAGGAAGATTGCTTACTTGTACGTGCGTGCGTGCGTGCGTGCGTGCGTGCGTGTGTGTGTGTGTGTGTGTGTGTGTGTTTGTGTGTGTGTGTGTGTGTGTGTGTTTGTGTGTGTGTGTGCGCGTGCGTGCGTGCGTGCGTGCGTGCGTGCGTGCGTGCGTGTGTGTGTGTGTGTGTGTGTGTGCACGTGTATGTGTCTCTGTGTATGTGCACGCGCGCACACACACTCGCACACGCATACTCGCTCACGCATACGTATACATGTCTACAGAGGGACATCCACGTACGGTGTCAGCACGGACTATTTGTACACCACAGTAGCAAGCCTGGCCAACAGTCCATCATGGGATTGCCTTACCGCCGGTAGATGGCACCACGTTTTCCTCATAATGACCAATGACATTTCCTCCTGGGTAAAAGTTAGCGACTGCGTACCACGTCCCGTCCTTGCTCTTTCCTCTGCCTACTCCCAACTCGAGGCTTCCCTTCCACACGACCTGGGTGAAATGACCTTCGCGGGAAGAGAGATATTGGTAAATATAAATATAAATAGTCAGTACCCGAAATGTCATGGTTTTGATCGCTAGACGGCGCATGGGTATAAGCGGAATGCATCGCGATATCGATTGTCGACGGAAGTAACTTACAACATATACTCCAAATAAGAGAGTTGAAGCATACTATGTATGCTCACGACGTTGTAGTAGTATCTCAATCACGTGGTACTAGTCTCACTGGGAGCAGTTTGACAAATGTAGTGATGTCAAGTTCAACTAGAGGAAAAGTGCATTCGTGATATTCAGTGGTGCGTCAATCTCGCCGGACCGGGCTCGTTGGAAACAGTTCACCTTCCCGTCGAAGACACAAGTTGCGCGACCGGAAGTCAGTATCGCTCTGACACAGCAACCGCCACCGCCGCACAGCGACGTTACGGCACAAGGCGCCGCCAGTGAAGAGTAATGTCATGTGACGTCTGAATTTTTCGAACTTTTGAATTATGTGATTAAAGCACCAAACTCAGCCAATGCATAGACTAACGTATAATGATCATTACAACGGTAAATACGGACAGAAATCAGGAAGCATTATACGTTTTTGATGTATCTATGACTCGTTAGTAGTAAGAACGTTTAATGTTATTAAATTAAGTTTCAGTGGCAATAAAATGATTTTTTTTTCTTTCTTTCTTATATATTGTCTATGTCTCCCTGCAATCAAGTCTTATGATGATTGCACGCCAGACAGGTACTGTCTGTCAAGGACCATGGTACCCAAACATAATAAACATTTCAATGGGTCGTCCCGGTATTCGTGATGTTAAATTCAACTACAGTTAAGTACATTCGTTATAACTCAAATACTCGGTATTTTATCACAGACACTTTAGCTCATACAGCTGACGTCTCCCAATCACTCAGCTATTTTATTTGTTTCAAACATGTAAACAAAACCGGCTATGCGTACAATACGCGTGAGTTTTCTGCGCAATCAAACAAGGAGAATACTGTTTGAAAAGGAGTAGATAAAAAGTAAAATAAACGTACAAATATCCACACCTAAATCGTCAAACATTGTTTGTACGCGGCCATACTTAATTGAAATAAAAATCTGTTAGCTCACGCGAATAATATCAAACTCCAATCTAGCCAATTCGCTAGTGCTGTCACCTTGCGAGTAAAACAGAGTTTACTCTCTACAACAGCGTGCACGTGCAAGCTGCAATCTGGTTCGTGTATGTCGCATATTCGGTGTTCTTCGTGATTACCTCCTCCTCGCATCTTTTCGGTAGAGAATCTGCAAACATCATCAAGAACCGGCGTCCAGTAAGAGAATTTCCCAGTTTCCATGTCACTATTGCGTTATTCTCCATACTCACTAGGTGGTGCGCCTGTTTCTTTTTAAATGTCATTTGGTACATGATTTATGACAGGTGTTTTTATACTGTATAAAGTTTCAATCATAGTTCAGTCGCTCAACTTCACAACAGTGAGTCTGGACGAATTAGTTTCAACAAAGGATACATAGCGCTTACTGATATCAAGCAGAAATCACAACGTTAGCATCGGAACACAAAAGCAAATCGGCTGATCTGACATTTGAATAAATTCGAATGCGATTGAGCATGCCTTGGCACATATTCGCGATTCTCTCATCGCACGGCAAGAGTCGCGCGAATTACGTGTTGTATGCGGAGGTGGATTGCGATCGCACTGAAGCGTACTGCTGCTGACTCACTACGTCGCAATTTCGACTTAACTTGCGTGGAAACACGGAATCGCGTTCGACACACCCACGTGTTTGAGGAAACACACCAAAGCGGACCGCGGGAACGAGAACATGTGATCGCACTAATGTGGCGGCAGACTTGGAGCGCGGGAACCAGCGACTAAAAAATATATATTGGGCGGTAGCAATAGATAGCTAGAGAGATTGACGACGGGGAAAACAACATAGATACGAATTTCATAAGACCGTGAGTGTTAATTTATCGTTCCATTGGTCACGTTGTTGGGATAAATCATGTTTCCTGTTGTTGTTTTTCGTGAATTTTGCTACACAACGGTACCATTCAGAACATTATTAATTTTGTTTTAGAATAGCCCACTCGAAAGTGTTTCTTTTACATTTTGTGTGGCTATAATTACAGTATTTAGGGGCTACCAATAAAGTAAGCTATATTATGACTTTCATGAGACCCCCACCCCATCCACAATATGCATACATTTATGTTTCACAATGTTTGCAGACTTTTCGCGCGCAACAAAGTTGGGGTCCGTACACATATTGGAAATATCTTACACAACAGCAGAATTAACAAATTACTGTGCTTATCACAACCAGTCGTAACAAGGAATAGTGATCTTTGCGCGTCCCTGTTCATGACACATAGGGAGCAACGTCACTTCACTAAAAATTGGCCAACATGTTCATTTATTATTGATATATAAGATCGGGTCCATTGCATATTTGTGAAATATTTAGGCGTAGATTGTATTTGTGATGATAACCAACTTTCCAAGTTGCCTGAATTATATTTTGTTTAAATGCAATCCATCTATGTTATAAATATGTTGGAAACGGAAAGGTTATGTACACTTCCACTACTACAATGTGTATTGCAATGTAAACAACATAGGCGTATAACCAAAATGCAAAATAATATATATCAATGCTACGCTTTTATACGCATCCATAGTGTTTGCATGTTTGCAATAATGCCAAACATTATATATTATTTTCGGGTGTTAATTCACCATGTCAGAGCCAGACAAGTTGTAGTTGCATGGGTACTTACGTAGTCGAAACGTGGATGAAGGTTCCATTGCAAAGATGAAGGAGGATAAGGTAAGGCAAGGTTCAGTGTGCTTTCTTTGGGAAATCGGCTAAAGCGAAACAAAAGGTTTTGGTCCAAGCACCTATAAGAGTTAATAAAACAATTTGAAACTACAAACAACAATAACAAGCCAGCTGTTTGATTTGATTTGTAGTATGACATTATCCTATATACAGACATCTAGCCTACGTGCTGGCCGCTGTTCGAATATAAACTCAACTTGTTGCTCTCCTCTTTATCCCTAAAGTCCGTAGTGAAACATGCATTGATACTGGTCGTCGATTTTTTATTTTCTTCTCCTTCTTTACTCTTCCCGTTTCGATGCCGTCTCCCCTCCCCTTATATCTCGCCCCGTTCTCCACTCCCCTCATTCTCCACTTCCGTCACCCCTATCGTCACGTAGTCCTCCCAGCTCGGTCTTTCTTTTTGTCTTTCTACCCTCCACTCTGAACGCATCCGCTCTGTTCGTTTACCGTTCGTCTACCATTCGTTCATCCAGCCCAATTTAACTGATTCCTCACCAACTTCCTCCTGAAACTACACCACTCGTCGCTTCTGTATTCATCACCACCACAATTCTCTTCACAACTTATTGTTTCCCGTCATCGCCATGGACACGCACGCACGCACGCACGCACGCACGCACGCACGCACGCGGGCGGGCGGGCGGGCGGGCGGGCGGGCGGGCGGGCGGGCGGGCGGGCGGGCGGGCGGGCGGGCGGGCGGGCGGGCGGGCGGGATCACAAAGTGCTTTATATTAAAGATGTAGAACACCAAAGTGTCCTCTAAGTGGTTATTGTACATGTACATTTCAAAAATGCTTACAATACGAGCGCAACTCATGATCATTGCACTCCCCAAGAAGGGAAATATAGGGCTGCGCAACAAAGCCATCACCCTGTCAAGAACCAGGGGTATTTCCATGTGAATTTTATTCACTAATCATACAATGATATTAGTATGATGTAACAACATGCCCCATTTAGGGTGTAGTTGTTATAGTCGACCGCGCCTGGTAAGCTTCACATATCTGCCTAACTACAATACGGAATATCAATGGTATGGTACATTTATTAACACGAATAATAAATGTGATTGTTGACAGTAATAATGCATCTAACATGGTTTTCACACAAAAGTGACTTTAACTGAAAATTGTGACAAAAGCCCCAGTCCCCCCAGGGCGTTTTAACATAAAGGGTACAAAATAGTTCCACGCAGCCTCACAAATCAGAGTGCTCCAATTATTTTATTTCCAGTAATTTAGATGATGGTACATTAACATTTTAGGAGCATGACGTTGCACAATGACGCAACATAATTACCCGGGGAAACCCCAGTACCGCGATCCTGTTCTTATGACCAATCACACGGCAGATTGCTAGAAGAATGGACGTGTCACGTGTGTGCTGTGATGCGTTTGAGCATTCAAAGTCAGTTCAAATACCAGTACCAATTGAGCCGATAAAACCCGATTATAATTACCCGGGGAAACTCCTATGCCAAAGTCCCGGTCGTGTGATCAATCACACGGCAGACTGCTACAATTACACAAGCACAATGACATGTGTACCGTGTTCATTCGCGCACTCAAAGTGGATCGGCACAACGACTTTCTGCAGTGGGTAAACATGGATGTCACGATGTCAGCCTTCCTAGCTCTGCTCGTCGCGACCATTTTCCCGTAAGTTGCACCACACTAATCAGCATTTACTTAGAGGGACTCGCGAAGTTCGAAACAACAGCACAGTACTGAAACAACTGGTATCTCGAGAATCGATCGAGCCTGTTTATTTTCCTACGTGTGTTCTGGCTATCAGTTACTATAATGACGCGTAGAGTAGTAGGGGTACAATATGGTATGGGTTTGGGAATATAGCCTACACCTAACTAGCTCAGTTGCGTATTTAAGGCGAACATTTGGTTATGTCACCTTTGGCTTTGTAACTTGTTCCGCCACTACATGGTAAAATTGTAAACTAATGGGTAACTACTTAGCCCGCCTTGCCTCGCCCTTTGCGAGATCCTAGGTATGCCACTGACATAGCCTTAGCGTTCGAAATCGATAATTTCGAAAAACCGAAATCGATAAAGTGATGTTGGCTAATTGTATAAATAGTCCTTGACCCCCTAAATAAAAAAATCCGTTGTTAAGAGTTCATTATTGTACAAATTACAAAGGTGTTTGTCTATTTCGGGGGCAAATCAGGCGCGATTTTTTTTTTTTTTTTTAGGGATCAATAGCCCCTCCCACATATTGCCAAAATCAGTTTTTGGATTCAGCACACCCAAGAATTCTTGTGTTGCCTTTAGTTGTCTATCCTTTAGTTGTCTATCCTTTAGTTGTCTATCCTTTAGTTGTCTATCCCGCAATGCATTGTTGGGTAAAATTAAAAAATCTTATCAATTACTTTTGTAGACACGTTACAATTTGGCAACCTTTTCCGACGGACAATTTGAACGTTTCTGTTAAGTTGGAAACTTTTTCATCTGTATTTAATTATGCGATTTTATTGAACACGTGATGTTCTTGCATTAAATGATCTACGAGTTCACCCAAACCATGTCTTGTTTGTACTTATAATTATATGCTCTCCTGCCGTCATGAAGTATATGTACCTATGTGAATATTATATACTATAAATTTATACATGTGCGTATGTAAGAGTGTGCTGATAACTTCCTCTCTCCGTGTATATATCTGTACATTAGCCTTTTTATGCATATCAGCCGGTCGTGTTTATAACATTTCGGTTGGTAAAAACAATATCCACACAACACGTTTTATTGTCGTGATCTTTCATATGAATATTTAAAAAAAATTACGACATGTATAGAGAACACTTTTCTGCAATTAATGACATACCAATAAATTTTCACATTTGAAGGTGAAATGTAACTTTTTTCACTGGATGATTTAATGGACTGTCAAAATTACATTTTTATACAATTTCAGACGGTAAATATACTATACAAAATAAAGCATGAAGTTCACCATTGTTAATTGTGATGTACTTTTCAGATTCAGATAATGTAAACATTTAATTATACGAACCCACAATCAGCTTCGTAATAGTTGACACATAAAAATCATTGTAAATTATAATCGCGTGCTGTGCCTGTCGCCGGTCACGTACTCAATCGACCTCCCGAGTGTTTCTTGTCACAGCCGAGCATGTCAACCACGCCGGGCCGGACTCGTCGGCAACAGTTCCGCCTCCTGTTGAAGGCGGAGTTGCGAGACCGGAAGTGAGCCTCGTTATGCCGCAGCAACCGCCACCGTCGTACAGCGAAGTTACGGCCCAAGGCACCGCCATTGCCACGAAGAGTAATGTCGTGTGACGTCCGAACTTTGCGAATCTCGTCCAGTTGCAACTTACAGGAATCACGTGACAGAGAACGGGTTTCTCTTCGTGAGTATAATTATCATCATAACGCAAGTGTACTATATGACATACATGCAAAACACAAACGTGTCCTCTTAGTGATTGTTGCATATACATGTACATGGTGTGTGTTGTTTCACTTGTATATTATTTGTACATATAAGTTTGTTAATGCGGTACTTTTTTGTTATCTAAGTTTGTTAATGCGGTATTTCGTTTTGTTATCTAAGTTTGTTAATGCGGTACTTCATTTTGTTATCTAAGTTTGTTAATGCGGTACTTCATTTTGTTATCTAAGTTTGTTAATGCGGTACTTCTTTTTGTTATCTAAGTTTGTTAATGCGGTACTTCTTTTTGTTATCTAAGTTTGTTAATGCGGTACTTCTTTTTGTATCTAAGTTTGTTAATGCGATACTTCTTTTTGTTATCTAAGTTTGTTAATGCGGTACTTCTTTTTGTTATCTAAGTTTGTTAATGCGGTACTTCTTTTTGTTATCTAAGTTTGTTAATGCGGTACTTCTTTTTGTTATCTAAGTTTGTTAATGCGGTACTTCTTTTTGTTATCTAAGTTTGTTAATGCGGTACTTCTTTTTGTTATCTAAGTTTGTTAATGCGGTACTTCTTTTTGTTATCTAAGTTTGTTAATGCGGTACTTCTTTTTGTTATCTAAGTTTGTTAATGCGGTACTTCTTTTTGTTATCTAAGTTTGTTAATGCGGTACTTCATTTTGTTATCTAAGTTTGTTAATGCGGTACTTTTTTGTTATCTAAGTTTGTTAATGCGGTACTTCTTTTTGTTATCTAAATTTGTTAATGCGGTACTTTTTTGTTATCTAAGTTTGTTAATGCGGTACTTCTTTTTGTTATCTAAGTTTGTTAATGCGGTACTTCTTTTTGTTATCTAAGTTTGTTAATGCGGTACTTCTTTTTGTTATCTAAGTTTGTTAATGCGGTACTTTTTTGTTATCTAAGTTTGTTAATGCGGTACTTCTTTTTGTTATCTAAGTTTGTTAATGCGGTACTTCTTTGTTATCTAAGTTTGTTAATGCGGTACTTCTTTTTGTTATCTAAGTTTGTTAATGCGGTACTTCTTTTTGTTATCTAAGTTTGTTAATGCGGTACTTCTTTTTGTTATCTAAGTTTGTTAATGCGGTACTTCTTTTTGTTATCTAAGTTTGTTAATGCGGTACTTCTTTTTGTATCTAAGTTTGTTAATGCGATACTTCTTTTTGTTATCTAAGTTTGTTAATGCGGTACTTCTTTTTGTTATCTAAGTTTGTTAATGCGGTACTTCTTTTTGTTATCTAAGTTTGTTAATGCGGTACTTCTTTTTGTTATCTAAGTTTGTTAATGCGGTACTTCTTTTTGTTATCTAAGTTTGTTAATGCGGTACTTCTTTTTGTTATCTAAGTTTGTTAATGCGGTACTTCTTTTTGTTATCTAAGTTTGTTAATGCGGTACTTCTTTTTGTTATCTAAGTTTGTTAATGCGGTACTTCATTTTGTTATCTAAGTTTGTTAATGCGGTACTTTTTTGTTATCTAAGTTTGTTAATGCGGTACTTCTTTTTGTTATCTAAATTTGTTAATGCGGTACTTTTTTGTTATCTAAGTTTGTTAATGCGGTACTTCTTTTTGTTATCTAAGTTTGTTAATGCGGTACTTCTTTTTGTTATCTAAGTTTGTTAATGCGGTACTTCTTTTTGTTATCTAAGTTTGTTAATGCGGTACTTTTTTGTTATCTAAGTTTGTTAATGCGGTACTTCTTTTTGTTATCTAAGTTTGTTAATGCGGTACTTCTTTGTTATCTAAGTTTGTTAATGCGGTACTTCTTTTTGTTATCTAAGTTTGTTAATGCGGTACTTCTTTTTGTTATCTAAGTTTGTTAATGCGGTACTTCTTTTTGTTATCTAAGTTTGTTAATGCGGTACTTCTTTTTGTTATCTAAGTTTGTTAATGCGGTACTTCTTTTTGTTATCTGAGTGTGTTAATGCGGTACTTCTTTTTGTTATCTAAGTTTGTTAATGCGGTACTTCTTTTTGTTATCTAAGTTTGTTAATGCGGTACTTCTTTTTGTTATCTAAGTTTGTTAATGCGGTACTTCTTTTTGTTATCTAAGTTTGTTAATGCGGTACTTCTTTTTGTTATCTAAGTTTGTTAATGCGGTACTTCTTTTTGTTATCTAAGTTTGTTAATACGGTACTTCTTTTTGTTATCTAAGTTTGTTAATGCGGTACTTCTTTTTGTTATCTAAGTTTGTTAATGCGGTACTTCTTTTTGTTATCTAAGTTTGTTAATGCGGTACTTCTTTTTATTATCTAAGTTTGTTAATGCGGTACTTCTTTTTGTTATTTAAGTTAACACTTCTAAAATTAGTGTCAAGTTCAACTCTGAGAAAGTGCATTCGTGATATTATATGGCAAAGCATCTTATTCCGAGTACGTTTTTCTAATGATGCTGATTTCACTCTGGAATGGAAGAGCGTAGGGGGAGTCGGGGCAGGCCCGAACTTCGCACGCCCGATAATCGACCACACCACGTAATATATGATTTCCGAACTGTGTTCAACAACTCAACTCTTTTAACCACATTTTATTATAGCTTATCCATTTATTTTTAATTATTTAACGTTGTCTTGTTAGCGCCTTTGAGCAGGTTTTTAACACTGAAACATGGTACATTATTAATGTACAATAATAATAATATTAATAAATAAAACAATGATGTCTAGTACTCACAACAGAAGCCAGAACTTGCCATTTTATTTCATTACCGTATATAAGAAATAAAACGGTTTTATTGGTTTTGCTATTATGTTTTTCTGTTGTTCTAATGTGTACGTCCCACTCACGGTGATACATCGACGTGTGCTTATGTTAATTTAATCTACGTTTAATTGTCACGCCCCAATTAGAATGTTTATTATATATATAATATCGTGTAGGCAATGCGGCTGAGGTCCACTTAGCAACAGACGTGATTAATCGTCACACTACGAACGCATCAACTCGTGATCATTCCACTCATTCAGCTATGAACAACCATTCTCATCAGCCATCCAAGAAAGGTCCTGCTAGTCATGAAGGAATGGACAAGCCTAAGCACATCGAGCCTGCTACGCACAGGAGAAAACAGACCAGGTTGGCGTAGACCTTCCAAGGAAGATCATGCTATGAGTCATCTTTAACAAGTTCAAACTGGCTAGACAACATGAAGGAATGGACAAGCCTAAGCATTCCGAACCTGCTGCACACAGTAGAAGACAGACGAAGCTGGAATAGACTCTCCGTGAAAACAACCGCTCTGACGCTCTGTTCGACGGCCCCGATCAATGGATCAAGTCAACTGGCTGTCTCACAATGGCAGTAAACGTGACCTGGGTCAAATACCTAGTTGTTCGTCGGGGCTGACGTGATTTGTGATATTTGGAAAGGTACAACGAATGGCAGTTTCCAGTGTACATCGCATTACACACGCGGTGACTAACAGTTCACTCAGCTGAATTAAATGAGTACCTGGCTATTGACAGAGGTGAATATGTGAATAAATAGTCTTCGCGCAGTAATTGTAGCGTGGTTGTATCCTTCCCAGAGTTGACGTTGGCATGAACAGGTCTGCCACGGCGTGAACTTTAAAGTAATTGTAGCGTGGTTGTATCCTTCCCAGAGTTGACGTTGGCATGAACAGGTCTGCCACGGCGTGAACAGGTCTGCCACGGCGTGAACTTTAAAGTAATTGTAGCGTGGTTGTATCCTTCCCAGAGTTGACGTTGGCATGAACAGGTCTGCCACGGCGTGAACTTTAAAGTAATTGTAGCGTGGTTGTATCCTTCCCAGAGTTGACGGTGGCATGAACAGGTCTGCCACGGCGTGAACTTTAAAGTAATTATAGCGTGGTTGTATCCTTCCCAGAGTTGACGGTGGCATGAACAGGTCTGCCACGGCGTGAACTTTAAAGTAATTGTAGCGTGGTTGTATCCTTCCCAGAGTTGACGGTGGCATGAACAGGTCTGCCACGGCGTGAACAGGTCTGCCACGGCGTGAACTTTAAAGTAATTGTAGCGTGGTTGTATCCTTCCCAGAGTTGACGTTGGCATGAACAGGTCTGCCACGGCGTGAACTTTAAAGTAATTGTAGCGTGGTTGTATCCTTCCCAGAGTTGACGGTGGAATGAACAGGTCTGCCACGGCGTGAACTTTAAAGTAATTATAGCGTGGTTGTATCCTTCCCAGAGTTGACGGTGGCATGAACAGGTCTGCCACGGCGTGAACTTTAAAGTAATTGTAGCGTGGTTGTATCCTTCCCAGAGTTGACGGTGGCATGAACAGGTCTGCCACGGCGTGAACAGGTCTGCCACGGCGTGAACTTTAAAGTAATTGTAGCGTGGTTGTATCCTTCCCAGAGTTGACGTTGGCATGAACAGGTCTGCCACGGCGTGAACTTTAAAGTAATTGTAGCGTGGGTGTATCCTTCCCAGAGTTGACGTTGGCATGAACAGGTCTGCCACGGCGTGAACTTTAAAGTAATTATAGCGTGGTTGTATCCTTCCCAGAGTTGACGGTGGCATGAACAGGTCTGCCACGGCGTGAACTTTAAAGTAATTGTAGCGTGGTTGTATCCTTCCCAGAGTTGACGGTGGCATGAACAGGTCTGCCACGGCGTGAACTTTAAAGTAATTGTAGCGTGGGTGTATCCTTCCCAGAGTTGACGTTGGCATGAACAGGTCTGCCACGGCGTGAACTTTAAAGTAATTGTAGCGTGGTTGTATCCTTCCCAGAGTTGACGGTGGAATGAACAGGTCTGCCACGGCGTGAACTTTAAAGTAATTGTAGCGTGGGTGTATCCTTCCCAGAGTTGACGTTGGCATGAACAGGTCTGCCACGGCGTGAACTTTAAAGTAATTGTAGCGTGGTTGTATCCTTCCCAGAGTTGACGGTGGCATGAACAGGTCTGCCACGGCGTGAACTTTAAAGTAATTGTAGCGTGGGTGTATCCTTCCCAGAGTTGACGTTGGCATGAACAGGTCTGCCACGGCGTGAACTTTAAAGTAATTGTAGCGTGGGTGTATCCTTCCCAGAGTTGACGGTGGCATGAACAGGTCTGCCACGGCGTGAACTTTAAAGTAATTGTAGCGTGGTTGTATCCTTCCCAGAGTTGACGGTGGCATGAACAGGTCTGCCACGGCGTGAACTTTAAAGTAATTGTAGCGTGGGTGTATCCTTCCCAGAGTTGACGTTGGCATGAACAGGTCTGCTACGGCGTGAACTTTAAAGCGGTTTGAACAGTTACAAGGACTGGATACCGCGCTTTACAAGAACGTCCCTTTACAGCCTAAACTGAGTGAAGCGGATCCGTACCGCGATACGTACCAGGCCCCGACACTACAAAGGGAGGGCGTGTGAGTGAACACTCCCACCAAATGATTGTGATATATTTAGAAAGTGGTTGCACAATTGCCCCCAGCGGAGTGTGGCCTGTTGTGAGAGAAGCGTCTCGAAATGCAAGCTCATCGAGACGTACCTTCTCTCAAATGTGGGACAAGAGCGATTGAGTAGAGAGCTGGCCAATGTCACTGACTTCGACTCCGTTGTCGTTGCTCAAAGCCCCACAGATTAGGATGTAAGAGAGTATGAAGGAGCTTTTGAGCTCGGGATCAACGTATCATTCCCGGTCTCGTTGGCCCATCGTTGTCGTTGAGGTGGTAGAGGAGGAACGAGCTCGTTGGCCCATCGTTGTCGTTGTGGTGGTAGAGGAGGAACGAGCTCGTTGGCCCATCGTTGTCGTTGCGGTGGTAGAGGAGGAACGAGCTCGCAGTGAATAATGCTATGTTGATCTTTATTAGCTTTGAACACTATCAATTACGGTTGGCTCATATCAGTTGGGACTTTTGGTGGAGGTTTTTTCATAGTTGTACTGGACATGTGAATTTGGTGTTGACGTGTTGCTGCGCTGAATCATTGAACCACGTCTATCAGTATTTTTGTTTCTGATTGATACAGTGATATTGAAGCAGTGATCATGTTTTAGACCTAGGCATAGCTATTCCAGTATTGCGCGGGGGAGGGAGGCATTTTGGTACTCTTACCCCCATATGCACTTTGCCTCGTTACACTACTGGTTGTACAACTTCCTGATTGAGCCTATGAAACACGATTATAAACACCTGCGAAACCCCAGTACCCTCTTCCTGGTCGTATGTCCAATCACACGGCAGGCTGCTACCTGAATACACAATAACGCGTGTGCATTCAAAGGGATCGGCACAGCGAGTCTCTGCAGTGGGTCAACATGGACGTCAAGTTTTCAGCCTTCCTGGCTCTGCTCGCCGCGACCATTTTCCCGTAAGTTGCACCACACTAAGCAGCACGTAGGTGGAGACGGTGTTAGTTGAGCATTAATGAGAAGTTAATTCAAACAGCTTAATTGTCGAAACGGTGCTAGGTGAGCCAGGGGGTGAGTAGTTGAGCAGCGGTAAAGAACGAAGACGAGTGTTCTTCCCCTAAAATACGTAAAGAAATTATTTTTGTCGAGCACATTGTGACATCGAATAGCTACAAGGCAACATATTAGCAGTCAGTTACACTGCTTGCAATTGGTCTATAAGTCTACATTAATTAAGCGTGTAGACTTGTAAGAGACCTACCAACCCTATTTGAATCAGCCACATATAATTATCTATGCATACTATATATATATTGGTATAAAATGATTTACCAATAATCGTAGTTTATGCGAGTAAAACAATTTTTTATTTACGAATATGATTGTGCCCTAGATATCAAAAAGAATGAAAAATGGCTCAACTAACACTGCCTTCCCCTACACTGTCAGTATTGCTTGACCTCCTCCACGTTTCAATTACCTTGAGCTAACATTATTTCATTATTTAAAAATTCCAGTGCTAAGTCTGGGTGTAGAGTTTAAACAAAGATACTTGGACAGTACCTAACAGTTGTCTGCTAAGGGTGTCCGCTTTGCCCCGGTCTCCTGTGGATTATCTTTAATTTCGAACACGTGTGTGTTTGCAGGGTAGTCGAGGCGCAGAGCGATAGTAACGGAAACCTTGTCCTTTGGGTGATCATTGCAGTCATATTCAAGATCATAACCATAGCCGCGTGCTGTGCCTGTCGTCGTTCAAGCACTCAATCGACGACCCAACTGTTCATTGTCCCAGACCCAGCAGGTCATGTCAACCCCGCCGTGCCGGGTTCGTGGGCAACAGTTCCGCCTCCACTTGAAGGCGGAGTTGCGCCACCGGAAGTGAGCCTCGCTATGCCGCAGCTGCCGCCGCCGTCGTACAGCGAAGCTACGGCCCAAGGCACCGCCAGTCCCACGTAATGTCGTGTGACGTCCGAACTTTGCGAATCTGGTCCAGTTCCAACTTGCAGGACGCATGTGACAGGGGACGGGTGTCTCTCTTTGCGAGACATACCACCCGTTTGCATACATATCATCACAACCTGTGGGAGACTGGGCCTACCAGAATGTACTGATTACAGTTCTCAGTCAACTTCTTCGCCTTCATCCCTTGACCGAGCTGGTCGTAGTAGGGTCGGTAAGCTTTTCTTTGTGCATTCATGTATATTATCCAGCCAGTCTTCTATTACCCTCCGGGGTGCCTTGTAGGGTCGGTTTTGAAATGGTGGTGTGTCGAGTAATGTGACCTAACCAGGAGAGGTTTCGTTGTTTCACCGTTGTACTCATTATGTCGGGCTACATGTACTGTGATGGCTCATGTGAAGTAACGTACGGTGTCATATTGTCAATGCCTTTTCAATGTTACATAGATGATCATAAACAATATTTTAATGAACTGAACATTGGATGGTGTCTTGTTCATTATCGAGTGAAGCATACTATGTATGCTCATGACGTTGAAGTAGTATCTCAATCACGTGGTACTGGTCTCATTGGGAGCAGTTTGACGAATGTAGTGATGTCAATTTCAACTATAAGAAAAGTGCATTCGTGATATTCAGTGGTACATCAATCTCGCCGGACCGGGCTCGTTGGAAACAGTTCACCTACCCGTCGAAGACACAAGTGGCGCGACCGGAAGTCAGTATCGCTCTGACACAGCAACCGCCACCGCCGCACAGCGATGTTACGGCATGAAGAGTAATGTAGCGTGACGTCTGAATTTTGCAAAATTTTGAATTCTGTGATTAAAGCACCAAACTCAGCCAATGCTTAGACTAATACATGATGATAATTTTCAGATGTTGGGCCACTCGGTATTTTACCTGTTTGCACATGCTCAGTCATTTGAAAATGAGCCGCAGTGTGCTTGAAATTGCAAGCAAAGGCTTATATGTTACAACAGTAAATACGGACAGAATTCAGGAAGCAGTATACATTTGTTGATGTATCTATGACTCGTTACTAGTAAAAACGTTTAATGTTATTAAATTAAGTTTCAGTGGCAATAAACTTATTATTTATTTTGTTATTTCTTTCTTATGTGTTGTCTATGTCTCCCTGCATTTAATTCTTATGATGATTGCACGCATGACAGGTACTGTCTGTCAAGGACCATGGTACCCAAACATAATAAACATTTCAATGGGTCGTCCCGGTATTCGTGATGTTAAATTCAACTACAGTTAAGTACTTTCGTTATAACTCAAAGACTCGGTATTTTATCACAGACACTTTAGCTCATACAGCTGACGTCACCCAATCACTCAGCTATTTTATTTGTTTCAAACATGTAAACAAAACCGGCTATGCGTACAATGCGCGTGAGTTTTCTGCGCAATCAAACAAGGAGAATACTGTTTGAAAAGGAGTAGATAAAAAGTTAAAAAAAACGTCAAATATCCACACCTAAATCGTCAAACATTGTTTGTACGCGGCCATACTTAATTGAAATAAAAATCTGTTAGCTCACGCAAATAATATCAAGCTCCAATCTAGCCAATTCGCTAGTGCTGTCACCTTGCGAGTAAAACAGAGTTTACTCTCTACAACAGCGTGCACGTGCAAGCTGCAGTCTGGTTCGTGTATGTCGCATATTCGGTGTTCTTGGTGATCACCTCCTCCTCGCATCTTTTAGGTAGAGAATCTGCAAATATCAGCAAGAACCGGCGTTCAGTAAGAGAGTTTCCCAGTTTCCATGTCACTATTGCGTTATTCTCCATACTCACTAGGTGGCGCGCCTGTTTCTTTTTAAATATCACTTGGTACATGATTTATGACAGGTGTTTTTATATTATATAAACTTTCAATCATAAATCATTCGCTCAACTTCACAACAGTAATGCTATTAAAACCACACAATGGAAGATTGCTTGCTTGTGCGTGCGTGCGTGTGTACGTGTGTTCGTGCGTGAACGTGTATGTGTCTCTGTGTATGTGCAGACGCGCACAACCACTCGCACACGCACACTCGCTCATGCATACGTATACATGTCTACAGAGGGACATCCACGTACGGTGTCAGCACAGACTATTTGTACACCACAGTAGCAAGCCTGGCCAACAGTCCATCAGGGGATTGCCTTACCGCCGGTAGATGGCACCACGTTTTCCTCATAATGACCAATGACATTTCCTCCTGGGTAATAGTTAGCGACTGCGTACCACGTCCCGTCCTTGCTCTTCCCTCTGCCTACTCCCAACTCGAGGCTTCCCTTCCACACGACCTGTGTGAAATGACCTGCGCGGGAAGAGAGATTGGCAAATATAAATATAAATAGTCAGTACCCGAAATGTCATGGTTTTGATCGCTAGACGGCGCATGGGTATAAGCGGAATGCATCGCGGGATCGATTGTCGACGGAAGTAACTTACAACATGTACTCCAAATTAGAGAGTCTGGACGAATTAGTTTCAATAATAAAAATGACGCAATTATAATTAATGACTATTAAAATGTTATAAACATAATGTTATAAACATAATGTTATAAACATAATGCACACAATGTAATTCTAAAAGTCTGAGTAATGTCCCAAACAATAACAAATGTACATAGACATGTGCGTTGTTTACACACAAACGTGAACAATTATGTGTAAAAATTCCTCTTGGCAGGCGGCGATGCGTTGCTGGTTAACTTCACAGAGTTCGTTCTGAACACCGTAAATATGCGGTAGGTGATACTATTGGCTTTCCACTTGGAGACACTTGGTTTCGTGATGGTCTGATAACGTGGGTGTTCCAAATGTGGACCACGTTATCAAGTTCTTCCTAGAAGAGGAAGAAAGATAGAGACGTATTAATTTAGTGGGGAAAATGTATTAAAGATTCTCAATAACAATTGATGAATTTATTTATATACACATATATGTATATATATATATATATATATATATATATATATATATATATATATATATATATATATATATATATACATACATACATACATACATACATACATACATACATACATACATACACACACGCACGCACGCACGCACGCGCGCGCGCACACACACATACACACACTCACACACAGACACGCACACACACACGCGCGCGCGCGCGCACACACACACACACACGCACGCACGCACGCACGCACGCACACACACACACACACACACACACACACACACACACACACACACACACACACACACACACACACACACGCACACACACACAGTTGTACCAATTAATGTTTGTTTTATATTTTGTCAATTGGAACAAAGAATAGCCGATTTTACATGGGTATACATATAATAGATGGTAGGTGTGAATTGCATAGACTACACAAACTATAATCACCTGTATCAATGAAGCAAAATTTACTCAAGTTCTTGTCCAAGAAGTCCCCTGTGTACATACTGGTATCCTACAAGTCTTGGGAGATGTTCATTCAATGTTGTGTGCAGTGTTTACGAAGGAATAACCACCAACTCTCAATTCTCTGATTATGGTGACTGAAGCCATATATTAACGAAACCTGTGGAAATGCATCACCATGATCTTTTCTCAGAAAACACTTGCATTTGTCTTATGTATGTGTTCTCTGTTCCAAGGTCAGCACGGATCCGTTTAGGGCAGCCCATTCATAACCTGATGGCTTCCATGAAGTAGCCCCCAACAATGGCTGGATCACTGTTGGTAGTGTAAACGTGCAACCAAATGACATGTCTGGATCCATCTATTGCACCAAGTACACACATGCCGTACGATTAAAATTTATCGTAACCGTCCACATACCACAAGAAATTTGGATGAGGATTAGGATATAGGCTCCTCCTAAGACGTCGTCGACGATGCAGTTCCACTCCCACTGGATCAGTTACGCGAAGGATGTGTCTCACGGTCTCTTGTAGCCATGAGTTCGTCCAGCACTAACTTTTGTCAAAAACAGAACAACGTTCAGGATCTGATGGGTTCTTTCGCCGACACAAACCGAACTATATTAAATTTTTTAATGTGTTCTCAGCGTCCTTAGACTGATGGCTATCCCATGTATGTGTGCCAGACATTCCAAAACATCGTTGAGTTTAAGTCCAAGCAAAAAATACAAAAGTATCGCCTCTTCAAACGTCGCCATTGTGGGAGTAAGTGGAATAAATGGAACTGTGAAAGCAAATATTCTAAGTCGAAATTTCGACATAGCTAAGTCGAAATTTCGACTTAGTAAGTCGACTTATTTTTCTATACATGCAGCAATACCCTTCCGTACGATCTCGACCGAGGTTTGCCGTGTAAACGGTCTGGGATCGCGATCGTGATCGCAATTATGAAGTTGAAGCATGCGTATGAACAAATGTTAACGACGCCGACAAAAAAATAAATTAAATAATAACTTTAAAAAAAAAATTTTACTTTGAAAAACTTTTGTGTTGCAAAAGTATGTGAGGTATACTTTTTCGAAATTACTAGAAATACTTTTCCTGGCTGGCCTTTCAAAAACAAATCTTGCAAAATTTTACCTGTTCTATAACAATTATATACAATGGATGTGCGGACATATATTTAAAAATCTGGGAGTCGGCGGAAATCTCATTACTAATTAGGGATGATTAACATTAATTTTTTTATTTTTTATTTTAGCAAACATACATTAATTTTTTTATTTTATTAAGGGGATAACTGGCGTGGTAACATAATATACACGTTAAATATACATAGATAATTTACATTTATTATATGCATGGACCACTCTCAGAAATTTTTTATTTAAAATACTTTGTTGAGGTATTTTTATTTTAAATCTTTGTTGGCGAGCGTTCAATTACTGTCAGATGAATTTCACTAGACCCACACTTCAGAAATGCCTCTATGAACAGCGCCTACTAACTGGGTCGAATGCAGACTGGCCTGAGACACATTGACATTGGAGAATTATTACTGCACTTGCAGAAGAAGGCGCTTTGGAAGTGTGAACAAATATTAAAAAGTTAAACAATACCCACCATACCGTAACAACATGTAAAGAAACAGGGTTGATTGATCAGTTTTACATTATTTATTGTCAGTATTACATTATTAGTATCACTATTACATTTTGATGACATTATTTCATTTGCAGATGTCGTTCATCTCACCATGCTGAATGTGCGTGCGTGGATGCATGCGTGCGTGCGTGGGTGCATGCGTGCGTGCGTGCGTGCGTGCGTGTTTCGAAGACAATAATTTGTTAGCGACGATGTGGTCTTAAAACGAAAACCAAACTGCAACAAAACTTGCCGTTGAAAGCATAAACCCGGGTGGAAGACGAAACTGGCCAGACTAATTACGTCATAATATTATTCGTTATCGCAGTTGTTACTTCCAGTGAACGATAAACCTTTAGGATAATGTGCAGAATACAACTGTGTATGTCTGTCTGAGTCTGGTCACGCAATATGAATAAGAATGTGTCGCCTCAAGTTTATGCAATACACGTAAACGAACAGTTTACCTGTCATCTTGCCTTCTGTCCCAACATGTCGATCAAAGTGATAGTCTTGTATTTCGTCGTACCAAGAAGTGGTGGGCTGTTCGCCTGAGAAAGGATCCCTACATGTAGGCCTAATATTGGAAATATTACCAATCACACGCACGCACGCCCGCACACACGCCTGCACGCACGCACGCACGCACGCACGCACGCACGCACGCACGCACGCACGCACGCACGCATAACACACACACACACACACACGCACGCACGCACGCACGCACGCACGCACGCACGCACTCACGCACGCACGCACGCACGCACGCACGCACGCACGCACGCACACACACACACACACACACACACACACACACACACACACACACACACACACACACACACACACACACACACACACACACACACACACACACACACACACACACACACACACACACACACGCTATCTAGCGTCATCTCACCTAAGTAGTCGGCTCCCCAAGACGTCCAACTCATCGCGAGGTTTTCACCAACATAGCCTTTATATGGCCGTTCGGGACTATGTTCGAATAGATCGTTTGCCGCTAGGTGATCGGCCCATCGTTGCGCCATTGCCGACAGATCGGCATTGAGCGTCAGAGCCGGCGAGTCGTGAAGCTTCCGGTAGTCGTTGTGCGCGCGCAAACAGCCCTCACTAAACTCGTCGCTCGATATTGGCATTGTCGGCGTCTACTGCAAAGTGGCCAGAATTATCACAATTTGTGAGATGTCAGTCAGATCGACAGACGTTTCTCCATCTACACGAATACTTCTTAAAGGGAAAAAAATCATGGTTTTGGGCCTATATGCACCTGTAAGAGTTATTAATGGTGGCCAGAATTATCACAATTTGTGAGATGTCAGTCAGATCGACATACGTTTCTCCATCTACACGAATACTTCTTAAAGGGAAAAAAATCATGGTTTTGGG
>OY759272.1:2644284-2686784 GCA_963662155.1 Lamellibrachia columna
CCTAAGCAGGAAAGCATGTAGTTTTATATCTTAGTGGCCTAAGCAGGAAAGCATGTAGTTTTATATCTTAGTGGCCTAAACAGGAAACATGTAGTTCTATATCTTAGTGGCCTAAGCAGGAAAGCATGTAGTTCTATATCTTAGTGGCCTAAGCAGGAAAGCATGTAGTTTTATATCTTAGTGGCCTAAACAGGAAACATGTAGTTCTATATCTTAGTGGCCTAAGCAGGAAAGCATGTAGTTTTATATCTTAGTGGCCTAAGCAGGAAAGCATGTAGTTTTATATCTAATTGGCCTAAGTAGGAAAGCATGTAGTTTTATATCTAATTGGCCTAAGCAGGAAAGCATGTAGTTTTATATCTTAGTGGCCTAAGCAGGAATAACACATAATATTTGTTTTCTTAAGGTAGTAATAAACCAAGGTCCCACTGCTTTAAGCTAGGGAAGACGTACTGCCATGTATCTAGTTATACAACCCTATAATATACAATATATTGTAACCTACAAAGCGAAGACAGCTATATGTCTTATGTGATCAAAGCCATCATAAACCGTTGGTAAAATACATAATGAATAGTTTTCTTCAGCATACAAGCATAAATAATCCGAACAACGAATGACGTAAGGCTAAGCTTCACTAAACAATGTACACAGTTTTAAAAAAGTTATTAAAGCAAGTGGGAGTTGTAGTATGTATTGACCCTCTGCGATATATATATATATATATATATATATATATATATATATATATATATATATATATATATATATATATATACATATATACATATATATATATATATATATATATATATATATATATATATATATATATATATATATATATATATATATACATATATACATATATATATATATATATATATATATATACATATATACATATATATATATATATATATATATATATATATATATATATATATATATATATATATATATATATATATATATATGTGTGTGTGTGCGTGCGCGTGTGCGCGTGCGTGCGTGCGTGTGTTCTTACCATACTAGCAATTGGGTTACTTAATAGTTAACATCAACAAGCACGCATCTTATATAAACAGAAATAGTTTGGTTTGCAATGGCGGATATCAATTCTTGAAATTATGAATTCCCAGGTATTACATGGTGAAAACATGTTCAGGGGGACGATTTGTGAACTACCTTGGATAATGTTATCATCATATTAATTAAATTAACGAAACATAATCAGGTCAAGGAACACACTGAAACGTTTAATATATTAGTGTAATGTGCGTATATGTATGTTTAGTGTAGTGTACATATATGTATGTTTAGTGTACGTATATGTATGTTTAGTGTACGTATATGTATGTTTAGTGTAGTGTATGTATATGTATGTTTAGTGTAGTGTACGTATATGTATGTTTAGTGTATGTATATGTATGTTTAGTGTAGTGTACGTATATGTATATTTAGTGTATGTATATGTATGTTTAGTGTAGTGTACGTATATGTATGTTTAGTGTATGTATATGTATGTTTAGTGTACGTATATGTATGTTTAGTGTAGTGTATGTATATGTATGTTTAGTGTACGTATATGTATGTTTAGTGTAGTGTACGTATATGTATGCTCAGTGTGCATCAATCAGTAGCAGTTCAATTAGTGCTCAGATGAGTAATGAAAGGCTTGGATGTTTTCTGCTGTACTTGTCAGCATTTGTTTGGAAGTCGAGTTTGATGTCCCTGTGTATATGAAGTAGCACCGACGCGTTGGGGCGATGCTGGTGCCTGGTGTTCCGCTATACGCTTTTCAGCAGTTTTAGTTCAGGATTAGCATGTTCCACTCCGGCCCATGTGACCGATGTTAATCTTAGTTGCATCAGCAAGTGAAACACGTGGAACAGATTTGGGGACATGTAGCTGGAAGTTCCATTCTTTGTTTCCTGTAGGTTATAGCGCTTTGTTTCTTCTGACGAATCCCTTTTCTTCTTCCACAGTCTGACTTCAGCTGGCGATGGCAGCTTGGTCATGACAGTATCATTCTAGGAGGTCGGTTATGCTGCGCAGCTTGCCCACTTTATTGGGCAGAAACTTCAGGAAGAGCACAGCTTGCCCACTTTATTAGGCAGAAAGTTCAGGCAGAGCACAGCTTGCCCACTTTATTGGGCAGAAACTTCAGGCAGAGCACAACTTGCCCACTTTATTGGGCAGAAACTTCAGGCAAAGCACAGCTTGCCCACTTTTTTGGGCAGAAACTTCAGGCAGAGCACAGCTTGCCCACTTTATTGGGCAGAAACTTCAGGCAGAGCACAGCTTGCCCACTTAATTGGGCAGAAACTTCAGGCAGAGCACAGCTTGCCCACTTTATTGGGCAGAAACTTCAGGCAGAGCACAGCTTGCCCACTTTATTGGGCAGAAACTTCAGGAAGAGCACAGCTTCCCGGACCCCTTTTCAAAACCCCGAGGATGAGCCAAAGTTAGTGTCATATTATATACGAAGCAATATCTCCACATTGGGGGAAGCGTCCCTAAGACTTCTCTTGATCAACATCTGACACATCGTCGCCTCTGGTGAGACGTCACGGAGCCCGAGTCAAGGGAAACATCTGACACATCGTCGCCTCTGGTGAGACTTCACGGAGCCCGAGTCAAGGGAAACATCTGACACATCGTCGCCTCTGGTGAGACGTCACGGAGCCCGAGTCAAGGGAAACATCTGACACATCGTCGCCTCTGGTGAGACGTCACGGAGCCCGAGTCAAGGGAAACATCTGACACATCGTCGCCTCTGGTGAGACGTCACGGAGCCCGAGTCAAGGGAAACATCTGACACATCGTCGCCTCTGGTGAGACGTCACGGAGCCCGAGTCAAGGGAAACATCTGACACATCGTCGCCTCTGGTGAGACGTCACGGAGCCCGAGTCAAGGGAAACATCTGACACATCGTCGCCTCTGGTGAGACGTCACGGAGCCCGAGTCAAGGGAAACATCTGACACATCGTCGCCTCTGGTGAGACGTCACGGATGTCGAGTCAAGGGAAACAAAGAGAGGTTCTAAGTGACTAATCGGATGGATTATACCACGTGTACCAAGGTTAATCCGGCACTGATTAAATAGTGGAGGGTGGTATTGTTATGGGCTACAATTACCCGTCCGACCAGCGACAACGGGCCCACAACTAAAGTCCCCGTATGCTGGCCTCGTAAATCACAGTGAGCAACATTGGTTAACACAGCAACTCAAAAATCAGTGTTTCAACAGGTCGATCTGCCAGGGGTACTGATGTAGTCAGACGCCCCTGGAGGCGAGGGTAGATCTGCCAGGTGGTACTGATGTAGTTAGAAGCCCCTGGAGGCGAGGGTAGATCTGCCAGGAGGTACTGGTGTAGTTAGAAGCCCCTGGAGGCGAGGGTAGATCTGCCAGGAGGTACTGATGTAGTTAGAAGCCCCTGGAGGCGAGGGTAGATCTGCCAGGAGGTACTGATGTAGTTAGAAGCCCCTGGAGGCGAGGGTAGATCTGCCAGGAGGTACTGATGTAGTTACAAGCCCCTGAAGGCGAAGGTAGATCTGCCAGGAGGTACTGATGTAGTCAGAAGCCCCTGGAGGCGAGGGTAGATCTGCCAGGAGGTACTGATGTAGTCAGAAGCCCCTGGAGGCGAAGGTAGATCTGCCAGGTGGTACTGATGTAGTTAGAAGCCCCTGGAGGCGAAGGTAGATCTGCCAAGTGGTACTGATGTAGTTGGAAGCCCCTGGAGGCGAGGGTAGATCTGCCAGGTGGTACTGATGTAGTTGGAAGCCCCTGGAGGTGAGGGTAGATCTGCCAGGTGGTACTGATGTAGTTAGAAGCCCCTGGTGGCGAGGGTAGATCTGCCAGGAGGTACTGATGTAGTTAGAAGCCCCTGGAGGCGAGGGTAGATCTGCCAGGTGGTACTGATGTAGTCAGAAGCCCCTGGAGGCGAGGGTAGATCTGTCAGGTGGTACTGATGTAGTCAGAAGCCCCTGGAGGCGAGGGTAGATCTGCCAGGTGGTACTGATGTAGTCAGAAGCCCCTGGAAGGGAGGGTAGATCTGCCAGGTGGTACTGATGTAGTCAGAAGCCCCTGGAGGCGAGGGTAGATCTGCCAGGAGGTACTGATGTAGTCAGACCCCCCTGGAAGCGAGGGTAGATCTGCCAGGTGGTACTGATGTAGTCAGACGCCTCTAATGGCGAGGATGACTTGACTGAATGATATATTTAAAAAAATAGGGGCGATCACTCAAATAGAATTTGGATGTGATCTTGCTTCCTGTATAAATTGTTTTCACTCACTGTCTGCAATGTGTCATTGTACAATTATAAGGATCATGTAAATTGATGTAGCTTAATAGAATAGAAACCATCAACAGTTTTAATCAGCAATTTATTTTAACCTCAGGAAAAACTAAAGGTGGGGGAAATGTACGGTTGGTTCCTCGCATGGACAAAACAATTAGTGTACATGATGCAATTCACAAGATCACACAAATGTATCGAAATGTATGTATCCTAAGAATTATCGAATAAAAACTATCAACAGTTTTAATCAGCAATTTTATTGTGACCTCGTAAAAAAACTTCAGTTTGGGTGAAAATGCAGGGTTGGTTCCTCACACAGACGAAACAAACTCTCATGCAAGAATTGCAGCTGATAAATCTGAAATGACAGAAGGAAGTTCACTTTCTTGATTTCTTCCGTTTCTTGCCGGCAGAAGACTTCAGGTCCGACTGACTGACCAGCTGAACCCCTCCCTTGTACCGGCCGACCTGGCCATCGATGTAGCCGATGTCATTGCGATCTTTCTTCGCAGAAGACCTAATTAATAAAGAGAACCATAAGTCACAACATTGTCATCTTCATTATACCTGGCATACTGTCACATTTTGGTCACCCTCTTTCACGCTATCAGACTTATAAACAAAATTAGCATTCCTGGCCATAAATGTTGATAATTGTACGTTAATTCCAAATGTTTGTTGGTTAGAAACTGCCTCTACTAGGACTGCTTATTTTAATGTTGCTATAATTTGCAAAGTAAAATTTCTGGCCACTTTCTGGCGTTTTCTTGGTATACTGTTGCTCTCCAATTTTTAAAACAAAACTCATTAATATGATTATTAATGACACCACCAATAGTGAACAGCCATGTTGGTGCACAGTTTGTAAACATGAATGTTTAAATTTGCATCAACTGCAGTTTGCCATTTTGGAAATAAATAATGTGTTATTTCAGCACAACCACATTTTTATGCATTATTAAGTTCAATACATGAATTCGTGATTAATGTTCTATTTGGTAAAGCAGGATTCTGCTAAACTGTGTTGCAGTTCGAATGGAGTGTTTGAATCACGTCCTGATGCCTTTGCAAATCTGGTGAATATGTCGCATGAACGATTGTGACATTATCAGTGTAGTTTTTATTTGCCCTTGAATTTCTTTCTGGGTAATTACTCTTCACATATCCCGCAGCTTTGGGATTTGTTCATAAAATATGTACTCTTCACCACATAACTCAATATAGGAATAACAACAACCAACTCCTACATTTCATTGTCCTTTCACTGGCAACAAACCACAGGGAATGTACAGTGATTTTCATTACTTACCCAAGTCACTGCTTTACGGGACATTGTAGTACTGAATGTATTAGTATTTATAACATCTATGTTGCTAAAAAAATAATATATGCACATAAAACGTGTTACTATCATGACCTTTCACTGCTTAGTCTGTCAAATTCTCATTCTATGCAATTTCTTATAGAAAATATACAACAACAATAAAATATGAAGTATACAGTGGCGTATTGGGGGGCATTGGGCCATGACCCCTTTGGTTTAATTTTTTTTATTTTTTCCGTATTTTTCTTTTGCAATGCTACATGGTAGTATGGTAAATTAATAGGTGACTAAATTTACTCCCCTTTGGCCTCCCCCTTTGGCCTCCCCCTTTGGCCTCCCCCTTTAGCCTCCCCCTTTGGCCTCCCCCTTTGGCCTCTCCCTTTGGCCTCTCCCCTTTGCATGATCCTCAATACCCAACTAGAAGTATAACATTGGCAATTTAGATGTACTTTGAAAACCAAAAATTAAGAGAATTGGGGCATCTTAATGATGCAAAACCTCCAACTAACTACGCATCAGTTAACAAATGAAAATCACCAAACATCCCCTTTAATGTGGTTTAGTTTGCAACTCACCGTTTCTTTTTGCTTGAGGCTGCCGATGCTTTGTGCCCTGAAGTATGGTCCTGAAAATGTTATCAGTTCATCACGCTAAAATATTTAAGTTCAGTTCATGATGCTGCGCTGCCTTGGAATCACTATCCAGACTTGGGGCAGTGACATTGTAATGGGTATTGAAACAATTCTAATTCCAGAATTGGTGTAATTTTTTTCAAAAGTGTTGGGAATTGGTGAAAATGTGATTGGTTTCTCTCTACTATTCAATTACATCATGTAATACTTCAACTACAAATAATCAATAAAATATAATATGGTGCATATTTCATATTAAATTGTTTCTCATTGTGTACCAAATATGCAGAAATTAAATGAAGCTGCCCTAAAATAGATGTTATTTTTGGCATTGAGTATGTCTATGGTTCTCTGTTCACTGTTGTTTCAATAATGGAAGTGATAATTGGAATTTGTATTTTGGAATTATTTTGGAAGTGGAATAGGAGGGTTGTCACTATCACAACATAATTAAGTCAGATAGGTAAATGAACATTTACAAATGCTGCCATGGCACCAAAACTTCTAAATATGACACACCTTTACATTCAAAACTAAAAGAACAAAATAACAACGCATCCAACTGGTATACAAATGGTGCATTACTGTTTTTATGATTAAGACCACACAACTTATGGCTACACTCACCGTCTCACTTTTTAACCTCTCCTCTTCAGCCGTCTTCTGCTTCTTCGATTCCAGCAATAATTTGTAGTTAATGTACTGTTTCTTTGGAGCCTGAAGACATTAATTTAGTATCAGTAAACATACAACAATTAATGCAGTTTACATGCAAATTTTATTCTTGTATTCATGCCCAATAACACGCTTACACATGCCACAGAAAGGTCATAAAAGAGAAGTTGATACTGTCCAGTGATATTATCGAATGAAGTATATAATAATATACTAGCCATAGATCTAGCATCTGGCATCATTTCATATGGCTTATGTTCACAAAACATGGTTGGGTTTAAAACAAAAATACTAATAAAACATTTGTGAAGCAGTTCTGGTCTAATGTAATAACTATTTATGCCAAATTTCATTAAAGTGTTTTGAAAATTTTTCTTTCCCTTCCGTTTTTCTGAATTTGTATAACAGTTTTCGATTTGGTGATCTCACCAAAAACAATACATCATAATTACCATACAAAATGATCAACAAACCATGCAGTGCAAGAACAGAAGTACCATGATTTATCGAAAATAACCTCTGTACAAAGAGGTTATTTTCTGAACAAATGATTTCAAAAACAGGTCTCTTTGGGATTTAGTCTAGATATACTTAACACCAAAATATAACGTTTATTTTAGAGCAGCAGCAGCTTTATTTAATATATTTAATATTATGGCACATAATGGCAAACAAATTTGATAATCCGCAACATATCTGAATTAAAAAGGTATATGATGTGATTGAAAAAGTAACTAAAAATACCAATTACTTTTTCATCAATTCCAATTACTTTTAAAAACAAAACACCAATTCCTAAACTGGCATTTCAATTCCAGTGTAATTGACCCCCAAGTCTGGCCTACACAGAATAAATTTGTTGGCCTATGTCCCTGTGAAAATTCTACAAGATCACCTTAGCACCGAGTTTCATCAGCATTGCTACGGTTGCACCTTCTCTGTCAGCTTCTGCCATTTGCTTGATGCCGAATTTCCGTACATCAAACCTGGCATGTTTCAAGCTCATTTCTGGCTGACCATGATTCTCCTCTGACTGTTCTTCCGCCTTCTTTGTTGCTTCTGACATAATCTTTTTCTGGATTTCCAAAGGCTGGGTAATGATAAACAGTTTGAAATTGTAAGTAATTAAGAATGAGCTAGGAAAACAGTAGTTTTTTAAGTTTTAACAGCAATGGTAATTTAAAATATATACACTGTGTAATCATCCTTATATGACTAGCGAATAGTGATTTCTGTATACATCATCCCATGGCACAAAAAATACTTTTCAGTTCTCTAATAATATGTCAGCACTCAATCGATGAAATAACTGTTAGTGATTTCGATTCTTGCACATTCTTCAGATTTTTTTTTAAATGGCATATTCTATTAATTAAGGAGAGCACTATTTGCATTTGCACCAGAGAATGACTAGTTTTTATTTTTATATAAAATAAATGACATTTAGCTGACACAAACTTCAATCAAATATATACAAGTTCAAAGTATTATGGATATGAAATATTGCATTTGTTAGCAACATATATTCATGCCATGCATGTGTCATTTGAAAGACATACAAGCAAGTAACATTTGGTAAATCGAGTGTTTTTGTAGTGATGTATCTGATTGGTTGCTACAGCCAATGAGAAAGTATCAATCCACATTTTATGGGTGTCTCTACAAGGCTGATAACAATATCATATTAGAAGAGTTATAGGTTGCTATTACTGAACAAGTGACCACATTGAGATGAACAAAAGTGAAACAAACTAATACAGTGCTTAAAGCGAAACAAGTCATGGTTTTGGGGTCATGCACCTAAGAGATAATAAAAAATAACCATGTGCAACTAAAATCAAGAATATCACGCCACTGGTTTACTCAGGATGTGTTCTAAAAGTGGGAGATTCTGGTAATTTCTCCAGTTAACTGAGCGCCTACATGCGAGACCGATAAACGCATGTGCAGTTCTATGAAAATTGGGTAACCTAGACCATTGTGACATATTGGCAAATATAGGAATAGGTGTATACAAATATATTTTCACTTGGCGAGCAAATTTTGCTAGACTTTGACACTCGTGATGTAGGGTTATCTAACACTATGGTGTGGCCCATGAAAGTAAGATGGTGTGTGTTCAACAAAGTTTTCTAAGTAAATCACTGGCGTTATATTCTTAATTGTAGTTGCAAATGGTTATGTTTTTTAGTAACTTTTGTTTCCCGTTAACAACTTTGTTCATAGGGCTCTAACAATATAAACCGCACTAATAGTGGACTAATAAAAAGGTTACATTTATTACCACTGTTTTCTTGCTTCTGCCTGGTTCTTGAAATACAATAATGTTGGATTCATCTATCTGTTTCTTGTCAAGTTTGGCATATCGTGGAGTGGAGTGTGTCCTTGGCTGTTCATGTTGTGTTCCCTTTTCCAGCCGTTCAGTTCCACTGCTGGTTAAACCGAGTTCTGTGCGCAGTTGTTGCAAATGTTTCTGTTCACCGTGTAAACTGTTTCTCTTTCCATTAAATTGTATATTTGCTTCTGCTGTTACAGACAACTTCTTCCTCTTTTTCTTGAGCTTATGATGCTTGCTGTCTGACACAGTACCATTGCCATCTGATGTTATACTGCTGTTGCATTTATTTGACAGTTTCTGTGATGCACTTTTCCGTTTTGTTGCCTTTCTCTTTCGTTCTGCAAAGTCATCTTCATCAAGAAGACTATCACCTGGAATGCAGATACATAATCAATTGATCTTACTGGCCCCAATGCCCATCATGAGATAATACTGTGTATAGGTCATACTCTGGAGTTCATCCTTGTTACACGACTGTGGTTTCTGTCAAGTTATATCAGCCTGCCTCAATGTACTATTTTACTACTCATTTCATATTATATCTTTCTTAGTATATAGGTAGTTAGGTTAGTGGATGTTTCTGTAGACATAACATTCGTGTGACGAATACACACATTGGCACTGCACATGTAGCACTACAGATGTAGCACTACACATGTAGCACTACAGATGCCAAACTTGAGACAAATACTTTCCAAACTGTATTAAAATGCTGCCATGAATATTTTGATAATAGTATAATTTTGTTGTATTCATGATGATTGACAATACATACTATTATATGGTCATAGTCAATATTGTTATTATTTACCCATCGACAATACCGCCATAATTTATGCTAATATTATATTAGCATACATTTTGACTGCATTGTCTATTGACATTATTGTTGATGGGAACATAATATAAACACTAGTATTATTATGTGGGAGCAGTAAATTAATAATATAAAATTAATATACTATAATTATTTTATTACTATTTAATATAAATATATTGGTTTTGCAATCCATATAGAAGATGCGATTTTGTTTGTTGCATACCGAAGTCTGCCAGTTTTTGTAATATGTGCTGCCTGAAATCCGAGTCGTCCTGGGTGAATTCATCGTCACTTGCCGTTGTCGACATAATTCCACCTCTTCATGCAACATTTACTTATATTATCGCTCAAACAACGTGGTTCCGCCTAAAAAAACTTACTATTTCACCAACATAGCGAAATTGAATACCCGGCCATTTTACTGTTATCCACAAAGTGTTATCACGGTAATCGTATTATTTATACAAGTTCGGGCTGCATAAATATTATAAATTTACAATGCATCAAGGCTAGAATACTTTGCCGACTCACTAGATGGCGCGTCACATTTTTCATGGGTGATTCTTGGCCCACCAAGTGGCGCAACTGGTATGACTTAGGCGCCAGTCATTGTCACTATTAATTTTTACTTCCAGGTTGACGGTAGACGAATAAAGTCCGAGCTGCCAAGTTGTGTCGGGAAGCATGCGTGAGATCATGGGCGGACCCAAACTCTGAAATGTCAACAAGTGGTGTCTAGTTTCCTAACAGGACGTGGCAGCACTTCTAGTAATCAAATTTCCACCGAGGACAGCACTTTAATACACACTGGAAAGCATTTATAAATTGACTATTTCATTTACGCATGCTGTAGCGGTTTATTTAAATACGGAATATGTACAATTGCACTTAAATAGATTGGCTTTAAAATGTGTTCACTGACAAGGAAATGTGAAAGAACTTCAATGATACAACAGAGTAGTTTGAAGCGTTACCAATAAAAAGTGCAAATAGCATACGCAAACGACTTTACGCGGCTAAACCAATGAGGCGCGGGTTTAGCGCCGTAACACGCGCCAACCAAACCTACACAAACCAATGAGGCGCGGGTTTAGCGCCGTAACACTTGCCAACCAAACCCACATAAACCAATGAGACGATACCATCAGAAATTAGATGCGTCCCCGCATATCCACTCGGCAACGCGCTAAGCTGTGGTTGTGTTAAAAACAATTCGTGTCGTCGAAGCCTACGTTTACAGAAACCCTTGGTGTTTAATAAATGTTCTCAAACTACTTAAATCACATATTAGATACTCGCACAACACGATGCAGACTACGCGATCCGGCTGGCACCACTGATGTTCGACCTCAAACACTCCAGTGAAGCACTTGTTTGTGCACTATGCACCGGAAACACATCCATCCATTTGGACCATCGATGAGGACCAGGAAAATCTTCTGTAGAGGACCAGCATAGTCTAGATGGAGTCGGGACCATGGTTTCCCCGCCAATCCCATGGATGTAATCTTGCTTCAGCAGGAGTTGCACGGCTCTCTTGACAGACTTAACAAGTCTGCTTTACCCCCCAATGCCGCGTCGATACCTGGCCACCAGACCAGACTAAGGCCTTCATTCTCGCGATACCGGGGTGTGCTTCGTGTAGTCCTTCAATCACACGCGCTCTGCCTTGGGGTGGCACGACTACTCTATTTCCCCACAGGAGCACTTGATCTTGAGCACTGAGTTCAAATTTCCGCTGCATGTATAGTTTCAAATCCTTGTCCGATTTCATATGTTCTGGAAGACCGCATTGTACCAGTTTCCTCACACGTGACGACAACGGATCTTTGTTTGTCCATGTCCGAATCTGGGACACATTCACTGGGAATTCCTCCATCTTCTCTAGTAGCATGATTGTATCACCGGGAACTGGAGGTGTAGGCACACTCTATGACATCGGTAGCCTACTCAGACAGTCTGCATTTGCAAGCTTGGGTCCTGGACGGTTGACAATACTGTAGTCATATGCAGCTAGCATAAGTGCCCATCGCTGCAGTCTCGCAGAAACCATTACGGGAATGCCTTTCTGTGCGTCCATGATACTCATCAATGGCTTGTGATCTGATACCAGTTGAAACGTCCTTCCATAGATGTATTGGTGGAATCGTTTTATTCCGAAGATAATGGCTAATGCTTCTTTGTCAAGTTGGGAGTAGTTCTTGTCCGCTGTAGCCAGGGAACGGGAAGCATAAGCTACAGGCTTCTCTGAGCCATCTGGCATTATGTGCGACAGGACAGCGCCTACTCCATATGGCGAAGCATCACAGGCCAAGTGTAGAGGAAGGTTAGGACCATATTGTGCCAGTAGTTAACAGGAGGCCAAGTGGGACTTGACCTTTTGGAAAGCATGATCTGCCTTCTTCATCCATGCCCAAGAAACCCCTTTCTATAGAAGCCGATATAGAGGCGCTAGTATCGTTGCGAGGTTTCGTAAGAATTTCTGGTAATACTGTAACATTCCAAGGAATAATTTCAGTTCCGTCACATTCTGTGGTGCTGGTGCTGACACCAGAGTTTGCACTTTTTCCTCGAGTGCAATCCTTGTGCATCGATGCGGTATCCCAGATACTTCACTGATTCTCTCTTGAAATAGCACTTTTCATGATTCAGTCTGAGTCCAGCCTTATTAAGTCTATCCAAGACTTTGGACAGATTGTCATTATGTTTTGCACCATCAACACCAGTGATCATGATATCAACAAAGTATACGCAAACATGAGGAATGTCGCGCAGCATACATTCCATGGTACGCTGAAAGATTGCTGGAGCAACTGATACACCGAAGGGTAAACGTCTGTACTGGTACAACCCCTTGTGTGTGTGTGTGTTGATTGTAGTCGGTTTCCTTGATTCCTCATCAAGAACCAGTTGTTGGTAGGCGTTGCTCATATCAAGCTTTGTGAAAGCCCCCCCCCTTCCCAGAGAGATATGTAAACAGGTCCTCAATTCTGGGAACGGGGTAGCAGTCAGGCTTCGCTACTTGGTTAACTGTCATCTTATAGTCTCCACAAATACGTAGTGATGTCTGATCAGATTTCAGCACGGGTATTATGGGTGCTGCCCATTCAAAGTTGTGGTTGTTGTAGTCAAGAGTTTTCTCCGCTAACAACCTGCGTTGCATAGCGTCTTCGTTGATGCCGCAAACTAACCGGTCCCTCGGCGAGCTATCAAGGTTGTCCCCGAAATCGCACGTGCCTGCTAAACGTCGCAGCTGTGACAATGACATTAGAGTAAATCCTCATGCATCTGCTAACGCTAATAAGCAGAGTAAAATAACTGAAGCAAGTACTTTCTTGTTTGGTCAGATTAATTCTAATTATTTTTTTCTTTTCCAAACCCCTTTTCTCCTCGCAGCTGTCTGTCAGTTTATCCTACGCCATTTGCGGATGTACTCTGAATCATTTGTACTTCGTCCCACTTGCTGTTTTTGTCGATGTGTTTCTGGGAACTAGACGCGCCCGCTCCCAAACTTCCAAGAATCTTCCCACGAACTACTAGTCTCGTTTATCCGACTCTCGCTCGGCTTCGTGAATGCGCCGAGAAGAGAGTCTGGCCGCAGATGCATGTTTTGACTGTTATCGTCGTCAGGTGGCATGGCCAACACCATGTACCGACCGAGATGCTTGTCGTGTAACATATGAAGTACACGAGGGAGAATTGTGTATATGAGGGTTTTTCTGTACCCGGATTCAAGTATCTGGGCGCATGCATAATTTTCGTCACAATGAAGATGTGCGTGACAAACGGTGGCACCACAACGCGCAACCTGGAAAATCGAGACTAACGACCGACCAGCCAATTAAAGTTCCCGTATGTAGGCCTAAGTTCTCCGTGCTCGTAATATTATTGGTTAATCTACTGAGAGTATTGATATCGTCAGAATCCCTGGCGGCAAGAATGCACTTTTATTTTGGCACATATTACACAGTTGCTACAGTCTTTTGACACCATTCCCGTTCATGGCGCAAGCGTAAATGTTTTCCGAATTTGTCTCACTAATAGCCTCGATTAACCAGGCTGTCGGGCTCTCTTCTCGGCGGATTCGCGAAGCCGAGCGAGAGTCGGATAAGCGAGACGGATCATCCAGGCTCCGTGCTGTGGCGCCACAGTTTGTCACACACGTCATCGCATGAATACAGAGTGTATGGAATTATGACGGTAATGAAGTATGCGTCCAGATTCTTGTCGCATACATAATTATATTAATTAGGCTTTATCCAGGTATTTGGCCAACTTATCATCAAACGAGTAAATTTTCACTTTCATCAATTGATACGATGCAGTTGAATCAACTTTGCTTTTGGGCACTTGTCCAGAATCCGGGCCCACTTCGATTTCGACATTATTAACATTCAATATGTACAGTAACCATGCACAATGCAAACTGAACTACGGAACATGTAAATTAGTAAACATGCTATGCGTAAAAGCACATTTAATAACCTTTTCGAAGCTTGAATTCGCATATTTAACCTGCATTGAGCGCCATATTACTCTCTTTATTCGTAAGGTGGCGACACTTAAAGCGAGGTAAATATGCGAATTCAAGCATCGATAAAGGTGTTTAAATGTGTTTTTACGAACAACATGGTTAATAATTTACATGGCCCGTAGCTCAGTATGCACTGTGCATGGTTAGTATACATATTATATGTTATAACGGCTACATTGAGGTAGGCCCTTAACTCGCTGTCAGTGGCGCCGTCTTGCGAATAAAATGGGCAATATGACGCTCAGTACAGGTAAATTTTTTTAATATGCGAATTCGAGATTCTAAAAAGGTGATTAAATGGTTCTTACGCACGTGTAATAATTTACATGTTCCGTTGTTCAGTATGCATTGTGCATGTTTACTGTACGCAGTGCATGTTAATAACGGCCATATTGAGGTGGGCCCGGATACTAGACAAGTGCCCAACTTTGATTATATTGACACAACGGTGAGACTGAAAAATTAAATTAGGCAAACAAATCTGGCGCTTCACCGAACACAAAATGGAGTGGTGACAGTGGGTAACAATGAGACCGTCATCTTCGAGGCCAGACTCTCTTCACGAAGGCGAGTGAGAGTCGGATAAGCGAGATTATCTCACTACTAGATTACAGGGGTATATCCAATATTTGCACAGTTCAAATTCTGCACAAAAATGTACGACGTGATAGAGACAAATTCAAGTTTAGACATAATTACCAAGTTTCTTAGACATAATAATATAAAAATGAATACTCTCATTCTTGCATGTAATTCTAATTCTCGTGTAACCTATTAAGGTTTTTAAGAATAAAATTAATTGTGAAAACTTACCACATAGTTCTTTAATAATTTAATTTAATAATCCACATTTTCATATTTGTTCTCTAAAATATTGATGTCTAACAATTAGGTTGCTGGCAGGAATTCACACCTACTTTCTATTCATTGAATACTGGTACATTTTTCACAGTAATGCATGCAATGTCTTGCAACAATCACCTATTGTCTTCTAGAGTGACAGCTTATAAGCAATAAAATACATACAAAACAACAAGACAGTATCACACTGACTGGCATGGTATCCTTCAGTACTTTTTTTTGCTATTGTCACTTCATATTGACAATGAAAACATGCACATTTGGCCAAACGTTGATGTCTTTATTTGAATGGGTCTGACGTCGACAGTAATGGCAGCAGACTGACAACTGTAAACACAGTAGCTGGCATTGAAGCTGTACTGAGATGGAACAGTGGTGGTTGGTAGCACTGGTGATATCTACTAGTTGTGTCGTATGCCCTCAAACTGAGTAAGCTTCTCTGAAATGAGCAGTTGGGTCCGAGTGAGGTTGCTCAGGTAGGTGACCATCAGGAGATCCTGCAAGAAACAGAGAGTCACAGATTACCAGTGTCAATATACGTCGTTTCAACATTTTCCAACAAAATGTTTTAGAATTGCTTTACAAAACACATGTGGCCATATCCACCCACTCGGGTGCAAAGAAGATAAGTAAGCATGATGTTGTTCACTTTACAACTTTCATCACACTTTGACCATAATATTCTTTTATCTAAATTACTGTTTTATGGGTTTACAAATTCGGCACTAGAATTTTGCAAAAGCTACTTATTAAACAGGAAACAGTTTGTTCAGACGAATAACGCTAAATGTTTCAAAGCCGCTATGACAATGGGTGTACCCCAAGGCTCAATATTGGGTCCTTTATTGTTCATTATACATATGAATGATATCATCCACTCTAGTAATTCATTTAAGTTCATAATGTTTGCAGATGAAACCACATTATTCACTGCACTAAAGTCTAATGAATACTATGATATTCACAATGAGACTAAACAACGAATTAGAAAAAAATAAGTATTTTGCTCAAAGTGAACAAACTTTCACTAAATGTAGAAAAGAAAGCAAAAGCCATGATATTTCATATGCCACAAAAAAAGGTTCAGCTTCCTCTCCTTCGAATAGCTGAATAAAATATTGAATATGTAGGTAATTTTTATTTTCTCTGTATCACTATTAACAAACACATAAATTGGGCTAGTCATATAGCTGCATTGGCTACCAAAAACCACAGGAGTGTTAAATAGTCCCAAACACATCATCCTATCAATCCACATCCTGAGAACAATCTATAACTCCCTAATCGTATGCCACCTTAATTATGGAGTGTTGGTCTGGGGGACTCAGAGTAACCTAAATAATCAAATTACAGAAAAGGGAGTTAGAATTATAACTTTTAGTAAATACCTGGCTCATAGTGAAACATTTTTTAAAGAAACTACGTCTTAAAGCTTGATGACATATATAGAATTCAACTACTCAAATTTATTACAAATTGATCAATAAGCAGCTGCTTGATTATTTCAATAAAAACCTACTCTTATACATCACCCAGCACCATGCCACTAGGGCATGCACAAATGTAAAGATATTTAATAATTCTCCCGATATCATTATTAATAAAATATTCACCCACAGTATCCATGGATTCTCCACCTATATTAAAAGATACACTTTTGAAAGGTATCAAAATGCTTGTACTATTATTAACTGTTATATATGTATGGAAGATAATTAACTTAAATCCCTATGTATATGTCGTCTTGTAGTTACTAGCTAATTATATTTTGGCAGATTTAATGTTGTCTTTAAAATAAATTTATTGTAATGTCTATTGATGCATTTAGTTTTCTTTCTGTGCATATGAATATGTCAGCTACTGTAAAAACTTATAATCTTTACTATGGCAAGTTCATGTATTATTAGCTAAATTACTCTGTAAATGTATTAGTACTATTATTATACTACAATTATTATTCAAGGTGGCTCTTGTGGTAGCGGCATTTAAATGCCTTAACGGGAGTCTTCTAACCTATTGTATATACTAAGTTATAATATATACTTGTAATTATTGGTCTAATAAATTTCATTTCATTTCAGTTCACACAAACTGGGTTACAAATTACCAGTGTAAAAAAATATAGCCAGATTCAACACTAGCAAACAAATTGTTTTACAGCTACTTTACTAAGAACATTTACACCTGACAAACATATACAACTTAGCATTATTATATGATGAAGCCTTGTTCTACATCCAATATGTACCTTCATGTTTGAGTTAAACATTTCTTCGAATGCCTCAGGATCAATTTTGGGTACACCATTGACAAGTTCAAGTAGGTATCTGCCTGTCGTACTGTCTGCTGGCACTTTGCTGTCCTGTAAAAAGTAATTACAAGACAGTCAAATTTGATGAACTGGACGTGACATTTATTTGACAGATTAAATAAATCTACTGCTGGAGTAAGATCAAGAGCAGGCATCACGCTACATGCAGAGAAAACAATGTCCGCACCCTATATATGCTCGCGGAAAAGTAAAAGAACTAACTCATGAACTATCCAGATTTCAGTGGGGTATTCTTGGACTGGCTGAAGTAAGATGGACATGTTTTGGAGAGACAACAACAGAGGAAGGACACAAACTGTGGCACAGCGGAGAGGAATCCAAACACCAAAATGGGGTTGCATTCCTTGTGAACAAGAATACAGCTAATGCTGTGATCAAAGCCGTCTACAAAGAGCTTGAGAACACTACCAAGCTCCAAGGAAAGACTTCCTCATTGTCCAAGGAGACTGGAATGAAAAAATCGGCCCAGATGCATATGAACAATGGGCTGGAACTGTAGGCCGCTTTGGCAGAGGAGAAACCAATGATAGAGGACTACGACTTCTTGAATTTGCAAGAACTCATAAACTCACCTTGGCGAACATGTTACACCCACACAAACTATCAAGGAGAACAATATGGCACTCACCTAATGGAAAAATACACAATCAGACTGACTATATATTCACTCCAAGATGTTTTAAATCCAGCATCAACAAGGCAAACACCAGCACATTCCCAGGGGCCGACATAGGCAGCGACCACGACTGGTTCTAGCAACACTGGAACTCGAGCTGAAGAAGACACATCACCAGAAAAGCCCACGTATATGATTTGACAACGAGAAACTGATGGACCCAGAAATTGCAAAATTTTTAAGGCTAGAATAGGTGGCAAATTCGCAGCTCTAAATCGTTTAAAAGAAGACATAAACGTCCGCACCAACAATATCAAGGGAGTTGTACAGGAAACAGCCAGAGAAGTACTTAGCAAAGAAAGCTGAAAGATCCAACCGAGGATTACCAATGGTATTCTTGATCTCTGTGGTACATAGAAAAACATGAACTCCACCCCTAAAACAGCGGAACAATACCACACTCAATCGCACCATCAGAACGGAGATTATAATAGCTAAAGAGAAATGGATCTCAGATCAATGTGACAACATTAAGAAAGGCATAAAAGAGAGTAATAGAAAGAAAGCCTTTCTTACACGATGGACTGAGTATTATCAAGAGCTCTACAATTACGAACTGAAACCAGATACTAGCATACCAAAAAGCAAAACCAGCAGTTTTGATGAAACAGACAATATGCAAGTGAAGACAGAAGATGTAGAGGAGGCATTGCACACACTGAAATGATCATTCCATTCCCAAAAAAGGGAAATTTAAGACTATGCAAAATTACAGAACCGTCCATTAGCCTCATCAGTCACCCAAACAAGATCATGCTGAGTCACCTTGAATAGACTCAAAGGAAAAGCAGAAGAAATACTGGCTGAAGAACAGGCAGGATTTAGGGCTGGGAGAAGCACCACTGAGCAGATCTTCAATGTAAGACTGATCATAAAAATATCTGCTTCACCAAAAAGATCTGATCCACAATTTCATTGACTTTAAGGTGTTTGACCATATCTCGCACGAAAGCTTGTGACAAGGTTTAACACCATCATATCTATTGGTGGAAGGTCAATCTGTAATCTTCATTTTGTGGATGATATTGACCTCATGGGAGGCAGCGAGAGTGAACTTCAAGACCTCACTACCAGACTGGAAAAAAGGCAAGAGCTTATGGGATTGAGGTCAGCTCAGAGAAAAGCAAAATACTTGTCAACAGTACCAACCAGAACACTAACATTAACATCATGACGAATGTTCAGAACCTTGAGGAAGTAGACGCTTTCAAATATCTTGGGTCCACCTTAAGCAAAGGTGGCATCTCAACAAAGGAAATAAAAATTAGGATTGCAGTGGCCATGTCTGCTACATCAAGACTTAACACCATCTGGAAGAGCAGAAACATAAGCTTCAAAATGAAGCTGAAGCTCTACAGAGCACTCAATGTATCAATCCTCCTCTACGGATGCGAGAGCTGGACTCTTGACAGCAAAAACAGAGAGACGCGTACAAACATTTGAAACGAAATGCTTCAGAAGACTCCTCTGCATTATGTAAAATGAACTCAAGACAAATGAATATGTGAGATAACAAGTGGACTCTCTTGCATCAATCGACACAACATTATTGCAAAAACCATCCTGCAAGGCACCCTGGAGGGCAAGAGACGACACCCTGGAGGGCAAGAGACGACACCCTGGAGGGCAAGAGACGATGGGGCCGTCAGAGACAATATTTTTTAGACAAAATACAACAATGGACACATCAAGACCTACCGACCCTGCTATGCACAGCAGAGGACAGACAACACTGGCAAGGACTGTGTATGAAGGACTGTGTATAAATATACTATCATCCCAGTCAAGGGACGAAGGTAAAGGAAGGCTTATATTTCCATGCGCCAAAAAATTTATAACCAGAAGCCATAACCCAAAAGCGAAATGTTGCATGTTTACCAGCCAAACGTACTGGATGAAAGTGAGTCATGTTGTGTTATCTGACTATTATATATATGGAATTAAAGAGAAAATTGTCTCCACTTTCTGGAAATGTATACACTAAACACATACAAGTACGAGTTCTAAATAATAGCATAGCATTTATTGTGCGTCGTTGCAATTTTGGCTGGCACTGAAACAGCTAAGCAGGAAATCATTTGATTAAAGTTGGTATGAGACGTACGAGGACATCTGTAACGTAGCGTATAAGTGTAGCCAGTGTGTCCTGGAGTTTCACGCAGGCGGTTGTCACATGTTGCAATTCAGTGACAAGGTTTATCGTCCTCTTTGGATTGTTCAGCCCTCGCCTGATTGTCTCAACTGCAACACAATAAAATACTCAAGAACCGCACCAATTCAGATTTCACATGATGATTTCATTGTTTAAGTAGTGGTAGTGATGGTGAAAACCGAGGCGCCCTAAGTACCACACGTGCCAGACAATTTTGTACTTGTTGGAGTTTAGCCAAGTCTCCTTTAGCAATGTTTAGTAGTGAATTACAATAGTCAAGGTGGCTACTAATTAATTTCATTGATATTGTTTTAGCAGTGGTGACGCAGAATTTGACAGAGATCATGCATATGACAGAAACAGGATTTACATACTTGAGAAATATGCTGGCGAAAGTTGAAGTCACTATCAAAGACAACACCTAGATTACGAACAGTATCTGATGGGAATGTATCACTGCCAAGCAGTTTAACTGGAAAATGGCTGATGACCCTCTTAGGGCCTATTTCGTTGTTGCTTAGTGCCAATAATAATAAGGTCTGTTTTATCTGGATTAAGCTTTAGCTTACTTGATTCCATCCAAAACAAGATATCAGTAAGACAATCACTTAAAGTCGAAACAGATTCTTGTGCATTTGATTGTGAAAGTGATATGTAAACCTGTGTGTCATCAGCATACAGGTGATGACTGGGATTATGATTAGTAATGACTTGGCTTAGAGACGTAGTATATAAGCTAAACAGAACAGGGTCAAGGACAGATCCTTGCAGCACCAAATTAAGATTTCACTTGATGACCAGGCTCGGGGTGAGGGGTCAATTACATTGTAATTCGAATTGAAACGCCAATTCCAATCCGGGAATTGCAACTGGAGTTCAGTTTTTTAATCATTGTAATTGGTGAAAATGTAATTGGTATTTTCTATTACTTTTCAATTACATCACATAACTTTTGAACTCAAATACAAACAATCAATAAAATACAATACATTGCATATATCATATTTATTTGCCATTATGTAACATAATTTGCAGAAATTAAATAGAGCTGCTCTAGAATAGATGTATTTTTTTGACATTGAGTATTTCTGTGGTTGCTCAGTTCACATACTGTTATTTTGATATAGAAGTGATATTGGAATTTCGTAATTGGAATTTTTGAGGTGTACTTCAATTTGTAATTGATGTAACTGGAATTGATACAATGCCTGACATGTACACTTCAACATATCTAAGCAACTGAGAGAGGACACATTGTCTCTTTTTATAGGTACAAAAAGTTCTGTTTCGCTATTACTCAGCTAAAATAGCACTCAGCTTCCACAGTCAAAGTACATGGTACGGTAACCGAAAAAGCTGTCGTGCAAATGAGATTTCCAAAAAGTGAGAATTACTTTTATTCACTGGCTATACCAAATTGAATTCAACTGACAATGTCTGATATTCTGTACCATGAGTCCACCTTACCATCTAGTGACTACTCTGATATGTTTGTTGAAGTATCAAACTCATACATGATTCTAATAAGCAACCAAGTCACCACTTACCACAAACACGAAATCAGAGACAGAAGGAAGTAGTTATTTATAACATTTACCCAGATTCATAGTTATCAATTACACAATCCAGTGCAAAATTATGCTGCATTGGTGATATTTATTTATTAGTAAGTAATTATGTTACTGAATCAATGACTGAAAAAACAGAATATTACCTCCAACTCGTTCTGGCTCATATGATGTTACCTCAACCTTTATTGGTGTAAACATCGTGCCAACTGTCTTTCCAGGAATACCCATGAGTGTGCTGAAAGATACAGGCATTATTGTTCAGGCTGGCCTACATAATGGATACCATTTAAACACAAAACAAGTCATGGTTTTATGGCTTGCACCTAAGATAATTAAAACTACCGGGTAACCATGTGCAACTAAAATCAAGAATATCACTCCAGTGGTTTGCTCGGAATGCAGTGTTTGAAATCAAGGCCTTTTTATTGGCTGCGCTCGATTAAAAATTAGTCCTGCCAATTCAGCCAAAATGCGCAAGTTATCGGCGATTCATCCCAGTGGCCATGGATGGGTCGGACTGTATTTGTGAGTCACATTACAGTACTTATTAATCTATGCTAATTCGATATAAAATACAACTGTGACAAACTACTTCTTCCTTGCAATCAACAGATCGCTGCCAAGGCAAAGTCCACACATGTAAGGGAAACCAGTGGCATTTGTAACATGGATGCCTAATAATAATAATTAACTTCTATGGCACCTATATCCTCATGAACCTGAGCTCAGAGGCGCAACAAAACAGAATCATTAAGCATAATCGTGAACAGGGACGCGTAAAAGTCATTATCAGAGCGAGGTGCAACCGAAGATTTATGGTGGAAATGCAATTTGGAATAAATATGTCTTGAGTTTTTTCAGAAGATAGCTATAGTTTCAGATGTTTTCAAAGTGATGGGGAGTTCATTCCAGACCCTAGGCACAGTGACAAAAAAAGCATGTTTGCCCAAGTTAAGTTTTGTTTTAGGCACAATAAGTTGTGAAATTGATGATCTGAGCTGCATAGGGTTATTTGAAAGATGCAGGAGACTAGCCAAATAGGGTGGTTGTTGTGTAGATAGAGCACGATATGCAAAAGTGGACAGCTTAAAATTAATTCAATAAGTAACAGGAAGCCAGTGTAACTGTCTAAGTAGTGGTAGTGAAAACCAAGGAGCCCTGAGTACCACACGGGCCAGATAATGTTGTACTCATTGGAGTTTACCCATGTCTCTTTTATAAATGTTATTTAGTAGTGGCGGCCACTAATTAATGCTGTTGATATTGTTTTAGCAATAGATATAGATATGTGACGTTGAATTCAACGGAGATCAAGTATATGATAGAAACAGGATTTACATACTTGAGAAATATGCTGGCGAAAGTTGAAGTCACTATCAAAGACAATACCTAGACTACGAACTGATGGAAATGTATCACTGCCAAGCAGTTTAACTGGAAAATGGCTGATGACCCTATTTCGTTGTTGCGTAGTGCCAATAATAATAAGGTCTGTTTTATCTGGATTAAGCTTTAGCTTACTTGATTCCATCCAAAACAAGATATCAGTAAGACAATCACTTAAAGTCGAAACAGATTCTTGTGTATTTGATAGTGAAAGTGACATGTAAACCTGTGTGTCATCAGCATACAGGTGATGACTGAGATTATGATTAGTAATGACTAGGCTGAGAGACGTAGTATATAAGCTAAACAGAACAGGGCCAAGGACGGATCCTTGCAGCACTCCGTATGGAAGGTGTTGTGGGCAAGATAGTGTGCCAGATATGTTAATGCTTTGGTGTCTGTCTGAAAAGTATGATTTGAACTACCAAAGAGCCAGTGCCAGAAATGTTGATGAAGGCGTTGTAAAAGGATTAAATGATCAATTGTATCGAAAGCAGCTGAGAGATCAAGTAAAGTGAGTGCTGTGACTTTGCCATTGTCCATGTTGTCAACTATATCATTGTGTATCTTGAGAAGAGTTGTTTCAGTGGAGTGGAATCATTTATATGCAGACTGTAGATCATTTGATGTGATGTTTATAAATATGTTCATGAAGGCAATTAGCAACTACTTTTTCCACTACTTTTGACCACAAATTGAGATTGGAGATAGGATAATAATTCTTTAGGTAATTTTTACAGAGTTTGTTTTTCAATAAGAGGATTTACAAGAGCTTGTTTGAAATCCCGTGAAACAACTCCACCCTGCAATGAAAGGTTTATGATACATGTAGTAGTAATGGCTAAGATGAGTTGATTGATACAGCTTTTTAGTGTAGTGTTGGAAATAGGACAAGATCACATGATCTGTTAGGATGTTTTTTAATGATAATGAGAACTTCATTAGTAGTTGCAGGTGTGAAACACCAGGGCTTTGGAAATCAAGTCGCCCGTTTGCCCAAAGCAAAGCAAAAATCAGAAATCACCGGTCCGGGCAAATAAATTTTTTGTCTGCATTGCTCAATGTACCGCTGCCATATTTCTTGTTTTGAAGCGGTAACGAGGCTGGCGCCACCTTGCAGAATTCTTAGAAGTAATTCACAGTGTGTGCTTTTAGCCACAAGGTGGCATCACATTGCTAGCACTACTGGCGGTTTTCGACAGATTTTTGTATATTCACCGAAATACTAATACCGAGAGAGGCCAAGTATTACGTTCATCGATCTAATTAATGATCTAGTCTAGTCAGGAAGAAAACCAAGTGTTACATATATTTTCTAGATGTTTCTTCTTTTGTGGAGTTTCTTTTCCAAAAAATGTTTTTATATTCAGCAGACAAATAATGTTTTTGGGGTAAAAACAGTAATTTTTTGTATCATTGTGAGAATATGGTTGTGGACATGGATTGAGGAAGATTAAAGCCCAGCGGGCCAGTAAATTTTTTTTATGCAGCAGGCCTGGAAACACTGTAGTGTATTTTCAGAAAGTGGTGGTTCAGGAAAATCGTAGCCATTATTTATCATTAATGACAAAATTCGATCGATCAGTATCTTGCGGAATACCAGGGAAACACCAAAGATGGTGAACACAAAGTTGTGAGAATCGTAGAATTTTTTAGGATATCACACCAATTTATAACAACTCATACAGGATTTTAAATAAGCTGCCTGTGAGATGCAGCGCCAGCCACATGTTTGCCGTGGTCAATGTTAACTCATGTAAATGCGTCACCAGAAAGGCTATTTATAGTTTAATGACTAGGATTAACAAGTCATTGAATCCAATTATTCAGGACATTGCAATCTGCGACACCTATTGTACGTCGAAATTGAGAATTCACTGGATTGCATCCTTGTACAATCTCTGAATATACCTTATTATATATTTATTTTATATACCTTATTATATATATATTATATATATGATACCTTTATTGCACATGTCTGGACATTTCTACATTTTTATTTAACGTAATTTTTACTTGCATTTTGTTGCTCAACATGCGTGTTTATATATGTGACCCATCTTAACAAAATAAGTTGGATGTCGGTAAACATGAAACTTCGCAAATGCCGTTTTTGTCAAACACTGGCTAATCCAATGATTTTAAGATTTTCCCTGAAAACGGTTCAATAGTATTCATTTTAACGATTACCAAAATTTGTACTGTATATTGAGTTATGCTTAATGTATTTTAGTGTTATCTTTGAAGAGCTGTTCAATGTGTTCCACTTGATTTCCACAAAAAACAAAGCTGAAAATGTCGATAATTAATCGCTTGTTTTTGTCCGTAAATCTGGCATCATCACAAAGCTTTGCATCTCATCTTTCCATAGATGGTCATCGAATTATCATATATTACGAATAGGAGGACGTGCGCACTGACCTATATAATTATATTATATAGGTCAGTGGGCGTGACGGGCAGGCACTGCTTGTCCATCTATGTAAACAAACCCGGCTTGTTGCTACCACGTGATCCAGGGAAATGATCATTTAAATAATGTCCATGTCACACAGCTCACGTCACACAGCTTACCCACATAGCGAGTAGAATAATGGTGTTCGACATAGTGGTTTTGTTGATATCCTGATCATGACTAGATCAACACTCTGGTAGACAAGTGTTTACTACAGGAAGACCGGCAGGACAGTGAGCAAGACATTATAGTCGTTTTGCGGGGCAGGGGCCGAGGTCGTCGAGCCCGCCAGATGTGTCCGACTGAGCATGAGACTGTCCCCGTTGCTGGGCCGTCTGACCAACAGGACAGTGAGTGAGACACTATAGTCGTTTTGCAGGGCGCGAGGTCGTCAAGCCCATCAGCCATCCCCGTCATCTGCACTCTTGCCCACATCACGAAAGAGAGAATATGGCCGCTGTCCCAGTGATGATTAACTGTGTCACTAATAATTTATACATTTTTGAGGGGCCAGTTCAAACTCACCTGGGCCGGATCAAAATAGAACTGGAACAGTTAAAAAATCTGGGCAAGTAAATTTTTGTGTGCTAATTTCAGATACTGGAATGTGTTCTAAAAGTGGGATATTCTAGTCAAATGCGGGTTAACGGCACCATGAATGTAAAGTATTTTGCGGGAGAAATTTTAAAACAACCTTGTCATTAGCATATTTTGAGTGTATGGACAAATTTCAACCAAAATCACAGAGGGACAGATTTGTGCTTTGAAATTTTATAGATTAGGTATATGACAGATGAGATAAATCTGACTCACCTCACATAGGCCTTGATGTCTGTGCGGTTGTTCTTCATCGATGTGTCAACGGTCACATGAACTGGGTTCTTGCATTCCTTTGAGTAGTACTCGTGAATGAGTACAGAGTGTCCAGTAACATCAGGACCAGTGGAATACCTAGCAAACATCATGCACGATGTGGTTAGTGCATTCCTTTGAGTAGTACTCGTGAATGAGTACAGAGTGTCCAGTAACATCAGGACCAGTGGAATACCTAGCAAACATCATGCACGATGTGGTTAGTGCATTCCTTTGAGTAGTACTCGTGAATGAGTACAGAGTGTCCAGTAACATCAGGACCAGTCGAATACCTAGCAAACATCATGCACGATGTGGTTAGTGCATTCCTTTGAGTAGTACTCGTGAATGAGTACAGAGTGTCCAGTAACATCAGGACCAGTCGAATACCTAGCAAACATCATGCACGATGTGGTTAGTGCATCGCAATATTGGGTTGTTTGTTTTTTGGCTAAATAAGACTTAACGTGTTGTGTTATATCATATTTTAACATGCCCAACTGACATTTATATTAAATAACAGCTGTAGACGTAATTTTTTGTGTTTTTAAACACAGTTAACCAGATGGATTTTAATTATTGCATTAAATAAACAACACACAAAGACATCCTGTCTGGAATACATGAAACTCTGAGAATAAATAACACAAACCTGAACAAGCAATACTAATAAAGATTAGTGACTGGACCTGGTTCAGTCAAAACTCATAATTGCTCATTAAACTCACTTCTGAAATGGAAATGCAAAAATATATAGTACAGTCGCGCCTCATTATTGTGTGCCCTGTTATTATGCGGATTCGGATATAAGCCGGCTGGTCGTGTACCCCGATTTTCTGCCACCAGGGGGAAATGCCAAATGGGCCTGCTTAAACCTACTTAGAATTGCTTTGACAATTCACAAGAAACATTAGGTGAACAATGTCAATGAACGAGTGTCAACGTGTTGTTTGTTTTGCGCTGCCGCCGACGTCAATCGCTGTTGCTGGCTTCGCTTCGGCGGTTTGTAAATTGTAACTGAGATTCACAAATATAACACTGGGGTGAAATGGCATGCTTCCGTTGCATCGTAAATCTAATAATTTTCGCAACGCGAAACCAACATGACAAATGCCTAACCCGAGGCGCAACTGGTGTGCGAAAATATGAATTCGTCATCCACATATGAAATAATGAATCGATGTTAAGTGGTTCGTCATCAATTTATGCTTCGGCCAAGATCGGTTGAAATACGAAATGAAACAATTATTAATTCTACCTATTGTCGTTTTCTATGTTTAATCAGCCTACATACTACGTGTGTCAACTCATATACGTTTTCGGCTGCTCAGATCCAGGTTATTTTTTCGATTCGTAGGTCTATTGGTCCAGTACACCATCGTAGCAGATCTATTCCATAATGGTATACATACATGTATTTTATTCAGTTAAATAATCAAAAGGGTGTGACACTTTAAAACAATACACGTTGATGCTAGTTGACTCATTTAATAAGTTCAATAAACTGTGTATTGTCGTATAAGACAGTGCTGCAAGCACACAGGGCTTCGCCAGCGTTCTTGGACTTGGTGCAGCAGGTGGCAATTGCTGTTGTTTAGTAGCTCCATGGTGGCAGATATTGGAAAACCTAACGTTCCTCGCATACAGCGTGGTCCGAAATCGTGGACCCCGACAACCGCATTATAACGAAGCTCGACTGTATATACCATTACGTTAAAGATGTATTGCTTAGAAAAAATACCGTGATATTCCAGTAATATCGCACAACACTATAAATTTTCACTGGATCAGTAGGAGACAACGTACCAGCCCAGTATTATCTCGAGGGGGTTTACCCGCCTGTGCAGCTCGTACATGTTGCGTGCAAACTCCATGTCAATCGCCACCTGTTGAGCAGACACAAAATACAACAATAAACAGAAGTACGACCAGCTCACATGGTTTACATGTAATTTTGATTGCAATTACTCAAGAATTTTTTTTTCATTTGTGTAACTACAGCGGCAGAGAATGAACAAAAGAGCACTAGTTTTGAAGGTAACAGGATAAAACCTAGACCCGTTGACAACCATGCATTGCAGGGGCCGATATTTCCAAAGCAACTAATTGCACTCGCAGCCAGCTCATCTGTATTGCGTACTTTATAATTCATGCAAATACGACAGAAAAACGTCTTAGAAACAACATTTTTAAAATCGCTATTCTCAAAGGACTTACAATATTTTTCAGCTACAATACTTTGTAACTAATATGTATGGTATTTATAATGATTTTGCCTTGTTGTAACAGTTCAAACCCAATTTAAAAATTGACAGCAAATTTAGAGCCCTTCGAAAATTAATTAAATTCTAAAATATTAAATTATTTTAAATAGTTAATATCGTATCTCAAAAATGGTATGTTTACTTGTATGGCCATCAGTTAAATCTGTTGAGTCAAACAATAATGGATCTTTCCACCGAACCGCCTATTTTGACTGTTTGTCAAAACCCTGTAACATGCTTGTGCTAGATTGGCATGGTTACTCTACATCACTTGTCAGACATGTTGATTCAAAACAACAAGAAGCTCAAGTTAAAACAACTGTATACCGACAGTTTCAAGAACAGCCCTTACACAATACTTTTGTTGCCATATTTACGGAATATTTGAATTACAAAATTCATAAACCTTTTCTAAATTACTAAATTACATGGGCCCATGAGGCATATTTCCGCTACATGGAGACAGTGTTCAAAAGAATTGGCTTGGTAGAGAGCAACTTGTGCCTATAGATTGTTCTAAGTCAGCAAAGCAAGGAGCAAGTACTAGGCTTCCATAACTTAAGCCAATTGCCAATTTGAAGACCTGGGTACAATGTATACTGCTATGTCAGCAAGATGCCCAATACAAGTGCCATGTTCATGTCGTCAGGCCCCATATGGATAAATATTTTCTAACGGGGGACTGAAGAACAGACTGAATGTTTCAATGCATCATACAAAACCGACTGGTAAGCCAGTGCACGCAAGAATGTTTACTGCCAGCTAAGAATCTACAGGATTCCAACTTTCAGATTTCTCCTACATTACCACACATCAAGAAATCAAACATCATATAAAAGGGCATGTGTACAAACCTCATCTTCAAACTCATTGTGTGGTACAGTGAAACAGTTGGTTATTTCAACTGCCCCCTTGTCATGGACACCTGCACAACAGACAATGCAACAATTGGTACAGTTCTCAAAACAATCAGTCATGTCTATTTTGGGGTATTTCAGTTTACTGACAATTTTATGACTTTTTATGTACAGATTTGTATTGTGTCTCGGTGTAGGGGCCTTCTTCTTCTTCTTCTTCTGTATTTTCCGTCTTAAAGGTTTTTAAACTCTGCCTACACTGCATATTCATGCCGTATGACAACTAAATCAATCAGCCTTTGAGGAAATATTATACAGGCTGTTGCTATAGGTCTGGTTGCGCAGTGAAAAAAGGCCTATATCTTGGTGTTTGGTAGGTTGAGGAATGTTTTTGCCATATTTGAATATCATTGTTGTCTAATCATTGGAAGAAGAGAAGAGACCTAGCTATACTTTTCAAATAATGATATAGCATTAGTTTGCAAATTTTTAGTGTATCCGATAATATTAATAGGATACATGTCAAAACGGCAACAACTAAAATGGTGACAGATCCAAAACCGTGACAAGGCATAACTTGAAACGGTGACAACCATTGGTCAAAACGGCAACAAATATTGGCCTGAATTTGGTCAAAACAGTGACAGACAGCGAGAAAAACGGCAACAAACCAGAGAAATCAAGATGATAATTATATGCACTGGTTAATAAAAATGCACCGAATTCCATATTATGTAAGCCCGGATCACGGTTGTGAATATGAAGCTATGTTTGTTATTCACACCTTTTCATTGTACGAGGCGAAGTGTTGGACATCAGCAGTACAACCAGCAAACTAAACTGGGTTATCCACTAAACTTGGCCTCCCTTTGATGATGCGACGGCCTGCAGGGGTAACAACTGTTCAAAGGGCTAATACCTTACTAACAAAGTTCCCCATTAATGGTTTGAAAGGAAATGATGAACTGAGTACTGCGTGTCACTGCAGTTGATGCCATGAGTTCAAAGCTTTCATATTAAAGTTAGGCTTCACTCTTTTATCCAACAATAAGTGGTTTAAGAGGAACGGGTATAAAGCCAGTGCTCTCTCCACATCTAGTCACTCTGCTCTACATGACGTTTCCTCATAAAAGTGTGTTAAATCTTGCTATATCGTGCATTTTGTGAAATCTAGTTATATTTGTTACCAAGGGTATCCCCCATTAACTGATGTGATGATTCATTGGAGGTAAATAGGACATGAATAGCCATATAAAGAATATTATTTTGGGTGTATTTCATAACTGTAACAACTTCGCCGAGCTACCGTTAGTATTACAAAACTGGCGACGCCAAGTCCATGATTTTTGTGGTGCTGGTAACGTAAACATTTTTAAAAACATTGTCATTGGGACATTGTGTTTTATATCATCTGCTCTCGGTCAAATAAATTCAGGCAAAAAACTGTTTACATTACTTGGTTTTATTGAAAATTATTGTATGTTTTATATATGTATTTTAAAAATGGAAAAAAATTTTTTTTTTAAATACTTTAACTTTTATTTATGGCTATGTCATTATATATATATATATTATTTATCATGACATCCATATTGAATAATGCTGGAAAATATTACATACGTAGGAGACACTGTTATACATAGAAGGCAGAACTGTAGATTTTAGTGCACTGTAGTGTTTGATTTTTATAATTTGAATAGTTACAGGAGCCACTGTCATACTTGTACAAGGGGAATTTTGTCGTTTATGACATGCACTTATGCAAATGACCACAACTTGAAAACTATCCAACACATTTGGACGAAGTTTGCATTGTTGTAAAGCTGATTGAACTAGCTACAATTGCTTCGTTGGACATTATTTACTTACTGCAGAAGATACATATATATTTGGAAGGTGAACTTTGTGGTTTTTTCTTTCTCTTCGTTTGAATCAGTATCTCATATGAAGAATAATTCACATGTATTTGTACTTGTTATATTGACATAAAGTGCTTTTTTAGCAACATCTTGGTACTTCATTTGTCTGTATGTTGAATATTGCCAAAGTTATGACTTTTTTACAAATGACCACAACTGCTAAAAAGCGGCGTGCGCTACACACTCTAACCATTGAGCACTCGCAGGGTTAATGCAACAAAGGCAACTCAACTGTCTTCGATCTATACAATGCTATAATATATTATAGCTGTTGATATGGATTTTTCATTTGTTTTTATGCCATACATTCACAATGCATATTTATATATGGAACGTGTAAATAATTAAACATGTGCGTCATAACACATTTTATCGTAGGATAATGCACAGTATACGGAAGAAGAACAGACTGAGTTGAGTTGATTGTTGACTGATTTGAGTCCCGTTACATGCGTCGAGTCTCGAGACTGAGAGGCACATGTGCACATATTGTGTTAGCATTATGAGCAAATCCACATTCGGATCGTGTTCTATTTTCTACACACGAATACTCACCTAATAAAGTTCCTATTACGCGACGGGCATCTTCGTTACGCCTTTCGTAAGAGTCAACAATACTAAATAGCACAACGGGATGAACCCGACAGACCGCATTCAACGCCATTTTAATAAAGAAGACCCGCACTCAAAAAGAGCCTTAATGTCATTGTGTAAAATAGGTATAACATAAATTAACTATTTTCTTAAAACATGGTTATTCCAATTTATAAGCTCTGATAACTTTAGCAATATTTAGATCTTCGTACATTTTCACGCAACAGTATTACATTGGATGTATATTTTAATTTAATCTCGCTTAGATTCTAGAAATGTTTCAACATTAGACGGTAGGTGGCGACACTACGTTTGTTATGTTTAAAAGAGATTCGTACAATTTTATCTTTGGGGAACTTATGAATACCTAGTTGACTTTTATTAATTAATTGAATATGTTATATTTTCTACTGTGAATAGTTTAATATGGTTAACTAGATTCGGAGCACTCCACTTACACTTACAATGTTTGACAAAAAATGCATTATAAATTGAGACTTGAGATAAATCACTTGTCAACAATTAATTTTAGTTAATTGTGGTACGTACACTCCTTTTGTCACATAATTTCTGACATTTTATTTTTGTTAACTGTGGTATGCTTGCATCATAAACTAATTCATCTATGAATAATTTGTTCTCTAAGTATGACATACGTATACTGAATAGCTATATATAGTGTATAGTTCATTTATAGTTCAGTACAATACTTCCCAAAGAAGTTGAGATGGCCTTGGAATGAACAGGTCTGCCAGGGGGTGAAGTGTAAAGCGCTTTGAGCAGTCCTATGGACGGGATACCGCGCTATATAAGAACATACCTTTACCTTATTTTGGTTAGTTAAGTTAATTAATTGTGGTACACTTGCGAGCACGCGCTAACTTAAATATACAATTGCTTCGGTGCACGGCAAAACAACTGCGGTTGTTCATTGTATTAAGTACAACAAAAGTGAAAGATATATTATATTTATACCAACATAATAATTAACTTCTTCTTCTTCTCCCCCTTAAAATTGGTCCATTGCAGGGTAGGGGGCCTCATCACTTAATTTGTTCCGCACTTTCAACGAGTCGTCTCCATCCATCACAATCTTTTCTGGCACTCTCAGCTGCTCACATCTACCCTTTCGAGATTACTCTTAACACGTACTGTCCCTCCTTCTTAATCTCGGTCTTCCTCTTCTCCTTCTACCACATGAACTCTTGATCAGTTTCTCCTCACTCAATCGCTTTAGGTATCCTGCTCATCGCAACCTGCTTCCCAACTACCCTCATATTTTAAGAGTTTAATTCTTCAGTCCGATCTCTTCCCTTGACCCTCATCTTAGGTTTGTCTTTCTCAATATATAGTAGGATTATTGGTAACAAACACAGCCTCTCAACCAAAAACAGTAAGCGAAGAACGGTTGAAATTTGCGTTATATTGTTTTTTGTTTTTTTTGGGGGGGGACAATTGCAACGCAGTAGTATTGGTCAAATATGGAAGAATAAAGCAATAATTAAACAAATCAATAACAATGAGACTACCCAACACACTAGTGTGTCCAACTGCCACATACGGAGCAGAATGTTGGGCCCTGAAAACAGGATCAATACAAAATTAGAATCAGTTGGATGCAGATGAAAACCGATGAAGGGGTATTGAGAGAACTGAAACAACCACAACGAACATATCTTCTTTGCTACGTTGCCAAGAGATATCGCCTGGGGAACGATTTGCTGGTCAGGAAAGTGACCGGAAGAAGAGGCCGAGCGAAATCAAGAGTTTCCGATGTAATAACAATCAAATTGGGATTGTCGATAAAGCAGGCGAATCAAGCGGCTCAACACCGAACACGATTGGAACGGATGGTGCGACTGGCGACGGCTGCTCGGGCAGACCAGACATAACACCACACAAATGCGACGTTTAAAAAAACGAAAGCTCTCGTGGCTGTCATTACGAGAATTAGTTCAAACTTCTTAGTGCAACTCGCAACGGAAAATTAACTGTGAAAGAGGAGGAAAGGAAAAGAACAGGGCATAAGTGGACTAGGAATAGGCCTATTACTTTGGGTTTTATGCCATAAAACATATGCAAGAAACAGCTTAGGACAGCGCGCTGTGTGGATATATTGCTGCGAAACAAAATTTTTTTCGGGCACAAAGATTCAGATAGCAACTGGCTCTAAAAAGAGGGAAATTGTTGGTTTCACGACACTGCCGTTCGCTTGAAGCGACGTTAAGGTCAACCGTCTACAACTAGTGTTGTATTGTTTTGGGTTAGAAACACTGCATTTTACATCTACCGGACTCTAAGGTATGTCTCGTGTCGACCATCCATCAAAACGTCACCATACCCATGAGTCTTGTTCGTTGCCCAAGTGATCAGAACGGTGTTTCAGAGTCGTCGGTCTTCATTGCTTACAGAGCGCGGACCCTTTGCCGAACGCGTTGGTGTCCGGCGCCAGTCGGGCCCACTCTGTCACGTTATTGTGATTGATTGCAAGAAATCCACCGGTGACAGATAGTTATTTTGTGCCGAAACGTCTGTCTACGATTAAGCTTGAGTTGTCAGGAGAAGTAATCGTTCTTCTGATAGTTACAGTCTGCGACTATCGAACCGTGATGTTTTCTGTTTCGGGTAGGTTGGGGAATCGCGTGTCATGCATGCCACTGTGCACGTATATGTGTTCTTTGAGTTATTTTGTTGTTGATGTCTCCATCATTCATTATTTAGACCGGAAGCTGACTCGAATTACGCTTCTTTTCCTCAGCCCTCCGCTCTCCATGCTCCGTTGATATCAATAATAATAAGTATTTGTATGGATGCATTATATCATCGTAATAATAATAATATCAATAATATAATAAGTATTTGTATGTATGCATTATATCATCGTAATAATAATAATAATAATAATAATAATAATAATAATAATAATAACAACAATAACGTCATAGTTGTCGTTATATTGATTATAATAACGATAACACTAATCATCGTCACCGACATCGTCCGACCAACATCACCACCACCAAAAGCATCACCTCCACCACCGCCACCATAATAATAATAATAATACAAATCATCATCATCATAACCATCGTCATAATCATCACCGTTGTGTCAATATGTTCCACACTGTTGTCTAAAAAGGGGCGCCAATATCGGTGTTAAAGGTTTGCCAAGTTCTCTGTGTTTTGTTTTACATACTTGAATGAACAAAACAGCCAAGGCCGCCTTCGACCAACGCCAAGAGGATTCGAACCCCGGTCACATCGATTGAGAGAACGCCGCTCTAACCACCACGGTTGCGCCTCGGTGTATTCGATACTAATCGACCGAGCGGGAAGGACAAGTCTTCCTGAAATGCAGCACTCCTTGTTATTGTCGTATTAAGTTTACAAAATTTCTGTAAGGGAGTCAATTGACCGTAAGCGACGCACAGTAGGCCAGCCTTGGTCTCGTTCTGCCGCCTGACCAAGCACACAAATTATGCCTATCGTTGGTAAAACATCGGCTTCGTTAGCCGGGGGCAGAACGACTTATGGAGAACTGAATAAGTTGGTAGAGGAGGAGGAGGATTGCTTACGGAAGATATCGGAAACCTGCACATATGCAGACAACTAGAAGAAGACGCAATGGTATTTAGGGAATTTGTAAATGATGACTATGCGGCATCACGTCATATAACAGAAATACAGTCAGCCTGTTGAGTCGGCAATCTGTAAAGTAGGACATGAAGAACGTTTATCAATTTCGCCTTCTTGCATTACCTCATTAATTTGTGTGAACAATACTTTGCGCTACTCCATAAGACAACTAGTTGTAACTGAATATGTAGCCTACTGCTTTTGTCGGACATGTCACCGCTTCTTGCACAACATGTTTCGTTTCTAGCACAGCGTGGGTACCATTTCTTACAGGATATACATAATCGCTCCTTCAATGCAAGGCACTGGTGAACACATTGCACTGTGACGGAACAAATTGTTCCGTCGCACACACACACACACACACACACACACACACACACACACACACACACACACACACACACACACACACACACACACACACACACACACACACACACACACACACACACACACACACACACACACACACACACACACACACACACACACACACACACACACACACACACACACACACACACACGTGCGTACACACTAACGCGGGCATGCACAACTTCATGCATGAAAGAACCAACCAAGTTCGTTCTTTCTATACATTTATATGTTACTCTCAGAAGCTGTCCACGTTACATTTGATCTCAAATGACCACTCGGTGGTAAAGGAAAAGGCAGCTGCAGTCTACCGCCGCACTCGGAAGTGGACAGGTCGTTAACGGCAGCCCCTCGTCTAACGAAACATGTTCTTCCATTAAATCTGATGTATTGACGTCTGCAAATGTTTGAGTGATATTGATTCGTGACCAGCATCCTATCTGCGGACGACGCTGTCGTAAACTTGTGGCTGTGATGGTGTCTTCAACTCAGTGAAGTGGAAAATGAAGTGGGTATTTGTATTTGATATATGAGAGACTTTTAATTAGCAAGTTTCTATAGACAGACAAAGCAACTGGCTGGCTGACCGACAGCTGGCTGGTTTTCTGGCTGGCTGACAGGCTGGCTAGTTGGTTGGTTGGTTGGTTGGTTGGTTGGTTGGTTGGTTGGTTGGCTGATTGGCTGGTTGGCTGGCAAGGCATCACAACCGCTACAGCTAAGCCACAATCACTATTACCAGTATTACAAGCACCACCGCCACCACCGCAGCCATAACCATCACCAACGCCACCACCGCAGCCATAACCATCACCACCGCCACCACCATCACCACCCCACCACCACCACCACCATTCCAACACCACCACCACCACCACCACCACCACCACCACCACCACCACCACCACCACCACCACCACCACCACCACCACCACCACCACCACCACCACCACTTCTCATTATTCCTTTTGCACCTGCTACCAGGACTAAGTAGCAGCTGCAGTTATAATTGCGACCGACACGAGTTTCTTCATGTCTGTCCTCGCAGGCTCGTCCACCACTTCCTGCGCAGTCATCCAGAAGACAACTTTGACGGACCTAGTGTTTTCCGTGTATCACATTTTACGACATTGTTGTTCTTCCGCTTCGCACACTCGCAGGCACCCCGACGGACATCTGTCGGTGAAACCATCGTCGGCTGGACAGAATTATGATCGTAAATCAATATCGAGACATTTGGACACGTCAATAATAGAAGAAAATGCCGCGTTATTCGAGGGCCGCGGTTAACGTCTTCCGGCTAGATAGGCTGCCTTTTTCCGTTACTGCAGAACGACCACTTGGAGGGTTCATGAGTATTTCATGTCACAATTGCCCTTCATACATTGAACGATCTAACTGGTTCACTTCGGTATGTTCGTTAATCTTCTCTAAGTATATGTTGCGTTGTCGGATTCGCATTCTTGTTCTACACAGCCCAAAACGTTGTTTGTAGATTTTGACATAATATGAATTGCCTTTTATTCAAACTGGGTCTTAACACGACTGAACTATCGTCCAGTAGAACAAGTGCCCCTCTCTGATTTTCAACTATGAACATTTATTAATGAAGGTCGTAGTTATAAAAAAGCACAATATAGGGCAAGCTAGTCTCGTTTGGCGCCATGTAGGTTTTATGCAAATTTGCACATCATTACTCATAAATGCTCACTTCCGACACGCTGCCACTGTCACATTTCACATAAACACATTTGGAATTAAAACAGAGAGAACAAACAATAACACATTTACTTCTATTATTTATTAAAACAACTATCATTAAAATGTGATAATACTAATAACAATGATTTATTTATAATGACATTGATACCTTTAACACGTTATGGTGTGCACAAATTGGGGGCCGGAAGTGCATTATCTCGTCAACTATCACATCGAAACGAGAATCACTTGTGTCTCCTATTGGAGGTAAACTTGTGTCTCCTATTGGAGGTAAACTTGTGTCTGCCTACCTGTCCGTAGCAGTAGCTCTGTCAGAGAAAAGATACAAACAGACAATATGCCACGTACTGTCGATAATGCGGACTTGGGGGCGGGGGGGGCATATGTCCCACTGGATCTTGATGTTTGTAAGATTTATGTATTTTATTGCAAGTTTATTGTTTACTACTTGTGTTAAGTAGATCATCTAGTATATTTTGTATCCTTATGGTTTATTGAAAGTAGACATTTGGTAAGTGTAAAGATTTCTGGTCGAAATCAGACAGCAAAATTGTTTTGCTCCCCTCTGGAAAAAAGCCTGCGGACGCCCCTGAGTGCGGACCAGTTCGACACTGAACTTATATGGCATAGAGGTCAATATAGAGGTCAACATAGAGGTCAATATCTGCTCGGAACAAGCGGGAAAATATTCCTGGAAAAGCGGGAAACATCCTCCAACACCTCTGTCCACTTTCATCTTTTCTTAGCGGACTCTCGTGTGTTGTTTTGACGGGTAGCCATCTTGACGTGCCGTTCGCGGTGAACGAATGCTCGAGAAAATGTGAACAAACAAAACTAGATATAAATAACACACGTAGGGGAACAACGTGCAAAACGCGTTCCCTGAACAGTGAAATTGATAGTGAACATTGGTAGGAAGCGCGAAACGGAAATGTAAACGTGTGAGTTCAAAAAGACTGTTTTTCACATCTTCATTTGTGCGCGTTGGTAACAATTAGACTCTGATATGTGAATATGCATTAGATTTAAAGTGCATGCACCGGTCTTATTGAAAAAGGCGAAAAACGCTCGTCATCATAACGCAGCGTAGAACAACGAATAAACACTAACAAAGACTATTCTCTCGAAGTCATGAACAGCTTCGAAGTGCGTAAAGATCACATCACTCGTTAGTTTAGGTGCCAGAAAATGGTTACGCTAATTCACAACGGATTCGATCGGCGTCTCCGACGTTGTTTGTCTGAATCAAAGGTGTGCGCTTATTATCACGTTATCACCTCAATTAGCAAGAGGCGCCTGGACAAAGACTTGATATTTACGCACGTCTCTGACGAATGACCAATGCGATGACGTGGTTTATAGTCAACAGTTGATTCACGGTGAGTTTGTCAGACCCCCTGAAATCCGTGATGCAGTCTATGCTAGCCGACCTTATGTTGGAACCAAATGCCAATTCGTGTCATGCATTACGACGACACTGTTGAGTAAATTGGTATGACACGAACTCACGATACTACAGAAAATGTACGATGTCGTTAAAATATTGATAAACTATTTGTGAAGTTGTGGAAACATGTTATGTCACTTATAGAAACACATCATGTTATGTTTATGTCACTTATAGAAACACATCATGTTATGTTTATCAACTAAATACATAACAATGGCAGAAGACTTGTCTTCGAGCAAATTTGGTGGTGGCGGTGGTTATGATGGTGATGATGATGAATGATGACGATGACGACGACAATGATGATGATGACGACGACGATGATGACGACGGCAATGATGATGATGACGATAATGACTGTGATGATGACGACGACGATAATGATGATGATGATGATGGTGACGACGACGTCGATGATGATGCTGATGGTGGTGATGACGATGATGATGATGATAGTGATGATGATGGTGATGACTATGGTGATGACTATGGTGATGATAATGAAGACAATAATGATTATTATTATTATAAAAAAGGTCAAACGCACAAGCGTTAACATGAGCAATGAGGACGACACCCTTGAGTATAATTATTCCCTAATATACTCGCTATTCACCTCTCCTCATCATCATGAACACGGGGTGAATATAATTGCTGAATTTATTAATGGAGTTTGCGTACATAACGCATATCATAATCAAGCAAATTATCGTCTTAAAACACTGGAAAATAAGCGGGTTTTTTTCTCCCTGAATAACTGGATATGATTTAAACACTTCCAATTAACGAACCTACTCTCCAGTGGCTAATTCTTACAAACAACTGTAGGCTCTTCTTCCCGTTCAACCCAGTATCTCCCCGCGTCTGCCACAGTTTCGCGATAAAGCGGTCGGTAGCCTCATCGCGACAGCGACGCGCTCTGGTAGAAAGATAGCGCGGGCCACCGGCTCGCCTCGCGATGGCTCCAACTGGAAACCACACCGAGGGCCGACCGAGGTCTGCTGGAACCGAAGAACGTCTGCCGTCGCGTTCGCAGTTGTTCACCGAACGCAGACCGAATTGGCAACTCTGTCCGTGACCAGCGAACAAGGTATGTAGATGCGCAGCTGTGCAATTTCGTGCGTTTTTGCAGCTCGATACCCCCATTAACTCGATACCCCCATTAACTCGATACCCCCATTAACTCCTAGTGCATTTGTGTTTACTGTGGTTGTGGACGAGGTCACGCAGTACTTTCTCTGATTGTATGAATACACCAACTTGGTAGGTTGGTAAGCAATCCAATTTATTTACATTAAACAAGAATTGCCGCTGTGCACACAATATAGTGTAGACAGTGTCTGCCCAGATTGCCAGGTACATGAGTAAATTACTGATGAAAATGTACCACACGAGCTGGTAGGCATTACGGATGAATTACTTGTGGAGATTATTGCTCGTGTTGCTACCTTATCACAACGACGGTGGTAACTACGATGACGCAGCAATGTTCTAAGGGTTCATTTTCTAACATTTATTTACTCATTTCTACCTTTTCACGAACAGTACGTAACTAAACTATTTGTCTTAGTATACGTTTTGTCTTAGTATACGTTTTGTCTTAGTATACGTTTTGTCTCAGTATACGTTTGTCTCAGTATACGTTTGTCTTAGTATACGTTTGTCTTAGTATACGTTTGTCTTAGTAAACGTTTTGTCTTAGTATACGTTTGTCTTAGTATACGTTTGCGTGCGAGTTATTCGTGCGTAGGTAGTAATCATTATCATTATCACGACGGTGACAATAACGACATATGAAGTGTCACATGTAAACTGTTACAATATTACTTTAACATATGAATGATGGAGTAAATATTTATCAGAAATGTTGTTCCCTTTACCACTTGACTAATATTTACATGTAAATTACTAATCGTTCATACCATATTTTTGACTACGTGTAGAGATAACTAGGAACCAATTTACCAGAAAATTAGCAAGAATAGTTAGAACGACATCGAGCTTGCTAAAACATGTTTCAATTTATTCAAGTGCCATTTTCCAGTAGTGCATTCAAATGAAAATACAAATGTTTTGGGGTCGCATTCAAATGTTTTAGTTATGCATTTATAAATGCATTTGAATTCATTTCAAATGTTGACTTTTTATACTAAATCTGTGTTATGTTATAAAAAAATCACAATGTACATATGCACATGTCAAACAATGACTCCATAATCTGCTGATGGTGGAGTGGCTTAAGTCCAAATTTCAGTGATATCGTGACACGCTGGGCCAAAGCATCACATTTGGCACAGTTGTACCTTAGGACCATACACAACTTTTGGAAGGGGGCTGCCCGATTTTAAAGGCCCATGTCAAGGTCAGGCCAAGATCAAAAGTAAAATTATGGGTGTATCATTTATTTGGTCATATGACACTTACTCAATATATATATATGTATATATATATATATATATATATATATATATATATATATATATATATATATATATATATATATATATATATATATTGGTGTATAAACATACGTACTAATTCATCAAGGTAATGCACCCGATCAGGACACGTCATGCATATCAAGTGGCTGCCATGTCCCTTGCGAAACTCAAACTTGATGCCTTCAAAACATTGTGCAATCCAGATGAAGAGACTTGGAAGATCACATGAAACGGAACAGTCCAACGTTTGATTTCTGGGATAAAATCCTGCATGTTGAAGTGTTGGTTCTCGTCTTTGTCCGACCACACAGGGGAAAGAACTT
>OY759272.1:2691784-2714284 GCA_963662155.1 Lamellibrachia columna
CTTCAAGCGTATGCTATAAAATATATTTTGTATTTAATCAAGCCTTCACCTTGATAACACGATTCACAACCGTCTTAAAACTGTATCGCTAACAGTGTTTAACAAACATTTGAAATAACAATGACATTGATATTATGCAACTGTCTAAATTTCGAGGCTGATTAAATTTCTGAAAAGAACAAATCGTACCTTGTCACGGGTGGATCCAGACCCTGAAAAAGGGGGGTGCCCAGTTTCTCAAAAAGACACCATGCGGCAGGACGTCTAGTTATCCAAATGTCTACCGGATGCACGCACGCACGCTCGCTCGCACGCACGCACGCACACACGCACGCACGCACGCACTAGTCCCCCTCTTATGAGGCCACCCACGCAGTGCCCTTTTGCACAGGTGCTTTGGTCTTATAAAAGGGGTGGCCTCGCGTGAGAGGAATTATGTCACCTTATCTGATTGTGATGCGTGGCAAGGCGACCTATGATTAGGGGTGACCTCTTGTGAGCGGGGGCACTGTTTATTATGAACTACAGTATATGTTATATACGGAATATAAACTAAATACCACGAATACATTTTGTTTTTATATGTAAAATATTTCACAAATTCATGTTTTTGTAAATTAATTCCACCACCCATGCGTTGTTTTAAAAATTCAAGCAGTTCTAGTATGAACTTGTGTGATCGTGTTGAACCATCAGAGTAGAGTTATGCGAACACCTCCATATCACCAAAGTAGAGTTATGCGAACAACTCCATATCACCAGAGTAGAGTTATGCGAACACCTCCATACCACCAGAGTAGAGTTATGCGAACACCTCCATACCACCAGAGTAGAGCTATGCGAACACCTCCATATCACCAAAGTAGAGTTATGCGAACACCTCCATATCACCAGAGTAGAGTTATGCGAACACCTCCATACCACCAGAGTAGAGTTATGCGAACACCTCCATACCACCAGAGTAGAGCTATGCGAACACCTCCATATCACCAAAGTAGAGTTATGGGAACACCTCCATACCACCAGAGTAGAGTTATGCGAACACCTCCATATCACCAACGTAGAGTTGTGCGAACACCTCCATACCACCAAAGTAGACTTATGCGAACACCTCCGTATCACCAACGTAGAGTTATGCGAACACCTCCATACCATCAAAGTAGAGTTATGCGAACACCTCCATATCACCAAAGTAGAGTTATGCGAACACCTCCATATCACCAAAGTAGAGTTATGCGAACACCTCCATACCACCAAAGTAGAGTTATGCGAACACCTCCATATCACCAAAGTAGAGTTATGCGAACACCTCCATATCACCAAAGTAGAGTTATGCGAACACCTCCATACCACCAGAGTAGAGTTATGCGAACACGTCCAGTGCACCTCAGTGATTAACTCAACGCGTCCTTCAAAGTTCCAGAAACTTGGTGCAACTAGCTTCAGACACACACTGGGGGGGGGGGCGTGGTGCACGGGCACCTGGTGGACGTCCCCTGGATCCGCCCATGGTTGTGATTACAATACATCAATTACAAAATTGTAAAAAAAGGTTTCATCCAAAGCGTTCGGTTTTGTTTCCATGTTGGAAATAAGTCTGCGGGAATTCCCCGATCCTACCATTCTATGACTTCGGATCGAGTGTGCTGTACTTAACAGTTATTGTTAGGGCTCAATCTAATTACTCATTCACAATGTTGCAAGAGCTTTCCTTTGGTTAACTTTGCTACGGGTAGGCTATCACATATAACTCACTCACTCACTCACTCACTCACTCACTCACTCACTCACTCACTCACTCACTCACCCAGGAAGCTTGTTTTTAAATACGGACACACGTCACAACAGAATATCGAAAGAAATTCTGAAGGGGGAAGGGGGGGAGACAAAGGGAAAGGAAGGGGGGGGAGACAAAGGGAAAGGAAGGGGGGAGGGGGGGAGACAAAGGGAAAGACCAAGGAAAATATGGCTGGATAGCATTAAAGAATGAACAGATATGCAGCTGACGTATCTTCTCAAGGTTCCCCAGGACAGGGACGTGTGGCGACGGGCAGTTGATGTCTGCGTTATGAGTCACCCAAACGTGCACACTAACGATTGTCTCGTTAATAAGTCAATCGACAACGAGTGTTGCTTTCCACGATGAGAATGGTGACCTAGGATTTCCCAAGCAACGATATGTTCAGACGGAGCTACTGACAAAGCGCCACCCAACGGCAAATACTTAATGGCTGAGACAACCGGAACGATCGTTAGGCGTGCGATGCATTTCGGGAATGAAAATGACGCTAGGGGAAGCTATACACGCATCTTTTTTGCTTTCGACTTCACATGTGAAAACAGTGGTCGTTTTGGGGAAGTTCATGCGAGCGAGTAACGGGAATTTTAAAGTCAGCCGTTGAATTGGCAAACACGCGCTGACATCCACTGCGGTGGGATTGTTTTTCGAAGATAATTCCGTAGTTGTGTGTGTGTCTGGCAGACCTCCCATTTCCAATCTGTTTTCGGTGTCATGAAGCATTTCTTCGGAATTTTTGTTTTGGTAAAACACCTTGTCATTACATATTTTACGGGCTGGGTCAATGAAATAATCGATAAAGTTCTTTCCCCACGGATCATGTTTTCTCATACACATCCGTACTCGCTGGTTCACTTTGGTGCATCTGTAACCATTTATTATCATACTGGCCAAACATTTCAACGTGCATAGTCTACATTCCGTCGTTGTACCGTAGCCCTATACTAGCGCGTAAACACTTCCTGGTATACAAACATTCGCCTGTGTATCTACACCGCCGGCTTAATTCAACAAGGCCAGTCTACTCGATCTGGCTAAACATAGCTTACTTTTATCCGTACGTACACTAAGGTAAGGTCTTTCACAGCGGGGTGTCCAGCCCTTGGGTTCGCTCAAAGCGCTTCACGCCTCACCCCTGGCGGCAGACCAGTTCATTAAAACACCAACTCGACCTTTCTGGGAAGCACTCAGCTACGCTGCAATTACTTCTCAAAAAAATTCTTTCACACATGTAGTCACCAGTGTCTATTGCTAGGTACTCATTTATACAGCTGGGTGAACTAGGGCAACGTGGACAGAACGATATTGCCCAAGCTTCAAAATGGCAGCAAGAGGACTCGAACCCCCGTCCTCTCGATTGACAGTCCGATGTTCTAACCGCTTCGCCCTCTAACGGAAAACGGATGGAGCTGCGCCGTAGGTGGCACCACCAGTATATGCTGTGACTAAAATCTTTGAACAGATGCTACAGGCGTAGACAGTTTGATGTAGAGGAGTAGTGGTCGATGGCTTTTCCTTCCGATGATATATCTTGCCGTCCACAGTTCGTTTCTCAGTTCTTCTGCTTTCGTGATACCGCACAGCCCGCCCCAGTTGTTAAGGTCTGCCGCAGCAGAAGATACAAATGACAGTCATATGTGCCTCGAACGACGTCGGTTGTAGAAAGTAAGCCGTACAGATATATATAATCCACAACGTTCCTGCCAGTGTTTGATCAATAACGTGGGGGGCCTGGTACAAGCCTGTTGCGGGGCCCTTTACGAGTGGGTGAAAGACGAAGACCGGGACACGTGCTATTGACTCTGGGGGTAACCTCAGACCATAACGATTATGCAACTAAGGTTGAGCATAAGCATTCACAGATGGTTGTCGACGATGGCACGCAAACGTCTACATACAAAAATACAGCGCATGACGACAAACAGGAATTACAGCATACAAAGACATGCCAGAAAATAATACAAGAAAAGGCAGCGTAAAATAGAGATAGAGACCGTACAAATACCACTGAGTAAACAAAGACTGACATCCAAATAACGTAAAATAGAGATAGACACAGTACAAATTCCACTGAGCAAACAAAGAGTGACATCCAAATAACGGCTTCTAGATATGCGATCATGTGAATAGTCAGATCTGATTGTAAATATGTTGAACTTTATCAAACACTAGTGAACTGTTTGCACGTTAGCAGAATTGAATTCCGATAAAATCTGTTCAACATTAATCTGCCGAACCAGTCTGTTCTGGATTATTGTGGATCGGTGCTCAACCGGTCCATTCGTGGGTTGTTCAAAACAGTTTGGCATATCGCCAGACGCACATGGAATCCATCGTCTTCTTCTTCTTCCATTACAGCTCTAACTCTGTGTTAGTCACATATTACGTGACTAGAATATTGTCGAGCTGGGTGCATTCACACCACACACACGCACTCACGCACGCACGCACGCACGCACGCACGCACGCACGCACGCACGCACGCACGCACGCACGCACAAATGGAGGGTTAGAGATGGAGACTACGACTCTTTGAGTCCAAGCCAGGTTTTGTCCACTTCCCTGTATGGGATCTTTTACTTCCACAGGAGTAGACCCCAGGTAGAGGGCACCAACCGCCCTTAACGTCTCTTCCGAAATACACAGACAATATGGAATGGACGAAAATTTTCCAAGTTTCGAAAATACAGCAGATGTATTCGAACCCCGGTCCCCTTGACTGGCAGTCTACCGCATGTCATCGTTCAGCGATTTCGTAAACACTTACTGTAACGTAAACACTTACTGTAACGTAAACACTTACTGTAACGTAAACATACAAGCGAAACCCCACCGGTGTTTGTCCACACGCCCGTTACAACGAATATTTCTATACCTAGTTGATCGTATACCGAACCAACAACTATTATTTATGCAGGACACGATTAGTTCATGCGACGGTTCATTAATTTAGGAAACGCTGCAGCTGTTGCACCCGGGACATCAGTTACACCGCTTCAACGCATCAGTGTCGGTGAAGCTATTGCAGCCGATTCACCCTCCAACGATTACAATAATACCAACAATGCTAGCAACATTTGCAAAGATATTGTTCCAAATCTTGAAATAATATTTTATCCCACCACAGTAAGAAGGCTTATTTCCCCCCACTATTAGTGATGTGGTCGTGCGCCAAGTTTACATTTGATTGAAATGTCACGTCATAATAGGAAACTCTCAAACACAATACTTATCAACAAACTTACTTATCATTTCGTTGTTAAATCAACAATATTCATGATTACATTTCCGGAGCTGACAGCGTTTTGCTCTCGCCAGTAACACAAACATGGGGTAGTAACACAAACATGGGGTAATAACACAAACATGGGGTAGTAACACAAACATGGGGTAGTAACACAAACATGGTGTAGTAACACAAACATGGGGTAGTAACACAAACATGGGGTAGTAACACAAACATGGGGTAGTAACATAAACATGGTGTAGTAACACAAACATGGGGTAGTAACACAAACATGGGTTAATAACACAAACATGGGGTAGTAACACAAACATGGGGTAGTAACACAAACATGGGGTAGTAACACAAGCATGGGGTAGTAACACAAGCATGGGGTAGTAACGCAAACATGGGTTGTAACACAAACATGGGGTAGTAACATAAACATGGTGTAGTAACACAAACATGGGGTAGTAACACAAACATGGGTTAATAACACAAACATGGGGTAGTAACACAAACATGGGGTAGTAACACAAACATGGGGTAGTAACACAAGCATGGGGTAGTCACACAAACATGGGGTAGTAACACAAGCATGGGGTAGTAACACAAACATGGGGTAGTAACACAAGCATGGGGCAGTAACACAAACATGGGGTAGTAACGCAAACATGGGTTGTAACACAAACATGGGGTATTAACACAAACATGGGGTAGTAACACAAACATGGGGTAGTAACACAAGCATGGGGTAGTAACACAAACATGGGGTAGTAAGGCAAACATGGGGTAGTAACACAAACATGGGGTATTAACACAAACATGGGGTAGTAACACAAGCATGGGGTAATAACACAAACATGAGGTAGTAACACAAACATGGGGTAATAACATAAGCATGGGGTAGTAACACAAACATGGGGTAGTAACACAAGCATGGGGTAGTAACACAAACATGGGGTAGTACCGCAAACATGGGGTAGTAACGCAAACATGGGGTAGTAACACAAACATGGGGTAGTAACACAAACATGGGGTAGTAACACAAACATGGTGCGTTCAGTGAAGCAGATGGTAACATGCGCTAATTAGTGATTTGCATATTGCACTAATTAGTGATTTGTCAGGTGTTGTGGATGGTCTTTCTCAGTTTTCTATAATGTTAGCAGTTTCTGAAGATGTGTCAAGTTCGTAGGCGTATTATCTCAGATGCGACACCAATTAGTTGCTAACTAACCAATTAGTTGTACACGCACGCTGCCTCGCTTGGTTTCTGTTGCTGAGTCAACACAGTTTCGCCTGATGAGGCTTGACATGCGAGGAGACGGCTGAAGGCAATAGCGGCGCAGTCTTTTTCTGGTGATTATCGTACATTACCAGATCACCAGTGCAGAGGATTTAGGAGATAGATTGGTCGCCAAATCACACAAGAACAGGGTGCTCATGGAGCGAGCACACCGTGCGTTTTACGATTCGACACCGAGCGAAGTAAATCAGGCGTGCTCCGTTCGAATACAGAAGCGAACAAAAAAAACAACGCTTCGGTCGTTAGTTAAGCCTACTAAGTTTCGCACAAGGCCGCCTGTCGCTCGTCTTGATGTAACGTCGTTATCCACATCTCATGCGCAATCGGCAGATGCCATGTTAGGTGTAACGTATTTAATACGTGTGCATGCATGTAAAAACTGGACGTGACACAACGGAAATGGAAAGTAATCTAATATACGTATACACCTTACCACTGGTTTAAATCGTTAAATACACACGGTCTTCTGTCAAATGGACAGGTCACGCTACACTCTAGACTATTCGTTGTCAAATTACACCAATTATATAATTCAGTTTGCGGTAATTAATTTGATGCGTTACAGGCACGCCACTTTGTACAGTTACTCAGCGTGATTGTCCTGGCTGACTCTCGCCTATATTTACAGACCAGATGAAACTAGACCGTCAGATGTCTTTTGTAGCCGACCGTTTCCTGTAGGAATGTTCTGTTGACCTAGTAGACACACGCTTAGCGACTCTGTGGGTATTAGCGGGCGGATTAACTCCGGATAAAAGAGACGGGTTGACACTATGTATGATAATCCCCGCTTTCTACATGTCCGGTGTGTGAGAGATAAAGACATTAGTCGGATTTTCCTCGCTCGCTTCGAAACAAAAGTAGACGTATATTTGCGAGACCCAAGTCGGCGTCAACCGAGGCAGCAGTTGCTTTCTACCATTGTCGCATGTAAGTGTTACTCACGGCGGCTAAGCTAGAGACACTGTCGATATTGCTCAACGTGTAAGCCTTTCTCGAAAACCATGGCATCACATCACGTTGTCATTGGCTTTGTGGTGTTACGTCTAAAGAGTTTTAACGAAGCCAACGTAGGCGCTATGACGTGATTCACGAAGAACAACACATGTACGACGACCTAAGCTGATGCACAGATGTTTGTTCTAACTACCTCGAGTTATACATACTAACAAAAATACCCAACCTTCCTGACGGGATAACTTGGTAGTTCGTAAGTGACTGTCACGATAACGATGTTTACACACATTTCGGGATACACAACAATATCCATCTATACCTTGGAACTTGGTACTTGGTACTGCCAGTCAATATCTTGAAGGCTTCTTGGAATCACACTCTGGAAATTGCGATAGCGTCTGGCAATTTTGATAGCGTCTAGTGATGGTTTACGCAGCTGGTGATACTCGTAGAAAAGACGTTGGGAACAATTGTACGTAATAACTACAAATGGTAATTCGATTGTTCGTAGAAATGGTAATATTGGGGTGAATTTCGATTTTGTTTTAATATCACGTCTTTTTCGTGTGGTCGTAGATAAACTCCTGAACGTTTGGCGACGGAGATACAAAGGTTCTAGGAGGAGTAGCATAACATACATACATACATACATACATACATACATACATACATACATACATACATACATGCATGCATGCATGCATGCATGCATGCATGCATACATACATACATACATACATACATACATACATACATACATACATACATAAATACATACATGCATGCATGCATGCATGCATACATACATACATACATACATACATACATACATACATACATACATGCATGCATGCATGCATACATACATACATACATACATACATACATACATACATACATACATACATACATACATACATACATACATACATACATACATACATACAAATATACATACTCTAGCTGGATTAGAGTAAGATATGCAACAATGCGACGTTCCACTTACGTTTCAACGATGTATAATTGCTTTGGCCCGATATGATTCTATTAAGGGGTGGTCTCATAAGTGCTCAAAGTTAACTTTCTTTCAACGACATATAATTGCTCTGGTCCTGTGTGACTCTATTAAGGGATGGTCTCTGTTACTACTAAACCGCTAAACTGCCGTTGATATGCTGATGCACCGTCGGCGGCTTCTCTGATCTTTACATGCAAGAAACGTACGAATCCCATTCATCATAAAGTCAAGCCCGCCACCATGCGCCACCTTTGGTGATTAGATCACTGCAGGCGTGGGAGAGAGGACGAATGTTTGCCAGCAGGTCGATATTTCTTGCTTAATTGAGTATGTCCACTGTGTGTGTAACCCGTAGAATTATTACGTTGTATTGTCGATGTCTTATCATCAACAGGCGAAAACGTCGTTTGTACTATTCAGCACGAAATTGTTCAATCGATATTTAATCCCGACATCAGAAGTACTCACTTTATCTGTGCTACTTGTAGGAAATCAATGTTTCTGTTTACATGCGTGTTACTAGATTGGGGTCACTGTAAACCTCGTCAGCGAACTTGGCGCGATTGTGTGTACGTGTGCAAAACGTGTCAAAATTCTCGCTTACTACGTACGAATACTTTAGTAGCAGGCCGACGTTTTCAGACACTGATCTAGCACAGGCGAAATTATACATGGCGTCCAGCATATCCCCTTAGTTATTCTTAGCATTAACAGTGACGTACACACACACACACACACACACACACACACACACACACACACACACACGCACGCACGCACGCACGCACGCACGCACGCACGCACACACACTTGATGTATATGTATATGTATATATATATATGTATATATATACATATACATATACATATATATATATGTATATGTATATGTATATGTATATGTATATGTATATGTATATATATATATGTATATATATATATATATATATATATATATATATATATATATATGTATATATATACATATACATATACATATATATACATATATATATATATATATATATATATATATATATATATATATATATATATATATATATATATATATATATATATATATATATATATATATATATATATATATACATATATATATATATATATATATATATATATATACATATATACATATATATATATATATATATATATATATATATATATATATATATATATATATATATATATATATATATATATATATATATATATATATATATATACGGACGGACAAACCGTCCTGTAAGTCACGGTTCGTCCTCTACATCACATTATGTTCTCTACTTCACGAATTATTATCACTTTCAGAATTACGAAAACGTAAAAAATACTTAAATACATTTCACGATTTTAGCCAATTTTGTGTGCCTGTGTGTTTGTGTGCGTGCACGCGTGTTTGTGTGTGTGTGTGTGTGTGTGTGTGTGTGTGTGTGTGTGTGTGTGTGTGTGTGTGTGTGTGTGTGTGTGTGTGTGTGTGTGTGTGTGTGTGTGTGTGTGTGTGTGTGCGCGCGTCGTTTCTTTTCAAAAATGTTCAGGTCAGAAACGAACGGATACATGCACGGGTCGATAATGAACAATCTACTCAGTCTTATTCATGGAGACTGCGACACATCATATCGCATTACATTCCCCTGACAGCTGCTGCGCGCTGACAAAGAACGAACTAAACTCTCGCTGCGACGCCTCAGAACGACTGGCGGCACAAAGCAATAACACGAACGCCGGGGTTTTCTTAATTACGCAATGTATTACCACTCAATTTTATACAACAGTATGAGCATGTTGGCTTTGTGCTTGTGTGCGTGTGTGTACGCGTGCGCTCGTGCGCGCGCGTGCGTGTGTGTGCGTGCGTGCGTATGTGCGCGTCTGTTACTTAATGTTTGGGCAAGCATTAACTGAAGTGAAAGTGGAACCACTGAACACGAATTTCACCCTTGGTGTAATTTCCTAACGCTGTCGTGTGATCGTTGAGAGGATGGCAGTCACGCGTCTGATCAGTATTTACCCGCACAGTGTTTACCATTTTGGATATCCACTATTTTGATCCTTACCAGATATATCGACTGAAGTCAATTGGCTTTGAACAAAGGCAGGCATTTTTAAATTTTAAATTAAATTAATTTTTTTAAATTGACTGCATATAAACTACATATTTGGACAATTCTATATCACTGGCCCAGGCAACATATTCACTGGCCGTGATTATGTCTGTAGTAAACACCGGTGCCTATTAAAATGTGTGCTTCCCATTATGCCAACTGTGCACTGAGAGTTCTTTATTGCTGAGATGCGATCACAAAGAGATTCCATTAAGCACAAAGATAACTACTTAGACCCATTGTTTAAAGTTGGGCTTTAGTGGCTTCCGTATCATCAAACATGACCCGTTAACATTAACAATAGTGGTCGGTGGTCGCCGGCATTGCTTTAACGGGTGATTCCGTAGCTAGCGATACGCTGTGGAGCGCCAGTAACGAGCGGGTATAGGACACACTAGTCTCGTTTGCCGCTATGTTGGTTTTATCCAAATTTGTCCTTAATGTTGTCCATAATTTGCCCGTAAATGCTCAGCCTCCAACGATTCGCTGTCCGCTGTTGCATTTCACACATGAACACATTTGGAATTAAAACAGAGAGAACAAACAATAACAAACATTAAAATGTTACAATACTAATATCAGTAGTTTATTTTATAATGACTTAGGCACAGCTTTGGGATGGGAAACGCATTTTCTCTTCAACTCTCGCCACAGAACGGGAACCACTAGTGTCATATATTCACGGATGCTTTAACAATGGAAAGTACCAAACATTACCAAACATTATCTCATCAACTCTCGCCACGGAACGGGAACCACTAGTGTCCCATATTCACGGATGCTTTAACAATGGAAAGTACCAAACATTACCAAACATTATCTCATCAACTCTCGCCACGGAACGGGAACCACTAGTGTCCCATATTCACGGATGCTTTAACAATGGAAAGTACCAAACATTACCAAACATTATCTCATCAACTCTCGCCACGGAACGGGAACCACTAGTGTCCCATATTCACGGATGCTTTAATAATGGAAAGTACCAAACATTATCAAACATTATCTCATCAACTCTCGCCACGGAACGGGAACCACTAGTGTCCCATATTCACGGATGCCTTAATAATGCAAAGTACCAAACATTACCAAACATTATCTCATCAACTCTCGCCACGGAACGGGAACCACTAGTATCCCATATTCACGGATGCTTTAACAATGGAAAGTACCAAACATTACCAAACATTATCTCATCAACTCTCGCCACGGAACGGGAACCACTAGTGTCCCATATTCACGGATGCTTTAACAATGGAAAGTACCAAACATTACCAAACATTATCTCATCAACTCTCGCCACGGAACGGGAACCACTAGTGTCCCGTATTCACGGATGCTTTAATAATGGAAAGTACCAAACATTACCAAACATTATCTCATCAACTCTTGCCACGGAACGGGAACCACTAGTGTCCTATATTCACGGATGCTTTAACAATGGAAAGTACCAAACATTATCAAACATTATCTCATCAACTCTCGCCACGGAACGGGAACCACTAGTGTCCCATATTCACGGATGCTTTAACAATGCAAAGTACCAAACATTACCAAACATTATCTCATCAACTCTCGCCACGGAACGGGAACCACTAGTGTCCTATATTCACGGATGCTTTAACAATGGAAAGTACCAAACATTACCAAACATTATCTCATAAACTCTCGCCACGGAACGGGAACCACTAGTGTCCCATATTCACGGATGCTTTAACAATGGAAAGTACCAAACATTACCAAACATTATCTCATCAACTCTCGCCACGGAACGGGAACCACTAGTGTCCCGTATTCACGGATGCTTTAATAATGGAAAGTACCAAACATTACCAAACATTATCTCATCAACTCTTGCCACGGAACGGGAACCACTAGTGTCCTATATTCACGGATGCTTTAACAATGGAAAGTACCAAACATTATCAAACATTATGTCATCAACTCTCGCCACGGAACGGGAACCACTAGTGTCATATATTCACGGATGCTTTAACAATGCAAAGTACCAAACATTATCTCATCAACTCTCGCCACGGAACGGGAACCAGTAGTGTCCCATATTCACAGATGCTTTAATAATGGAAAGTGCCAAACATTACCAAACATTATCTCATCAACTCTTGCCACGGAACGGGAACCACTAGTGTCCTATATTCACGGATGCTTTAACAATGGAAAGTACCAAACATTATCAAACATTATCTCATAAACTCTCGCCACGGAACGGGAACCACTAGTGTCCCATATTCACGGATGCTTTAACAATGGAAAGTACCAAACATTACCAAACATTATCTCATCAACTCTCGCCACGGAACGGGAACCACTAGTGTCCCGTATTCACGGATGCTTTAATAATGGAAAGTACCAAACATTACCAAACATTATCTCATCAACTCTTGCCACGGAACGGGAACCACTAGTGTCCTATATTCACGGATGCTTTAACAATGGAAAGTACCAAACATTATCAAACATTATCTCATCAACTCTCGCCACGGAACGGGAACCACTAGTGTCCTATATTCACGGATGCTTTAACAATGCAAAGTACCAAACATTATCTCATCAACTCTTGCCACGGAACGGGAACCACTAGTGTCCTATATTCACGGATGCTTTAACAATGGAAAGTACCAAACATTATCAAACATTATCTCATCAACTCTCGCCACGGAACGGGAACCAGTAGTGTCCCATATTCACAGATGCTTTAATAATGGAAAGTGCCAAACATTACCAAACATTATCTCATCAACTCTTGCCACGGAACGGGAACCAGTAGTGTCCCATATTCACAGATGCTTTAATAATGGAAAGTGCCAAACATTACCAAACGTTATCTCATCAACTCTTGCCACGGAACGGGAACCACTAGTGTCCTATATTCACGGATGCTTTAACAATGGAAAGTACCAAACATTATCAAACATTATCTCATCAACTCTCGCCACGGAACGGGAACCACTAGTGTCCTATATTCACGGATGCTTTAACAATGGAAAGTACCAAACATTATCAAACATTATCTCATCAACTCTCGCCACGGAACGGGAACCACTAGTGTCCCATATTCACGGATGCTTTAACAATGGAAAGTACCAAACATTACCAAACATTATCTCGTCAACTCTCGCCACGGAACGGGAACCACTAGTGTCCCGTATTCACGGATGCTTTAATAATGGAAAGTACCAAACATTACCAAACATTATCTCATCAACTCTCGCCACGGAACGGGAATCACTAGTGTCCCATATTCACGGATGCTTTAATAATGGAAAGTGCCAAACATTACCAAACATTATCTCATCAACTCTCGCCACGGAACGGGAACCACTACGGTCCCATATTCACGGATGCTTTAATAATTGAAAGTGCCAAACATTACCAAACATTATCTCATCAACTCTTGCCACGGAACGGGAACCAGTAGTGTCCCATATTCACAGATGCTTTAATAATGGAAAGTGCCAAACATTACCAAACATTATCTCATCAACTCTCGCCACGGAACGGGAACCACTAATGTCCCATATTCACGGATGCTTTAACAATGGAAAGTACCAAATATTACCAAACATTATCTCGTCAACTCTCGCTACGGAACGGGAACCACTAGTGTCCCGTATTCACGGATGCTTTAATAATGGAAAGTACCAAACATTACCAAACATTATCTCATCAACTCTCGCCACGGAACGGGAACCACTAGTGTCCCATATTCACGGATGCTTTAATAATGGAAAGTGCCAAACATTACCAAACATTATCTCATCAACTCTCGCCACGGAACGGGAACCACTAGTGTCCCATATTCACGGATGCTTTAACAATGGAAAGTACCAAACATTACCAAACATTATCTCATCAACTCTCGCCACGGAACGGGAACCACTAGTGTCCCGTATTCACGGATGCTTTAATAATGGAAAGTACCAAACATTACCAAACATTATCTCATCAACTCTTGCCACGGAACGGGAACCACTACGGTCCCATATTCACGGATGCTTTAACAATGGAAAGTACCAAACATTACCAAACATTATCTCATAAACTCTCGCCACGGAACGGGAACCACTAGTGTCCCATATTCACGGATGCTTTAACAATGGAAAGTACCAAACATTATCAAACATTATCTCATCAACTCTCGCCACGGAACGGGAACCACTAGTGTCGTATATTCACGGATGCTTTAACAATGCAAAGTACCAAACATTATCTCATCAACTCTCGCCACGGAACGGGAACCAGTAGTGTCCCATGTTCACAGATGCTTTAATAATGGAAAGTGCCAAACATTACCAAACATTATCTCATCAACTCTTGCCACGGAACGGGAACCACTAGTGTCCTATATTCACGGATGCTTTAACAATGGAAAGTACCAAACATTATCAAACATTATCTCATCAACTCTCGCCACGGAAGGATAACCACTAGTGTCCCATATTCACGGATGCTTTAACAATGGAAAGTACCAAACATTACCAAACATTATCTCGTCAACTCTCGCCACGGAACGGGAACCACTAGTGTCCCGTATTCACGGATGCTTTAATAATGGAAAGTACCAAACATTACCAAACATTATCTCATCAACTCTCGCCACGGAACGGGAACCACTAGTGTCCCATATTCACGGATGCTTTAACAATGGAAAGTACCAAACATTACCAAAAATTATCTCGTCAACTCTCGCCACGGAACGGGAACCACTAGTGTCCCGTATTCACGGATGCTTTAATAATGGAAAGTACCAAACATTACCAAACATAAATGAACCAGAATTATCGAACCTCAAACCTCGTTGCACCGTTCATATAATATTCGTAAGTTAAACGATGAGAAATTGCAATAAACCAGTTTGTTTTAAAAATATTATGTCTACTGGCCTGTAATAACCAGACTTTTGTTTTCTTTACAATAATGCAAAACACCAAGCCACTGATAGACCCATATATACCCATAGGCGGGGACATTGTTTTGACAGACAATTCCTGTCAAGTGATGAAATAATCTTGACATTCATTGAGGTCTACAAATGAATTACTCTTTACATTCTTTGAGGTCCATGGGTTGGGGGACTTCGCGGCCTGCGGTCATTGGACCGTGACTGGGAACATTTCTCACTCCTAACAACTCCCTTGGGTTGACAGTAGATCAACGCAACCGTCAGAGAGATACTGATGCTGTAGCCGAAGCCTCTCATGTAAGACTCGAGGCCAGTGCAGGGTGAAGTCCACAATACAGATTTGGCCAACAGCTACAACATCCTCAGATTCTGCCTTTTTGCGGGAATCAATGTGGCAATCATTCGCATTCCCATTCCCATTCCCATTCCGTGGACAATATTTAACCCGTCAATCGTTCTGAGAAGGCAGCATACAACACCTGGGGCGAAATCACACTACGAGTGCTTTTCCATTGGTGTCAATTATATCACTGCAGTTTTCCCACTAACAGCACACGCAGACGAATCTGCAAGGACACTGTGATTGCTGCCATTACCTCGTCAACACAAGATATTTCGCTGGAACTCGGGCCCATATCCTCTGATTGAACCACTGCTTTAAATCACTTTTGATAAATGGTGCTGCAGTCTCGATAAATTTGAGTTTTTCCATTTGCGTGTCGCTGTCCTTTAGTTTGTTGTAAAACTCACTGATTGTGGCAGATGATGTTTGTCGAAATGTAACGACTCTCTTTGGAACACCAAGGTCATATCGCCACCCGATAGACAATAACATGTTACATATTTAAATTAAATTGATATCACAAATAGTTTCTTGGATATTCACATTTCATTAGTTTAATTATGCTAAAAATAATATCCAACTGGTTGCCTTGGCAATGAAACTTAAGGGTGTTACCCAACCTCGATTCATGGTGACTTTCAGTCTGTTATTCTACATTAAATTTCAGATCAGACAGGGTTCGTTTCTATTACTATTTGTGAGAAGTTAAGGTAGTTTTTCTCACACATTGACTAGTACTCCTTGTCACTATAGTTTTGTTACGTGAGACAATCTCGCGCCAGCTGCTGCTACTCCTGTTTCGGCAAACAACGGAAATCGTCGGCGCCTTCCGGTCAGTCTATTTCTCTATAATGAATCGTCTAAAGGGTGTTCTTGCCATCTGCGTCTAAGAAACAGGTCAACTCCAGTACTATTTGGGTCAGACATGCAGAATTACACAGATGACTATTGCTCGCTAAATGTTGCTCTTCATCTTCATATTTGACATTTATTTGAATAAAAAGGTGTTTGCACGTTGACAAATGCTGTGCTCCTGTCCAACGTTGTTCGACGCGTTTTATGTTCACCGCTGCTCAACCTTCTTCACATTATTTTAAAGAAAACAAAAGTCATGGTTTTCGGCCTATGCACCTATAAGAGTTACAAAAACATAACCATTTGTAACTATAATTATGAATATCACGCCAGTGGTTTACTAGGAAAACCTTGTTGAACACACAACATCTTTTATGCAAAATAACAACACAAGTCCAGCGTAGATTGAAATAGGCCAAAGAATGACATTTAGATTTATTAATTAAGGAGCATGAAATTAGGCAAGCATACACCATCAAAATAAGATACATCCAATAATCTCAGCAAGCATGCCGGCCCCCAAAAGGTGTTTACACATAATTAGTAAATCATGCCTATCAGCTACCCACTACCAGTACTATCTGTACCACTACTGACTTATATACAATTCACATGGTATCGGTGGGGGTCACTCCGCCGTGAATTAACCATACACATACATGTACAAACAGAAAGGCTGGGGTACTCGATCTCCCAGGCAAACATGGTAAATGAAAATAGTGGGCTAACCACCCAACATTCTTGAACAATTCATAATGAACATTTTGGAAACACAACACGCAATGTATAAAGGTGTTACATATCTAGACATTAGTCAACCAATAACTACTAAAACATCAGACCGAGAGGTAGGGCCAAACAGCCACACAAATGTACTCGTAAAAAGTACCCGCACTAAAAACCCTGTGTACACTACTGAAAACTTAGTGGAGGGAAAAGCGTTAATGCAGAACCTCGTGTACCAAACTCTAACAGGGAAAAGCGTCAAAAAAATTCAAAAACTTTGTGAACTACCTCTCTGTCTTCAGTGTTCCACAGTGTATCCCTACATAATGCACCACTTGATTTATTAGATAACACTGGGTAACAACTGTTAACACAATATTAGGGAGGGAGGGTGGGATTTTTCAAACGCATCGGAATAAACCGAACAACAAAACTGATCTTGCAATAAAATCAACAAATTCAGCGATAACGAATAATCAGTAACAATAGAAATTCGGAAATATTTGCAGCGCAAAGGTCTCACAACGACACAAGCTAACTTGGAAATCGAGTGAGGCTGGCTCTAGGTCACGTGGTTGGTGTATCCATACGCGTGAGCGAGTAATTAGGCCAATACTCTCTCTACCATAAAAGGTCTAACCTCAAATCGCCTTCATTGCCTTGTCATCTCGCATAAAATCCTTTATGCGCCGCTGTCACATAAATTCATAATTTCACGGGCTTCGTCAAACTGTTAGATAACCCTACGTCACGAGTGTCATAGTCTGGCAATATTCGTCAAACTGTTAGATAACCCTACGTCACGAGTCTCATAGTCTGGCAATATTCGTCAAACTGTTAGATAACCCTACGTCACGAGTCTCATAGTCTGGCAATATTCGTCAAACTGTTAGATAACCCTACGTCACGAGTCTCATAGTCTGGCAATATTCGCTCGCAAAACGAAAATATATTTGCATACACATATTCCCATGCTTAAGATAGGATGTGGCCGTGCTCTGTGTGTCCAAGCTCAATATATGTAACATATGTTTGCCTTTGTTTACTAAACTAGTCCTCTTTTTGTCAAATAGAACGTTTGTTTGATACTTTGCATTGATTCTATGTTTGCCGGCCTAAATGACCTGAATCTCCAACTGTAAGAACATATTCTGAGTAAACCACTAGCGTGATATTCTTGATTTTAGTTGCACGTTGTTAGTTCCTATTATCTCAGGTGCCAAAGATAGCCTCCAAACCTTGACTTTTGTTTCGCTTTAAGATGACAATGTGGCGCGCGCGTACTGCGAACGAACCCTACCGGCTATTGGGTCGCCAATTCTAGTTTAAAGTGTACGAATGGCGATTTTCATTGGCTGTTTATAAGTACACTTTCTTATAACTAAAATGTCTCAATTCTCTTAACTCATTGATCTTGAATTACATCTAAATTTATAATAGTTTACTTCATGTTTGAATCTTGAATTGCTGTAATATATCTACCGTTAGATATTGTATAGAAGGAATTTGAAAATGACAATTACATTGGCGATTTTCATTGGCTGTTTATAAGTACACTTTCTTATAACTAAAATGTCTCAATTCTCTTAACTCATTGATCTCGAATTACATCTAAATTTATAATAGTTTACTTCATGTTTGAATCTTGAATTGCTGTAATATATCTACCGTTAGATATTGTATAGAAGGAATTTGAAAATGACAATTACGTTGTGCTGATATCAATAACTGTAACAAATGCAAAGCAGACATGTCTATGTCAAATAGACATGTCTATGTCAAATAGACATGTCTATGTCAAATAGACATGTCTATGTCAAATAGCGCGTGATTATTATCCAATCGACATCTGCAAAAACAGTAATATTTTAAATGTCAGACGTGTCATTGCAACAAACTGCATTGTAGAAAGCAAACGCATTTGTAGTTTCCGCCGCGCTGTTGTTCAACCAACACGAAAGGCTACATCGTACACATCGTACACATCGTACACATCGTACACATCGTACACATCGTACACATCGTACACATCGTACACATCGTACACATCGTACACATCGTACACATCGTATACATTTGTTAGTCGTTTCGTCCACATCATTGTGTATCCTTTGGTCTCATATCAAAGTCTAAATGTGACGACATTTGAAATGACAGTTCTCTTAAAGTCTGATCATTTTATATCGTAAAAATGCATAAATTGTGTAGTATTAGCTATATTTGTTCTAACGTGTACCGCCCAAATGTGTTTTTGGAAGCACAATGTGTCCATGTATTGGACCGTTATCTGTGTAATTTGAATATTGCGCTTGGATGTTTACATTACTGAACGGCAATGTCGATATTTGTATTAAATTGTACTGAAATACACCGGCCGCGAACCGTACGAGACGACGACGAAGTAACACAAATAATCAGACAAGGCTGTATGTCACGTCCGTGCCACTCCGCCGGCCGCGAACCGTACGAGACGACGACGAAGTAACACAAATAATCAGACAAGGCTGTATGTCACGTCCGTGCCACTCCGCCGGCCGCGAACCGTACGAGACGACGACGAAGTAACACAAATAATCAGACAAGGCTGTATGTCACGTCCGTGCCACTCCGCCGGCCGTGAACCGTACGAGACGACGACGAAGTAACACAAATAATCAGACAAGGCTGTATGTCACGTCCGTGCCACTCCGCCGGCCGCGAACCGTACGAGACGACGACGAAGTAACACAAATAATCAGACAAGGCTGTATGTCACGTCCGTGCCACTCCGCCGGCCGCGAACCGTACGAGACGACGTCGAAGTAACACAAATAATCAGACAAGGCTGTATGTCACGTCCGTGCCACTCCGCCGGCCGTGAACCTTACGAGACGACGACGAAGTACCACAAATAATCAGACAAGGCTGTATGTCACGTCCGTGCCACTCCGCCGGCCGTGAACCGTACGAGACGACGACGAAGTAACACAAATAATCAGACAAGGCTGTATGTCACGTCCGTGCCTCTCCGCCGGCCGTGAACCGTACGAGACGACGTCGAAGTAACACAAATAATCAGACAAGGCTGTATGTCACGTCCGTGCCACTCCGCCGGCCACGAACCGTACGAGACGACGACGAAGTAACACAAATAATCAGACAAGGCTGTATGTCACGTCCGTGCCACTCCGCCGGCCGTGAACCGTACGAGACGACGACGAAGTAACACAAATAATCAGACAAGGCTGTATGTCACGTCCGTGCCACTCCGCCGGCCGCGAACCGTACGAGACGACGACGAAGTAACACAAATAATCAGACAAGGCTGTATGTCACGTCCGTGCCACTCCGCCGGCCGCGAACCGTACGAGACGACGTCGATGTAACACAAATATTCAGACAAGGCTGTATGTCACGTCCGTGCCACTCCGCCGGCCGTGAACCGTACGAGACGACGACGAAGTAACACAAATAATCAGACAAGGCTGTATGTCACGTCCGTGCCACTACGCCGGCCGTGAACCGTACGAGACGACGACGAAGTAACACAAATAATCAGACAAGTCTGTATGTCACGTCCGTGCCACTCCGCCGGCCGCGAACCGTACGAGACGACGTCGAAGTAACACAAATAATCAGACAAGGCTGTATGTCACGTCCGTGCCACTCCGCCGGCCGTGAACCGTACGAGACGACGACGAAGTAACACAAATAATCAGACAAGGCTGTATGTCACGTCCGTGCCACTCCGCCGGCCGTGAACCGTACGAGACGACGACGAAGTAACACAAATAATCAGACAAGGCTGTATGTCACGTCCGTGCCACTCCGCCGGCCACGAACCGTACGAGACGACGACGAAATAACACAAATAATCAGACAAGGCTGTATGTCACGTCCGTGCCACTCCGCCGGCCACGAACCGTACGAGACGACGACGAAGTAACACAAATAATCAGACAAGGCTGTATGTCACGTCAGTGCCACTCCGCCGGCCGTCGAGTATCCACCGACAGCAGAGTCACGTCCGTGCCACTCCGCCGGCCGTGAACCGTACGAGACGACGACGAAGTAACACAAATAATCAAACAAGGCTGTATGTCACGTCCGTGCCACTCCGCCGGCCGTGAACCGTACGAGACGACGACGAAGTAACACAAATAATCAGACAAGGCTGTATGTCACGTCCGTGCCACTCCGCCGGCCGCGAACCGTACGAGACGACGACGAAGTAACACAAATAATCAGACAAGGCTGTATGTCACGTCCGTGCCACTCCGCCGGCCGTGAACCGTACGAGACGACGTCGAAGTAACACAAATAATCAGACAAGGCTGTATGTCACGTCCGTGCCACTCCGCCGGCCACGAACCGTACGAGACGACGACGAAGTAACACAAATAATCAGACAAAGCTGTATGTCACGTCCGTGCCACTCCGCCGGCCACGAACCGTACGAGACGACGACGAAGTAACACAAATAATCAGACAAGGCTGTATGTCACGTCCGTGCCACTCCGCCGGCCGTCGAGTATCCACCGACAGCAGAGTCACGTCCGTGCAACTCCGCCGGCCGTCGAGTACCCACCGACAGTGGAGTCACATCCGTGCCACTCCGCCGGCCGTCGAGTACCACCGACAGTGGAGTCTCGTTCGTGCCACTCCGCCGGCCGTCGAGTATCCACCGACAGCTGAGTCACGTGGCTCGACTTCGTCTCACTCGCCATTTCGTGCATATTGAGAATCGATAATAAATTACCATTTTATTGCATTAAATGTTTTGAAAGAAACAAAAGAAAGGTTCGTCCTTACACAGCGCCTGTTCAAAGCACGTTACACTTCACACCTGGCAGAACTGTTCATTCCAACGCTATCTCAACATCTGGGGGAAGCATTCAGCCAAGCTGCAATTACTGCGCGAAGACTATTCGTTCACATATCCACTACTGCCTGCAGCCAGGTACTCATTCAGAGCTGAGTGAACTGTGGCAACGTGGGGTGAACCAAAAAGCTGTATGTATGTATGTATGTATGTATGTATGTATGTATGTATGTATGTATGTATGTATGTATGTATGTATGTATGTATGTATGAATTTATGTATGTATGTATGTATGTATGTATGAATGAATGTATGTATGTATGCATGTATGCATGTATGCATGTGTATGTATGTATGTATGTATGTATGTATGTATGTATATATGTATGTATGTATGTATGTATGTATGTATGTATGTATGTA
>OY759272.1:2724284-2729887 GCA_963662155.1 Lamellibrachia columna
TTCTGTTTAAAACAAAATTGACAGAGGACAGCCATATGCGTAAAAACGTGAACCAAAATCGTTGCACTGTCAATAAGCAAACGCGTTCCTTGGCTGCTAGCTACGTGAACATGATGGCACGGGTGACTATCTGGTTAAATTAAAAAAAATGCGGGGGGGGGAGTTAGTAAAACAACACGTGTTTTGTTGTGTACGTTTCTCGAGTGGTTAATATGTTATCCAATATTCTACTTTGTCTGACGCAGACTACGTCCTGGTCAAGAGGCGAGGAACATGCAATGTTGCGCCGACATCTGAAATGTGGAAAATTCGCGGAAAAAATTTAAGTAACAAATACGACAATATGGTAAAGAAAATCAATGCGTGACATTTTAGCTCAGTTCTAGGTTCTGTGTTGCACGTCAAACCTTTCGAAGATAAACAATGAGTGAAATCGTAGTTCAAATCTAGGTTCTGTGTTGCACGTCAAACCTTTCGAAGATAAACAATGAGTGAAATTGTAGTTCAGGTCTAGGTTGTGTCTTGTACGTCAAATATGTCAGCTTGTCAGTGGCGCGCAACATGTGTTATACTCACACACTTGAGCAAATAACGCGCATCTTCGCCAACTGAAGTTATTGTGCGACAAGGTTAATTAAACATGTATGTGCATCTATTATTAACATTTCTTCATTTGCAAGAAAGCGCACGCACAGCATATTACCAGTAATAATTTTATTTACCTATGTGTAAATACAAGTTGACTCAGACATAAATTAGTTCTTTCATTACCTAAACGTAGTTTTGACAATGCTACTTTCTGTAGTGCTGTTTTGTTTATGCAACCTTGCTCGGCTATTTTCACAGGAATTTAGCGAGTAATTGAAGAGTTTAATCACATGGAAAATTGTATTTATTTGCTAAAAACTGGTAGAATAGACACAATGAAAATATTGACACATGGACATTATTATTATGTAATCATTATATTTTCAATTAGTAAATCAAAACAAAGGTATTTAAAATATCTATATCGACACTGTTTTATAAGTTGTCTTAATACTTGCTATTCCCCAAACAGTGTCACCATGGCATTAAAATGTAATCATTTCCAATATGCCGACAAACCACATGTAAACAAACCCATAAGGCGATATTACATTTAGTTTCAGAGAAGGATGGCGCGTCCTTTTTCCTTTTTTTAGAAACATGTTTTGATAAACATGCGTATAGCATTGCCATGGAAACAGTTGCTCCGATCTCTTAGTTGATTTAATTGAGGTTAGTGATCGAATGTGCTACTAGTAATCCGTATGGTTTTAATCTTGTTCATACATATGCATGGGTATTGTACGACAGGCCGCTAACAGTTAACACGCAACAGCATTTCTATTAATGTATACTAACACAAATAAGATACATGTAGTATACGTATTTTGCATAATTTTACCATCATCAAAAGAATGTTGTTTATCTGTGAGGACAATGCACCGCACTCGCTTGTATTTGTTCTACTTTGTGCTCGGCTTGCGTGATTCGCGAGCTCACACGCTCAGATGAATAGATGCTCCTCTGTTTTCCTGAATGCATACACAGCCAGTTGTATCACCACTACCTTTGAAAACGAAAACATCAAACAGTTGCCCCACTAGTTTCTGTAGTAGGCCTACGCGTTCTAGGAATCATACAATTCATTTCAAACTGCATTGTGTTAATGGTGGTGACGAGCATTCCGATGTTTACAAACGGTGCTAACCAAATACGTGCAAATGGTATCGACCTGACACGTTGTGAAGGATTAAGACGACACAGGCAACGGAAACTCGCCCGACAGCTGCGGAGTGTGTATGAAACCAGGTCCGTCACTGTTGCTTCCATAGCTGCCCACGATCGATATGAGCTGCTAGTGTGTCGACCTATCGAGAAGGGTGTTGCGAGTGTAAATGATGCTGTGACGAGGCTGCTTGATTCACCGCGTGCTCTACTCGTCCGTCATCTGTCTGACCTCTCGGCCACACGCCATTACCTACTGGCATTGCAGGTGGACTAGTCTTATGTAAGTTCAGCCAGACGTTAATGTGACAACCTTTAGTTGCGCCAATGTTTACCGCGTCCTACTAATTACAACAAGAACCTGTCTCGAAACAACCGGACGACGCTCAAGAGAGACGTCTTGGCACGTACCTTGTCCGTCTGAACCTATCTCAGTGTTCTTGCTTGTGTTTAATTAAAATTAAGGCGTTACGTGAATCCAGCTATCTGTTAATATCGCCTTCGCCTTGCCCCTAGCGGCGTAGGGCCACATCACGAATTCTGTTCCGCTCTCTCGACGACTTGTCTCCATCTCTGTATGTCTTCTGCCATTTTCTCCGATTCTCTGCAGGTCACTTCTGCTTTTCCACATTTCCCTTCACACTATCTGTCCATCTTAAGTTTGGTCTTACTCTTCTCTTTCTACCACCCCTTCTGTTTACCATGTTCTCTTTGTCAATCTCTCCTCAGTCATACTCTGAATACGTCCTCTCTATATATCTTATTAATAGAGCTATGTTCCATAGGCAAATGCGGTTTAAGAGATCTACTGGGTGACCGTTAATAAACTATCAGGACTCGACTCACTTCGGGATCACATTCACTCCGGAAGATCGCCTTTGGAAGCTAAATGAACCACGTTTAACTGTTACGATACACATGTCTTTATCATTTACTTCAACAATTCTGGCGGCTACAACAACACTGATGATTGAGAATGCTACACCATTAGTTGTTCAATATTCGATTAGCTCTATTCGAAAGAGATCAAGAGATCGAAATAATATTCTTCGCGCGTGGATGAATAATTCCAGAGATGTCGAGTTGGTGCTGGAGTGAACAGTTCTGACGCGGTGAAGTGTAAACAGCTTTGAGGTCCTAAGTACTTGAAACCGCGCTATATAAGAATCTACCTCTACATGGATTATATATATATATATATATATATATATATATATATATATATATATATATATATATATATATATATATATATTATTCCAAAAAATATCAAATTAAAACCGTATAAAACACTAACCCAATTGTAATCCATATTGCAAATCACATTGAAGATGTGACACTATAAAGATTTTTTGGCGGATGGCAAATCTAGCGGCGGGATCGATCGTAATTCAGATGGTCTTTTGTTGAAGATGCCACGGGTCAGACTTTATCCAAAGTTCATTAGTGGCTTAGCTGAGATGATTACATAAAAGGTCAAGTGTAAGCCGGCGACAAATTATTTTAAATTTATCGATCGATCTTCAAATTACGGTGGACTTAACCGATAAAAAAGGTACGTTCACATAGCTGTTCGTTTCACCCCCTGGCAGACCCATTCATTCCAGCACCAACTCGACTTATCAGGGACGCTTTCAGTCTCCTGCAATTACTGCGCGAAGATTATTCCTTCGCATATCTACCTCTGGCTATAGCCAGGTATTAATTTATACAACTGAGTGAACTGGAGCTATGTGGAGTGAACGAAATTGTCCAAGCATCGAAACAGCAGAAAGAGGAATCGAATCTCTCATATGTCTTAACAGAAATAAAAAATCATTTTAACAACAGTTTAACATTACTATTATTTGAATTTTATTATTTGTTGTTGTTATTGTTGTTTAGTTTCATGTGTTGCGAGTACCTGGTAGTTTGATTTTGAATGCGTCGCCTTCTCATGAAGTAGCCTACGGTTGTCCAGCAATTCTAGAATGAATCGCTTTGTAGATTCTCCATTCTCTGTCGACATCAGATAATTCCAGTACTAATACATTGTTGAAACTGATGGATGGTGAAAGGACGTAGATGTCGGAATTTATCAATCATGTGTTTAGAACACAGTCAGACGGCTTCAAGGTGGAAGTTTACATCTCCCATCATTAATAATATTCATCTGCCCATTACGAATAAAAGAGCATTCGTCTGAGAATTCCGTAGCTGTCAGACGATTCTTCCCCGATGCTACCGATACCTCCGTCTTCATTAAACATCCAATATACTCAAAGGTGTGAAATACTTTCTTCGCAAGCCTCTCGTTATTAATTATGTACTCTCTGAGTAAAGCTTAAACGACCTAAGTTGGATATTGACTGTAAGTGCTTAGAACAAGATTAGGCCTACATGTTCCGTTGTCTCGTCAGTTAGTGGCTTTAATCACTGAAATTGGCATCACATGCAAGTCATATTAGGCGGTAAAATCCGAGATGACTGGTTATTAAAAACTGATTGCCTGCTGACGGCCTAACTGCCCCTTTCACACATTATATTAATAATTCATCAGATGCATGTCGTGTAAACTGGGGTGTTTACAGAAGATACCTAAAAGCAATCGGTCCCTTCTACCTGGTGTCTAAGCCAGTGGAAGTAAAAGATCACACTATAAGCCTAACCTGTTCGTTGATTAGGGAAGACAAACTATAAACCATGCTGTAGGAGTTGCGACCAAGGCAATTATAGCAAGAGAACAATCCTGAAGGCGAACCAAAATGCAGCGAGTGTTTTATTCTTTACCACAGGTGGCGGTGAAAACTGAGCCGCCGACTTTTGCTCGTCCGGTCCAGGCACTGTTAGTTGTGGTCAGACCGACACGGTGGGTTTGTTAGCGGATATACCTGGGGGAATTACCTAAGTAATCACGGTCGAGCCTCGTTATAACGCGCCTTTGGTGTTCCCGTATCTACCACCAGGGGACTGCTAAACAACGACGATCTAATATGTCCCCGGCACAAAGAACGCTGTCGAAGCCCCTGCCACTGTCTGCTGGCCGCGCAGTCTATACGCGGTTGATGTAGCTTGCTAAACGACCTAACAAGGGTCAATGTATATTATTGTGTGTATTATTTTTTAAATATCACATTGTTGAATTTTTAACTTAATAAAATACATGTATCTACAGTTATGGAATAGATTTGCTACGATGAACTGGTACAGATTGATCGAGTAATGCGATTCGAAAATAATAACCTGGATCTGAGTAACCGAACACGTATATGAGTTGACACAGGCAGTGTGAAAGCTGATTAAACATTGAAAAATATCCCGTACCACTAATTCGCCGTTTCATATGCAAATGTCGAATTCGTATTTTTGCGCACCGTAACACTGCTTTGAGTTAGGTTTGGCACCGCGAACACTTAGATTTACAATGCAACGGAAGCATGCCATTTCACCCGTTTTCAACCCCGGGCGAAACACCCTCCGAAAGACAGTTATTCCCATTTCTCCATGATATATTTGAAGTTACTAACAAACAAACAAACAGCTGGAAGACAATAAGATGCACAGAGTGTTGCACAAGACGTGAAAATACAACTGTGTTGTATCAAATACAAAAACAGCTGTGCCTTAAAACCTTCGGTTTGTAAAAATATTGGTACACTAAAACTGATTTACATGAACAAATTCAATTACAAAAATTGAAGGCCAAAGAACTACCTACAAGGAAATCTTTGGGCTTAGCTTACTTTGATTATATTTGACTTTACAATTATTGGCAATGTAGGCCTACGCGTTATTTGGAGATTTGGGAGGGCGCGTACTTTTAATATGGGGGGGGGGGCGAGTCAAATATCATGACTGTATTTGCGCATGCG
>OY759272.1:2730087-2747587 GCA_963662155.1 Lamellibrachia columna
GTAGAAAATGCATGTGCTGAATGACGAAAGATACTATGCCTCTTGTGCAATAATATACTTGCCGTACGCGCTAAACAGTTTAGCAAATTATCATCATGCCTGTAAACCGCAATAATAGCTCCTCTGAGCTGCAACACACTCTCAAGATATGGACTCAGAAAAACTAAAACTGACTAAAAATACTAAGTGATAGCGATGTCCTAAAAACATTGAAATTGGCACTGTTTTCACAAGGAATCAACAAACTGGATTATCTAACAGCAAAAACGGAAAAAAACAAGCTGTTGAGGAAAAGGAAAAACAAAATTCAACAACTTGAAACAAAAATAGATTCCATGGAAACAGACAAGGACAACAGTATTCGAGAAGGGCAAACCTTAGTTTTCAAGGAATTTCCGAGGCGATGGAAGGGCATGAAATAGAAAACACCGTAGCGAACACTGTAAATGAACACCTGAAACTTTCACCGCCATTGCAGACACGTGAGATCGATAGAACACACGGAATAGGGAAGGACGTATCACTGAGGGAAGGCCCACGTTCCGTAATCGTGAGATTCACCACAGATCAGCACAGGGACGCTACCTACAAAGCACTAGTGAATATCAAAGCGCGTAATGCTGCCTCACTGTCCAGGGACCGTATTTACATCAACGACGACCTGACAAACATCGTCCCGAACTCCCTATACCAAAATGAAGAAAGAGGGACATATTTCAGACTGTTGGACATACAACGGAGACCATATTGTACAAAGGTATAACCATGACAGTGCACCAGGTGAGATCAAAACAAGACGACTGCTTCAAGCGGCGAGGAAACGGAACCGAGCTGGACTGAGACTCCCGTTGTCGTGAGATTGCGCCATTGGACTCGCTAATTTCCAAATGTTTAATTACGTAAAACAACGTCGCAGTCCCACACCTGCTATGCTTGGGTGAACACAGTGCCAAGTGGCCCTGCTTCTACCCAACATGAACACTTTGGACTATTACCAGGTCTTTGGTTTTCGTACATGAGCACCGATACTGCTGCCATTGGTAATTACTTTTCATTTTTTGTCGCAATATTTAAAATTGTATTTGTGAAACTGGCATGATCTAAAGTCAGGGCTTTTTATTGTTATAGTTTTATTATGATTTGTTATACCCCACTTGCTATGCCTGGATGGACGTATGCAAATTGTTTTTTTCAAAATCCCTCAACAACACGTACAATTTGGATTACAATATGTTTTATTTTCTTGTTATTTACATATACTTATGTCATTTTCTTTAGTAATTATTGTTCATTCCCCCCAGGTTACTTTAGTATATTACTTTATCATATCCCCACTAATGTGTTGCTTTCGCTGGTTTGTTTCTCGATAATTTACTGCATGTATGCGAAACTGAAACACACATATATTAATATCATTAAATACATGTGTGACCAATTCCACAAATGCAGGTACAGTATCGTTCGATGAAGCTTTCCTCTTATACCTGTAACTTAGGAGGAGGTCAAAACAACCTAAGTAATGTTTTAAGTACAAATTAAAATAATGAAGATAATAAAGAGCCTCAAGTGATACGTTGGTCATCCTATTATAACACTGATCAGTTCACCAATTTAGCAAATAGTAACAATAACAGTTTTAGTATCCTACGCTCAAACATTCAGTCTATAAATGCAAAGTTTAAACTACGAATGAGTGTAACACAGTTCATGCAAGTACAATTAAACTTTTCAATGTGTATACTTGCACGCATGCTTACACACGTACAAGCGAACACAATACACATGCTTACACGCGTAAGGTCGAACACAACACACAAAACACACCAACACAACACATCATTACCTCCGGCTACTTGGACTTGGTGCAGCGACTTGAATTTGGTGTAGATCATTTACAGAAAAACGCGGTATATCAAATAGAATAAGTATTACTATTGCATATATATTATACACAAACGTATTGTAGACATATATTAGGAAACAGGTTTTGTTAATTATTAGTCAGAGGGAGTATTTTAGAGTAAGTTAGTTTCGGATTCTGTCGGGGAATTCAGCGAGCGTTAATAGGGTGTTTACCATTCGTAAATTGAGATAGCAAAGTGACTAGTCAGTAACATTGGAATATTGGTTAGAATAAGTATTAGTATTATACATATATTGTTCACCAACTTCTTGTAGACATATATTAAGAAACCGTTTTAGTTAACAGAGGTAGTATTTTTTCCCGGATTCAAACTCAACGAGTGATAAAAGGGAGTTTGTTTACAGGTCGTGAATTCAACCCGTGCATCGAGCTATCGTTTACATTGGCTAATATATAAGATAAAGTGATTTATTTACTTAAATTACATACATAAGGTAATATCTGACATAGTGGTAGTAAACGTTTTCGGTCAAAAGGAATTGACAGCAGGATTTTAGCGTAAATTAGTACACACTGACTTCGTTGTTTTGTTACACAGTGTTCTCCATATTCGCTAGGTGGCAGGTTTTTTTTTCTCATGCGAGGTTAATAGAAGACACAGTTAGCAAGTATATTAGCCTAACGTGTTCTTTTGATCACAAAAACAGCCTTATTCAAGGCTAACGTAGCAAACTAATTAAAACTAAATTGTATGATGGCGCCGTGTAAATGGCAGTTAAAGGCCACAAGGCACTTAATTTGTGGCTGTTGCAGTAACTGGGTGGACTTCGTCAAGTCTGGGTGCGAGAAGTCCTGGATTGAGGTCCAGGCAGATAGTTTTAGTTTTGAGTGTAGGGGATGTACGAAGATGAAGGAACTAGAGGTGGAGTTGGAAGAGCTGAGGCTGCTCGTTGTGGCAATGGTGGGAAGGGAACAGGGGGGTTGTGCCAGTAGTTCCGGTGGGGGAACAGTAGATGATAAAGTGGGGATAGACACAAGAGATGCTAGGGAGAGCTCACCGCAGCCTGAGAGGAAGCTGAGAGGAGGGAAGGTGACAGGTAGTAGGGAGACAGGACGTAAGGAGACAGGAAGGAAAGGAAAGGGAGGGAAGACAACCGAAGTGAAGGAGATGGGAGCAGGGGAGACAGGAGGGAAGGAGAAGGGAGTGGGGAAGACAACCGGAGTGAAGGAGAGGGGAACAGGGGAGACAGGAGGGAAGGATAAGGGAGTGGGGGAGACGGGAGGGAAAACAACCGGAGTGAAGAAGAGGGGAGTGGGAGAGACAAGAGCAAAGGAGTGGGAAGTGGGGGAGACAGGAGCGAAGGAGACAGGAGGGCAGGGGTCAGGACAGAATGTGATGGAGGGGATCGAAAGGAAGAGTTATTCTGCAGCAGTGATAGAGGGGGTGAGGAAGAGAGCGAGGATGTTTGTGGGGGATTCGATAGTTAGGAAGACCGACAGAGTCTTAAACAAGGGAGATGATGTGGTGGTCTGCTTGCCTGGAGCCAAAATAGAGGCGATAACTGAGAGGGTAAAAAACATCGTAGGCTCGGGTAAGGGTGGATCTGTTTTAGTACACGTAGGGACAAATAACGTAGTGAGGGAGGGTACAACTGCCATAGTTAGGAAATATAGGCAGTTGGTCAGAACACTAAAACAGACGCGGGTTGAGCAGGTAATACTGTCAGGGATTTTACCTGTAATGGGCAGGAGGGGTCACAAATATCGAAATTGTCGGGGGATGGCAATTAACATGTTAGTCCAGAAGTTATGTAGGGAAGAGGAAGTTGGATTTGTGGATTTATGGGGAAGTTTTGTTGGGAGGGCTGACATGTACATGAAGGATGGGCTTCATTTAAGTGGAAAGGGGGCGGCAGTATTCGCGGACAAACTTTCAGCAGCAGTAGATAGTGACTTGGGTACAATGACAAATATTTTTGGAAGTAAACATTCTTTCAACTAGAAGTGCAGGGGGGTTACCTAGAGGTATCTCAAGCAGAACAAGAGGCCACTAGCACAGATAAACCAATATCAAATCATCCGAAAAACATCTCTGAAAAAGGTTATAGATGCGTATGTTTAAATGCAAGGAGCATAGTAAATAAGAAAAACGAATTAAACATTATGGTAAAAGATATTGACCCTCACATAATTGGTATAACTGAATCATGGGCCAACATAGATATAACAGATGCTGAATTAGGACTGACAGGATATGTAATGTTCAGGAAAGTCCGACTAGGAAGAAGGGGCGGGGGAGTTATTTTATATGTTAAAGAATCTATTCAGGCTTATGAAATAAAACTAGAAAGGGAAGCAGATTGCGATGAAGCTGTTTGGTGCAAAATTGTTTCAGGAAATTCAAAATTAACTGTTGGATTAGTTTACCGAAGTCCAAGCATAAACGAAGAGGACAACACAAAAATAAAAAACGCTATAAAGGACGTTAGTAAAGGGGAATGTATCATAATGGGAGATTTTAACCATGGACACATACAATGGAATTCTCTAGAGAGCACAGGGATTGAGGACCAACAATTTCTATTTTTAATCCAGGATAGCTTTCTTACTCAGCACGTACTAGAACCAACCAGGGGAGAAAATGTATTAGATATAGTTTTGTCATCACAAAAAGAATTAGTGGACAATGTAAAAATATTTGAACCATTGGGTAACAGTGCCCATAATCAAATACATTTTGACATCAATGTAAAATCAGAAAGTAAAAATAAGAAAACGTACAAGAGAAACTTCCACAAAGGTAACTACAAAGATATGAGAAAATATTTAGCAAAGTTAGATTGGAATAACATGCTGATGAATAAGACCGCAATTGAATGTTGGAATATTCTAAAATATGAAATTGAGAGTATCATCGATAAATTTGTTCCCTTCCAAAAACAAGGAAAACGGTGTAGAAAGAAACACTTGTCAAAAGAGGCTATTAGAAAAATAATGCTAAAACAAACTATGTGGAGGGTTTATAGGCGTACCAGAAAGGAAGAAGACTATGCAAAATACAAAGAGGTACTTAATGCAGCTACAACTGAAATCAGACAATCTAAAAGAAGCTATGAGCAAAAACTAGCATGTAACATAAAAAATGACAGCAAGAGTTTTTATGCATATGTCAGGAGTAAACAAAACGTACAAGATAAGGTTGGACCTCTAGAAGACAGTGCTGGAAATATAATATCACAGGGGATTTTAATGGCGGAAGACCTAAATGGTTACTTCAGTTCAGTGTTTACCAAAGAAGATATTAGTTCATTACCAGTTGCTGATGCTAAATTTCAGGGGGCTAAATCTGACTATTTAGGTCCGTTAGTTGTAACTCCAGAATTGGTAGCTAAGAAAATAAAGGCAATGAAGGATAACAAATCACCGGGAGTGGATGGGATTCCTCCAAAATTACTAATGGAAACAGTAGAACAAATCAGTATACCACTTGCAAGAGTATTCAACTTGTCATTAAAAGAGGGAGTTGTTCCGTTTGAATGGAAAGAAGCAAACATCATACCATTATTTAAAAAGGGTTCGAGAAATAAGTCAGAGAATTACAGACCAGTGAGTTTAACGTCAGTGATTTGAAAATTATTAGAACGATTAATTAAAGACCATAATTTATTATGGTGGACTTCCTCGTTAAGCATAAATTATTAAATTCATCTCAACATGGATTCCTTAAAGCGAGGTCATGCTTAACAAATATGTTATGTTTTTTTGGAAGAAATCACTAAGTGGATAGACGTGGGATCGCCAGTAGATATTATCTACTTAGATTTTCAGAAAGCTTTTGACAACGTGCCACATCAAAGATTACTACTTAAATTAAAAGCCCATGGTATCGGGGATAGCATAACTGACTGGATAGAACAATGGCTGACTGACAGAAGACGACGAGTTGTAGTAGATGGAGAAGTTTCAAATTGGAAATCGGTTTTGAGTGGGGTACCTCAAGGATCAGTATTAGGACCTATATTATTCTTAATTTATATCAATGAATTGGACGACAGTATAACAAGTAACGTACTGAAATTTGCGGATGACACAAAACTGTTTAGAAAAGTTAATACTGATGGTGATAAACAACATTTACAAAACGATCTAGACAGATTAGTGAAATGGTCTGAGAAATGGCAGATGTTGTTCAATTTTGGGAAATGTAAATGCCTACATACAGGACATGGGAACTTGAATGTAAACTATAAAATGGGAGATACTGTTCTGGGTACTACTGTAAAAGAAAAGGACTTAGGAGTTACAATAAGCGCTGATATGAAAGTTTCAGAGCAGTGTGGTGTTGCAGCTTCAAAGGGTAATCAAATTCTTGGATTGATTAGAAGAAACATAACATACAAGGGAAAAAAGTTAATTATACCTCTTTATAAAGCAATAGTTAGACCTCATTTAGAATACTGTATACAAGCATGGAGACCATATCGTAAGAAAGATATAGATACGCTTGAACGCATACAAAGGAGAGCAACTAAAATGATTCCAGAACTGAGAGACCTTAGTTATGAAGAACGCCTGAAAGAATGTGGTTTAACAACTCTAGAGACAAGGAGGTTAAGAGGAGATCAGATTGAAGTTTTTAAGATATTGAATGGGCATGAAAATATTGATAGAAATATGTTTTTTCTCACTCAAGAAGGATAGCAGAACTAGAGGACATGAGGTAAAATTAGTAAAGGATCAATGTAGATTGGACATCAGGAAGCACTCGTTCTTACAGAGGACAATAAATGAATGGAACAAATTGTCTACAGATTGTGTAACTGCTAGCAGCGTGAATATGTTTAAAAATAAGGTAGACACATATCTCATGAGGGCGGGTTATAAGTAGATGAACATTGTTGGACTCTCGATAAGCCAATGGCTTCCTTGTCCGCTTGCCATCTGGGCCTTTGGCTTGAATGGCAAATCTTGTTAAATCTTGTTAAATTACACATTTAAATTGATTATACGTAAGAGACAGACAAACAAAACTGACGTTTTGAAATAATAATTTTGTTTGTGTTATATAAAATGTAGGAATATATGGTCATAGTAGGAGTCTCCCGTCCCACCGCATTTTTGTCATTGCATAATGTATTACTTTGTTGAATATTAATTAATTGTTATCGTATATTGCACAATTCAATATTTGTATGTACCATGTATATCTGTATAATTTATATTGCCTCTCAATATAATTTATCTATGTTTTTCTGCTGTTGGGACACATAAAATGATACTTATCCTTACCCTATTATTATCACATCTATTTTCCTACACATCTGGTGATTATTAGATTACGATGTCTTAGTGGACAAGAAATCCATTGGCATATCGAGAGTCAAACGATTTTTCACGTTTGTGTAACCCGCCCTTCCGAGATATTTGTAAATTTTGTTTTCAAACATATTCTCGCTGCTATAATTTACACAATCTGTATATAATCCGTTCCATTAATTAACACTGATCATTCACTGATAACACCTCCTAGTTCAACTAGCAACAATCTAGTCGGGCAATACTCACGAATGTTGACATCAAGGAAGTTGAAAGATCAACTGTTGTTGTTCCAATTCATCGAGTGTATTTGCCATCAGTCCCGGGTCATGAGAAAGTCTCGGGAATGTAGATACTTCTGCTAAACACAGAGCTATTCGACAATCGTCATTTTTGCCTGAGCATCTCCTCCTCGTTCAGGAAGATTCCTTTCCTAACTAATTATGCAGTGTCGTTTCCTATCATTTCCGTTATTGACATTCGTTTCAAGTTCACCTTAGTTATCCCGACTACCACGAGTCGGACATATTGTTTTTCACTATAATATGTCCATCTCAATAACCGCACTGCTAATCACAGAGTGATAACTTGACCATTCGTTAATGGGAAACAGCCAACGTGGTAGCGTCCCTGCGAAAACATGTATTATGCGTAATCGGATATTGGTCGCTCGTGACATAATTAAAATAATTTCCGTCACGAAATACTGCAGTCATTACCTTTCCTAATTATAGTAATGACATCAAAATGACCGCCTGAAAATCTATTGCGCTATTGTCCAGTCTGTGGACAGTTGAGTCCAGACACAGATTATTGAATAAACAAGGAAGGTTACTTCGGCCCAACGATGTCTCAACTGATGGGTATCGGGTTGTGCAACCTGCAAGGATGGTAATTGTAACAGTAATTTCTATCACGTTCTAATTACTGATGGACTCACTCGAGGCGATGGTGTCAGAAGCGCAGACATTCTGAAAAACAACAGCGTCAAAGCTATGTAGATGTAGCGTATGATAATACTTAACATACGTCAAAGCTATGTAGATGTAGCGTATGATAATACTTAACATACGTCAATGCTATGTAGATGTAGCGTATGATAATACTTAACATACGTCAAAGCTATGTAGATGTAGCGTATAATAATACTTAACATACGTCAATGCTATGTAGATGTAGCGTATGATAATACTTAACATACGTCAAAGCTATGTAGATGTAGCGTATAATAATACTTAACATACGTCAATGCTATGTAGATGTAGCGTATGATAATACTTAACATACGTCAAAGCTATGTAGATGTAGCGTATGATAATACTTAACATACGTCAAAGCTATGTAGATGTAGCGTATGATAATACTTAACATACGTCAATGCTATGTAGATGTAGCGTATGATAATACTTAACATACGTCAAAGCTATGTAGATGTAGCGTATAATAATACTTAACATACGTCAATGCTATGTAGATGTAGCGTATGATAATACTTAACATACGTCAAAGCTATGTAGATGTAGCGTATGATAATACTTAACATACGTCAATGCTATGTAGATGTAGCGTATGATAATACTTAACATACGTCAATGCTATGTAGATGTAGCGTATGATAATACTTAACATACGTCAATGCTATGTAGATGTAGCGTATAATAATACTTAACATACGTCAATGCTATGTAGATGTAGCGTATGATAATACTTAACATACGTCAATGCTATGTAGATGTAGCGTATAATAATACTTAACATACGTCAATGCTATGTAGATGTAGCGTATAATAATACTTAACATACGTCAATGCTATGTAGATGTAGCGTATAATAATACTTAACATACGTCAATGCTATGTAGATGTAGCGTATGATAATACTTAACATACGTCAATGCTATGTAGATGTAGCGTATGATAATACTTAACATACGTCAATGCTATGTAGATGTAGCGTATAATAATACTTAACATACGTCAATGCTATGTAGATGTAGCGTATGATAATACTTAACATACGTCAATGCTATGTAGATGTAGCGTATGATAATACTTAACATACGTCAATGCTATGTAGATGTAGCGTATAATAATACTTAACATACGTCAATGCTATGTAGATGTAGCGTATAATAATACTTAACATACGTCAATGCTATGTAGATGTAGCGTATGATAATACTTAACATACGTCAAAGCTATGTAGATGTAGCGTATGATAATACTTAACATACGTCAATGCTATGTAGATGTAGCGTATGATAATACTTAACATACGTCAATGCTATGTAGATGTAGCGTATGATAAAACTTAACATACGTCAATGCTATGTAGATGTAGCGTATAATAATACTTAACATACGTCAATGCTATGTAGATGTAGCGTATGATAATACTTAACATACGTCAATGCTATGTAGATGTAGCGTATAATAATACTTAACATACGTCAATGCTATGTAGATGTAGCGTATAATAATACTTAACATACGTCAATGCTATGTAGATGTAGCGTATAATAATACTTAACATACGTCAATGCTATGTAGATGTAGCGTATAATAATACTTAACATACGTCAATGCTATGTAGATGTAGCGTATAATAATACTTAACATACGTCAATGCTATGTAGATGTAGCGTATAATAATACTTAACATACGCATCCTTAATAAAGCATGCGAAAATACAGTATTATTTCAACACTCCATCCAGACGACAAATCGGGTTTTGCTGTGATTAAAAACAATAGTTACACCACATCATCACATCATCACATCATCGCATCATCACACTAGGGAGATTAATTTAAGCACGAGTCCGACTGATTCAACAAATGTAGTCAGCGCGTTGTATAACCGTTTTTAATACAATACAATTAGTATTAGTAGTGACAAGTGTGATAGGTTTCAGTGTATTATGTGAATGGGGGACGCACCGATGAATGTAATTGTCACAAAAGATAGTTAAAAACGCGGTAGGTTTACAAACAACAAAGTCAATACAGAACAATCCGCCGTAGCTGATCATCTATAGTGAAATGTAGACGTATATCTTATTTATTTAACTTATTTACTCTAATACGCGAATCCCGATTATTTACCTATGGATAATGTGCACATAAGTACTAGCACATAAGTACTAGCACATAAGTACTAGCACATAAGTACTAGCACATAAGTACTAGCACATAAGCACTAGCACATAAGTACTAGCACATAAGTACTAGCACAGCACCGGTCCATTTGGTTGGCTCCCAACTTGCGCACTGGTCCACCCGCGCATATCGTTCTCGAGTACGAAAAAGTAGTTCCTATTTACTGAAAGACAACGAGCATATAATTATTATTATATGACTGGAAATATACAGAAAAGAAAGTCCATGTTATGTTAGGGGCCGTTCACAATCTTCGACATATACTTATTCATGCAAATCGTACTAATTCATGTGAAAGTATATCAGGACGTGCAATAATAACCACCATAATAATGTGTTTGTAACAATTATCGCCAATAATAAGTTTTCAAACAACTCAGATTGGTAACTGTTTTCCACGAAGTTGTGAATTTCCCACATGTCGGACTGTGTGACAGCGCCGCCATTACGGTTGTACATGTACATGTGTTACAGCGCCGCCATTACGGTTGTACATGTACATGTACATGTGTTACAGCGCCGCCATTACGGTTGTACATGTACATGTACATGTGTGACAGCGCCGCCATTACGGTTGTACATGTACATGTGTTACAGCGCCGCCATTACGGTTGTACATGTACATGTACATGTGTGACAGCGCCGCGATTACGGTTGTACATGTACATGTACATGTGTGACAGCGCCGCGATTACGGTTGTACATGTACATGTACATGTGTGACAGCGCCGCCATTACGGTTGCGCCATTTAAAAAAATATTTTTGTAACACTTCATTGCGCAGCGCTACATGACGCAACGCTACATGACGCAACGCTACATGACGCTACACTACATGACGCAACGCTATATGACGCAACGGTTGTTATATTTCGCATGCGATTGACATTAAAAAAAAATACGCAGGCCTTGACCCCCGCCTCTTGACCCCCCGCCCCCTTGACCCCCCGCCCCTTGACCCCGGCCACTTTAATACGTTTTGTACGGATATGTAAACGTCGACAATAAATCGATATTATCAGCAGCCACATGGAGGAAACTAACACCATCCCCAATTAACTAACACCACCCCCAATGAACTAACACCACCCCCAATGAATTTGCAAAGAACAGAACAGTACTAGAACCGTACAGAATGGAGGAAACTGATTTCTTGCTACACCGACAGCAGTTGTAGTATCAGTTCAGTTCAGTATGGCGAGCAGCTTAGCAACACTGTAGTATATTGTGAAGAAGGCTTACATCGCCATATTAAATGCAATCAATTTCAATACAGGATGCGCCAATGAGTCAAAGCGACTGTACAAATCTGCCAGCCGTCAATCTTCAACAACGGACTTGGCGGCATGTTCCTCCATTGTCCATTACATTACTATTACATTTAATCAACTTATGCAGGGTGTCCGGTCACTAAACTAGTCTTCATCACATTAACTATATGGACCATGTAATACTCACGCAAAACTCCCGGGGTTGAACTTTGGGATACGTAATCATGAAGTGTTAGGGGATTTCGCTGAGCGCAATGTAATTTTATTTTAATGAAGCAACATATGCTATTCTCGAAGTAATGTCAATCAGGTATGGCGTTTGTTTATTAAACTACTTGCTAATGCCATTCATGTAAGTGGCTGGCTACACTGAGGAGACTACAAGTGACCTTGCTAACACTTGGACAGACGATGACATAAGAATAAGCTTGAAGAAGAGATTTATTATTATCTTGTCTGGAGCGTTGCTCGGTATAGCAGTGAGTCCAGGACACTCAAGGAAGGACTTGAGGAAGGACTTGAGGAAGGACTTGAGGTGTGGCTATGGCGTGGAATGCTCAGGATGAGCTTGACACAGAGAAATGCTAACACTGAGCCAGATATAATGGAAGGAGAAGGTCTGCTACTTACCAGCATAGAAAGAAAACTACCAGGAAAACCCAAAAAGGCAGAAGAAAATGGGGATGTATTGACAACATCAAACATTGGACAGATGGTGGACTTGAAGTGGCTGGAGAGATTGCAAGGAGACGACACCGGTCTAACTGAGGCTACGACTATATAAGAAGAAGGGTGTCATTCACTTAACTTGGCGACATGACGAGTTTCTTCCAGTAGTCACGGTTTATCATCATGTTGACCAAGATGTCCTTATCTTTAAAGCGATTGCACAGTTAACATAGTAAAAATAAAACTGTTTCTGTCAATACAATACAGACTGTATTTACCGTCCTCCGGTAACAAGTATTTTTTACATAGCGCAAAGTCAAGAAAACAATACTTAATAACAAATGTTTACAGAACTTGCATCGACCGGAGTAAACAGGGGCGCTACGTAAATGGCGGTTACTCCTGGTGTAAATAGTATCATCAACCCCAGCAGTTGCATCACCACCATCACCACCATCACCACCATCACCACCATCACCACCATCACCGCCATAACCTGGTTACAGCAGTAATAATAAAAGATGACTCGTGCGGTCGTGACAGCAGTAGACGTGTTTTGTTGGCAAAATGTATTTCACGATTAGGAACGTACAACTACAGTGAACGTGTGGATCGTGCAAGGAATTCCTTAATGCGGAAACCACGACTGTATGGCTGTCATAATAACGGCGTTCTCTCGTGCGGGGCCACGTCTCCTTGGTCCTGAATTCACAGTGTGATCTCAAGTCGAATTTATCATGTATTCATCAATGAACTTATTAGTTGCGTTGCGAGCAGCGTCCTTAGAAATCTACCTCATTTCTATGTTTTCTACTGCTTTGTTTTCCTAGTTTATCCAATGCGTCTATTATAGAAGTCACGCATAACATTTCATTATGCACGTGGCTGGATAATACTTGTTTTTTACTGTCAAGATGCACATAATCAACATCATCAAGATGCATATATTGTCGTAGTAAAACAGATCAGCTTCATAATGCTTCTATTTCTGTAAACTCAATCAATCAAGCTATTCGACCTAGCTCTTGCTTTTGCGCATTCGCAGGTCCAACAACAGCAATAACAGCAATGAAAACGACAATTGCTAACACACACTCACACACACACACATGGATTATGGGTATCACACACACACACACACACACACACACACACACACACACACACACACACACACACACACACACACACACACACACACACACACACACACACACACACACACACACACACACACACACACACACACACACACACACACACACACACACACACACACACACACACACACACACACACACACACACACACACACACACACACACACACACACACACACACACACACACACACACACACACACACACACACACACACACACACACACACACACACACACACACACACACACACACACACACGTCGCGTCACCATACGCACATCGACTTCGTTCTCGGTAATGAGGAATTAATGGCGATATTACTGCGTCAACGAGAGCATTCGCTCAGTGTCGAATATGCGGGACTGTTGTGCACATGGACACGATATTAAATTATAATTGAATTTCATGAACCTTATTAAGCAGCAGTATTCTCTATTCTTTAAACTTCACTTCATATAATCTATTGTGAATGTATTTCTGCTCTGTCTGTCTGTTTGTCGGCATGTATGTATGCTGTCTGTTTGTCGGTATGTATGTATGTATGTATGTATGTATGTATGTATGCATGCATGTATGTATGTATGTATCTATATATATATATATATATATATATATATATATATATATATATATATGTATATATATATATATATATATATATATATATATATATATATATATATATATATATATATATATATATGTATGTATGTACGTACGTACGTACGTATGTTCGTATGTATGTATGTATGTATGTATGTATGTATGTATGTATGTATGTATGTATATATGTATGTATGTATGTATGTATTTATGTATGTATGTATGTATGTATGTATGTATGTATGTATATTTGTCTGCATACATACACACATACATTCGTACATACATACATGCATGCATGCATACATATATACATATATGCATACATACATACGTATGTACATACGAACATACAAACACGCATACATACATACATACATACATACATACATACATACATACATACATACATACATACATACATACATACATACACACATACACACATACATATATACATGTCGAGTATTCTTATCATGCAATTTTAATCGAAAGATGACACATCAAGGTAATAATCAATAATAGAGACGTGATATACAATTATTAGTTGATGCTTCTCACTGCGTGTCACTAAATAATAGCAACTGAATAGCTTTGGCTTCTCACTGCGTGTCACTAAATAATAGCAACTGAATAGCTTTGGCTTTTACTGGCGAATTTTCACTTGTGCCTAGCATCATGTAGCATTCGGGAAATATCCATGGAATTTGTGTTCGTGACCTGCGCTACGAGTCTTCATCGTGTACTAACTAAAACATATCAAGCACATTCTAAAGTGACACCTAATTGTAATTCGCAATTGGTCGTTTGTCAATGTTTCATAAAATGTATGCACAGACCTAAAGTCAAAAGTCCACGTTATGTCCAAAACTGGGCAACATACAAGTCACTGGTGACAAAATAAAAGCCAGCACCTTTTCTGGTATAAAATATCGAAATATAATGCATGTATTCGTCAACACATCCGCATCAATCAGCGTTTCTTCGTGTGTGACAAAAACTAAGTATATGTGAGCACCTCGGCGAATTATATCGATCCTTTATCGCCACCGTTGGGACCATGATTTCGACCCGCGTGATGAAAGTAGTTGGAGACGTAGTGCCGTTAGACAAAGAAGAAGACGAGCGTGTAATTTGTCTCGGCAGAACACATATATATCCAGCATGTCCATTAGCTATATACACAGCTATGCAAGGAATGCGCACTCGATTTGACTTTGACGATGTTACTTAGACAGGATCCACGTACGTAGAAATAGTCACAACAGCAGTGTTGCATTATCATCACAAGCACATTCAATCTGAACTCATTCGCAAGTATAGAACACGGCGTTATTTCGACAGTCGTGTCGATGTTTGGAAGATACGCCTCTCACAGCTTGACATAATAATTACTTGTTGTTCATGATTTCCTTTCACCACGGTATTTAGTATAATTTGACCGTTATTTGCTTCATTTGAATATTTATACTCGAATATCACGTTGACGTTGACATTGTATGTAATACTTACATCCATATAATGGTCGAATTATATTAACTAGGTGCGGTTTTTATCTCAATCAATGAAGTTTAAACATTCCAAGCACGAGACCTCGCTTATGTTCACGACTGACAAGGTGGCGGTGAAATTACGAAAACGTGTCCACGCGACCATTAGCCAGACCTGGAGAGGAACACAAATGGACACAGTGACGTAGCGAGAGGCTGTCAGTGACAACCGTCATCTCCATCTGGGGAAAGAGATGAGACGAACGAACAGGAACAATGTCAAAACGGCGAGAATATGTAGACTGCAGAATGATTCTATGCAGCGGGCATGCGAGGAGGCGCTACTGGAAAATCGATTTGATGGCGTAGATTACCACTATGATGGCGAAGGAAGGAAACGAACACCACCTTCATAATCCGTACCACAAAAACAGCTGAGGGCACAGAATTACTGTAGAAGATAGTCCGAATTACCGAAAAATGCCTGGCTGGTGGAAAGGGTACAAAGATACAAAAGAAACTATTAGTGAAATTTATATTATATATATATATATATATATATATATATATATATATATATATATATGTGTGTGTGAGTGTGTGTGTGTGTGTATAATACTACTATACGCTGATTCAGAAGGTGCTTAGAAATAATGCCGAGAATACGTTGGGAACATAGAGTGACAAACAAAGAAATCACGGAACGCACCAACATCAACAACATCGTCGATGAGGTGAAGCAGAGAAGGTGGAGATGACTTGGTCATGTTCTCCGCATGGACAGGAATAGCCTCCACCGCCGCTCTCAAATGGACACCGCCTGGGAAAAGAAAAAGAGGCAGACCACTGGGCACCTGGAGGAGGGCTGTTGAAGAAGAGATGAAGATGGCTGGGAAGACCTGGGTTGATCTTGGCTGGCTCGCTTAAAACCGTACTGGCTGGAGGAGATTTGTTGGCCTGCATATGCCCAAGTGGGAACGACGTGGTCTGTTTGAGGGTCTTAGGATGATACGGTGCAACGTTGTAAGAAATGAATGATGAAATCAATAGGTGTGTAACCGGAGGGAATGCGGAATATATGATGCAACCTCATTATCTATCAGATAAACGCATGCAAAGCTTTCATTATACTGTTCGCGTAACAGATTCATCTCTTCAAAAATTGTTGCTGCATGTTGATGTAGGCAAACCATGGCATAAATCCAAGACCGTTTCAATATTTAACAAGATTTAACAAGATTGCCATCCCAAGCAACAAGTTCCAGATGGATGTGGACAAGGAAGCCATTGGCTTATCGAGAGTCCAACAATTTTATCATCTATGTGTAGCCCGCTAAAAACTGTATCAGGCAAAAAGGGGTTATGTCAAAAATGCCCTTTGGCTGCCGGACTAATATCCGTCCGTATGTAATTATCTCGTTTTCACTCGCGATCACAGGCATATTCGTAAATACATCATCGGTACGAGCATTGACTCAGATGGACTGACGAACTTGTGAGGCGATTCGGAAATATGTGTCATTTAGACCAACAATTCAGTAAAGTCCGCAATATACTGTACATACAGACAGATAACCTCATAAACTACTTCGTATCAGTCTGGTCTGTCCGATTGTAGTATCGTCATTCGTTTGGTAGTTCTGTCGATTACTTTGTGTCCGTCGCCATGTCCTACTAACGACCGATTCATGGATACATCCTAAAGGGAATCCCCTTGTTCGGCGAGCGGCTATTCCCCAAAGGTGTTTTAGGTGTCTAGCAGACCCATATTATATACAACAAAAGCGGAATGTCCACCCGTCAAAATGAGGTTTGATGTTGTGCTGTCAATTGGTTTAGTTACTAGAAATGCTGATACAAACGTCACCGCCCTATCCTTACATAGAAATGCCTCCTTGAACTCTTGTGTTTCTCGTTTAGCAATGTGAATCTAATTCAGCGCGCTTTGGGTGTATATGGTAAGAGGG
>OY759272.1:2752587-2755087 GCA_963662155.1 Lamellibrachia columna
CCTTGCATGTGACACCTGCTTCGTCGCTATTATGTTGTATGTTATGTATATACTTGTTTTCTTGCATGCGTGTGTGTGTAGGGGGGGATGCGTACGTACGTGCGTTTATGTGGGTGCGTGCACACACACACACACACACACACACACACACACACACACACACACACACACACACACACACACACACACACACACACAAACACAACACACACACACACAAACAAACACCACACACACACACACACACACACACACACACACACACACACACACACACAACACACACACACACACCACACACACACACACACACACACATATATATAATATATATATATATATATATATATATATATATATATATATATATATATGTTTGTATGCATGCTTGTTTGTTTGTTTGTATGTATGTTTGTTTGTTTGTATGTATATATGTGTGTATGCATATATCCACTGTGGAAATAGATCGGTCAGGCAGATTTTAGTTCCGGCCAGTGTTTTAGTACTCAGCCCCACATTAGCGATATAAGGTTTTGGTTCATGCCGATTGGTCATATAGACATCGAGATCCATGTATTGTCAAATGCGCTTTTATAAAATGGTAAATGCTAGGGTTTCCTGCCGACAGGTGGCGCCGTGTTCATTGACCGCGAGAGCACCATCTTAACGGAGCGGACGTTCTTCAGTAACACGCCCATACACAGACACTCGATGGAAGGCGACATATTCTACTCGAACGGCCACGTCGTCATCCACACCGTCCGTCTGTTGGTTTACACCGCTATGAACCATGTCGCTCTGCTCCGCCATAGCGGTGACCACTGGTCAATCGAGGTGAGTGACGTCTCCGTCCAGTGCCCCGTCGGCTACGGCCTACGTCTGACCAACACGTCCGCCTATGGCGTGAAGGCGATCGGGCTGCGACGCAGCTACAAGCTCGACCAGCTGTCGTACTTCTGCGAGTCGTGTCCTCAGAACAAGTACAGGCCTCGACTACGGACACATGAACTACAGCCTCGTGTACAGCGCCTTCTCCTACTACACGCTGCTCATCAACGGAGAAACGCCCAGCGCCGCCTACAACGGTTCGTACACGTACCACGACATCGAGTGTCTGCCAGTGCCCGTACGGTGGCCGCTGTCGTCAGACGATCACGGCCGTGCCGAACTTCTGGGGCTACGTGCAGGAAAACCGCATCAAGTTCCAGCACTGCCCCAAGGACTATTGCTGCTCGTCGACGTTCTGCGAGAGCTACAGCAAGTGCGGCCGAGTTCCGCACAGGACGACTGTGCGGCGTTTGCGGGCCAGGCTACTCGGAGGCTCTCTTCTCCGCCCGCTGCCTTCCCGACGGGCAGTGCAAACGTCACGTGGCTGTGGCCGCTCGTGATAGCTTCAGGTCTATTGTACGCGCTCTTCCTGCTGTTCCAGAAGGACATACGCGACTTCATATTCCTGCAGCCGGTCCACCTGCGAGACATCGCCCTACCGTGCTGGCGACGTTACGAGAGACCTGCGTGCAGCATTGCTGTAGCTGGCGAGGAGGCGAAGAATTCGCTGACGGAGAACACGGAGCTGCAGAGTCTCCCAAAGAACGGTAGCGTGGACGGATTCGACCAGGTGGAGCCGAACCGCAACAATAACAAGTCGACGCCGGAGACGACGACGACGCCCACGTCGACACGGCCTCCTGTAGACCACGGGCGCCAGCTTCCTCATCATCATCTCGTATTACTTCCAGGACGCCCAGTTGCTGCACCTCAAGACGGTGTTCACGTCGTCGGAGAACCGCAGCAAGAACATGCTCAAGCAGGTCCTCCTGGGCCTCTTCAAGTTCCGCGTCGAGATATTCCAGTTCACACGACAAGGTGTGCTTCTTCAAGCAGCTCAAGCCGAGCGACAAGCTCATGATTAAGGCACTGCTCGTGCCATATGTACTTTTGCAGTTCGGCGCCATGTACGTCATCTACCAGTGGTGGCAGCGGTTGAGGAAGCGCTCGACGGCGGGCGGCGAGGCAGAACCGGTCAGCGATGACCGCCAGGTCGATCCGACAAAAAAGACGTTCCTCAGCAAACTAGCGACCGGCTTCATTCTGTCGCTTCTCTTCACATATCAGAAGCTTGCGACGACGTCGTTCGCGCTACTCAACTGCGTGCCGGTTGGCGCCGAGAACGTGCTCTTTATCGAGGGCACGGTCACGTGTTACCGCGGCTGGCAGTACGCCGTCATTGCCTACGTGGTACTGTGCATTGGTCCGTTTTGTATGGTCTTGCTCATCGGACCCGGACTGCTCAAGGACGGTCTCATACCACTGAAGCAGTTCTTCTGCGCATGTTTCCTGCCGCTACCGTTCCTCGTCTACTGGGTGGCACTGCGACTGCGGCTGCGCGGCTGGAGACCGGACGTGACGTTGTCTCTGGGGCCAGAGGCGCAGGCCGTGGTCAATGTACTACAGGGGCCGTTCAAGGACAGCGAATGTCGCCTCTTCGGGTCGTTGTGTG